>CM069135.1:31456343-32056343 GCA_035221665.1 Okamejei kenojei | reverse complement strand
GAGCTATCGCGTTGTTAAATACAGATCAAAAAATATGAGCAAAAATATTAGCAAGAAGATTAAGTAAGTACGCCATTAAACTAATACATCCGGATCAAATGGGGTTTATCCCTAAGAGACATTCATTTAATAATTTGAGACGTCTGCTTAATATAATGCACTCACACCAAACTAAAGATCCAAATCTTGCAATTATTTCGCTGGATGCAGAGAAATCATTCGATCAGGTTAAATGGAAGTATATGGTTAAGGTATTGCAAAAATTTCAACTGGGAGATAATTTCATTCAATGGATTCAACGGCCAGAATATTAACTAATAATATTTTATCCACGAAATCTCAACTGTCAAGGGGTAATAGAAAAGGTTGTTCATTATCACCATTGTTATTTGCCCTCATGATTGAACCACTAGCGGATATAATTAGAACTCATCCAAATATCCACGGATATAAGAAAAAATATTCAAACAATAAAATATCATTATATGCTGATGATGTACTTTGTGTACATCACAAAGCCTCATATCACTATACCCAATATTTTAAATTTAATGGAGGATTTAGTTTCATTTTCAGGTTACAGAATAAACTGGAATAAAAGTGAAATCATGTCAATAAAACCGAAAGATTCTACACATCTCGTACAATGTCCTTTTAAAATAGCTGGGGAAAAAATTAAATACTTGGGCATTGAAATTACTAGAAGATATCAAGACATGTTTAAAGCAAACCATAACCCTGTACTTAAGAAATTACATAATTTAATTCAATTCTGGAAAACGCTCCTGATGTCTTTAATAGGTCGAATAACACCATAAAAATGATTTTTCTACCATAAATTCTATACTTGTTCCAATCAATCCCACTATATCTACCCAAAAAGTTAAAATAAAAATTGGACTCAGATATTACAAATTTTATTTGGGATTATAAGACCCATAGAATACAAAGACCACACCTGAATAAACCCAAAGTAGTAGGGGGATTAGCACTCCCTAATTTTATGTATCATTATTGGTCGGTAAATATTAGAAATATGATTCAATTGTTGGATGATGCTCTTCATCAACCGGAATGGATCATTATGGAGAAAGAGGACTGTTCCCCCTTTAATATTGGTGCGATCCTTCTTTCACCAATGACGGTGAATAATACAAACTACAACAAAAACCCAATTATACATAGTACAATCAGAATTTGGAAACAAAATAAAATACAATTTAAAATTAAGAAACTTATCTCTCCTATCTCCTATTGCTAAAAACCCTCTGTTTAAACCCTCGATTATAGACAAAGCATTTATACAATGGGAAAGGGCAGGAACTAAAACGTTGGGAGATTTGTATGATACGGGAAAACTATTATCATTTAAACAATTACAACTAAAATACAATCTGGGTAACAATCAGTATTATAAATATTTCCAAATATGTGATTATTTGAAACAACATGCACATGAATTTCACAAAATGCCATTAGACTTACTAGATGAAGTAATGAACACAAAGGCGGAATCACCAAATTTAATCCCACATATATATAATATTATACTAAATGCAGTAATACCAACAACGGAAGGTATTAGAGGTGAGTGGGAAAATGAACTAAGCATAACAATTTCCAATGAAAGATGGAAAGAATACTTATTAAATGTGCACAAATGCTCAATTAACGTAAAACATTTTAATACAATTTAAAATTATACACAGATTATACTACTCAAAAACTAAATTAAATAATTTTTTTCCTAACGTTTGACCAATTTGTGATAAATGCCACTGTCAAGAAGTTACTATATTCATTCATCTTTTGTACAAAAATTCAAAGGTTTTGGATTGAAATCTTTGAAATTTTCACAAAAGTGGTTAAAATAAAAATGACACCAAAGCCAGAATGGATTATTTTCAGAATGACAGAAGGTAGTCCGGAATTAAATGCGTATCAAAATAATAGGAAAAAAAATCTTAAAATTCAGGAAAAATGCTCCTATACCAACATTAAATATGTGGATTTCAACTATGTATGAAACACTACATCTGGAAGATATGAGACTCCACCTGGAAGGAAAATCAGAACGCTTCTATCAGACACGGTCTGCATTTATAGAATTACTACAAAGATAGGGTGCAGGAGTACCTCGGGCCTTGGTAGGGGGTTTGAAAATCTGTCGA
Source organism: Okamejei kenojei (assembly GCA_035221665.1). Classification (NCBI taxonomy): domain Eukaryota; kingdom Metazoa; phylum Chordata; class Chondrichthyes; order Rajiformes; family Rajidae; genus Okamejei; species Okamejei kenojei. The sequence goes on along the minus strand of CM069135.1, from coordinate 32,054,172 downwards.
GTTGGTGGATTCATTTTGCGCGATATATATATAACATAGTAACTGGCTTTTTTTTTCCCTTTTCCTTTTAAAACATTTGTTTTTGGGTCTATCTCTTAACACCCTTTCTCTAATTCTTTGACCAAGGGTTTCTTCTCCCCTTTGGCACGCTTTCACTATCACAACTCTTTTCACCTATTTCACTCTCTTTCTTTCTATTCTTTTTCTTTAAAAGCCATAAAATTATGGGGTACAATGATTGTAACAAAATATATGTGAAGTACATTGATGTATTTACTTCTAATAAAAAAAATTAAAATAAATAAATAAATAATATTTAGACTGATATCACAGAGAAAATCTTGCCCCGGAGCCAGTCTCCCAGAGACCAAGTTTGAGGAAATACCAGTAATCAGGAGTGGGCCAGTGTTACACTTGCGGAGGAATAGGTCACTGGAGTAGCGAGTGCCCAGAGAAAGGAATGAAAGAGGGGGTCACAGAAGAAATGTTCAAGACCAAAGAGAATGGAGAGATCAACAGGATCATCGAGAGCACAAAGGGAACTGGCAGGAAAATCCAGGAATCAAGGGGGCAAATCTCCTTTTCCCAGAATAGCCCACTCACACACCTATGATTAGCAAACCTAATGGTGACTGGATGCAAGTCTGACGAAGAACCTATATTGGCTCTACAGGTAGAAGAAAAAATCTGCACCTTCTTAGTAGACACAGGCGCATCCATGTCATCCCTCCAATCAATTTATAATCTCCCCGAGTCAAATGAAGTTCAGAACCTGTCCGGGTTTCAAGGACTAGTCTGCCACTATCCTATCTCTGAGCCAGTTTATATGGAGGAAAGGCAATCAGGCACAGATTTGTGATAACCACCGGATTAGATTGCAATTTGATGGCTAGAGATTTGCTCTGTGCTTTCCAATTTAAAATAGAATGTAGCGACACAGGCATAGTAGTGACCCCCTGGGCTCCCTTACAGCAGTGTTACTCCATAGTGACCCCTCAATGGTGATCCTTAGATCTGGACGAAGAACCCCCACTTCACATTACACTGAGTTACAACAGGTGTGGGAAGAATAAAGAGCTGGAAGCCTTCTTTATTGACATGAAGGACAGGATTGGGAGGTAGAAGTGTTGGCACTAGTTGAGGGAAAAGAGGGAGCTGCCGAATATACCAGAATACCAGCACAACTATGAAAAAGAACTGCAGGAATTGCACCGCACATTACCCGAAAGGTGAGCGACCTGGCAAGAGCCAAAGACCTAGGAACGATGGTAAGAAAGGCAATCACATGGCAGACACGAATAATTACCAAAAGCAACATTTGTCTAATCAATATGTTGTTGAATTTTATCAGGCCACAAGGACAGTTGTTACCCGCTAACGTCATCATCTGGGGAGTGAAGTATGCGAGTATGTGGACCCTCAAGTGGGGCGGAGGACACAGCTCAGCCAGGATACGTGAACATCAATCCCATCCAAGTAGCTCTCCAGAAAGGGGTAACACTACCTATAATACAACAATATCCACTAAAATTACAAGCCGTCAGCTGCATTGACAAATTAATTGCTGTAACAATGAATACTGGTGAAGTGCCAATCGATTTGTAACACACCTATCCTTGCCGTTCCAAAACCGGGAAAGGAGGGCCAATATAGACTTGTGCGACATCTGAGAGAGATCAACATCTGAGAGAAATGCCCTAGTGCCAAACCCTGCCCATATCCTAGCCTAAATACCGGCTGAAACACAAATACTTTTGATAGTCGACTTGCAACATGCATTGTCGACTTGCAACATGCATTCTTTTCTCTCCTCTTCATGAAGACAGCCAATATTTGTTTGCTTTCACATATAAGGGCCAACAATACACCTGGACCAGATTGCCTCAAGGGTTTATCAATTCGCCTACTTTATTTTCCAGGTGTCTACAAGACCAATTGAGTACTTTAAAATTCAAAATGAATTCAACATTAGTGCAGTATGTCGATGATTTATTAGTGACCAGCAAAAACAAATCCAGTAATCGGAAAGATACTGCACAACTACTAAACCATCTAGCTGATTTAGGATATGTAGTCTCCCAGTCAAAAGTACTGATGACCGAGGAGAAAGTAACATTTTTAGGGATTATAATTTCGGCAAACGAGAGGAGTCTCAAGAAAAGCAGACTTGAACCCATCTGCGAATTCCCAATTCCAAAAGAAGCCAAACAAATGAGGAAATGGCTTGGCATGGTTAATTGGGGGTTACACAAAAAGCTGGAGAAACTCAGCGGGTGCAGCAGCATCTAAGGAGCGAAGGAGATAGGCGACGTTTCGGGTCAAGACCCTTCTTCAGACTGGTCAGGGCTCAGGGAAACGAGAGATATAGACGGTGATGTGGAGAGATAAAGAACAATGAATGAAAGATATGCAAAAAAGTATCGATGATAAAGGGAACAAGCCATTGTAAGCTGTTTGTGGTGTGAAAATGAGAGGCTAGTGCGACTAGGGTGGGGGAGGGAGATAGGGATAGAGGGAATGCCAGGGCCTGAGGGCTGAGGGAGAGGTGGGAAGGGAAGGAGACAGCAAGGGTTAACAGAATTGAAAAAATTCAATGTTCAAGCCCAAAGGATGCAACTCCCCAAGCGGAATATGAGGTGCTGTTCCTCCATCTTGCGGTGTTGCTCACTCTGGCCGTGGAGGAGGCCCAGGACCGAGAGGTCGGTTACAGAATGGGAGGGGGAGTTGAAGTGCAGAGCCACTGGGAGGTTGGGTTGGTTTTTGCGGACCGGGCGGAGGTGTTCGGCGAAACGATCGCCAAGCCTCTGCTTGGTCTCACCGATATAGATCATCTGGCATCTGGAGCAGCGGATGCAGTAGATGAGGTTGGAGGAGGTGCAGGTGAACCTCTATCGGACCTGGAAGGACTGCTTGGGTCCCTGAAAGGAGTGGAGGGGGAAGGTGAAGGGACAAGTGTTGCATTTCTTGCGGTTGCAAGGGAAAGTGCCCGGGGAAGGGGTAGAGCGGGAGGGGAGGGAAGAATTGACAAGGGAGTTGCGGAGGGAGCGGTCTTTGCGGAAGGCAGACGGGGGGAGATGGGAAGATGTGGCGGGTGGAGTGGTCACGTTGGAGGTGGCGAAACTGGCGGAGGACTATGTGCTGTATTTGCCGGCTGGTGGGGTGAAAGGTGAGGACCAGGGGGACTCTGCCCTGTTTGTGAGTGGGGGGATGGGGAGAGAGGGCAGTGTTGCGGGGTATGGAGGAGACCCTGGTGCGAGCCTAGTGGCGGAGGGGAATCTCCGTTCTCTGAAGAATGAGGCCATTTGTGATGACCTGGTGTGGAACACCTCATCCTGGGAGCAGATGCGGCGTAGACGGAGGAATTGGGAATAGGGGATGGAGTCCTTACAGGAAGCAGGGTGGGAGGAAGAGTAGTCCAGGTAGCTGTGGGAGTCAGTTGGTTTGAAGTGGATGTCGGTCAGGAGTGTATCACCTGCAATAGAGATGGTGAGGTCAAGGAATGTTAGGGAAGTGTCGGAAATGGTCCAAGTGTATTTGAGTGCCGGATGGAAGTTGGTGGTGAAATGAATGAAGTCAGTCAGTTGTGTGTGGGTGCAGGAGGTGACACCAAAGCAGTCGTCGATGTAACAGAGGTAGAGTTCGGGGATGGGGCCCTGGTACGCCGAGAACAAGGATTGTTCGACATACCCAACAAAGAGGCAAGCGTAGCTGGGGCCCATGCGTGTGCCCATAGCTACGCCTTGTGTTTGGAGGAAATGGGAGGAATCAAAAAAGAAGTTATTGAGGTTAAGGACCAACTCCGTTAGGCGGAGGAGGGTGTCAATGGACGGGTATGGTTTGCTCCTCTGATCGAGGAAGAACCGGAGGGCTTTGAGACCGTCCTGGTGGGGGATGGAGGTGTAGAGTGACTGGACGTCCATGGTAAAGATGAGAGGATGGGGGTCTGGAGAATGGAATGGCATGGTTAATTATTGTGTACCTTGGATCCTTAACATAGCTCTAGAAATCAAGGAGCTAACCCCCTAAACCAGCAAGGAGGGTAAATTTAAACTCACAAAGAAAGCACAAGAGACCTTTGAAAACTTAAAAAGATTACTGATGCAAACCCCGGCATTGGGAAGACCATTATACGACTGACCTTTCCAGCTCTATTGCACCATTTTTTCTGAATGTGCAACTTCGGTTCTGACTCAAAAACATGGGGATAGATATAGACCAGTTGCTCATTACTCCTCTAAATTAGATCTGGTAGCCAGGGTAAATCCACTTTGTACTCAAATTTTAACTGCAATATATAATAGTTTACAATTTAACACTCCAGCAGGAGATTGTGGTACATTGCTCACATTCGGTATCGGCATTGTTGGGGCAGCTTCAAACCCAGCACTTAACAATGGCCTGCCAAAATAAGTATTAGATCTATCTTTTGAACAACCCAAAACAGTAGTTAAGATATTGTGCATTGATTAACCCAGCCTCTTTTCTTATTTCACCCCCAGAAGAGCAATCAGAAGCAGGACATGACCGTCTATTTGTCATAGAGGAAACATCTGTAAGAGAGGACTTGAGGGATGCATGCAGAGGACTCTGACGTAACATTATATGTGGACGGGAGCGCTTCTATTGGACCGTGGGGTGAGAGATTGTCTGGGTATGCAATTGTTGATCAGAAAACAGAAATTGTAGAAGCAGCTGCCTTTGAGTCAGCTTATTCAGCACAGCAAGCTGAATTATTTGCTTTAATTTAGTCTTGTATTATTGGGGAAATTAAAAAAAAAAATATTTACACTGATTCTCGGTATGCATTTGGAGTGGTGCATGATTTTGGGCAATTATGGAAAAATAGGCGATTTCTAACTTCTGCAGGAACCCAAATCTCAAGTAAACGATTGGTGACAGATTTATTGAAGGCCTTAATGCGATCCAGACAAATTTCTGTTATGAAATGTAGTGCCCACACTAAAGGACAGACTCCAGTGGAGTCGTAATGTCGATTTAATAGCTAAGAAAGTATCATGGGAATGTAAGATGGTGGTACCTAAAATGATGACGCAGACTAAAAGTATAACTAACAAGTCCCCCTCGGAGAGACTGATGCCAACCATCCAAGAAATTGTTCAATTACAGGAGGCAGCTACTGAAAGAGATAAGGAACAATGGAGACAACTTTGGTGTGCACTGGATGGTATGACTGGACTGTGGACCACTGCAGCAGGGCAGACTTGCATGACAGATTCATTGGCACTATGGGTTATAGAGTGCATGCACTATGCAACCCATTGTGGTGTAGGGGATTTAGAGAACACTCTATTGTCTACTTGGTGGCATGCAATTGCTTGGTCTGCCAGAAATACAATTCAGTGAAAGGAAAAGGATGTGAAGCGGAAAAAACACCATAGCCTTTAGGTCCATTTGAGATATTGTAGATGGACTATATCAAATTGGAAAGGTGCCAGGGGTATAAATATGTACTTGTCATAGTCGATGTATTCAGCCAGTGGATCAAAGCTTACTCAACCCTTGATAACAAAGTGGCTACTGTTGTCAAGGTGTTACTGAGAGAAATTATCCCTAGATTCGGTATCCCCATTCGACTTAGTGCAGATAATGGTCCACACTTTATTGGACAAATCAATAAAGAATTTTGTGAACAGCCGGGGCTCCAGCAGCAATTGCACTGTGCTTATCGACCGCAGGCTGCTGGACTTGTAGAAAGGGCAAAACAGACCCCTTAAAACTAAATTAGCCAAGTTGAAGGCGGAGACTGGATGTGGATGGATTAAATTACTCCCAATAGCTCTATTTCAGATGAGAGTCACGCCTCTAGGGAAATCTAGATTCAGCCCATCTGAAATTGTTTATGGTAGACCCTTGAAAACACCTTGGAACCAGAATGCGATTAAAATAATCAACTTCCACCATATAACTGTGGAGATGACTGACTACATTCTAGCTTTGACTAGAGCCTTAAGGGACCCACATTGTAGGGTAAAACCAGCCTATAGCGAGATGCCTTTGGGCGAGGAAAGGATTGTCGGTCCGTTGGGAGGGTCCTTACCAGGTTCTTCCAATGACTCCAACAGCAGTAAAAGTGAATGGAAGGAATGCATGGGTACATCTCCATCACTGTGAAAGTATCAGTGAAAGTATGGACTGTTAACTTACTTCATCCCAGATTCTCTTAGGAACTCTATACTCTATTATGGACAAGATTGATGGGTGGGATTCGCGCACATGAAAATTCAGGAGGTGAAGATTCATCAGACAGGAATCATGAAGCAACGCCCATGAAAAATCGGGAAGCTTGATGAAGTTCTGGGAAAATACATCAGCATCATTTTGTTAGGACATTTGTTAGAGTGACAGTCGTTATTGTATTTTGGGTTATCATTAATGATGAGGTTTATCATAAATGATAAAACGAGGGAATGTTAATATTGACCAAATTAAAGACACTATAAAATGGAGAATCCTTGCATTTGTCAGAATTGCTTAGCCTTGGTTAGTTGAAAATTACAGGCTGTGGATGGCGCCGACTAGTCTGAACCTCAGGTTGATATGCAGGATGGTGAAATATAGAAACATAGAAACATGGAAAATAGGTGCAGGAATAGGCCATTCGGCCCTTTGAGCCTGCACCACCATTCAATATGATCATGGCTGATCATCCAACTCAGTATCTTCTACCTGCCTTCTCTCCATACCCCCTGATCCCTTTAGCCACAAGGGCCATATCTAACTCCCTCTTAAATATAGCCAATGAACTGGCCTCAACTACCTTCTGTGGCAGAGAATTCCAGAGACTCACCACTCTCTGAGTGAAAAATGATTTTCTCATCTCGGTCCTAAAAGACTTCCCCCTTATCCTGAAACTGTGACCCCTTGTTCTGGACTTCCCCAACATTGGGAACAATCTTCCTGCATCTAGCCTGTCCAACCCCTTATGCATTGTGTAAGTCTCTATAAGATCCCCCCTCAATCTTCTAAATTCTAGCAAGTACAAGCTGAGTCGATCCAGTCTTTCTTCATATGAAAGTCCTGCCATCCCAGGAATCAGTCTGGTGAACCTTCTCTGTACTCCCTCTATGGCAAGAATGTCTGTCCTCAGATTAGGACCAAAACTGTATGCAATACTCCAGGTGTGGCCTCACCAAGACCCTGTACAACTACAGTAGAACCTGGGTGCTCTTATACTCAAATCCTTTTGCTATGAATGCTAACTTACCATTCACTTTCTTCACTGCCTGCTGCACCTGCATGCCTACTTTCAATAACTGGTGTACCATGACACCCAGGTCTCATTGCATCTCCCCAGTCCTAATCGGCCACCATTCAGAAAGATCCAGGTGTTCTCCTCATTTCCCCTTAATTGATAATATGTATTAAAACTCTGCAAATAAACTTAAATGCATTGATATGATTGGATTGCTGCAAAGGAATTGTAAATAATGTTAATAATGTTGCAAGACAGTTACCCTGCTGTTTGTTGATTGGCCAAAGTGTTAAGCCCTAGCAGAATTGTTTTGTGTTCCAGGGTAAATGTTGCATTATTCAGTTGACTAGCTTCCTTCCAGAAGCTTCTGTAAGAAACATTGTTTTAGACTCTCTGTAATTGGATTGGGGAACCATCAATAATGTATTAATGTAATTTATATGTTTGATTGGATTGTAAGGGGACTACCTTGTAAGGGATGTAATTTGGCCCCTCAAGGTTTGTGAACCTATAAAAGGTAGCCCCATTTTTGATCGGTGTCAATCTTCTGGAAGGGCGCTTGGGACTGCGTGACCTTTTGGACAGCGTCTGCTTGCACAAGGCTCAAGGGCTTGGCCAGGCAGAGACAAGGATCAAACCCGCGGTGGTTTAGGTATCGAATAGGGGAATTTGCTGATTGTTCTAAAAATAAAATTTAGTTGGTCCAGTGCTTGAGTCAGTGTTTTTTACTGAACTAGACTGGGGGGGGGGGAGGAGATTTAGGAGCGTATTTACAAAGGTTTCTCATGATGTGTTGTGTCATTTTTATCAGAATATCTGCAGTTCCATTCTGCTGATGGAAAACAAGAACACAAATTGCAAAATTAAATGGGTCTTCACCAAAACTATTTTTGGACAGCCAGGGGCTGTTCATTGTCATGTTCCCCTCAGCTCACATTGATCCATTCTACATCTTCCTTGAACCTTGTTCCCTTTGATCTCTTGTTTTCACACCTTACCCTATATCTCTAGTTTCACTCTCCCCTGACTCTACATCTGAAGGAGGGTCCCAATGCGAAAAGGTCACTCATTCCTCCTCTCCAGAGATGCTGCCTGTCCCACTGAGTTACTACAATATTTTAGGTCTATCGTCTGAACTGCTGCTGGCTTATGTAATCCCCATCATTAAAGGTGCTGGAATCACATCAATGAATGGCAATCTGATGTTCGGGAGCTTTAAATACATAACGCAAACAGTAATTCTGAATGCATTCAGAGAATTAAATTAAAAGTAATTTATTTTTTTCTATTTAGATTCTTCATGTGGCTTTTTCCGTGCAGGCATCATCATTCAGCCTGGATGCATATGATGATCCAGCATATCCTACTTCCCATTCCAGCTGACAGAAAGCAAGCAGGCGCAGCGAGGAAATGGGCCACACCAGTGCTGTTCTGCCCGAGGTGCATGCCTTCACCCTTGCAACATTTTCTAACCAGCTGCTAGGCTCGGTCATAAAATCCAATTCAAATGGGCAGTTTGGAGTGACAGTCATTGTGCAATCCCTTGAATGCCATATTTTTCCAATATTTATAAAATATTATAAATATTTAAAAATTCAAGACTATCTTAGACATGAATTCTAGCTCCATTTTATATTATGTTATTTCATTATGTTACATACATACTGCCTTATCTTCCTAGCAATGGCTGCAATGTGCTTTCAGACATGTGTCTATCATGACATCAAATGTACATAACCTCCTGTTGCATAGGAAGTAACTGCAGATGCTGGTTTACACCAAGATAGACAGAAAATGCTAGAGTAACTCAACGGGACAGGTACCATCTCTGGAGAGAAGGAATGGATGGCGTTTCGAGTCAAGACCATCCTGTTCATCTTCAAACTAATGCCAAATCCGTATGAGCAAGCAGGCCCTTATTTTAACTTTCCATCTATAAGTCCTTCTGCACCCATTTGGGATCTGGTACACTCCAAATGGAAGTGCGGATCACTGTAGAGCCTTGGCAAAGTGTCGGGTCAAGACAATCCAGTCCTTTGTGGCATTTAAGCTGGTACGCTCTGTTATATCAACTATCATAGTGAACGAACAGTGGCATACATCAATAAAAATCAGCAATCCACCAACATCTATAACAAAGGGACTATATCAAGAGGATGAAAATATGAACAGGCAACATAACTAAGATCTCTCCGGCCTGATAAGGAATGAAGATGTAGTTTGTATATTCAGCCCTTGGATGAGTGACAACTTGAAATGATTGACCAGAGTCACGAGAGGCTTGGATTAAAACAAAGGCTTCTTTTAGAAGATTGAAGGAATAAAAAGTGTAAAAGATGGGCAGCCCGAGACATCAACAGCAACAGCAACAACCATCGCAAGGAGGGACCCTGGAATGATCATGGCAAGAAGGAAGTACCTGAAATTGAAGTTCAGAGAAGTCTAATCCCCACCAACAGTAGGAATCTGGCCAATTCATTCATACTGGGAAATATGGGAGTCCAAATCATGAGTCTTGTGATTTAGTGTAAATAGTGATATGCAGGAATAGTAAATCTGAATGAGAAGTTATTATAAATCAATAATTTGCATGCATGCTTAAGTAACTTGAATGCTAATCAAGATTAAGTTGTACTAAACCTTGGTTTAGATTATTTTGTTTGACACCTGTTGATGCTCTATAGCGGTAATAGGATCAACATTGCTTATTTGTGAACAGTGTTTTGGGAAACAGATCAGACAAGTCATTGATTGATCTTGCAATGCTTTTTGATCATTGCAATGTTTTGATAGGCTTGCCTTTAGCAAAACCTAATGAGTCCATTGGAATGGTTCAATTTACTTCGGAGTCACGTGAGCGATTCCATGAAGAACCCCACCAGTCCCATGTGCGTCATTATGTCTGACGCATGCCGCAGCGACCGGATGGGAGGAGCATCGCCTCAGGTAAGTTAAAAAGCCTCAGGTAAGTGTAAAACTTAGTCGGGGGTCGTTTTCTGCGCTTGATAAATTCTTGTTTCCGGAGCAAGTCCAAGTATGGAGAAAACATCATGGGTGAAGTCCAGGTGAGCCGCCGGGAAAGTATTGATGGAAGACCGCGGAAGTGCGGGTAGCGGGCGGCCGCCTAGCTCACCTACATAGTCGCTAGCGGTACGACCAGCAACTGCAGACTTGGTGCTCTGTGCAAACTGATTAATATTCAGGCACCAAATCTGCTGTTTGGTGAAGACCTCGCTAAAAGAGTCAAGGAACTGGACGACGAGGCAAAGACAGTCGGACTTATTAAAGTACCATTGAGTGCAGCGCTGCGGCGGCAGTATCCCTTTAAATGGCTTACTGAAACCGGGACAGGTCAAGGACCAAGTCGGCCATTCACCAATGTGCTCAACTGGCGCATGCCAACACGGGCATGGGCGAACATGCCTTTTCCCAGAAACAGAGGGCAGAAAAACCCACAGGTAACCATGGAGGTAGGTGGGTCAGATTCTTGAAGGAACATATTAAGTGGGAATTACTTACAAGTTGGAGGAAGATTACACTTGTTTCTGAAGGAATGGTATGGGATAACATCAGATTTGTTTATACTGCATAGTATACAAAGGTTTTGGATTGAATTCCTTTCTAATTTGTGTCCTCCCATACAGGATACCCCAAGTCAGACACTCATTTTCTCACAAAAAGAGAATTTGGAGGTACAAGCTGAAAAAAACATATATAGAAAAGGGGTAATTGAGAAAACACATTATCAATCTCACCAATTCGTGTCTAATATTTTTTCTGGGCCAAAAATGGATGGGGGTTGTCGAATCATACTTGACTTGACGAGTCTTAACCCTTTTGTGAAGTATAAACATTTCAAAATGGAAACATTTGTTACTGCCAAACAATTGATTTCCCGAGGATGTTACATGGCATGTATAGATCTTAAAGCTGCACAGTATGGACCTTTGCCATACCAAAATTTACAACATGCAAAGGAACAGGTACTCAGAATACATGCAGGTCATTTCGACAGGCTCATGCAATTACCAGCTGAAGCCATTGCTGAATTGCACTGGTGGATAATGAACATCTCAAATTGCACCAGCAAAATTGTGGTTGAGGAACCCTTAGTTGTTTTACAGACTGATGTTAATGCCATAGAATGGGGTGCTATGGATACCATCTCTAGCTGTGGAGGCAGATGGAATATGCATGAGGCATTTATTTTTCAATCCCATGGAATTAATTATTTAGAGCTATTGGGAGCGTTTTATGGACGTAAAGCTGATTATACAACCATGAGTCACTTACATGTTCAACCAGATTGACAAGGTCATCTGGTAGTTCTAGGTTTATAATCTTACGATGTTGCTTCAATTACTGTTATTCCATGATTTCACACCGCTGCTTTGAAGATTGACGCGCATGCAGACTGGTGGGGTTCTTCACGTAATCGCTCATCGTAACTCCTCATAAAATAAAGATCAAACTTCAAACTGGTAAGTTCTTGTTTAATCTTACTATTGTTCGTCAATAAGGTGTGTACACATCAAGAATAATAACTAAATAGAGAACAGGTACTTGCGACAATTTTAATAGGCCAGATTATTTGAATTGTCAACCAACCATCAAGCAGGTTTGTAGATTAATTGGCTCCTGTAAATTTCCCCTAGAGTGTGTACGATGCGGAAGCGAGATAACATAGAACCAACATACTGGTGATCGGTGGGCCTATGAACTTGTTTCCATGTTGTATCTCCAAAATAAAATCTAAACAATGCAAATTATTGTTGAGAAAACATCTCAATACAAGTTCATTTCCATTTTCATTTCTCACTTCCACTAATAGAAGGAAGGATAATGCAGTTTCAGGCTTTAAAAAATAATTTGTTACTTTCTTGTCAGGTCAGGAGCTGGCCAAGTGGATAGGGTCATTTGGTGATGATGCAGTATTCCAACTTCCCACTGTCTGGCCCTTCACTGTGTGTTGGGAGTAGGGTATCTCCCAGCCTGTGCACCAGTGCTGTCTGTCAACCAGAACTCCCCTCACTTGTGGGGAGTCAGGATACCTATCACTTGCTAGGCTTCCTCCTCCCCACGGAGGTGCACACTTATTTCTCCTACTATCCCATATGTCCCTCCCCTGCTACGATCAGTCAGCACAAGGCTCCCGACTTGAAATGTTGCCTATCCATATCCTCTAGAGATGCTGCCTGATCCACTGTTTAATTTGTGTTCTAATCCTGTTGAATGCATCTTTACTACATTATCAGATGCCAGATTAAATTCTGCTTGAACCATTTACCTGTTCTGACATATGCCTAGAACTGAAGCAAAAAAAACCTATAAAACTATTCTGACCAAAGAGAGTTTTTGTCCAACATTAATTACAGAGCCATAATTATTTATTTAAAACTTGTTCTTAAGTGTAGCTATGCAATAAAAACAATTTCAACAGACTACATATGAAGAAATTTGCTCAACTGAAAACCAATCTTCCTCTTCACAGGAGCAAGGAATTCAGTGTGGATATTGCCTTTGTGCATCAGTTCCCTCCTTCTTAATTCATACATGTACAGAGGACAGTTTGCTTCTGGACTACCTAGAGAAAATGCTGCAGTCCAAATTGCAAGGGTTCTTGCAGATAACCAGTGACAATCGCTTTAATAAACTGTAAAGCCTTTGGTAATATAATCATCGTCATTTAACATCATGCAGCAATCCTCTGTTGCAATAGCACAGTGATCGGTGCCAAAAGAAGTTCAATGCCCTGTTTATGCTCTGTGGTTTTATTGTATTGTCAGGTTTCCAGAGTCAGTGATCACAGTTCCTATGGGTTATGACACTGTCAAAGCATTGCCTGAAACAATCTATTGTTGAGTGCACTTTTAACACTGACATCATCAGTACAGGAGTGAGCACTAGCCATGTGTTTTTATATCTGCTGATGAGACTAGGCATCATGAAATACATAGAGATACCATAGAGAGCAACTAGAAATTCACATAAATGAAACTACATTATCATGGCAGGAAGCAGAGGGTGATGATGGAAGGTTGTTTTTGGACTAAAGCTCTGTGATTAGTCTGCCTCAGGTATGTAGTTTATATCAGCAATTTGGATGATTAGTAGGTTTGCAGTTGACACTAAAGTAGATGGCATTGTCGACAGTGAAAATGGTTATCAAAACTTACAGCAGGATCTTGATCAGCTGGGCAAGTGAATGAATGAATAGGTTTGGGGGTACACAAAATGCTGGAGAAACTCAGCGGGTGCTGCAGCATCTAAGGAGCGAAGGAGCTGGGCAACGTTTCGGGCCGAAACCCTTCTTCAGAATAAGGTTATTGGCCAAGCATTCACATACAAGGAATTTGCCTTGGTGCTCCGCCCACAAGTGACAACATGACATAGTGACAGTTATGAATGACACATAAAACATCAATAATAAAACACCATTGATCAAACATGTGAACCAAACAAAATACCAGAGCAAAAGGAGGCTACAGATTTTTGGCTATTGAGTAGAGCTACTACTCGTGGGGAAAAAAAGCTGTTTTTATGTCTGACTGTGTCAGCTTTGACAGTCCAGAGTCGCCTTCCAGAGGGAAGTGATTCAAAGAGTTTGTGGACAGGGTGAGATGGGTCAGAGATGGTCTTACCAGCTCACTTTGTGGCCCTTGCAGTGTACAGTACATCAATGGAGGGAAGGTTGCAGCCAATAATCTTCTCAACTGATTCACTGCAACCTCCGGGTGTCATGCTTGGTGGCTGAGCCAAACCAGACAATGATCGAGAAGGTGAGGACAGACTCTATGATGGCCGTATAGAATTGGACCATCATTGCCTGTGGCAGAATGTGCTTCCTCAGCTGCCGTAGGAAGTACATCCTCTGTTGTGCCTTTTTGACTGTGGAGTCGATGGTAGCCCCCCACTTAAGCTCCATGATGATGGTTCCCAGGAATTTAAAGACTCCACAGATGTGACTGTGGTGTTGTTGATGGTGAGTGGGGTGAGTGGAGGGGGAGCTCTCCTAAAGTCTACAATGAATTCCACTGTCTTAAGAGCATTGAGCTCCAGGTTGTTGTGATGGCACCAGGACGCCAGCTGTGACACTTCCTGTCTGTCGGCAGATTCCTCCCCATCCTGGATCCGTCCAATCAGGGTTGTGTCATCCGCAAACTTGAGAAGCTTGACAGAGGAGTCTGTGGAGGTGCAGTCTTTGGCGTAGAGAGAGTAGAGGAGAGGGGAGAGTACACAGCCTTCCGGTGCTCCTATGCTGAGGAATGAAATTTCATGCAGATAAGTGTGAGAGTCGCCAGGGCAGGAGCTTCACAGTAAATGACAGGGCCCTGGGAGTGTTGTAGAGGGATCTGGAAGTATAGCTCCCTAAAAGTAGCATCACAGGTAGATAGGGTGGTAAAGAATGCTTTTGGTACATTCACCTTCATCAGTCAGGGTATTGACTATAGAGTATGGATAAATGTGTTCGGAAGCAGTGATAGGGGTTCCTGAGTGAATTCTATCTATGGTCAGGCTCCATTGTCAACAGAGAATAGTAAAGGTTTTAGGCCCAAGACCTTTCATCAGATTGGAGAAAGTGGGAAATAGGTTAGTTTGTGTGGCAGAGAAACAGGGACGATAGTGAGTGGAATAAAAGGAATCTCAGAATTGCAATTAAAATACAGTTATGCCCTCTGTAAATAGTCCTACACACAGAAACAGACCTTTCAGCACATTGTGTCTGTGCTGAGCATGAAACACTGATTTACATTAATCTTACCACCAGTCCCCACATTTTATTCTTCCCACATTCTCATCAACTCCTCTCAAATTCTTGCACTCACTGAAGTTTATTTTATTGTTATGTGTACAAAGGTACAGTGAAAAGCTTTTGTTGCGTGCTAACTAATGAACAGAAAAACTGTACATGATTTTAATCACAGCCACACTGAGGCACAGTGGACAATTTACATATCAACTTGATTGCCTCTGGGTTATGGGAAGACATGGGAGCCCCCGAGGAAGACGCATCTGGTCACAGGGAGAACAAACAAATTCCACACAGACAGCACCTGAGGTCAGGATTGAAGCCAAGTTACTGGAGAATTGAGGCAGCAGCTCTATGTGGCACCACTGTGCTATATCAAACATCTCTCTACCTAACCCTTTATCTGCCCTTCCCCCTTTCTACATCTCTGCTTCACTCTCCTTTCCTTCTCCCCTCTTGCTGTCTCTATTATTCGTCCTCTTCCTCCACCTCCCTCCTCTGTGCCCATGCTACACGGCAGCAAAGTCATGGACCTGTGACCAACAATTCTGGATGGTTAGACCCATATAACCTGGTGTCCTGGTGTGACCGATATACTTGTACCACAGGAGTTATGCTGACCATCTGGGAATTAAAAATGAATTATGTACAGGGACTTGATATACAGATCCTCAGAGAATGGAGAGATAAATGTATCCAATGTAGACCACATTCGGATGGCTGTTTTTGTGTGGTTATATCAAGCTGTACATATAGTCTGAGTACACAAACACTAAGTGTCACATAAGCACTAAATAAATTAATATAAACAGAGCAAACCTTACACTTGCCCTGCTGAAGCTAAATAGATCAGGTGTCTGTGTCTCCATAAGGGTAATACTAAATCAATACGCAATTCATATATCAAAGTAAATATTTTGCCTAATCTAGAATGAGTCAGTTAAGGGCATTCAAAATAAAACCAACTAAAGTTTATTCTTATAACTCTTACATAAATCAGTTCATATCACCAACAATGACAAGGTTAATCATTTCACAAGCTTTCACTAGGCTTTGTTAACTGCAAAGCAGATGGCAAGGATGGGTGGAAGCTGGATTAGGTCCACAATAATATCAAAAACAGCAGGAATTTAATGAAAACTACTGGTCATATCGAATTCTTTTTTAATATGTTCACCTTACAAATGTTGCTCAATGTAATTGGGTTTCATAATGGTCCAGGAAAATTCTATGTTTTACAATCGTGTTGGAGAAACTACAGCTCAGAGCCGCCTCTGCTGTTGTTTAATGGTAACATGCTTTTAGAATGTTTCTGAACCCAATGAATCTCAGCAAGTGTGGGCTCCCATTACGCAATTCCATGCATAATCCAGTGGTAATTGTACTGGTGGATTTGCTGGCAGAATAAGACAGTAAATTCAAGATGCCAGTGTTTAGATAACCATGAGCTTAAGTTCTGAATTTGCCAATAATTACACAGATACCAGTTTTCCATAGACCCACTAACATTTCCTAGCAAGGTAAAACCCTTCACCGTTCTACCTCAAATGTCAACTGTAATTCTGCTCATTGTGCAACCAACGTTTCAACCACTCTGTGTAAAGTCACATCATTATCCTTTGGATTTTAGTATCCTTTGTATCTGTTGTGTATTCCTCAGGTACTCCCATATCAAGATAAATCCCTTTGAATCTGTGTTCCCAAGTGCCTCTGCTCTTCAATATGGCTTCTTTCATTCAGTTTTCTTAAGATTAAGGAATGTAATGTACTGGACAAGTACATTATATAATGACGGCTTAATTTACTAAATAAGCATCTCATACTTACATCATTTAATTGAATTGAATCTGCTACTATTGAGCTCAAATCCCCCAAAACCTATCAATATTCCTTCCCAGTTCCTTTACATTTTCTGAAGAATTAACAGATTCCCTATTTTGGAATCATCCATAAATGTTAATATACTCCCTCGAATTATAAAAGAGTGATGATCAGAATTCAGAAATCAACACAAATGTGCAATGAATGCAATTAAAATGAATGTTCGGACAGATTTTGATGCAATGCTATGTGGGAGCTTGTTATAAAAATAATTAGTTAATCAAGTATATGGTCAACAGATAAAAATAATAAACTGCTGGAAATGTCATCAGCATGATCAAGCAGAGACTAGATGACTGTTTGCAGAACACGTGTGCTCAGGCCATTTTGAATATCCAGTTCAATGTCATTTTATTTCTACATCCTATTCCCACCCCAACCTGTCTGTCCTCTGCCACTGTCACAGAAAAGCCAAAT
The DNA here is from genome assembly GCA_035221665.1 of Okamejei kenojei. Classification (NCBI taxonomy): domain Eukaryota; kingdom Metazoa; phylum Chordata; class Chondrichthyes; order Rajiformes; family Rajidae; genus Okamejei; species Okamejei kenojei. The sequence goes on along the minus strand of CM069135.1, from coordinate 32,036,911 downwards.
ACAAACTAGAAGCACAACTCCTTATATTCAGCTTGTGTAGCCTATAACCCAACGGCATGAACATTGAATTTTCCAGCTTCAGGTAACCCACACCCCTTGCATTATTTTCCCACATGCAGCTCTCTCAGCTTCTCTCATCCTGTGTTAATCTTTTCCATCTCTCACCCTCCCCACCATATGCCCATCATATATCACCCCCACTTATTTAAGTCCACTTATCACCTACCAGCTCCTGCAATTCACTGCATGTGTGTTGATTCCCGATTCCTGATCATCACTTTTATAATCTGTGTAAACCAATGGTGCAAACCTTCCCCACAGGAGAACTCCTTTGCTTATCCAGGAAAGATTCTGCTAGACTGGGTGCATTCAATGGATAATAACTGTTCAATCAGAGGGGTTTGCCCACTCTGCTTGAAACCAATTTGCAAACAAGATTTTTGAAGCCTTTAAAGATTGCTTCAAGCCTTATGAAATTCAGCAATGATTCACAGCTAAAGAAAAGAAGCAGAATTTGAGAGAGGTTGTGCTTTTACTCTCTGTACAATGTGCTGTTAATGTTGTATAGAGTCAGAGTCATACAGCTTGGAAACAGGCCCTTCCACCCAACTTGCCCTTCCACCCAACTTGCCCACACCGACCAACATGTCCCATCTACAGTAATCCCACATGCCTGCGTTTGGCTCATATCTCTCTAAACCTCTGAACTATCCAGTTACATGTCTATATTTTTGTTAATCGTTGCAATAGTATCTGCCTCAACATCATCTGCCTGGCAACTCATACACCCGCTACCCTTTGTGTAAAAAGTTAACGCTCAGGTTCCTAAAGGGCCTGTCCCACTTTTTAGGCCAGTGCAGGAGACTCTGCGCTCGCCACATGATCGCCACATGTTCGCTGGTGGTTTCTGGTGAGTCTCCTTCATGGTCGCGAGGCATTTCCGCATTCTGGGAACTAGTTGCGGCCTCAGTATGGTCGCCACAAATTTTTGAACATGTTGAAAATTTTTCTGCGACCAAAAATTAGTCGCCATTGAGAAAATTGATACTTTTGTAGTCGTAGGTGCATTTCTAGTGGGGTCGCCATGTAGTTATAGGTAGTCGAATGTAGTTTTAGTTAATCGCCTTTGCTGACTGGGCATTTTCATTGGCTCATTGAGGGATAAAAACGTAAGCACGAGTTCTCAAGGAGAAGCGACTGGTAATGTTAAATGCCCGCCGAATTTCACAGCTGTGTCTCTCTGGCTTATTAAAAGTTGTCTGGCTTCTTAAAAGTGTCTCCATCGCTTCTCCCCCCTCTTTTAAATGACTTACCGTACATTGTCTTGACCTACCTGTTCATTGTGGTGTGTGTCTGTATCACTTTGGCTTTGCACTGTGTGAATTATTTTTTCTCTCCCTCCCCCTCCCCCCTTTTTTTCAATGAAGTTTTGATTAACTTCAATAATTCTTTAGAATTTCTAAAGCATTCAAGTGAGTTGTTTTTCGCCATGGTGGATTACTTGGATTGAATACTTGAGCTTGTGTTAGGTCCCTTCTCCCCCCCTTCTCTCCCCCCCCCTTTTTTTTCAGGCGAGTGCCGCAAAGTGGACACTCGCCGGTTGTCCGCTGAAAAATTGCCCAAGTGGCCCTTAATAAATCCTCCTCATCTGTGATATGTTGTATAGCCTGCGATACAGGTCCATGCCCAAAAGATCAAATAGAATGGAAAATGAAAACAAATGGACAGCAAGCAAAAATGATAAACAATCTGTTTTCATACAAACTGAAAGAAAGAGTGTTATTTAAAGTTGAATAATTTGATAGTCCTACATGCTCCAATGTTTCCAAAGGGTAGATGAGGGTCTGTTCCTCATGGGCCCCATTTGAACAGTGCAGGTAGTCACAGAAAGTCAATTTCGCCTCCACACTGACTTTCCTGCTTGTGGTGTCCTGCTCTGTTGCACGCTGAGACCTAACACAAGCTCAAGTATTCAATCCAAGTAATCCACCATGGTGAAAAACAACTCACTTGAATGCTTTAGAAATTCTAAAGAATTATTGAAGTTAATCAAAACTTCCTTGAAAAAAAACTATTAAAAAAAAAACAGGAAGGAGAGCTGCTAGAGGAACTTAGCAGATCAAAAGGTTGGGGAGGGTTAAGTGTGGATGGGAGAGTAGTGGGTGAAATCCATTTGGAGGAGTGTGTGGGTAATGGAGAGATGGTGGAGGTTGGTGAAGGGAAAGAAACAGTGTGATAAAGGGCTGGGGAATTGTAGGAAATATGTTGTGTGTGAGAGGTCCAGCGTAGATCAGGGGAGAGAGAAAGGGACTGAGGTGGTGCAGATTAGCTACAATTGGAGAATCCAATGATCACAGGTGGAACATGAGGTGGTGTTACTCCTGTTTGCATTTGCCAATGCAGGAAACTAAGGACAGACTGTTGAATGTGGGAATGGGAAGGGGAATTGAAATGGCTGACAAAATGATCATGGTGGATCATGTGCAGGTGATCGATAAAGTGGTTACCGAGTGTACTTTGGGTCACACTGATGTAGAGAAGGACAAATCAAGAGCACTAAATGCAATCGGCAAGGTTGGAGGAGGTGCACTGAGTTTCTGCCTCACCTGGAAGGGCTGAAAGAAACAAAAGAAGGCTGGAGGTCTGGCAACCAATTGGGCTATGGTTGCTGGAGGAGCTAATGGTGGCTAGCCTGTGATATAAGGCCTGGAAAAGGGCTGGTGATGGTTTGGTGCATGTTGACACCCATGGTAGTGGACAAGCCAAATAAACACCACTCACTCCTCCAGTTGTCTACTATATGTAGTAGAACCATTGGGGCAGAGTGTAAAAAGTTCAAAATATTTTTATCACCATTTATATAAGATTGCTCATCCTTTGATATGGTTATTCAATCGTTTCAGCTGCTTCTTGCCAAATTTATTTCAAGTGGATGTAGAGGCATTGAGAAAATATATATTCTAAGCAAGAATAAAACCTAAGTATCATTAGTGTGCTTTAGTCAGAGATTGGAGAATCGGTGGTCATTAATCAGAGGGTGGTGTAACTGTGGAATTAATTACCATTGACAGCTGTAGAGGCCATCAATTGATATTTCTAAGGTGCAAATTAACAGATTCTTGATTAGTACGGATGTCAGGGGTGGCGGGGAGAAGGCAGGAGAGGAGAATGGAGTTGGGCAGGAAAGATAGACCAGCCATGATTGAATGGTGGAATAGATTTGATGGGCCAAATGGCCTAATTCTGCTCCTACCACTTTTGAGCGTCTCTTCTCCATTGCCACCCAAACATCCTTTCACAAAACAAAAGCCTTCTTAACGTCTGCACTGGGAACTGGCACCTAGAGCTTCAAACATTCTGAATGATATTTGCCCCGTCATCTTTTCTCTGCTGAAAGAAACTCAGTAATTTGACTTTGTTAATGATCTTTAATTCTAACATCAATCAATCATGCTGCTCCCCGCAGAGCCCTTGCAATTAACATTAAGTCTGAAAGGAAGAGTCTGAAAATGTGTACGTTGGGGTAACAATGTAATACAATACATCAAAATGCTGGAGTAACTCAGCGGGACAGGCAGACTGATCAGCCTGAAGAAGGGTCTCGACCTGAAACGTCACCCATTCCTTCTCTCCAGAGATGCTGCCTGTCCCGCTGAGTTACTCCAGCATTTTGTGTCTACCTTCAATTTAAACCAGCATCTGCAGTTCTTTCCTACAAATTCTACAATGAGATGATGTTCATTCTTACAGCCACTATTCTCCATCTATATCTATATAATTAAAAGTCTCATCTTGACCACTTCCTGTTTGCACTGCATATTGATTTTAGAAAAATGCTACCACTTACGGCTGTGATTTTTATCCATCTTACTCAGAGTCCCCCTCCGCTGCGCAGGAAAAGAGGATTTTCCCCAACAATGAAAAATAAAAGACTTATTCATGTTTAAAAAATGTTGCGACTCTCTCTCCTGTCAATCACACAACAAAGACCACTCCCCTTCTGGTGGGAGGGGGAGGGACTATAAAACCCAGAAGTGTTGGCATGGCTCAGTCTTTGCAAGATGGGGGAGCGAGAGGTTATGACTGTCTAAGCTGTGAATCAATTGAACACTGAATATCTATTGAACTGTGAGCGTGTTTTTTTTACTTGGTTTTTATGTGGTTTTATATGATTTTGTGGTGTCTTGTGGTGTTTTATATGGATTTATGCTGGTTTCACCCTGCTTGAAATGGTATGAGACTGTATCTGAATTTGGTGGCCTTGCACCCTACTTGAAATGGTATGAGATTGTATATGAATTTAGTGGCCTTGCAGCTTGCTTGAAATGGTATAAGACTGCTTTTGAAAAGTCTGCTTGAATTTGGTGGCCTTGCAGCCTGCTTGAAATGGTATGGGACTGCATTCAAATTTGGTGGCCTTGCAGTCTGCTTGAAATGGTATGAGACTGCATCTATATTATTAAAAGTCTGATCGTGACCGCTTTTGGCTCGTTGTGCTGTGATTTCTGAGAGCACGCCGCCACCTACGGCCATCAATTTTGACCACCTCCGCCTTCCTAGACCAGAGGATTTTTCCCATCGATGAAACATCAGAGAGATATTAATGTTTTTAAAGAATTTGCCATTCTCTCTGCTGCCCCTGCTGGTGGGAGGGGGAGGGACTATAAAACATAGAAGTGGTGTGCCTCACTCAGTCTCTGCAAGATGGAGGAAGCCAGAGGGTCATGTCTCTCTGAGCCCTGAATAACACTGAACACATGTCTACTCAACAGTGAGTGCCCTTAATATGGTTTGAAAATTAAAATATGGTAATTAAAGTAAAAAAAGGCGCTGCCTGCAAATGGTTCTTTGGGGGGTTTGGGTTGAAGTTAAAAGGCACTACTGCAAAATGGTGGGTTGGGTGCTTTTGGTTGAAGTTAAAAGGCACTATTGCAAATGGTGGCTTGGTTGCTTTGGGTTGAAGTTAAAAGGCACTACTGCAAAATGGTGGGTTGGGTGCTTTTGGTTGAAGTTAAAAGGCACTACTGCAAATGGTGGCTTGGGTGCTTTGGGTTGAAGTTAAAAGGCACTACTGCAAATGGTGGCTTGGGTGCTACCACTTATGGCTGTGATTTTTGGCCATCTTACTCAGAGTCCCCCTCCGCTGCACAGGATGAGGATTTTTCCCATCGGTGAAAAATAAAAGACTTATTAATGTTTAAAAAACGTTGAGATTCTCTCTCCTGTCAATCATGCCATGAAGGCCACGTCCCTTGCAGCGGGAGGGGGGAGGGACTATAAAAACCGGAAGTGTTGGCGTGGCTCAGTCTCTGCAAGAAGGGGAAATGTGAGTGTGGTTTTTATGTGGTTTTTATGATTTTGTGGTTTTTATGTGGTTTTATGGTGGTTTCACCCTGCGTGAAATGGTATGAGTGCATTTGAATTTGGTGGCCTTGCAGCCTGCTTGAAATTGTATGAGACTGCGTTTGAATTTGGTGGCCTTGCAGTCTGCTTGGAATGGTATGAGACTGCATTTGAATTTGGTGGCCTGACACCCTGCTTGAAATGGTATGAGCCATGAGTCAAGTGCCAGCCCACCAGCCGTCAGTGAGTTGTCAGCACACCAGGCTTGAGTGACTGAGTTGCCAGCCCAAGAATCCATTCGGCCCATAATGTCCATACTAGCCCTCTGGAAACCAGTCCCTTCAGCCCACAACGCCCATGCTAATACTCCAGAAAGCGCCCCCCCCTCCCAATGGCCACCAATATTGGAATTGGTGGAGAGATGGAATATTGCATTGGGGACCAGCCCCTGCTGTGTGAACATGGGACCCAAGGGGTCCCACTTAGTCTAGTGTATTATTAAAACTCTCATCTTGTTTATTTGTATGCTTGCGTATGTAGATGTGATAACCTAAAATCCTGTTTTTTCCTACACAATGTAATATCAATTGATTATTGTTCTTTTTACCCAGAACTAAAATTGCTGGGAACTCACCTCAGTTCCCAACACATTTGGAAATAATTAATAAAAAGGTAAAAAATAGAGAAATAATTCATAAATTGTAGCAAGTACTCATTTGTCTCACCTCACAAAATTGTGAACCTAACTAATATGTTAGCAAGTACTCATTTGTCTCACCTCACAAAATTGTGAACCTAACTAATATGTAACTTGCCCTTAAATAACCTTTGGGATTCTGTTGAGGTAAATATGTTTCACACACACAATCACACAGGCAAGCGCAAACAGGCATGCTAAATATTTCCAGAATTTTCTACCTTTGTTACAGTGTCAGTAAAATTGAGGTACAGGCCCCAAGAGTACAAAAGAATGACTGAGCTGACAAGCCAAATGTCCTACTTCCATTCTCTATTCTCTTATTTCACTTATTTTTGTTTTATGCCCCTGAACTAGACTCAAACAGATCTCTCACCATTGCCTGGATTTAAACGTCCTCTGAAAAATGTCATCAACAAGTCGCTGTCAACAAGACCTCCAGCTTTTTGTGTCTATCATCTCGACCCAAAACAACACCCATTCCTTCTCTCCAGAGATGCTACCTGTCCCACTGAGTTACTCTAGCTTTTTGTGTCTATCTTTGCTGTCTATGTCATGCGTCCCCAGGCTCCTTCACCTGAATGTAAACTTTACTGAACCACCGATGCATTTTCCAGCTTTCAGTTTTAATGAGGGGCACACATCTGAACTGTCAATAACTCTTTGCAGTTGCTCATTTCCCTGCTGTGCATTTCTAGTATTTATATCTTAGCTGCCAATTTTAAGACATCGCTTTTTTTTTCAAATGGAGGAAATGAATGAACACTGCCAAATGCTAGAATTATTCAAGTTCTCGCAGAACCTGAAAAAGGTTTGCAAATACCCCAATGTATTATTGTTTAAAGGGATTTCATTGGACCAACGAGGCTGGTTTCAACTTTTTTTTTTAAACAGCATTTCTTAGCTGGTCACTTTCATTTAGATGACAGAAGCTCTAGAGAAATTCTGTTGCCTCTCGTTTTATTTGTTTGTATTTTACTTTTAGCTAAAGAGTGGCACACAATTAAATACTTTGCTGTGAATGAATCGTCATGTGCTGCCAATAAATTAAACAGCGATATCTTCAACTACACATACAATTTGTCTCTTAGGTGTCATTAAATAAATGGTGGAGAAGCCAAAGAAAGAAACAATAAGGAGATTGTCTTTATAAAAATCTTTGCAAGTTTAGAACAAACAAGTTGAAGTGTTTTTGCAGAAAATTCAGTAATTGTTTTGAAATTCACAAAACAAGGCTGGAATAAGTGCTATATCTGGTCATGTCTTCCTTTTTCTGTAAAAAGTGACCTTGAAAAATAAACTTTGACCTAGATGTTGGATAAAATTAAAATTGGTTACATTAAATGTTTTATGCCTTCGTGAAATAGGCAGCAAAAGCATTAGGGATTAGGGTTTGAATGTGACTTCAGGTGCCATTGGTGTTATGGTTGCATGTTCTTCATGGAACCACACTAGTTTCCTCATGGTGCTCTAGTTTCTATTCATTGCAAGTTCATCAGCCACTATAATGTAGTCCTTGATGTGAATAATTGACAAAATAAATTGAGTGAATATGTGAGAATGAGTAGATTACAGGGGGAATAAGGAAATAAGATGTGAGATGCTATTATTCTGCTGAAGCTTTCATGGACCCAATGGATTCAGCAAACTCCTTGTGTCATTATAAGTAAGTAAAAAGGAGCAGGCAGCGGAAAAACAGGACCTCCTGTGCTGTATCATTCTCACAGTTCTGCATCAATGTGTCAGCCTGGATTATTTCCTCATATCCGAGGAATTGTTCTTGAACACACAATCATCCAACTGAGAAGAGAGCGTGACCCCACAAGGAGAAAGATATGAATAGGATGGACATAACCCGAGTGACATTAGTCAGTTGCTAACTAGAAGCTATTTAAGTTACAACAGAATTGTCTGAGACCTTGTTGAGCCTTTCTGGGTGGCAAGAGGAAGGGCAGGGCAAAGAGGTGAATGGGTCCAAGAGGAAATAGTGCAAAAGCAAAAAAACAAAAGCAGTAGTTCAATGACAGCAGAAGGAAACAATATGGTGAGTAAGTATTACAACTAAAGATTACACATGCACCACTGGATTAGGAGATGTCTTTACAGCACAGTACCAATCTGTGACAATAGTGGCATACAAGAGCAATATTCAGCAATAAGTCTAACGACAGGACAGCAAACGCCAGCTTTGCCTTTGGAAAACTGGGAGGTAAAGTGTGGGAACAAAGTGGAATTGGACCTAATGACCAAGCTGAAGCTATATTGGACATATAAGGAATTGCTGGAATCTTGAGCAAAGCAAAGTGCTGGAGGATTAACAGGCAATGTTTCCGATCGGGATCTTTCTGCAGACCGAAGATGTGCTGTGCAGTTACCATGCCCACCTTACTCTATACTTGCGAGACATGGACAATGTACAGCAGACATAACAAACAGTGTAACCACATCCACATGACTTGTCTGCACAGAATACTTTGCATCATAAACTAAACATCAAGTGACAGGACACGATTCTAGATATACAGATTCTGTCCCAGACAAACCTCCATAGAAATGACACACTGTTGATAGAATCACATACCAGGCAGCAAAGAATGACCCAAACTCCTGGAGTAACTCAGCGGGTCATGCAGCATCTCTGGAGAAAAAGAACAGGTGACGTTTCAGGTCGGAACTCTTCTTCAAATTGAGTGTTGCATTTGGAACACAAAACCTTTCAGTTGACTTTGACATCATATTCCCCAGGCAATCCGGCTACGGAGGCGAGTCTTGCTCAGATTCCCTGGCATTACGTTGCTTCATGTACTTTGTACCACATCTGAACCATGACAGGATCAGGGACCTAACTAATTTATTGGAATTGTCAGGCTGTATATCAGCGAGACAATGGGAACAAAATATAGCTCTTAGGGCTAATGGAATGAAGGGATATGGGAAGAAAGCAGGAACGGGGTACTGATTTATGATGAACAGCCATGATCATATTGAATGGCGGTGCTGGCTCGAAGGCCTACTGCTGCACCTATTTTCTATGTTTCTATGCTAAAACTATAATACTTAATAATGATTTTTAATTACTATTGTGTTTTTGTTTGCAGTTCTATTTGTCAACAATTAACCAACTTAATAATTTTTCAACACCGCTGAGTCGGTTAAAACTGGTCTTTGCCAGTGGCCAAAGCTGCCAGGGATGGCACAGTTAGCAGAGCTGCTGCTTCACAGCACCAGAGATCCGGTTCAATCCTGACTTTGGGTGCTGTCTGTGCGGAGTTTGCATGTTCTCCCTGTGACCGCGTGGGTTTCCACCGGATGCTCAGGTTTCCTCCCATATCCCAAAGATGTGGAGATTTGTTGGTTAATTGGCCTCTATAAAGTGTGTAACATGCGGATAACAAAATTAGATGACATAATGTGAATGGGTGATCAATGATCCGTGTGGATTTGATGGGTCAAAAGGCCTGATCCCATACTATATCTCTAAACTAAATTGAAGTAATGTGTTTTCCAGTGGGAGGGGTTCCTGCTCATTGCACTGATGCTGCTTTGGCCACAATTCTGGATTCGGATGCTGAGGCTCAATGGGCTTTGGGACCTGCATCCGGAATAGCTAAGTATGAGCTTGGGCAATGATTCTGGCTGGGATTGTTGGAGGAAACCAGGCCAACAGGACCCGAGCCATTATCAACAATAATTTACAGTGTTATCTTATAGTTCTTAGTTTATCTTGCTTGAATCAAATGGATAAAATTGAAAGTAAATCAAGATGAAAATGCACAATGCATTTCCTCTTAACATTGATACGAACTAAAAAGATAGCAGAAATCTTAGATCATCACAATAGACAATAGGTGTAGGAGTAGGCCATTTGGCCCTTCGAGCCAGCACCGCCATTCAACGTGATCATGGCTGATCATCCCCAATCAGTACCCCGTTCCTTCCTTCTCCCCATAACCCCTGACTCTGCTATTTTCAAGAGCCCTATCTAGCTCTCTTTCGAAAGCATCCAGAGAACCTGCCTCCACCGCCCTCTGAGGCAGAGAGCCACCTGCTACTTTCTATATAACTGGATCTCATAATAAGGAAGGCTCTGAAATAATAATCTCTTCCAGGATCAGTCCATTTAGGTTTCCCCTAGGTTTCCTATTAAATCTTTTCCCCTTAACCTTGAACCTATGTCCTCTGGTCCATGATTCCCCTACGCTGGGTAAAAGACTCTGTGCTTCGACCCGATCTATTCCTCTCATGGTTTTGTTTACCTTTATAAGATCTCCCCTCATCCTCCTACGCTACATGGAATAGAGACCCAGCCTACTTAACCTCTCCCTATAGCTCACACCCTCTAGTCCTGGCAACATCCTCGTAAATCATTTTGAACCCTTTCAAGCTTGACAATATCTCTCCCATAACATGGTGCCCAGAACTGAATACAATATTCTAGATGCGGTCTCACCAATGTCTTATACAACTACAAAATGACCTCCCATCTTCCATACAAAACTCTGTTTGATGAAGGCCCAAGTGCCAAAAGCCTTTTTGACCACCTTATGTACCTGCGACTTGACTTTCAAGGAACCATATACTTGTACTCCTAGATCCCTCTGCTCGACAACACTACCCAGAGGCCTACCATTTAATGTGTAGGTCCTGCTCTTTGATTGATGTCCCAAATGCAACACCTCGCACTTCTCCGTATTAAATTCCATCAATCATTCCTCCGCCCACCTGGCCAATCGATCCAGATCCTGCTGCAATCATTCACAACCTTCTTCACTATCTGCAAAACCACTATCTTTTGTATCATCAGCAAACTTACTAATCTTGCCCTGCATGTTCTCATCCAAATCATTGAGGTAAGATGACAGTAATGGGCCCAGCACTAAACCCTGTGGCACACCACTAGTCACAGGCCTCCATTCTGAGAAGCAACCTTCTACCATCATCCTCTGCTTCCTTCCATGGAGCAAATTGCATTCAGCTATCTCTCCTTGGATCCCATAGATCTAACCTTCCAGAGCAGCCAACCATGTGGCATCTTGTCAAACGCTTTATTAAAGTCCATGCACACAATATCTACAGCTCTGCCCTCATCAACCTTTTTGCTCACATCTTCAAAAAAATCAATGACCTCTCACGTACAAACCCATGCTGACTATCCCTAATCAGTTCATGTCCATCCAAATGCCTGCATATCCTATCCCTCAGAATACTCTCCACTACAGATGTTAAGCTCACCAGCCTATAGTTCCCAGCATTTTTCCTGCAGCTTTTCTTGAAAAGAGGCACATTTGCCACCGTCCAATCCTCTGGCACCTCTCCTGTATTTAAGAACTCATAAATTTCAATCAGGGTTCCCGCAATTTCCTCTCTAGTTTCCCGCAATGTCCTTGCCTCGGAGATATGTCTACCTTCAAACACAACCGTACTTCAGTACTAACTCGACAGTAAGCCTGACTGCTCTCATGACACTTCCAGTGACTGCTCCAATTTCCTCCATCCTGTCTTTCTCACAAGTAAATACAGTGGAGAAATACAAATTTGTAAGTTTGTACATTCTGATTGTGACCACATGGGTTTTCTCCAGGAGCTCCAGTTTCCTCCCACACTCCAAAGACATACAGGTTTGTAGGCTAATTGGCTTTGGTAAAATTGTAAATTGTCCCCAGTGTGTGGAGGATAGTGTTAGCGTGCAGGAATCACTGGTCTGGTTGGTGCGGAGCCAGTGGGCCGAAGGGCCTGTTTCCATGCTGTAACTCTAAATATAATTTCCTAGATAAAAAGCCTAAGAAACATTTGCCTGGTTAAATAATAACATTCCGGACAAAATTAATGAATGTCATGGTCGCCAAGAAAACTTTGATTTGGCAGGAATTATGTTTTATATAAAATAGCTCTCCATCATAAATAGGTTTACTAGTTGATTTCGAATAAAGATATATTCATTCTTCAAAGTAAAGCTCAAGTACCTTTATAAAAACCGATGATAGACACAAAGGGACTGGAGTAACTCAGTGGGTCAGGCAGAACTTCTGGAGAAAAAGGATGGGTGACCATTGGATGACTCCTGGGAATTAAGCAAATAGGTGGCACATGATGAGAAAATGACCAGATAGAATGTCAGGTGAATAATTGTTTGGTGGAATATGCATTTAAATCTTATTTTATGCATTGTATAACTTAATACTAAAAGAATTGACAGTGTGTAACAGTAATCCAACACTCATCCCACATTTTATTTTCCCTACATTCTCATTAGCTTGCCCCATAATGATCTACCCATTCAGGGCAAAGTACACCGTGCAAATATCCCTGGGGTGTCTTTGGACTGTGGATAGGCACCCGGGCAGCCAAAGGATATCCATGCAGCCACAGTGCATGCAAACTCCACACAGGCAGCTGTTTGGTGCTGTAAAGTAATGCCTCTATTTGATGTGCCACTGCAGTTGAGCAAATAGTATGCCTGTCATTCTCTCATGCGAGTACACTTGAACACACTCTCAACTTGTCGCCAGTTCTTGATGCCAGATCAGCAGTGACCATACATCATAAGGTGAACTCACCCAACAGGCTTTATTTCCAACAACAAATAAAAGCACCTAGAGGGTCTGGGTCCACACAAGAGCACAGTCCATTGCCATCATTGGGCAGGTACAGGCAAACCTGCATCTAATCCCAGCAGCTTCATCTCTGGTTGGAATCCTGGGTTTATGAGCAGCAGGGCTGATCAGCTGCAGGTGATTTGATACAATAATCATTAATTGGACCCAGCTGTGGCACATTTACCCCAGGCCTCTGTTTACTCCAGAGCACCGGTGTTTTCCAGCAGTCAGGCACTCTTAGTGAACTTCTTCCGACCTGTCTGCCTCTGACAGGGATCGGATCGTAAGGGAACCTGAAGAAGGACATGTCGTCACAACTCATAATGCCTGTTTCTTCAGTGCTTAGTCCATTTAGTTTATTGTCACATGTACTGAGGTACAGTGAAAAGCTTTTTGTTGCACATTATCCAGTCAGCAGAAGACAATACATGATTACAATCGATCTATTTACAATGTATAAATACATGAAAAGAGAATAATGTTTAGTGCAAGGTAAAACCAGCAAAGTCCGGTCAAGGATAGTCCAAGGGACATCAGAGATAGATAGTAGTAGTTATAGTCATAATTCTGATCAGACCAGAAATAAACCCTTCAGCCCAGTTTGGCCAAACCAATTATGCTGCCTATCTATGCTCATCCTATTATCCTGCTAAACCCATATTCTTCTACTCTTTTCCTATCTGAATACCCATCCAAATGCAGTAAATGGTTTGGCATAGCAAATGACTTCTCCTGCACCCTACCTACCATGCGCCCAATTTCAGGGAACTACTCACCAACACCCCAAGGTTTCCCTGTACACCAATACACTCAAGGTTTCTGTGATTTGCTGCACAAATCCTGCTGTACATGTTCTAAAATGCATTACCCCACAATTGTCTGGATAAAATTTCATCTGCCATTGTTCCACCCATCTTTCCAGGCAATCTATGTGGGGGGGGGGGGGGGGGGGTTGGGGGGAGTGGGAGGAGATAAAATTGTTTGTTGTCATGCACACTTGCCATCAGCCTGCCAGGAAATTTGTGTCCCTGGCGGGCCCCCTTGAGTAGGGGCTGTCCCGAGCTATGCGTTTCTTCGGAAGCTTACAACTTGGTGCTCGGGTTCAGAGTGCCCAGTCATGCTCCCATCACCCCCGGTTAGTGATGTGATGGATGCGGGGTCTGGACCAATCGCTGACAAGTCCCCCCCCCCCCCCCCCCCCGGCGATGTCATGTCAGTTATTTGGCTTTTCGGCACTGCAGCCTTTCAGTTAGTTGGCATTTTGGCATGGTGGCCATGAGTTGGCTTTTAGGCGTCCCACCCTTTTGGTTAGTTCACTTTTAGGCGTCCCACTCTTTTGGTTAGTTCGCTTTTAGAGGTCCCACCCTTTCGGTTAGTTCGCCTTTCGGCTTTGTACGCTTTCGGTTAATTGGTTTTTTGGCTTCATTTCCATTCGGTTATTTGGCTTCCACTTCTTTGCTTCGGCTTCTCGTCCTTCGACGCCACGTCCGCACACGGGCTCACCAGCCTAACCTTTTTGAATAAGGATTCAACATTTGCTCACCTCTAGTCTTCTGGCACGTCACCTGAGGCTAGCAAAGATATACAAATCTCCTTTGACATTTCTCACTAGTCCCTCAGTTTTACCATTTGATGTCTCATAATACAGAAAATTCATTATGTACGTAATATAATTTTCTTTCATAAAGTGCTCAAAAATTAACAATATAACAGTATTATCTGAGACCCTTTCTTCTGATAAAATATGAAAATGGCTCTCAGTTCTTCAGCAGCACACTGGTTCACTCAATCCATCTTAAATAACTACAAACTTTGAATACTAAATTTTCAATCCCATTACAATAATCAATGTACACTATTTCAAAAGCTCTCTTCAACTCTGTAAAGGTTACTGATTCTACAACTTTGACAGGTAGTACAGAATTTTTTTAAATTTTTTTTAAATGTTATTAGAAGTACAGGAATATGGCACCAAGGTGCCTAATATATATTGACATATTACATTTTATGTACAGCTTCTTATTTTTTTTTTAATAATGAAAAAGAAAAAGAGAGAATAGATAATAAAATATAGAGAACCGTTATATAGTGTGTGAAAAGGAAAAAAGTGTGAAAGAAGAAAATTGAAAAAAAGGAAAAAGAATAGAAAGTAAGAGATTAAGGAGATCATTCTTGACGATCCCACACCCAATCCAGAAACAGTTAGATTCTACAATTTTGTTGCACCATATGCTTCCAAAAAATCGACAAGTGGAGAACAACTCATTAAGAATTGGTATGATTTATCTATTAGGAGGATAAATTAGGATCTATTAGGAGGATAAATTAGATCTATTAGGAGGAATCGCATTTCCTCAAGATGTGCGTTGTCCAACATGTTTGAAATTCACATTTTATACGTTGGTATGGATGTATTTTTCCAAAAGTTAAGTATACGTTTTTTTGCCATTATTAACCCATAATTTAAAAAAAAAATTGAGATGAGTTCAATTTATTCCCATCTTCCTTACTCCAAATATAATCATTTCAGTATTTGGTTCCATTTTTATCTTGAATAATTTTGTAAATATTTCAAAAATATCACTCCAGAATTTATAAAGTTTTATGCAGGAGACAAAAGAGTGTGTTATAGTTGCATTTTGGGATAGACATTCATCACTAATGGGGGAAGTATTTGGATAGAATTTATTCAATCTAGTTTTTGAATGATATAATCTATGTAAAATTTTAAATTGAATTAAATTATGTCTTACATTAATCGAAAATTTGTGTGTGTGTGTATATATATATATATAGATATATATCTCTCTATCTCTCTATCTCAAATACTTTTCCCATGTTTCCTTCGTAATTTTTATCATAAATTCTTGTTCCCACTCTTCTCTAAGAACCTCTGTCGATGGTAAGTCTATATTTAAAATACTATTATATAAATATGATATTAATTTCTGTGGGTCAGCCTTAATATTCATTGCTTCTTCCAGTGAATCTAAAGTTATGTTTTGATATCTTTGTATGTATTTCTTCATGAAGTCGCAGATCTGAAGATATTTAAAATATTGGTTATTTTTCAGTTTAAATTTAAATTGTATTTGTTGGAATGATAACAGATTTCCCATTTCATACATATCACCGGTCCTTCTAATTCCCATTCTTTCCCATTGATTATATGTTTTATCAAGAAGAGATGGTTTAAAAGAAGGATTATTCACCATTGGCATTAACAATGATCGGTTTCTTAATTTTAAGGATAATTTTATTTGTTTCCAAATTCTTATTGTATCATGTATAATTGGGTTATTCTTATATATGGTGGTGTTCATTTTTATCAGGGAGTAGAGGATCACTCCTATATTACAAGGAGAACAGTCCTCTTTCTCCATTCTTATCCATTCTGCATGTACACGTGTCCAAAAGATTCTGATAAGGGAGGGAGAGGAGCCTGATGTTGTGGTACACATAGGTACCAATGACATAGGCAGAAAAAGTGACGAGGTCCTGAAGGGAGAATTTAGGGGTGGGGGGAAAGTTAAAGAGAAGGACCAAAAGGGTAACGATTTCAGGATTACTGCCTGTGCCGCGTGACAGTGAGAGTAGGAATGAAATGAGGTGGAGGCTAAATGCGTGGCTGAGGGACTGGTGCAGTGGGCAGCGATTCAAGTTTCTTGATCACTGGGACCTCTTTTGGGGAAGGCATGATCTGTACGCAGAGGACGGGTTGCACTTGAACCCGAAGGGGACCAATATCCTGGCAGGGAGATTTGCAAAGGCTACTGGGAGACTTTAAACTAGAAAGGCTGGGGGGGAGGGACTCGGGTAGAGGGGCTAGGGGACAGGGTGTGGGGCAAGAGACAGAGAAGGGAAGCACTCGGACCCAAAATGTAGGCGAGGAAGATGAAAAAGATAATAGACCGAGAATAAGGGATGGTGGGTTTCTAAAATGTGTATATTTTAATGCTAGGAGCATTGTAAGAAAGGTGGATGAACTTAGAGCCTGGATTGACACCTGGAAATATGATGTTGTGGCAATCAGTGAAACATGGTTGCAGGAGGGCTGTGATTGGAAACTAAATATTCCAGGATTTCGTTGCTTCCGGGGTGATAGAATTGGAGGGACCAGAGGTGGAGGTGTTGCATTGCTTGTCAGAGAGGATATTACAGCAGTGCTTTGGCAGGATAGATTAGAGGGTTCGTCTAGGGAGGCTATTTGGGTGGAACTGAGAAGTGGGAACGGTGTAGCAACACTTTTAGGGGTGTACTATAGACCGCCAAATGGGGAGCGAGAATTGGAAGAGCAAATATGTAAGGAGATAGCAGATATTAGTAGTAAGCACAAGGTAGTGATTGTGGGAGATTTCAATTTCCCAAAAATAGACTGGGAAACACATTCTGTAAATGGGCTGGATGGTTTGGAGTTTGTAAAATGTGTGCAGGATAGTTTTTTGCAGCAGTACATAGAGGTACCGACCAGAGAAGGGGCAGTGCTGGACCTCCTGTTAGGAAATGAGGCAGGACAGGTGAGGGAGGTATGCGTTGGTGAGCACTTCGGGACCAGTGATCACAATACCATTAGTTTCAATATAATTTATGGAGCGAGTCAGAATAGGACCTAGAGTGGAGATTTTTGATTGGAGAAAGGCTAACTTTGAGGGAATGCGTGAGGATTTTAAAGGAGTGAATTGGGACACTTTGTTTCATGGGAAGGATGTAGAAGAGAAATGGAGGACATTTAAAGGGGAAATTGTAAGAGTACAGAATCTTTATGTCCCTGTTAGGTTGAAAGGAAATAGTAAAAATTGGAAAGAGCCATGGTTTTCAAGGGAAATTAGACACTTGTTTCGAAAAAAGAGAGATATCTACAAGAATTATAGGAGGCATGGAGTAAATGAGGTGCTAGAGGAGTATAAAGAATGTAAAAATAATCTTAAGAAAGAAATTAGGAAGGCTAAAAGAAGATATGAGGTTGCTTTGGCAAGAAAGGTGAAAGTAAATCCAAAGGGTTTCTACAGCTATATTAATAGCAAAAGGATAACGAGGGATAAAATTGGACCATTAGAGAACCAGAATGGACAGCTATCTGCAGAGCCAAAAGAGATGGGGGAGATATTGAACAATTTATTTTCTTCGGTATTCACCAAGGAGAAGGATATTGAACTCTGTGAGTTAAGGGAAAAAAGTAGAGTAGCTATGGAAACTATGAGATTCAAAGAGGAGGAAGTACTGACACTTTTGAAAAATATAAAGGTGGATAAGTCTCCAGGTCCTGACAGGATATTCCCTAGGACATTGAGGGAAGTTAGTGTAGAAATAGCGGGAGCTACGACAGAAATATTTCAAATGTCATTAGAAACGGGAATAGTGCCGGAGGATTGGCGTACTGCGCATGTTGTTCCATTGTTTAAAAAGGGTTCAAAGAATAAACCTAGCAATTATAGACCTATTAGTTTGACGTCAGTGGTGGGCAAATTAATGGAAAGGATACTTAGAGATAATATATATAAGCATCTGGATAAACAGGGTCTGATCAGGAACAGTCAACATGGATTTGTGCCTGGAAGGTCATGTTTGACAAACCTTCTTGAATTTTTTGAAGCGGTAACTAGGGAAATTGATGAGGGTAAAGCAGTGGATGTTGTCTATATGGATTTCAGTAAGGCCTTTGACAAGGTTCCCCATGGAAGGTTGGTTCAGAAGGTTCAATCTTTGGGTGTTAATGGCGGAGTAGCAAGATGGGTTCAACAGTGGCTGAATGGGAGATGTCAGAGAGTAATGGTGGATGGCTGTTTGTCAGGTTGGAAGCCGATGACCAGTGGGATGCCTCAGGGATCTGTGTTGGGTCCACTGTTGTTTGTCATGTACATCAATGATCTGGATGATGGGGTGGAAAATTGGATAAGTAAGTATGCAGATGATACTAAGATAGGTGGTATTGTGGATAATGAAGTAGATTCTCAAAGTCTACAGAGAGATTTGGGCCATTTGGAAAAGTGGGCTGAAAGATGGCAGATGGCGTTTAATGCTGATAAGTGTGAAGTGCTACATCTTGGCAGGACAAATCAAAATAGGACGTACATGGTAAATGGTAGGGAATTGAGGAATGCTGTGGAACAGAGGGATCTAGGAATAACTGTGCATAGTTCCCTGAAGGTGGAATCGCATGTAGATAGGGTGGTAAAGAAAGCCTTTGGTGTGCTGGCCTTCATAAATCAGAGCATTGAATATAGGAGTAGGGAAGTAATGTTAAAATTGTACAAGGCATTGGTAAGACCAATTCTGGAGTATGGTGTACAATTTTGGTCGCCTAGTTTATAGGAAGGATGTCAACAAAATAGAGAGTACAGAGGAGATTTACTAGAATGTTGCCAGGGTTCCAGCAACTATGTTACAGAGAAAGGTTGAACAAGTTAGGTCTTTATTCTTTGGAGCGCAGAAGGTTAAGGGGGGACTTGATTGAGGTCTTTAAAATGATGAAAGGGATAGACAGAGTTGACGTGGATAAGCTTTTTCCCATTGAGGGTAGGGAAGATTCAAACAAGAGGGCATGACATGAGAATTAAGGGACAGAAGTTTAGGGGTAACGTGAGGGGGAACTTCTTTACTCAGAGGGTGGTGGCTGTGTGGAATGAGCTTCCAGCAGAGGTGGTGGAGGCAGGATCGATTTTAGCATTTAAAAGTAAAGTGGATAGGTATATGGACGTGAAGGGAATGGAGGGGTATGG
Organism: Okamejei kenojei; assembly: GCA_035221665.1. NCBI lineage: Eukaryota > Metazoa > Chordata > Chondrichthyes > Rajiformes > Rajidae > Okamejei > Okamejei kenojei. The sequence continues at coordinate 32,017,556 of CM069135.1, read as the reverse complement.
TCTGAGTGCAGGTAGATGGGACTAGGGGAAAACAAATGGTCGGCACGGACTGGCAGGGCCGAGAGGGCCTGTCTCCGTGCTGTAATTGTTATATGGTTGTTATATGGTACACTGCCCAATAGTAATACAAAAAGTTCGGCTGTGAAAGCCCCCAACGTCGTTTTCTTTGAATCCTGTGTGATCTATAGTCCCAGATAAAATTGGTAATATTAGAGTCTAGTTTAAAAAAAAAAGTTTTTTGGTATATATAATGGTATATATAATTGAAATAGGTATATTATTTGTGGTAAAAAGATAATTTTAAAAGCGTTTATTCTGCCTATTAATGATAACAGAAGTGTTTTCCAGAATTTAATCAACGCATTGAGTTTATTAATGCGTTGTATTTCTGGTAATTTGAATACCCAAATACTTAAATTTTTCTGTTGCAATTTTAAAGGGGGATTTTAATAGGTGTGTAGATTCTTGTGGTTTTAACGTCATGATTTCACTTTTATTCCAATTTATTCTATATCCAGAAAAAGAACCAAATTCCTCTATTAAAATTTAATAAGTTTGGTATGCTCGTTTGTGAATTTGTAATGTATAAAAGTATATTGTCTGCATATAATGAAATTATATGCAGACGATATATTATTTGAATCCCTAGTATTATATCCCTGAATATTTGGATTAATTCTTATACTTTCAGCCAGGGGCTCTATGATAAGGGCAAACAGCAGAGGTGATAAAGCACATCCCTGCCTATTGCCCCTCGATAATTGAAATTTTGGAGATAACATATTATTGGTTAATATTCTTGCCGTCGGTTTATCATATAATAATTTTACCCATACAATAAAATTCTCTCCCATATTAAATGTTTGCTATACTTTATATAAATACTGCTGCTCTACCTGATCAAATGCTTTCTCTGCGTCCAGAGAAACAATTGATATATCTTCTTCCTACGTTTTATGCGAGTACATTATATTAAACAGGCGTCTCAAATTATTAAATTAATGTCTTTTGGCTTTAAACCCCGTTTGATCAGAAATGATCAATTTACTAATATATTTACTCAATCTTCTTGCTAAGGTCTTTGCTAAAATTTTCTGATCTGTATTTAAAAGTGATATAGCTCTATATGAGCCCGGTTCATCTAAATCTTTATCTTTTTTTGGTATAAGCGTAATAGTTGATTCAGCTAATGTTTCTGGTAATTTATTTTATTTAAAGGCATGAGTATATAAATTAAGTAAGCGTGGAGCCGTTATCTCGTGAAATCTTTTATAAAATTCATTACTAAAACCATCTGGTCCAGGCTTCTTAACATTTTTCAACGATTTTATTGTTTCACCCATGTCTTCAAGTGTAATCTGAGCTCCTAATTCCTCTTGTTCTGAAATGTCAAGTGGAAGATTACAGCTATCTAAAACATTTATAATTTTACTATCTTCTATTTTAGTTTTAGATATATACAAATGTTGATAAAATTGAGCAAATCTATTGTTAATATCCTTGGGTAATGTTAGTAATTCACCTTTCTCCGATTTAATTTTAGTGATAGTATTTTCCTTTTCTTGTTTTTTCAATTGACGAGTTAAGCGTTTATGTGGCTTGTCACCAAATTCGATATGTTCCTGTTTTGTGATTTGGAATAATCTTATTAATCTTGCCGATAAAATTCGAATAAGTTTAAATTTCAATAGTATTATCTTATTATGTTTATCTGTAGTTGGATCTTTGGCATTATCTAACTCTAATTGTCTAATTTCTTGTTCGAGAATATGTTGTTCTGGCTTATTATTTTTATTTTGAAAAATTATATATGAGATTATAACTCCTCTGATAAATGCCTTGAAAGTTTCTCATAATAGAGAAGGTGAAATACCTGGTGTTTCATTTGTCTCAAAAAAAATTTTTTATTTGTTGTTTTAAATATTTATAACCTTGTGGGTCATTTAGAATTTGTGTTAAACCTCCAGAAATATTTTTTGCCCGGCATTCCCTCAAATGTTAATAGAAAAGTCAATGGAGAATGATCGGAAATAATACTGGTGTGGTATGAAGGCTCAATTGTATATGGAATTAATTTTGTATCCACTAAAAAATAATAAATCTGTGAATAAGTTTTATGTACCGATGAGTAAAACAAATATTCCCTTCCAGTTGGATTAGCAGTTCTCCATACATTATATTATTATTTATATATGTATTTAGAAGTTCACTAGTCTTAGATTTTAAGTTACCCCTCCTTTGTTTTACTGATTTGTCTAAATATGGATCTAAAACGCAATTGAAGTCCCCCCCTAGTATTACATTTTGGTAATTAAACTCCGATATTATATCTATAATTTTATTTAAAAATTGGGGGTTGTCAAAATTTGGCACGTAAATAATTATCATCCTCAGTGGGGTTGAATACATTTCTTCCGAAACTATAATATACCTTCCATCTTTATCTGAAATAGTATTCTTTAATTTAAATGGTATACCTTTCTGAATAATAATAGCCGTACCTCTAGCTTTAGAAGTAAATGAAGAATAGTATGTTTGACCTATCCAGTTTGCCTTCAATCTCATCTGTGTTTGTTGTTTTATGTGTGTTTCCTGCAAAAACATTATGTCAGAATTTAATGATTTTAATTAGGCAAAGATTTTACCCCTCTTAATTGGTTCATTGGCACCCCTTATATTCCAGCTGCAGAATGTAATTCCTCCATTCTTTATTTGTCTATCGTCTTGCATTATATATCAGTTTGGTGTTTTTGACTCGCATGGTGCAACCAAATACCTCAGAACTCTGGGTGCTGGGTGGACGTCCCGAACTTTTACATTTATATTACATCTCCTTCCTGTGTAATACCTTAATAAGAAAAAAAAAGAAAAAATGTGATGTGAAATTAATTTTAAAAAAATTAAACAAATATGAATCTTGATAGTGATTTTAAAAAAAAGTGATGTTAAGGTATCTAAGAGAAGATACCTTAAAAACGAAAAGCCATGTAAGGTGGCGAAAAATGTATGGACTTCCGTTGATGTTGTTGTACATCGAGCTCCCTCCCCTTAGCAGAATCTCGTGAAAGGCTGCGAACCATTTCCTCCCTCTCCCTCTCCCTCTCCTAAACTTATCAAACCTGAGCAATGAAAAACAGAAAAAAATTCGGAAAAAGAGGAGAAAAATAAATAAACAAAACGAAAACACGTTTGTTCAGTTCTATAAGTATTAAATGCCTTTCCAATTTATCTAACATTAATCTATTCTAAACTTTACCATATATTTTCACCCAAAATTATTCCATTATATCCCATTCTTTAATACAAGCAGGTTCCAAGGGGTTAAACAAAGCCACACATCTGGATCCCCATGATATCTCATTCCATGTCCCTCATCAATTCCCTCATCAATACTGTATCTTCAACATCCCTTTGTTTATCTTTAAGTTTTCCATTCAAGGTGAAACATGGACTGTACACTCAAACACATTCCAGACAGATAAGCATATCTGATAACTGTCTGGAAAAGTTCCGCCATTTTAATTAGAGCAAGATCTTGTATTAAAAAGTTTAATCTTCATGCTTGTCTTCATCCTCTATTTCCTTTACGATATCTTGTGCGTACTTAAAAGCCATTTCGGGGTCCGTGAATGAGCATTCGGTAGCCTTATAACTAATCTTCATTTTTGCAGGATAAACCACCCTATATCTCACTTGGGATATTCCTTTCAAAATATTTCTTGTCTTTGTAAACAAGATCCTTCTTTGGACGACTTCACCGGGATAATCACGGAAAAGTCTAATATTATTCCCAGAATATGTAAGATTCTCCCCATGAACAATCTTATTCAGTATATTTTCCAGTGAAGAAATGTCGAAGAATTTCACAATTATCTGTCTTGGGGGAGCATTTGTCCCTTTTGGAAAGCATCCAACCCAGTGAGCAACATCAATTCTTGGATTTTCCGGCAGTTTAAAAACTTCTTTAATTAAGTCAGCAACGAAAGTACGTGTATGGGATCTACGCCCCTCTCGTCCTTCCTTTACTCCGAGAATTCTTAAATTCTGCCTTCTCGATCTCGCCTCCACGTATCAGTCATTTTAACGAGTTGCTCCCCCTCAAATTTTTGTGCCTTTTTCAGATTCAATATTTCCAAAGACATCTCTTTCATTTCGTCCTCCATTTCTTCCATCAGCTTTTTTCATATTCTCATACATCTTATCAAATTTCTTATTATAGTCTTTTTCCATTCTGGCACATTCTCCCGTTAATTTTTTATCAAGCTCCTTATACTGCTTCTTCAGCTCCTTTAACTCACCACAAGCAGTATCAATTTTTTTAGAAAGATTAATCTCCATTTTCTCCAATGTAGTATTCATGTCTGCTAGCATTTGCTTCACCTCCTTTATTTCTTCTTTTGTAGCCATTTCAGACACAAATCCTTGGGAGTAAGACTCTTCTTCTGAGCTTTCTGCTGTCGTTTGCAGAGTTTCCAAAACTTCCTGAAGCTTGTTAGTAGCTTTCTTGGGTCCTCGTGTTTCTCCTTGCTCATTTAAAACTCCCGTTAAACTCCAGCTACGGTGAATTAAAAAAAAAAAAAAAAAAAAAAAAAAAAAAATCGGTCATGTCTCTAGCAATTTCGCAATTTTAACGGGAGAGGAGCTCAATGCTGCGACCTTACAGCTTCATGGCCGCCCCCGGAAGCTCATAGTACAGAAATCTAACAGCACTTTATGATTTTCATCTAATCCAGATCAGTAAACAAAAATCTTACATTGCCTTCATGGTCACAATACCAGAATGTTAACTATGAATATCTTCTCAAACTAGTCTTCTCAGTAGAGTCTAATTGACAACTCTGTGTCTGTGAAAACGCACAACACTAGATTTGGGGGCAGTTTCTTCCCAGCTGTTGTCAGGCAACTGAATCATCCTACCACAACCAGAGAGCAGTGCTGAACTACTATCTACCTGTTTGACGACCCTTCGACTATGCTTGATCAGACTTTGCTGGCTTTATCTTGCACTAAACGTTATTCCCTTATCATGTATCTCTACACTGTAAAGGGATTGATTGTAATTATGTATTGTCTTTCTACTAGGCCATGGGCCGAACATCGAAAATGTGTCTATACCATGTCTGGTACCTACTGGAAATTGGGCACAGATTTAGATAAAATATCATTGAGAAGCAGTTCATAACTCGTCAGAGCAAAAACGTGCACATTAATTAATTAAGCTATTTAGAAAAAGTAACAGCGCCCTCTTGTGCTCAATAATAGATAGCTGTATATTACTCTATTGGGAGCTGGGGTAGCAGCGAGACTTGAATGGTAATATTCAATACTATTAAGCCAATTACATGGGATGGGTAACTCTTCACCATGGAAATTTCAGTCTTTTAATCCGTGATCTACAGGGAGAGGACGCTGGTGAATATGAGGTGACTTTTGGAACAAGTTCAGGAGGTGAAACTCAGGCAAGAGTGCGACTGGAGGTGTACAGTGAGTGAGACTGCCGCAGAGATCCCAGGTTTCACCAGCTCTTGAACCCGAATAATTAATTGATGAGGGCAGATCTTGTGCGTTCCCCAGTTTACTGAACCCCACTGACTGCCAGTTACTTTCCTCTGGTAGACACACCTGCTGGAGTAACTTAGTGGGTCAAGCAGCATCTCTGGAGAAAATGGATAGGCTATGTTTCGGGTCCAGTCCCTTCTTCAGTTTGAGAGTGAGGGGAAAGAGAAACTAAAGATATCTGTGTCCCTCAGTCTGAAGAAAGGACTCGACCCCAAACGTCACCTAATCTTTTTCTCCTGAGATGCTGCATGTCCCGCAGAGTTACTCCAGCATCGGCATCTACCAGAGGAAAGTAACTTTGTTTTTGGTACTGTGCATGAAACAGTGTCCAGGATCGATGGACTTGATCTGGATGAGTAAGTACACTGTTCATTAAGTCTTAGCGGCCTCAATCACAGCCTGACCTCGGGCTGTCTCCCAACCCATCTCGGAGAATGAAGCACAACCCGTGGTACATTTTGGGGTTACGGTGAGGCATATCCCCTCTCTGTACAGCCAGATCATTCCTCACTGCATTGCCAGGAACCTGTTGATTAAAATCGATCCAACCACCATGCTCGCTGTAACTGAAATGAATAGGCAGACCTTACTCATCCCTACGGTAATCAATGAGATGTGTTGTATTCCTCGCTCCCGGGTTTATATCAATTCAAACTTGGACACACTAAACAGCAAACGTAGACTGTATATAATCATTTATTTTCCCAATCTGTTGGTTTAGATTTCATGCATGGATATGTCATGAATGGCTAGTTTACAAACAGAAACATTGCATTTTTATTTGTTTATGTCAGTACACGCGATGTACGAACAAAAACACTACAAGCTCACAATAATAATCATGTCTTGGATCGGTCTCCTTTATGGAGAACATTGTTACTTTAGTATAGTTGGTTATTCAAAGTGTTCTTATCCAGAGTCTTCCTCAAAGTTGAACTATTTCAAATGTATGCATGCACAGTAATCTGCAGTTCACTCTCTTGCAAAAACTAGATGACAACTTGCTGAAAGTTCAGTCATCATCAATCATACTGTCATGGTTTATTATGGTGTAGATAATCATGTGAGGTTATTTGTATTATTGTTTTGACAGTTTAAACCTCTTGCACTAACCTTCCTCTCCGCCATGTTCCCAGTGTGCTCCCTGCCTAGCTAGTCTGAAACAAAGCACGTGATTGGTCAATTGGCATCCGATTCAATGTCAAACAAGCTTTGATTGGACAATTACTCAGAAAATTGGAGATTTTTCAATATTGTTAAAATATGTGCAGGTTTTTTTCTTGACGAGTTTCAGATATGATTTCTATAATTTTTTTTACACAATATGTTATAAATACAGGTAGATATGGGATGTGGGTCACAAAATGAAATGAAAAAGCACCTCGGCCTACGGTTAGCATAGAACAAAGGTTTTCACTGCACCTTGGTACACGTGACAATAAACTAAACTGATCTGAACTTATTATCAATTATAACCGAATCTTGTGACCTCGGGTGGAAATGTAACTGCTTCAATCCATTCTTTTAATTTTTTTTTTAAGAATGATGCCTTTGTTCTAGTTTGTCTCCATTGCTATACCAGGCATATCAATATTAACACTTTTCAATGCAATCAATCTAAATTGTCATATGACACCCGTGACAATGTATCTGCAAAAACACATGTTGTTTCAAACTTCTACAGTCAAGTGAATAATCACATTGCAATAAGAGATTGGCCACCTCTGCAACTGGATGGTACCATTGTCAATATCGCTAATTAGCACAAAAAATAGCTAATAAGGGATTGTGGTCTATACCAAAGTCAAGGCTCTACCTAATAGAAATCGATGAAACATTTTATTTTCATCTTTGCAGGTTTACTGATTCTGCATTGTTTGAGAATATTTTCTAAAACTGGTTTTCTTAGCCTTCGTAGTATGAAGCATCACACTAATGTTCAACACATATGTTGAACTAAGAAGAATTCACTTCCAAATCTCTTACATAATTACAATTCCTTTTACTTTTCTTTTATAAATGTCCTTGTATTTCTTAAGGGCCTGTCCTACTGTACGAGGTAATTCAAGAGATCTCCCGAGTTTTTCCCTGATTCGAACTCTGAGAATGTCCGTAGGAGTTTGTGGATGTCTCGTAGTGGCTCATACGAGTAAAAAGTAACAACTTTTTTATCACAAGTATTTTTCTACTCGTGGACATTTTTCACAGTGTTGAAAAAATATCACGAGTTTACCGGATTTCCCCGAGTACCTACTGTTACTCGTACGAGCCGCTACTGGACATTCACGAACTCCTACGGACATTCTCCAAGTTTGAATTAGGGGAAAACACGGGAGAAATCTTGATTTACCTCGTACAGTGGGACAGGCCCTTTAAGTAACTGATAAAATAGCATCCGTGTTAGTAGAAGAATTGGCAAAAATCTAATTAGTACTTTTGCTTGCTGAATAGTTTGTGTTTCTTTGCTTTGGCTTTTGTTTACTGATTGCCAATTTGCATTTAGTTTTATCCAAGATTTAGTTACTTTCCTTCCAAATGCACATCTGCTTCTTTTGAGCTTAAACTATATTTTAGTAATTATTTGAACACTCAGTATCTGAAGAATGTTATCCTTGGTACTTGTGGCTAATCATTTTAATTGCATGGATAATATATGGTAATATGTCCTTTTTATCCTCAAAGATAACATGGCCATTGTGTGCAAAAATAAATATTTAGACTCTATTAATTGTTAGATAGTGTTGAATTTCATTCTCCATATTCAGCCAGAATTATGCATGTGACAGATCTAATTTGTTAATAATTTTACCACCTACCAACTCTACATATAGATCTTGTGATGTGGACAATGACTGTTGATCAAAGTCAACCCTGTTCAAAGTCATTTTGTTGAACAGTATTCTTCATTTTAGATATTACTATAATTAACATTGTCCAGTCATTCCCTCCACATAAACTCCATTCTAATTTAACACTTCACTCTTGGACCTATCAAAGTTTGCAGCAGATTAAGTTTTCTGCCCGACTTGAAATGATTGTGTGCGCTAGAGCCTGTAATATCTTTGAAAGTATACTTGGACATTACTGCAGACTTCTGAACTGAATGTCCAAGGATGACTTTAAAACATCCTCACAGTTGAATTTCAAAATGTTGATGTTGTCCTGATTAGTACAAACCATTTGCAAGTCTATTTACTGACCAAAGTGAAGCAGTATTCGTTTCATGTGTAGGAAGGAATTGCTGCAAAAAGCTGGAGTAACTCAACAAGTCAGGTGGCATCTCTGGATAAAAGGAATAGGTGATGCTTCAGGTCGACACCCATCTTCATTTAAACTGGGCTAAATTTGTCAATACTTCCACAGAATATACTTTCAAGTTTATTGTGCTCTCTGCTAGTGACACCTTATGAAACTGCCTGGGTACACCTTCCATCCCAAGTTTAGATAATCTACTCTCATGCCAACACTTTGACTATTTAATTATTCTTTATTGGAAGAATTCAGTTTTTCAACACTGGCAATGGATGTATAACTGTTGTGAGCCAAATGCATAATTGTTCAAATTGGCTCCAATAATATAAATGCTTCCTCTCTACTGCTTCTTAGTATATAGAACATATAACTATGGTACAAGAACAGGCGCTATTGTTAACAATGTCAATACTGGATATGATTTGGATGAGAGTGGAGGTGGTCTGATTTATGTTTGCTGATGATATGAATAGTACCGGAATCATAGATAGCGCAGAAGGTTGCTGAAGGATACACTGGGGCAGAGGTCACCTGGAAAGTTGGGTGGAGCAATGTCAGGTGAAATTTAATTCAAGGGAAGCATGATGTAATCCATTTGGGACATCAAATACTGGCAGGATATGTACAACAGATCGCAGGACCTTAGGAGTACTGATGAGCAGGGTTCAGGTGAATAATTCCCTGAAAAAGGCAACATGATAAATAGTAAACACAAGAAACTACAGATCTGGTTCAAACCATGATCCATGTCAAAAGCCAAATTGACTGTCCCTAATTAATCCATTCTCTTCCAAACAGTAATACATCCAAACCTGAAGAATTGTCCCCAAGAACTTCCCTATCACTAATGTGAGGCTCACTAGCATAATTGCCCAGATTGCCCCTACTCCCCTTCTTAAACAATGGAACAACAGTAGCTACTTTCCAGTCCTTCGGGACGCCTCACCTGAAGATGCAAGAATTTTCGCCAAGGCTCTTGCATTCTTTTCTCTTGGCACTCACAATAACCTGGGTCAGATACTATAGGCCTTAGGGATTTGTCCACACAAATGCTCTTTTTGAGCCCTCTTGTTTTTAATGAACGTATAAAAGTCTCTGCAATACAACTCGTCAAAACATTCTCGCCAGAAGCCTTTACTTCGAATCCCCTGCTTGAGTTCTTTCCTCCTTGCTTTTTACCCCATAAAGGCCTTGTATATGCTTCCTTGACTTTTCAACCAAATTTACATGGTTTTTGGTCAGCCAAGGTTTGCTTACTTTACCATCCTTATCCCTCCTCCTTACAGGAATATACGGATCCTGAACTTTGATCAACTGGCTTTTAAATGACTCCTACAAGTCAGATGTGGACTTGCTCAATAACAACTGCTCCCAATGTACTCTCCCGTTTCTGCCTGTAACGATGCAATTTGCTTTACTCCAATTTAGTAACTTTCCACAAGGCCTTCTTGCTGTGCAAATTCCCTGTTCGTGGTGAAATCATATTAGAGTTGCTTTAGTTAATTGTCTTGGCTTTGAAGTCATTTGTTTTCCACCCATTTTCTTGATAAAACATGATTTCGTTTTTGTAGTTGATGGCATTCATTACATCCACAACAACACTATTTTTGCTGTTTATCCATGATCTTTATGCTTCGAAAATTACCCTTTTACTATAAACTGCTGTCATATTTGTTTCATGCATTGAATGACATTATTCTACGCTCAAATGTGATACACTGCATATTTATTCATTTTGAATTCACTTGGGAATTACACCACAAGCAAAATTGTCATGCAACACAGGCACAATGAAAATAAAAGTTAGTGTTAAGATAAATCTTCCAAAAGAGATCATGGATTTGCTGACTTCTAAGTTCTTGCTCCAAATTTGTAGCTTTCCATTATTTTGGAGGGTCAAGGATTCAAATGATCAACTGGTATCTGAATTATTCCGTTAATATAAACATTTTATGTTTCAGTTTGGAAAGAGTGCGTTCCTTACCTTTTTTCTCCCCGTAAAATGGCTCTCTGGGCTCCTGTTTTGCATTACTTTATGATTATGCATTCTCAACATTATCATCAATCTTCAAAATTTTACTAGATTTTTATAAATATCTGTACGTAGTTAGTAAGAAATGAAAGTTCATGCACACAAAGGCATCCAACACAAGTAGATTGAGACTGTCTTGTTTAAATCCCATTCCCACTAAACTGATGAAGTTACACCAAGCGCACAAATATTTATCTCGTTGGTTGTGCATGTTTATCTGAAGCATTCAACACCCCAAGAAAATGGTGACACATTTTCCAGTACCATGCTAAACAGTCAATGTGAAAAATGTTTTTTTTTAAACATACATGAGGAGACTGTAGTGCATTAGTTTTTTGTTTTAGAGATACAGTGTGAAAGCAGACCCTTCGGCCCACCAAGTCCACGCTGACCAACAATCAGTTCTATCCCACATACTCGGGACAATTTGCAGAAGCCTACAGACCTGAATGTCTTTGGAATGTGAGAGGAAACCGGAGTACCAGGATAAAACCCACTGGTCACAGGGAGAATGTCAAAACACTATACAGACAACACCCGTACTCAGAATCTAATCCAGGTGTCTGGCGCTGTAAAGCAACAACTCAACCACTGTGCCACTATGCTTTATTTAAAACAAAATGGAATGGTCAAGAATCCAATCACTGCATTTGATGTAAATTGTGAGGCAAAATCTGTTTAGCTTAATTAAACAGAAAATATTTAAATATGCCCATAGACTGTAATAGTTAAGTTCAGAGATGAAAGCAAGCCATGCTGGGCTCTTATGATGTACTGGTAAGAAAGTGGCCAATGATATGTTTGTAATATGACCAATATAAATATTATTGTTTTCACACCCCTGATGAAATTGGTGTGATTAATTCTTACATAACAAATTTTAAAAACATAGCATAACGAATCCAGGAATCTCACAATTTTACAATATATCTTAGGGACATCTTCCTGAAAATGATTTAAATAGGATACTTAAAGTTGGGTATTACTCAGAGGGATAATGCACTTAAAAAGAGACGTGCTGGAGGAATAATGATACGACGTGATCAATGCATAGCAGCTAATTACAGTGTTTAGTTTGCTGAGGGTTTATTTTGTCATTTCTGGAGATCCAGGTTCTTTTTTGTCTTGTACAAAAGATTTTCACCCATTATGTATTCATGAAACCTCAAAGTGAAGCTAACATCATTAAACAAGCTCATCATTCACCTGTGGGAACTAATTTAAAGAACAAGGGTATTTTTTTTCAGATTCCTGATGATTTGCTGAAAGAAATAGCAGTGGAATAATTCGATTCTAAAATTATTGCTTTACTGAACCCATCTATTTCCCACAAAGACAGAAAGTTTGTTCAGGCATGATCTATTATCATACAGCACATGATGGTGAAGAGTAATGCAGTCATAATGTGAGATGAAATCTGTTGGTATCACAGGAACATAAGGACACAGGCTACACACCTCTCACCAGAGAGGGTGAAAGAGATTTCATCGAGAAAGCTATGAGAATGACAAATGATCAGTGTATGTCACCTATCCAATTAACCTATCCTTCACAGGATGATGTTGGGAGACCTAGAGAGAGGAGGAGGAGAAAGAGAATGATCCTACACATTTAGCTAATTTGATACCTGTTATAATGAATCTGCAGCACAAGTCAATTTGAGTCTATTGTCATATGCTCAAGCACGGTGAGGTACAGGAACAATGAAGATATTGTTTTCAGCAGCATCTAACACAGTCAAATGCACAGTTAAACACTCAAAAACATGAATAATACTTAAAATATACATAAATCACCCATACACAATTCAACAAGAGAGTAGAAACATGGAAAATAGATGCAGGAGTAGGCAATTCGGCCCTTCGAGCCAGCATTCAATATGATCATGGCTGATCATCCAAAATCAGTACCCCATTCCTGCTTTCTCCCCATATCCCTTGATTCCGCCAGCCCTACAAGCTATATGTAACACTCTCTTGAAAACATCCAGTGAATTGGCCTCCACTGCCTTCTGTGGCAAAGAATTCCACAGATTCACAATTGTCTAGGTGAAAAAAAAGTCCTCATCTCAGTCCTAAATTGCCTACACCTTATTCTTAAACTGTAACCCCTGGTTCTGGACTCCAACATCTGAAACATGTTTCCTACGTCGAGCCTGCCCAATCCCTTAAGAATTTTAAATGTTTCTATAAGATCCCCTCTTATCCTTCTAAATTCAAGTAAATATAAGGCCAGTCGATCCATTCTTTCATCATATGTCAGTCCCGCCATCCTGGGAATTAACTTGATGAACCTATGCTGCACTCCCTCAATAGCTAACTGTAATTTTAGGAGACCAAAACTGCACACAATACTCCAGTAGAAGAAAATAAAGAAAATGCAAAACAAACATCAGCGCAAAGGTACCATAATGGTGTCATTGTTACAAGGCATTGTAATTATTGAAAAGGCAATTTTATTTTTTTCATGAAACCTGCAAGGCTAGACTAGTCTACTTGTGGACTTTTCTCATATAGCTCATTTTTCTCATTCAACCTTTTAAACTAGTGGATGAGAGATAGCAGAAATCCTGGCTGGTAAAGCAGCTGAAAACATTATTGATGCTGTGTGCTGGTGGTTTCAGTTCATTATATTCGTGGTCTTTTGAGAGTTTCTAAGCTTTGATTGTGCCAACATGGACCTTATCGAATGAAATGCATCCCATACAGAAAGCAAACATGTGAGTAAGTCTGCAGATGTGGATTTTACAGGAACTTAGCTTGAGTCAAAACAAAAACAATGCACCACTGGATTGGCTCCTGTCAATACCATCCCTTCCATTGTGAAGGAGAGGGAGGGAGGGGGGAGGGGGGAGGGGGAAACAAAGGCAGATAGAGTGATTGTCTCCATTCAGCATGTGTTGGAAGGAACTGCAGGTGCTGCTTTACACCCAAGATAGACACTAAATGTTGGGGCAACTCAGCAGGTCAGGCAGCATCTCTGGAGAAAAAGAATAGGTGACATTTTGGGTAAAGCCAGTCTTCAGTCATCTTGGTGTAAAGCAACATCTACAGTTCCTTCCTACACATATTATCTGCCTCACTGTGAAATCTCCTCAAGTATACCTACTTTGAAGAAATTATTCTCCTCTTGCCGATGGGAGTTTAGTAACACCCTCTCTTGCTGCTCTACCTCTGTGATTCCTCTTACTCTCTGGTGAGTCTGAAGAAGGGTCTCAACCCGAAGCATCACCTATTCCTTTACTCTAAGGATGCTGCCTGACCTGCTGAGTTACTCCAGCATTTTGAGTCTGCCTCCATTCTGCAACTGTGGCATCAAACTACCACTGATGAACTCCCACCCTGAAAATAACATCTTGGGCACCCTGCATAAATAAAACCCAACATGGCACTTTACTTTTCAACTGGTGCATCCAGTCTTCTGAATTCACCCGAGAGTTCAATAATTCCAGGTAACCTGTGCTTACATTTTTTTTGTGCCTCTTTTCCAACCTTTACAGAATCTATGACTCCACGTCTTTGTGCATATTAGTGCCATGCAAGGGCAGCATCATCATCCAATTGTTTCTGTTTTGTTTGCGCTCCTCATTGTTACACCTCATGACTAACAAAACTCTTGCTGGAGAGAAGCTATTTCTGCCTTCAAAATATCCATCGACGGCCTCCGCAACCTTCTGTGGCAAGAGATTCCACAGATTCACCACCCTCTGACATTGCTAGAAGCCAAGCTTCAAGTCATCGAGGACTAATTTTGTGAGACATATGAGAGGATAGGCCTTACAATTACCATTAACTCCTTAACTTATTGTACACTTCTGAAACACTTATTAGTTGCAGTGACTTCATCAGTGCTGGATGGATGCAACCACACTCTGCCTTTGTAAAATTGTTCAAGTTCAGTGGAAGGACAAGCAAACCAATAGCCCCAGCATTGCGACCCTATTTATATTCACTGGGCATTGATGGGTGGGATATGATGGAAGGAACAAAGGATGACCCGGCGTGGGGGGACCACCATTAGGAAGGGAGAGAACAATAGACAATGCAGGACCTGGTGTGGAGGAATAACCATGAGGTGGGGGTGAGTGGGAGAACAAAGGGGGACCTGGCACAGATACTGTGTATACTTTATAACTTTGTCAGCGCCCTTATGTGGCAACTATTTGTATACCTTGGTATGCGAGTAAAGAATGTCACTGTGACTTGTCACATGTGACAATAAAGTATTCATTCATTCATTTATGATGCTTGCATGCCCTGTCCCAGACTTCAAAATGGATGCACTATTCTGACCTTTTTCACAGCAAGGAATGACCCGATCAAGATTCTTCTCTTCGGGATAAGGAAATCAAGGGATATGGGGAAATAGCCAAATGGGGTACTGATTTTGGATGATCAGCCATGATCATATTGAATGGCAGTGTTGGCTGGAAGGGCTGAATGGCCTATTTATGTATCTATTTTCTATGTAAAATATTCAAGGACCATCTCCGACACCTCCCTCCCCTCCCATTTTTTGATCTCACAGTCTCCATCACAGGAAATAGACAATTGACTGACTTCTATTATAAACCTGCCAACTCCGACAACTACACTTCTCTCCACCTTGCTTCCTGCAAAGACTCTATACCCTACTCACAATTCTTCCATCTATGCTGCATCTGCGCCTAGGATGATATGTTCCATGCTAGCACATCCGAGATGTCCTCATTCTTTAGGGAGCAGGTGTTCCCCTCTTCTATCATATATGAGGCCCTCACATGTGTCTCCTAGGTATCCAGCAACTCCGCTCTTGCTCACCCTTACCCTAGTTGCAACAGAGACAGAGCCACCCCTAGTCCTTACCTTTCACCCCTATAAGCCGTCGCATACAGCCACATAATCCTCTGACATTTTCGCCACCTCCAAAGGGATCCCACCACTAGTCACATCTTCCCATCTCCAGCCCTTTCCACCTTCTGCAGAGACCTTTCCCTCTGCAACTCAGGGGTTAACACATCCATTCCCACCCAAACCACCCCCTCCCCAAGTACTTTCCCCAGCAAATGCGGAAGATGCAACACCTGCCCCTATACCTCCTCCAGAGACTCCGACAGTCCTTTCAGGATATGCAGAGGTTCACTTGCACCTTTTCCAACCTCATCCACCATCTCTGTTGTTCTAAGTGTGGAATCGGCAAGACCAAACGAGACTGGACGAACGTTTTGCTGAACCTTCGCTCAATCCACCTGGGCCTACCTGATCTCCTGGTTGCCAAATACTTTAATTCCCCTTCCCATTCCCACACTGACCTTTCTGTCCTGGGCCTCCTCCATTGCCAGAGTGTGGCCAAAATGGAGGAGCAGCACCTCATATTTCACTTGGGCAGTTTACAAACCAGTGGTATGAATATAGATTTCTTCAACTTCAAAAAACTTTTGCTCTCTGTCCCTCCCCAACCCTAGTCATTGCACTAGATTTACTGTAATCCTGGTGAGTTACATTGTATGTAACTTATTTTCACCTAGCCCACATTTAACAATGGCCTGTTTCCTATATCGTAGTTACGTTTTTGCATATTTCATCCATTTGTTCTATATCACGTCATCTATTCCTTTTCTACCGAGATGCTGTCTGACACACTGAGTTACTCCAGCTGTTTGTGTCGATCTTTGGTTTACACCAGCATCTGCAGTTCCTTCCTACACAAATACTAGGTGCCATAGCTTAAGGTGAGAGGAGCAAAGTTTAAAGGAGATGTGCCAGGGATAGTTTTTTTTTTTTTTTACACAATGAGTGGTGGGTGACTGGAACGTGCTGCTAGGGGTGGAATTGGAGGTAATACAATAGTGGCATTGAAGAGGCTTTTGGATAGGCACCTGGTTATGGGGGGGGGGGGGGCGGTATATCTAATGTACAGGCAGATAATAGTTTGACTAGACATCATGTTTTGCACAGCCATCGTGGGCTGAGGGGCCTGTTCCTGTGCTGTACTGTAGTATGTGCTATGTTCTATTCAATAGTCCAGATGGTTGGACAAGTCCAACCCTACTCAGTCCAGTATGATTCATTTAAATTGCACAGCAAAATCTTGCCACAGTGGGGGTGCAGCCACTTTACTGCTGGCTCTTTTCTAAATGGTGCAAATCACAAATTGGTTTCTATGCTATTAACATATTAATAGGTTTCTGGGAATTATTTGGACCACCTCGTTCAATTGTTAACGCGCTCTAAATGCAAAATCGAGTAACATGTTTTGTGATGCAGCATCATTTCTCGTGGATGCGACCATTTATTCTCATTGAATGAGATTATTCAGTGCACTGTGCTGTCATCTATAACACTCATAAACTTGGTGGCTTTATGAAACTAACTTAAACCCCAGGGTGAGAACACGCTCTGTGCCTCTGGAGAGGAATGCTGCAGCAAGTTGAAGTCACTGAAATAGCATGCGCCATTGAGCTCCACAATTATGTTCTGGTTTCAATAAAGTCAAGGCTGATCTGTGACCCAAATTTACAAAGAGCATTCAATATTGCTTTAGACGAGAAATGGGAATAAGCTAGGAAATTACAGTGGCTTGCAAAAGTATTCATACCCCTTGAACTTTTCCACATTTTGTCACGTTACAATCACAAACGTAAATGTATTTTACTTCGGAGTCACGTGAGTGATTACGTGAAGAAGCCCCGCCTGGCGCTAGAACAGCATTACGTCGACGCTGACGGCAGAAGCAAGAGCTGCAGAGCGCAGCTCCTCGCAGCAGCCGGAACGGACCCGTAGGTAAGTGCAAGGAAAATAGGGGACGTTCTAAAAAAAGAACCAGCAAAAGTGAAAGTAAAATGTAAAATCAGAGTCACGCTGGCGCACTGATTTAGCCAGATAATAAAAAAGAAAAATGGAGAAGTCTCAAAGGAAAATTTCGCGGGTAAAAAGATCGTCCCGGGGAGAAGAGTCGGGACAAGAGATTAGTGCGGATCCGGTTCCGATACCGGTGGCCGCTGATTCACCCGTCAGTGAGACTATAATTTCTCCAGAAATGCAAACCACGGAGGAAAATGTTCCTAGAAAAAGTAAAAAGAAATCCGTGAGGCCCGTGGTCTCTGATAATGACTCTGATAATGAAAGTCCTCCGGATAATAAAGCTATATGGCTTAAAATGGAACATATGGAGAAAGTGCTCCAAAATATGATGAGACAAGGGTCACAGTACCCAGAAGTTTCCCAAAATGACCCTGAGGGGTTTGAATATCCAGAATATGGCTATGTGCCAAATTGGGAATTTGAAACTCCAGACCCAGGATTAAGGGTGGAGGAAGTCTCATTGGATATAATTCCAGGTGTATCAGGGCTGCAAAAGTCAGACCCTGCAAGTGGTGATGTGGATTATGAGTGCACACCACAAATAAAAAAGAAGAGGCCAGATGTGCCTGATATGGCAAAAGATTTTGCTATACCTGAAGGAAATGGTGAGGCTATGGAAGAAAACCTAGCTGCCAGTATTAATTATATGGTATCTCACCAACTTCAAGATTCTGTGATGGTTGAAACAGCAGAATTATATAAAACACCGGAAAATTGCACCTCATTGAAGGTACCAACGGTTAATCCGTCTGTATGCATGCCTATGACTCCAGGCATGAGAGGACAAGAAATAAGATTTCAAAGAATCCTCAAACTGATTTCAGCTGCCATTACTGCTTTTGGAAGGCAAATGGAAGGGTCGGAAATGGTTAAAATCCAAAAAGATACTTTGGGCTTACTGTGCAATTCCTTTTATGAAATTCATTGTATGAGGAAAATTGCGATTCGGCCCATATTTCATCCAAAGTTTGCAGGTCTGTGTCAATCAAGTGGTGTTCAACCTCCTGGTTATCTATTTGGAGAGAATCTGCCTAAACAAATAAGAGAAATGGATGAAGAGGCTAAATCTATTAGCCACATGAGACATTGGACAATTGAGACATTTCGTTTTTGGACAAAAAAGGTATTTTTCGTCAAGAAGGGGATTTGATTTTGGAAACAGAGGCAGGAATATGATAAGAAAATATTACCATCCGACACAGCCTAATGTTCACCCGTATACGGGGAGAAGGAGACCACCACGTTCATATGGAGGTACAAAAGAATTATTCTATTCTTAAAGAAACTGTGGACAAATCTCCAGTTGGAGGGAGATTACAAATGTTTTATGATGAATGGCTTGCCATCACATCAGATCGGCTTATTTTACAAACAGTTTCAGGAGCTACTGTAACATTTAAAGAAGGTGTTAACTCTCTGGTACAAAATAAACCTGCTTATGGTTTCATGTTTTCTACTATTGAAGAGGCAGAAATTAATGTGGAAATTGACAAATTGTTCAAAAAAGGTGTTATTGAAAAAACTGTTGAACACAAACATCAATTTGTGTCAAATATCTTTCCAAGAAGTAAAAAAGATGGTGGTTGCAGAATTATTCTGGACCATACAAACTTTAATACATTTGTCGAGTATAAACATTTTAAGATGGAAACGTTCAACACTACAAGACATTTGATATCAGCAGGTTGTTATATGGCTACAATTGATTTAAAGGATGCGTACTATTCAGTACCAATACATCAATTTTTTCGAAGGTATTTAAAATTTAATTGGCTGGGACAGCTGTGGCAATTTAAAGCTTTACCAAATGGGTTAAGTTCAGCTCCCAGGCTCTTCACAAAGCTGTTGAAACCAGCTTTAGCACAATTAAGAGCACAAAAGCACATCATTATGGCTTATCTGGATGACATTTTAATTATCAGTAGTAATCAGGAATCAGCTGAAAAATCAGTTTCAGCAACCAAAACTTTATTTGAGAAGTTAGGTTTCTTGATTCGTCCAATTAAGTCCCAGCTGCAGCCAGCACAGTCAATTAACTATTTGGGGTTTGTGATTAATTCAGTTACTATGTTAGTAACTTTGCCAACAGATAAGATTGATGATATTTTAATGACCTGTAGTGGTCTCATTCACAAACCTTATCCCTCCATCCGGGAAGTAGCAAAGGTTATTGGTAAATTAGTAGCAGCATTTCCTGCAGTAGAATTTGGTCCATTACATTACCAAAACCTTCAAAGGGACAAAATAAGAGCTCTAAAAAAGAGAGCAGGCCATTTTTGATAGGCCTATGCAATTAACAAAAGAAGCTTTATTGGAATTGCAATGGTGGATTGAAAATGTCCCACAAGCTGCTAAAACATTTTAATACAACAACCTGAAGTATTTTTACAAACAGATGCTAGTGCTCTCGGATGGGGGGCGACAGATTCATTTACCAGTTGTGGGGGCAGATGGACTGTCCAAGAGGAAATGTTTCTCCAAACATATGGTATTAACTATTTAGAGTTATTGGGGGCGTTTTATGGATTAAAAGCCTATTGTTCTACAAAAAAGAATCTGCATGTACTGATACAATTAGACAATAAAACAGCTGTTGCATATATTAATCACATGGGTGGAGTCAGATCGGTATCATGTGATTGTCTGGTCAATCAGATATGGCAGTGGTGTATTAAGCACCAAATTTGGATTTCGGCAAATTATATCCCAGGTAAAGACAATGTGGTGGCAGACAATAGATCAAGGGTCTTTAAAGACAACACAGAATGGATGTTGAACCCAGTAATTTTCAGTAAAATTGTGATTCAATATGGGTTACCAGACATTGATCTGTTTGCATCAAGATTAAATCATCAATTGCCTAAATATGTGTCTTGGGAACCAGATCCAGATGCAGTAGCAGTAGATGCTTTTTCACTACATTGGGGAATAAATTCCTTTATGCTTTTCCGCCATTTGCTCTGGTTCAGCAATGTCTGAAGAAAATAGAACAAGATTCTGCCACAGGATTATTGGTGATTCCAAATTGGCCGACACAACCATGGTTCCCATTGATGTTAAACATGATTAAAGAACCATATATGTCAATTCCTAGCAGCAGTGATTTGTTAATAAAAACCAGTAACCAAAGAGATTCATCCATTACATGCTTATATGAATTTGTTAATCTGCAGGTTTTGACCAGACCACTACAAGAGCTTGGATTGTCGGATAGAACTATGGATGTTATAGTCGCATCATGGCGAGATAGCACTCAGAGACAATATATGACACATATAAAGAAATGGGAAAATTTTTGTAGACAATCAAATATATCCTATCATACTGTGAACATTGCAAACATATTGGAGTTCCTTGCCGAGTTGCATTTTGAGGTAAGGCACTACATAGTGCCATTAATAGTGCCATTAATAGTGCATGTAGTGCCTTATCATCTTATTTAGGACAAATCTCTGACCAGAAATCAATTGGATCACATCCATTAATATCCAGATTTATGAAAGGAATCTTTAACAAAAATCCACCCAAACCAAGATATACAGAAATTTGGGATGTCAGCATTGTACTTACTTTACTTAGGCAATGGACTCCAATCGAAGTGTTATCATTGGAAAAGTTAACATTTAAATTAGTAATGTTAATGGCATTGGTTTCAGCACAAAGTGTGCAAACATTACAAATGCTACGTTTAGACCGTATGCATGTGGCTGCAGATAACATTGTGTTTTATGTTTACGATCTGATCAAACAAAGCAGACCAGGGAGAACTGGAGCAAAGGTAATGTTTCAAGCTTACCCTATTGATCCAACGTTGTGGGTAGTTAAACATTTGGATCAATATTTAAAAGTTACCAAAACTCTTCGAGGTGATGAAAAAACATTAATGATTATGCATAAGAAACCACACACAAAAGCTTCAGTACAAACAATTTCAAGGTGGTTAAAACAGGTGTTACTTTTAGCAGGAGTAGACACTGATGTGTTCAAATCTCACTCCACCAGGGCAGCAGCTACGTCCGCGGCGAAGTTACAGGACGTACCACTCGAACACATTTTAGAAACCGCAGGGTGGTGTAAAGAAGAAACTTTTTCAAAGTTCTACAATAAACCTGTTCACACAATGACAGGCTTTGGACACGCGGTGTTGGGTTCACTATAATCACCTGCTTTGTTTCACTATCAATTGATATTATCGATGATGTTATCACTTATATCTTTTATCACTTTGTAATGGTTTCCCCAGATGTAAAAAAGGGGGTTATTATATGTTCTTTTATCATTAAATGATTTATGGAAAGAACTGAAACTGCTCTGGTAAAAGGTTTTTACTCATGTATGTGCTGACCTAGCCGGACTGTCGTATGGAATGACTCTACGACATGGAAAACACAGAAGCTTCAAAATCTTCACGTAGTCACTCACGTGACTCCAAAGTAAAATAGTAAGATTAAACGAGAACTTACCAGTTCGAAGTTTGATCGTTATTTTATGAGGAGTAACGATGAGGGATTATGTGCCCTCCACTCCCCACCCTCATAAAATAAATGATCATCTGGTAGTTCTAAATCTATGATGAGCCTTACTATCTTACTCCGGCTATTGTGTTCTGTGTTTTTCATGCCGCTGCTTTGAAGTATGCCGTTCTAGCGCCAGGCGGGGCTTCTTCACGTAATCCCTCATCGTTACTCCTCATAAAATAACGATCAAACTTCGAACTGGTAAGTTCTCATTTAATCTTACTATTTGATTGGGATTTTATGTGATAGACCAACATACAGTGGTGCATAATTGTGAAGTGGAAGGGAAATGATACATGGTTTCCAAATTTTATTACAAATAAAAAACTGAAAAGTGTGGCGTGCAAAAGTATTCAGCCCCCCTGAGTCAATACTTTGTAGAACCACCTTTCACTGCAATTACAGCTGCAAGTCTTTTGGGGTATGTCTCTACCAGTTTTGCACATCATCTAGAGACTGACATTTCTGCCCATTCTACTTTGCAAAATAGCTCAAGCTCAGTCAGATTGGATGGAGAGCATCTGTGAACAGCAATTTACAAGTCTTGACAGAGATTCCCGATCAGATTTAGGTCTGGATTTTGACTGGGCCATTCTAACACATGACTATGCTTTGATCTAAACCATCCCATTGTAGCTCTGGCTGTATGTTTAGGGTCGTTGTCCTGCTGGAAGGTGAACCTCCGCCCCAGTCTCAAGTCTTTTGTAGACTCTAACAGGTTTTCTTCCAAGATTGCCCAGTATTTGGCTCCATCCATCTTCCCATCAACTCTGACCAGCTTCCCTGTCCCTGCTGAAGAAAAGCATCCCCACAGCATGATGCTGCCACCACAGTGGGGATGGTGTGTTCAGGGTGATGTGCAGTGTTAATTTTCCGCCACACATAGCGTTTTGCATTTAGGCCAAAATCTTCAATTTTGGTCTCATCAGACCAGAGCACCTTCCTCCACATGTTTGCTGTGTCCCCCACATGGCTTGTGGCAAATTGCAAATGGGACTTCTTATGGCTTTGTTTCAACAATGGCTTTCTTCTTGCCACTCTTCCATAAATGACTGATTTGTGGAGTGTGCGACTAATAGTTGTCCTGTGGACAGATTCTCCCACCGGAGCTGTGGATCTCTGCAGCTCCTCCAGAGTTACCATGGGCCTCTTGGCTGCTTCTCTGATCAATGCTCTCCTTGCCCGGCCTATCAGTTTAGGTGGGCGGCCATGTCTTGGTAGGTTTGCAGTTGTGCCATACTCTTTCCATTTTCGGATGATGGATTGAACAGTGCTCCGTGAGATGTTCAAAGCTTGGGATATTATTTTATAACCTAACCCTGCTTTAAACTTCTCCACAAGTTTATCCCTGACCTGTCTGGTATGTTCCTTGGGCTTCATGATGCTGTTTGTTCACTAATGTTCTCTAACAAAACCTCTAAGGCCTTCACAGAACAGCTGTATTTATACTGAGATTAGATTACACACAAGTGGACTCTATTTACTAATTAGGTGACTTCTGAAGGCAATTGGTTGCACTGGATTTTATTTAGGGGTATCAGAGTAAAGGGGGCTGAATACATTTGCACGCCACAATTTTCAGTTTTTTATTTGTAAAAAAATTTGAAAACCATGTACCATTTTCCTTCCACATCACAATTATGTGCCACTTTGTGTTGGTCTATTACATAAAATCCCAATAAAATACATTTACGTTTGTAGTTGTAACGTGACAAAATGTGGAAAAGTTCAAGGGGTATGAAAACTTTTGCAAGCCACTGTACATGCTGGTTAGCCTCATGTCACTAGTGGATTGAACTCTTTGGGACTAGACTTACTCGCATTTGTATGAGAATGGGCTTACAGGGACAGTCATCAAGGCTTTGTCCGTGACTGGTCGTGTCTTGCAAATTTGATTTTGTTTTTTGAAAAGGTGACAAAGGTGATAGATAAGGCTAAGACATAAAATAGTGTCAACGTGGATTTTAATAAGGCATTTGATAAAGTTGCTCATGGTAGACTGATCCAGAAGATTAAGAAGCATGGGATCCACGGTGACTTGGTACTTTGGATTCAGGCTGATTTACCCATAAAAGATAGTAACAGAAGGGTAAAGGACATGAACGTAAATGTAGATGAGTTTAGTAAGTTTGTAGGCAACGCCAAATTGATGGAGTTACATATATTGAGGAATTATGTCAAAGGATACAGTGGGATTAAAATCAGGTACAGTTATGGGCAGAGAAATGGCAGATGGAGTTTAATCCAAGCAAGTAGGAGGTATTGCACTTTGGAAGGTTGAATGTAATGGGAAAATATACAGTTAATGTCAAAACCAATGATGTACAGAGGGATCTTGGTCCACAGCTCCCTGAAAATGTCAACACAAGTAGATAGAGTGGTACGAAGAGTTATGGTATGCTTGCCTTCATTGCTTGAGGCATTGACTATTAGAGTTGGGAAATCTTGTTGCAGCATTATGGGGCAGCAGTCGAGTTACTGCCTTACAGCACTAGAGACCCGAGTTCAATCTTAACTAAGGGTGCTGTCTGTATGGAGTTTATACGTTCTCCCTGTGACTGCATCGCTTTTCTCTGGGTACACCGGTTTCCTCACACACTCCAAAGGCGTATAGGTTTGTATGTTAATTAGCTTCTGGAAATTGCCACTAGTGTATGGCGCTAGTATAGGTGTATGAGGTGATCGCTGGTTGGTGTGGGCTCGGTGGGCCGAAGAGCTTGTTTCCTCTAAAGTCCACAGTCTTTATACAGCTTTGGTTAGGCTACATTTGGAATACGAGTGATTCGAGCCATCCCATTACAGGATGAATATGAAGGCTTAAGAGAGTATGCAGAATATGTTTATTAGATGCTGTCTGGAATAGAGATTATTAGCTAAAAGGAAAGACTAGATAAACTTGGACTGTTTGCTCCAGAGCTTGGAAGTTGAGGGGAAACCTGATAGAAGTATATAAGAATATGAAAGGCATAGGTTAGGCAATCAAAACATTTTTTCACAGGGCAGAAATATCAAACAGCAGAGGGCATAGCTTTAAGGTCAAATGAGGAATGTTTAAAGGAGATGTGCAGGGCACGTTTTTTAAAGTGGTGGGTGCCTGGGACATGATGCCAGGAGTGGCGATGGAAGCAGATACGATAATGGTGTTTAAGAGGCCTTTTGATAGGTACCCTCTGTTACTGAAGATAGACACAAAATGCTGGTGTAACTCAGCGGGTTAGGCAGCATCTCTGGAGAAAAAGAATACTTGACATTTCGGGTTGGAACCTTTCTTCAGCCCCGAAACATCACCTATTCATTTTCTACAGAGATGCTGCCTGACCCGTTGAGTTACTCCAGCATTTTGTGTCTATCTTTGGCATAAACCACCATCTACAATTCATTCCTACATCGTCTATTACTGTTTGGGAGTAAACACCTTTTCCTAAATTCAGCTTGAGGTGAATTATCAAACTCTTTAATAATGCTTCTTCATAGGCTCTTCTTTTAATTAGATTTAAATAAACAGATTTAAGTAATACACAAAAATACAGCTTGGAGCTTCCTAACATGGAGACCTTCTATTATAAAGTGCACAGAAACAAAACTGCCAATTTGGTCTGACACTCCCAGTCATTTATTCTGAGCTTTCCTTTTGATTATCATTAACAAACGGGCAAATAAATGAAAGGATATCAATGCGCCCGGAGTGAAATATTGATCAAATCAATACAGACTGTGAAAAGAAAAACTTCAATATCACTACTGAGACATGCATTTAGTTTTAAATGAAATTGCATGTTAGTCATTGACAAAATACAAAGATGGTAATAACTAGAAAAAAAATCTTAATAATATTATATTTTCCTGCTAACTTCCATCTACTGTTGCTTTTCTAAATTAATTTTTATTTGTATTTTTCTCTGAATTTTAATTCACAGCAGAGTGTTGGCTTACAACACTACCGTAGCAGTAAACAAAATGCAATATCTACCTGGCTTGGTTCACGGTGATTTTGCAGTAAAAGGGTCAATAGGAATATTTCCAAGATAAATCACAAACCAAAATATTAAAATGTTTTTCATAAGGTTAATTAGAGTTGCTAATAATTGAAACCTCTGACTGTATTTCTGGTATGTTGCAGTTTAGATGTATTCACTGCAGGTAAGATGTTCAGCTTTTCTTTAGGATGCAACAAAATCAATATGAGTATGTGTCCACTCAGCCACTTATGAAATGATTTAATTGTGATTTTTTTCCTCGTAAATTACCTTGCTCAACCACTCTGGAGTCTATGAACTCTAGTCCTGCATGCTAATTGTGTTATAATGTCTACTGGTTTCAAACCCACTTCCATTTATGTTTTCTATTCCTATGGGCATTTAGACCCAGGGCAAGTTGTCAATCCTTCCGATAAAAGTTAATTTCAAATCTCTCCTCGGAACTAATTCGAGATGAAACATTGGCACACACAGGCCCATTTACAGTATAATGGAACAGAGTTATAATCCATTTTCTCCAGATACACTGGGCAAGTTCATATTAAACCATTGTCCTCTCACCTTAAACCTACAGCTTCTCATTCTTGATTCACCATACCTTTGGAAACAAGGCTGTGTGCATTCATCCTACCCATACCCTTCATAGTTTTATACACCTCTATATGATTACCCTTCAATCTTCAACCCTCCAAGAAATACATTCCAAGCCTTCCCAACCTCTTTCTATAACCCAGTCCCTTGTGTTCTGGCAATATCCTTGTAAATCTTTCCTGCATTCATTGCAACTTAACGGCATCTTTCCAGTAGCACGGTGACCAAAACTGTTGCCAACACTCCATGTGTGGCCTCACCAATGTCTTATGCAACTGCAATATTATGTGTAGGAAGGAACTGCAGATGCTGGTTTAAACTAAAGATAGACACAAAAAGCTGGGGCAACTCAGCAGATCAGGCAGCATCGCTGAAGAAAAGGAATAGGTGATGTTTTGGGTCAAAATCCTTCTTCAGGCTGGGAGTCAGGGGAATGAAAAACGAGGAACATAATGTCCCAATTTTAATACAATATCCTTATTGATGAAGCTCGGCATGCCAAAAGCCTTCTTCACCACCCTATCCACCTGCAACACAGCTTTCCAGGAACAATGTATGTACTCAGATTCTTCTGTTCTACAACAATCCCCAGGGGTCTACCATTCATGAAGGAAGTTGTACATTGATCTGTCATCACAAAATACAGCACCTCACACTTATCAGAATGAATCTCCATTTACCATTTCTTGGCCTTATTACCAAGAGCCCGCTGCAGTCCTTGATAACCCTCTTCAATGTTGACAATACCACCTTGTTTAGTGTTATTTGCAAACTTACTAAACAGTCTTGCACATTCTTAACCAAATTGTGAACATAGATGACAAAGAACAATGGGTCCAGTGTCAACCCCAGAGGTGCACCACCAGTCACAAGCCTCCAGTCCAAAAAGCATCCCTCCGCAAGCAACATCTGCTTCTTACCATCAAAGTAATTAGCTATCAAATTAGCTAGCTCTCTCTGGATCCAATGCCATCCAACCTTCAAGGTTTCAAGGTCAAGGTTTCAAGGTCAGTTTATTGTCACATGCCAATTAAGGTACAGTGAAATTCAAATTACCATACAGCCATACTAAATAAAAAGGAACAAGTACACAACTACATAAAAGTTAACAAACATCCACCACAGCAGATTCCTCACATTCCTCAATGTGATGGAAGGCAGTAAAGTCCAAATGTATTCCTCTTTATTCCCCCGGGTCGGGACAGTCGAACCACCAGCAGCGATCGAAACTCCCATAGGCGGCAAAGGGACCGCGAGCTCCGTGATGGTAAGTCCGCAGGCTTCCTCGGTGGAGCTCCTGAAATTGGTCTCCAACAAAGTCTGCCAACTCCTCGATGTTAGGTTGCAGTGCTGACGTAGATACGATACCGAAAAAAAAAAAAAATTCATCTGCGTCGAGGTAAGAGATTTGAAAATATTCCCCTCAAACCCCCCCTTCACCCCCCAAAACAAACTAAAAAACACTAAAAACATACATTTAACACAAATAAATAAACAACAAAGGAAGGGACAAACAGACTGTTGGCAAGGCAACCATTGCTGGCGTCACCTGGTGGTTGTGTTTCCAGAGTCTCCTACCATATTGTATCTAATGGAGGCCTTGCTAAAGTCCATGTAGACTGCATCAACTACCTTGCCCTCATCTACCTCTTAGTTTGTTCCTCAAAAACTCAATCACATTCTTGAGACATCATCTCCCTCGTCCAATGGTTGATGAGGAATACCCATGCTGACTATTCTTCATCAACTACTGCCTTTCCAAATGCATTTATATCCCATCCTTCAATATCCCTGCAGTAATTTACCTGGCAGGGATATTAGGCCTACTGGTTTCTGGTTCCAAGGGTTTTTGTTCAGTATTCAGAAAATAAAGGCAAAACATCAGCCACACTCCAGACTTCTAGGACTCACACGTGAATAGTAATGATACTGTATATATCTCAGCCAGGGCTCCCACGATTTATTTTCCAGCTTCCCACACTGCTCCTGATAAGGCCTGGAGTTTTTTCTACCCTCAAACATCTTAAGACATCCAGAATCTCCTCAACTGTAACACGGACCATCCCCAAGACATCCCCATTAACTTCCCCAAAGGAGAAATATTTAATGGGGACTTTGCCCATCCCCTGTGGCCCCAAAACAGAGATTTATAAAGACAAGTTGTTCCAATGCTATTTATTTTGTAGCCCCCAAATTAGATTTGGATTTTATCTCCACCAAGCTGCAATGTTCAAGAAACGGACCGATATTCTTCAAATGTCATTTATAATCTTTTGCAAAACTTGCTCTTTTTCGGACGGAAAATTGATAAGAATTAAATGTAATAACCTTTCATTAATTGGTCGAATTGATTGAAAGATACAGCACAGAAACAGGCCCTTAGACCAACCAGGACAAATCCACCCATCACCGTTGACACTAGGTCTATGTTATTCCACTGCCTGCACACGAGGGGCAGTTTTGTACAGGCCAAATAATCTAGCATGCACACCTTTGGAATGTGGAATGAAACTGGTGCCCAGAGAAAACCCACTTAGCCATGGGGAAAACGTGCAAACTCCACACAGACAGCACCTGAGATCAGGATTAAACCCAAGTCTCTGGTGCTGTGAGGCAGCAACTCTACAAATGAGCTGCTGTACCACCATTACAATAAAACAAAGTGTGGGATATGCAAACTCTTGTGCATGCAGCCAACTTTATTTTTCTCCTCTTCATTCTCTCTCCTGGGTAACTGCTAGTGAGCACAAAAGCTTGTTATAGCAGGCATATACAAGGAACTGTGCTGCTTATTGTGCTCCATTATATAGTTCCAAAATACTAATGTTAATCAACAGAAGAAAAGTACAATATTTCCCTTAGGTTATTTTGGTTAATAACGTATTTTTAGTTTGGAGACGCAACAGATTGCAAATGCTGGATTCTAGAGCAAAACATATAAACTGCAAAAAAGTACCCTGTGGGGCAAACTGTTATGGATCAGGTCAGAATAATTACAAGCATGAACATTTTGTAAATCCTAAACTGTCAATATGCATGCTGTGATCCATCCACTTCTTTAGGATCTCTCTGGGGATCATGAACATGCAATGCTCAAGCTCAATAAACCCTTCTATTTGTTTTTTTGTAGTTCTCTGCTGTAGCTTCTGTGCCTTATGTAATATTGGATATACAGCCTCCTAAAGGATTTTCTCATGAGACCGGCTGCTTTGTGGATTTATTATATTTAGGGAGACTTTCCTCTGTAGATTAGTAACCTGCTTGTCTCAGTGGAGTAGCCCCCCCCCACAGAGGACAAGTACACATTTTTCAGTAGGTTATTTTTGGTTAATAAAGTATTTTGTTAGTTTGGAGATACCAGAGATTGCAATTGCTGAAAAATGGAGCAAAAGTAATAAACTGCAGAAAGAACTCAATGGGTCAAGGAGCATCTGTGGAAACAAAAGGGTGGTTGACATTTTTGGACAAAGAACCTGTGTCAGGACTGAGGATGAAGAGGGAAGATGGGAGAAAATAATTATTCTTGTTAACAAGGAAGAGGATAGCCAGAAACTGGGTATGGTGACATTTGTTGCAGAGCAGTTAACGCTGTTCAAGTTTGTATTGGGCCTTACTGTGGCAATGGAGAAGGCAGAGGACAGACAAGTTGCAGTTGAAGTGGGAAGGAAGGCTGAAGTGACATACACCCAGAAGCTCAGGATGGCCAATATGGACAGAGCGCAGATACTCAGCAAAATGGTTGCCTGGTCTATGATTTGTTTTGTCGATATAGAAGAGGCCAATCGTGAGCGCCGAATGCAATGGACAAGGTTGGAGTCAATGTATCAGAACCTCTGCCTCACCCAAAACAAGTGTTTAGGTCCCTGAATAATGATGAGAGAGGAGGTATGTAAATGTTGTTTATATAGCACGTTTAAATCAACTCGCGTTGAAACCAAAGTGCTTTACATAAAATAAATAATTAAGTTCCATACATCCATAGAGAAATTAAAAAAAGAAAAATGACACAACACATCATAGAATTCAACACAAACGTCCCCCCACAACAGAATCAAAATTCTCCACTGTGGGGAAAGGCACCAGAAAGTTTAGTCCTCCTCCTCTATGATCACCCAAGGTCTTGGCCTATTAGTGGCCTCCGCAGCCAGTCCAATGTTTTTCGGGCCCTCTTGCCGGGAAGCTGGAACTCCGTCATCGGGTGAACACTCCTCAGCAGCTTGGAATGACTGGAGCGGCTGCTTCCTCCCTGGAGACCGCGGCTCCCGAGTCCTCAGGCCGTGCTGGCTGGAGCTCCGACTCTGGCGATCTCTAATCCCAGGCTCCGCTGTGTTTTTAAATCCAGCGCCGCCCGCGGCTGAATGCTCTGCAGCCACAGCCCCTTGATGTTGGAGTCGGCGGTCATAGCACTCCGGAGCTTCCTGCACGGCGACCCAGTAAGGCATCGCCTGCTCCGTGATCGTGACCCAGCGCTGTGCTGCCGCCAAAGCTGTAGTCCCGGCCGGTCCCGACAGGAAATGCTGCTCCTGTCCGATGGTAGGCCGCGAGGAAGGGGCGAAGAAACAGCTCGGATGGAAGCCGCCTCTCCGACCAGGTAGGGACAAGGAAATTAAAATTCCGCCTTCCCCTCCCCTCCCCCACCCCACCCACCACACAAAAGACCTCCAACTAACATTTTGTTTTTTAACAGGACTAAAAATAAAAATAAAAAAGGGTGAAAGGACGGACTGCAGGCAGAGCAGCCATACACAACGGCGCCCCACTCCTGCAGTCCGCCATCTTTTGTGAGGTGATGGAGACAAAGGCTGTACCTACCTCTGGTTGCAGGGCAAAGTACCAGGGGATAGGGAGGGGTGGATGGGAAGGGATGACCAGGCCAGGGGTCATGGAGAGAGTGGTCCCTGCTGGAATTAGAAAGGGGGGCTGGAATGAGACAGGAAGATGTGACTGATGCTGGGATCCCATTGCAGACTGGTGTACTGGTGCAAGGGTGAGTGAGGTAAAAGATGAGGACCAAACAAGTTCTAAAGAGTAGGTGAAAGCAGATGTATGGTAAATGGAGGAAATGCTTGCGGTGAATCCATCAACTATGTCAGAGGAGGAACCATGTTTCCAGAAGAATTACATAATTTGTTTAAGTAACTAGATCTCCTCCAGTATCTTACAAAGTGATACCAATACATTTGGCATCGTTTTTTCCAACAAGCATAAAACAATTAAATTGGAGGAGCAGCACCTCATATTTCGTGCGGGCAGTTTGCACCCCAGCTGTATGAACATTGACTTCTCTAATTTTATGAAATCCTTACTTTCTCCTCCCCTTCTCAGCTCTTCCTCAGCCCATTGGCTCCCCCTCTTCCTTTCTTCTTCCCTTCTTCCCAACCCCCACCCTCACATCAGTCTGAAAAAGGGTTTTGACCTGAAACGTTGCCTATTTCCTTGACTCCATAGATGCTGCCTTGCCTGCTGAGTTTCTCCAGCATTTTTGCTACCTTCAATTTTTCAGCATCTGCAGTTCCTTCTTATACATTAAAATATTCTCTGCACTTCCAGGCCCTGGCTGAAACTCAAACTATTTCACTGAGTTTAACAGGCTAATTTAATCAATCAAAGAAATCTGACACCGCCACTTCTTGTGCTCCACTTGATCAACACTTGGAAACTGTGACCCAGGGTCAGCTGATTCAACCTATATGTCTTTTAGGAATGTTAACTAATCTCATTGAAATAAATTATTTTTACAGAACCTGACTACATTAATGCACATATCTTTGACAGGGTTATTAAATTGACAAAATACAAGCTACCTTCTCATTTTAATTTACAGCAAACTCAAGAATTATTCAAATCTAACGCGTTGCTGTGCACTATTTAAACGTTTCCAAGAAAGTAAAATACCGAATCAAATTTGATGAACAGACATAATTAAAAGGAGCGCCAGTCAATGGAATAACATAGCACACAGAACAGTATGTACAGGAAAAGGCTCTTCAGTCCATAAACTGATTCCTCTGCCGGCACGTGATCCATATTCCTATCAGAGACATGTGCCTTTCTAAGAGCCTTCTGTATACCACTATTGTATCTGTTTCCAGCACCACCATTGACAGCATGTGAGAAAACTTGCCCTACACATCCATCCATCCATCCCTAAAACTCACATCTTGTTTGTTTCTATCTTCTGTCTCTGGGCGCGCATGTGCATCCGGACCTACGCCAAAATGGTACACAATAGTGCTAAAATGTTTGCACCACCTTACTCACCATTGTCCTGTGGTCGTTTGTGTTGTTTTGTTCAGATTTGTGTTATCTTTCACAAGTTGTTGTCATTTAAAAATAATAAAAAAACACTTTGAGAACAATAACTTGGTAGTTTGTGCGGCAGCTGCTGGGGGATTCTGGCAGTATCCAGCTATGATGTCACAATGGGATCCCATTTACATAAGCTGCCATGAACAGTCCTCCAGCCAATCAACAGTGTTCCACCCAGTTCAATGAGAGATTTGATGTTGTAAGGAGAGGGAGGGAGTGGGGGAGGGGAGGAGGAGAAGAAATGTTATTTAAACATTGTGTTTAGTTTTGAGGGCGATAGGGGAAAGATGAGGGAGGGACTGACTGACGGTAGGGAGAAGGAGAAGAAGAAGAAGAAGAAGAAGAAGAAGAGGGAGGGGTGAGGGAGTGAGTGCAGGAGGAGTGGGCAGAGGAGGGAGGGTGAGGAGGAGGGGGTTGGGAGTGTATGACCCGCACCTGTGCAGTTGGGGCTATGGGTGAGTGGCGGAATATTGTGTTGGGGGAATGGATTGCGTTGGAGGAAAGGGTGAGTGGTGGAAACGGGTTGCGTTGGGGAAATGTGTGAGTGGTGGAATATTGCTTCAGGGGAATGGGGCCCAATGGGTCAGGGGGTAGGGAAGGTAGAGGGGTTATGGAGGGTGCGAGTTGACTGAGGGTAGGGGAAAGGTGAGGGAGGGTGATCTGAGGGTAGGGGAAAGAGGAGGGAGAGGTGAGGGTAGGGGAAAGGGGAGGGAGAGGTCAGGGAGGGAGGGAGGGGTGAGGGAGGGGGGAGGGAGTGAGTGAGGGGGGGAGGGAGGAAGGGAGGGGTGCGGGAGGGGTTAGGGGATGGAGGGAGGGGGAGGGAGGGAGGGGAGAGGAGGAGGGGAGGAAGAGAGGAAAGAGAAGAGCGAGGGAGTGTTGGGGATGAGGGTAAATGAGCCGCGCCTGTGCAGTTGGGGGCTATGAGTGAGTGGTGGAATATTCTGTTGGGGGAACGGGTTCCATTGGGGCAATGGGTGAGTGGTAGAAACGGGTTGCTTTGGGGGAATGGGTGAATGGTGGGTTATTGCATTGGGAGAACAGGGCCCAATGGGTCCCACTTGGTCTTGTCCCTATTAAACTTTGCACATCTCACCTTAAAGCAATGTCCTTTAGTAATTGACATTTCCACCCTTGGATAAAGGTTCTGACTGTCCCTCGAATGCTTCACAAAATTTCATAAATTTCTATCCAATCTCCAATCAACCTCCAACACTCCAGAGAAAACAATCTAAGCTTATTTAACCTCCCTTTATAGTTAACACACTTTAATCCAGGCAGCATTCTCGTAAATCTTGTCTGCACCTTTTCCACAGCTCCTACACCCTTTCTGTAGTGGGGTAATCAGAATTGTACGCATTACTCCAATTTGATATGCAAAAGAACTCAACTTATTGTCATAAAATCAATCAAAGAAATCTGACACCAACCACAACTTCTTGTGCTCCACTTAATCAACACTTGGAAACTGTGACCCAGGGTCAGCTGATTCAACCTATATGTCTTTTAGGAATCTTAACTAATCTCATTGAAATAAATTATTTTTACAGAACCTGACTACATGAATGCACATATCTTTGACAGGGCTATTAAATTGACAAAATACAAGCTACCTTCTCATTTTAATTTCCAGCAAACTCAAGAATTACTCAAATATAACGCATTGCTGTGCACTATTTAAACGTTTCCAAAGTAAAATACAGAATCAAATTTGATGAACAGACATAATTAAAAGGAGCGCCAGAGTCAATGGAATAACATAGCACACAGAACAGTATGTACAGGAAAAGGCTCTTCAGTCCATAAACATATTCCTCTACCAGCACGTGATCCATATTCCTCAATTCCTATCATATACATGTGCCTTTCTAAGAGCATTCTGTATACCACTATTGTATCTGTTTCCAGCACCATTGACAGCATGTGAGCCCTACACATCCATTCCATCCCAAAAACATCTATCTATCTATCCATCCATCCATCCATCCATCACTATGCCAAAATGGTGCACATTAGAGCTAAAATGTTTGCACCACCTTACTCACCATTGTCCTGTGGTCGTTTGTGTCAAATTTTGTTCAGATGTGTGTTATATTTCACAAGTTGTTGACATTTAAAAATTAAAAAGCTCACTCACTTAATCACCCCTCGCTCACCCACTCCCTCCCTCCCTCACCCCTTCCTCCCCCCACCCCTTCCTCCCCCCTTCCCTCTCCCTCCTTGCCTGTCCCTTCCTCACCTCACCTCTCCTTCCTCCCTCCCCCCTCCTCATCCCTCCCTCCTCATCCCTCCCTCTCCCTCTGGAGGTGAGGGAGGGAGAGGTGAGGGAGGGAGAGGTGAGGGAGGGAGAGGAGGGAGAGAGGGGAGAGAAGAGGGAGGGTGAAGGGAGAGGGAGTGTTGGGGATGAGGGGAAATGAGCCGTGCCTGCACAGTTGGGGGCTATGAGTGAGTGGTGGAATATTGCGTTGGGGGATCGGGTTCCGTTGGGGCAATGGGTGAGTGGTAAAAACGGGTTGCGTTGAGGGAACCGGTGAATGGTGGATTATTGCGTTGGGGGAACAGGAGCCCAATGGGTCCCACTTGGTGTTGTCCCTATTAAACTTTGCATCTCTTACCTTAAAGCAATGTCCTTCAGTAATTGACATTTCCACCCTTGGATAAAGGTTCTGACTGTCCCTCGAATGCTTCACAAAATTTCATAAATTTCTATCCAATCTCCAATCAACCTCCAACACTCCAGAGAAAACAATCTAAGCTTATTTAACCTCCCTTTATAGTTAACAAAATTTAATCCAGGCAGCATTCTCGTAAATCTCGTCTGCACCTTTTCCACAGCTCCTACACCCTTTCTGTAGTGGGGTAATCAGAATTGTACACATTACTACAATTTGATATGCAAAAAAACTCAACATTGTCATGAATGGCAATTCATTCCAGTACCCTCTGGTGGACTGAAGTAAAAACTGGGCTGAAGTAAAAACTGTGGACTATAGTACAAAAGGAACAATTTATACACTTGAACTTAGAAGGATTTCTCAGCTAGAAATAAATTAACTCAATTCAGTTACATCAGGTCTCAAGCTTCTTGAAAGAAGCAACTTCAAACATATTAGAAAAGGAATATAATTGAGAAAACGTCTTATGTATCATATAACCATATAACCATATAACAATTACAGCACGGAAACAGGCCCTCTCGGCCCTTCCAGTCCGTGCCGGCCATTTGTTTTCCCCTAGTCCCATCTACCTGCACTCAGACCATAACCCTCCATTCCCTTCACGTCCATATACCTATCCACTTTAGTCTTAAATGTTAAAATCGATCCTGCTTCCACCACTTCTGCTGGAAGCTCATTCCACACAGCCACCACCCTCTGAGTAAAGAAGTTCCCCCTCACGTTACCCCGAAACTTCTGTCCCTTAATTCTCATGTCATGCCCTCTTGTTTGAATCTTCCCTACCCTCAATGGGAAAAAACGTATCCACGTCAACTCTGTCTATCCCTTTCATCATTTTAAAGACCTCAATCAGGTCCCCCCTTAACCTTCTGCGCTCCAAAGAATAAAGACCTAACTTGTTCAACCTTTCTCTGTAGCATAGTTGCTGGAACCCTGGCAACATTCTAGTAAATCTCCTCTGTACTCTCTCTATTTTGTTGACATCCTTCCTATAACTAGGCGACCAAAATTGTACACCATACTCCAGAATTGGTCTTACCAATGCCTTGTACAATTTTAACATTACTTCCCTACTCCTATATTCAATGCTCTGATTTATAAAGGCCAGCACACCAAAGGCTTTCTTTACCACCCTATCTACATGCGATTCCACCTTCAGGGAACTATGCACAGTTATTCCTAGATCCCTCTGTTCCACAGCATTCCTCAATTCCCTACCATTTACCATGTACATCCTATTTTGATTTGTCCTGCCAAGATGTAGCACTTCACACTTAACAGCATTAAACTCCATCTGCCATCTTTCAGCCCACTTTTCCAAATGGCCCAAATCTCTCTGTAGACTTTGAAAATCTACTTCATTATCCACAACACCACCTATCTTAGTATCATCTGCATACTTACTTATCCAATTTTCCACCCCATCATCCAGATCATTGATGTACATGACAAACAACAGTGGACCCAACACAGATCCCTGAGGCACCCCACTGGTCACCGGCTTCCAATCTGACAAACAGCCATCCACCATTACTCTCTGACATCTCCCATTCAGCCACTGTTGAATCCATCTTGCTACTCCGCCATTAACACCCAAAGATTGAACCTTCTTAACCAACCTTCCATGGGGAACCTTGTCAAAGGCCTTACTGAAATCCATATAGACAACATCCACTGCTTTACCCTCATCAATTTCCCTAGTTACCGCTTCAAAAAATTCAAGAAGGTTTGTCAAACATGACCTTCCAGGCACAAATCCATGTTGACTGTTCCTGATCAGACCCTGTTTATCCAGATGCTTATATATATTATCTCTAAGTATCCTTTCCATTAATTTGCCCACCACTGACGTCAAACTAATAGGTCTATAATTGCTAGGTTTATTCTTTGAACCCTTTTTAAACAATGGAACAA
This sequence comes from Okamejei kenojei, assembly GCA_035221665.1. Taxonomy (NCBI): domain Eukaryota; kingdom Metazoa; phylum Chordata; class Chondrichthyes; order Rajiformes; family Rajidae; genus Okamejei; species Okamejei kenojei. The sequence goes on along the minus strand of CM069135.1, from coordinate 31,979,888 downwards.
CATGCGCAGTACGCCAATCCTCCGGCACTATTCCCGTTTCTAATGACATTTGAAATATTTCTGTCATAGCTCCTGCTATTTCTACACTAACTTCCTTCAATGTCCTAGGGAATATCCTGTCAGGACCTGGAGACTTATCCACTTTTATATTTTTCAAAAGTGTCAGTACTTCCTCCTCTTTGAATCTCATAGTTTCCATAGCTACTCTACTTTTTCCCCTTAACTCACAGAGTTCAATATCCTTCTCCTTGGTGAATACCGAAGAAAAGAAATTGTTCAATATCTCCCCCATCTCTTTTGGCTCTGCAGATAGCTGTCCATTCTGGTTCTTTAATGGTCCAATTTTATCCCTCGTTATCCTTTTGCTATTAATGTAGCTGTAGAAACCCTTTAGGTTTACTTTCACCTTTCTTGCCAAAGCAACCTCATATCTTCTTTTAGCCTTCCTAATTTCTTTCTTAAGATTCTTTTTACATTCTTTATACTCCTCTAGCACCTCATTTACTCCATGCCTCCTATAATTATTGTAGATATCTCTCTTTTTTCGAAACAAGTGTCCAATTTCCCTTGAAAACCATGGCTCTTTCCAATTTTTACTATTTCCTTTCAACCTAACAGGGACATAAAGATTCTGTACTCTTACAATTTCCCCTTTAAATGTCCTCCATTTCTCTTCTACATCCTTCCTATGAAACAAAGTGTCCCAATTCACTCCTTTAAAATCCTTACGCATTCCCTCAAAGTTAGCCTTTCTCCAATCAAAAATCTCCACCCTAGGTCCAGTTCTGACTCTCTCCATAATTATATTGAAAGTAATGGTATTGTGATCACTGGTCCCAAAGTGCTCACCAACGCATACCTCCGTCACCTGACCTGCCTCATTTCCTAACAGGAGGTCCAGCACTGCCCCCTTATCTGGTCGATACCTCTATGTACTGCTGCAAAAAACTATCCTGCACACATTTAACAAACCCCAAACCATCCAGCCCATTTACAGAATGTGTTTCCCAGTCTATTTTTGGAAAATTGAAATCTCCCACAATCACTACCTTGTGCTTACTACTAATATCTGCTATCTCCTTACACATTTGCTCTTCCAATTCTCGCTCCCCATTTGGCGGTCTATAATACACCCCTAAAAGTGTTGCTACACCGTTCCCACTTCTCAGTTCCACCCAAAAAGCCTCCCTAGACGAGCCCTCTAATCTATCCTGCCAAAGCACTGCTGTAATATCTTCTCTGACAAGCAATGCAACACCTCCCCCTCTGGACCTTCCAATTCTATCACACCTGAAGCAACGAAATCCTGGAATATTTAGTTTCCAATCACAGCCCTCCTGCAACCATGTTTCACTGATCATAACGCAAGCTCCAATAAACTGTAGGAACAGAAAGATCTCACAATTCATTGCTTAGTGATTAACAAAGTGCCATTTAAAGTGCAATGATATGGAAATATGCCATTCAGCCCATTTAGATTGCTCTTTTTTATAGACTACATAAACCCACTATGCACTACAAACTTGAGCAGTGAGCATCCAGTTGGAATTCTCCATCATTGTTGTTGTCACTTGATACTGGTCTCCAACCCGATCAATCAAATCCCCCCGCCCCCGCCCACCCCCCCTCCATACGCCTTCCACCATGCACCTCAACTCCCTCCTTCAACTATTATACATGCCATGCTGTGCCTCATCCTCCCCCCTCCCATTGTTGCTGCCTGATTTCACCCTATTCTCCAAAGAGTGGCTGGGCCAATCTAACTTCTGTAACAATGGGACAAGGTACATTTGACGGGACAGTAACCTCTTCATCTCCTCGGGCCGGGCCTTGAAAGGGGAGGATTGGGTAGCATACTTTGCCCACAATGATGTACAGTAGGGCTGATGATCTATAAATGCACCTCTGGTTTATCAGAAATTTGATGGTGTGCAACAAGAACTATACTGGTCACTGTTCCATCACATTGGCTCAATTCCAGTGCACCTAAGGCCAACCTCCCTGCATGGATTGCCCTCTCTTTAATGCTTCACTGCTTACTCTTCATCTTGTTTCATGCTTATGCTTCCCATTTAAAATCCTCCTTCACGATACATTTCTTACCTGGATATTGTTTCTGTTCTCTCGGCTCAGCCGCTGCACCTTGAAAACTCTCATCATCGATGATTACAATTCTCTTCTCAACCTTATTTGCTCACATTCTCCTCCTTTCCAGAATAAGTCTCCCCTTGCAATATAAACGTCCTCCATATTTCTTCCAGCCATCCCTAGAGATGCAATATCTTATATGACCTCCCTATATACAATGTGATTATCACATGGAAGGCAATCACAGATTATGTTCCATGGATCTCCAGCTAAGACCATTCATTCAGGCTCCCTTATCCTTCACTTTCTCCCATAGCCATCCCAGCCAAACTACTATATTGCTCTGAACTTTAACGAAACTCAAATCTAACTCCGTGCTTTTTCCAACCTCATCTGGTTCATGAGTCTCATTCCCTTTTCTCTTAATAATTGCCATGAAATTGTTTGAACAATCAACTTCCTTTCCTGCCACACATTCACAAGTTTCTAGAAGACCATAAGACATAGGAGCAGAATTAGGCCTCTCAGCCCATCAAGTCTACGCCGCCATTCAATCATGGCTGATCTATTTAGCCCTCTCAACGCTATCTCCTGCCTTGTCCCCATAACCTTTGGCATCCTTCCTAATCATCTCTGTCTTTCAGTGCCCTAGTAACCACTTATTTTTCCATGAGATACTGGAAAGGGTACAGGATATATCGAGTGTCTTGCTGGAGAACTAGTCATGCTCCATCCAAGCTCTTCCAAGACATCTGCACGACCGGTATTTATTCTAGGAGAAGGAAAATTATCTGTATTATTCTATACAGCTAATTATTTCCTGATCAGTCAACTTTCACTCATTGGGAAAGTATTGGTGTAGATAATGCTGTCAAGTGGAGTTTATTTATCAATGAGCAGAGGTTTTGTCAGGGCCAAACAGCAAGTCCAAGAGTGATTTGACTCAGAATAAAAACATTAAAACATAAATTGGAGAAATGAGGCAGGAGGAAGGAAAAGACCCACAATACCAGGATCAGGAATTGCTACTTTCCTCTAACTATCAGGAATGGCCTCCACAATCCTAACCCTACCCTGGCAACAGAACACAATGAACCAACTCTTGCACTGCCCTGGACTTATTTTCTGATTGTGTTTTTGTATTTTAAGTTATACCATTTATTTTTGCAGTCTTTTTCTTTTCACTGTATTATAGAATTTACATTTAATTTATATTTGTCTGTGTTGTTCGAGTCTATGTGTTGCAAGCAAGGATGTCATTGTACCTGTACCTCACCATACGTGAGTATTACAATAAACTTGACACAATTAGAATTGTTGAAAGAAGAAACTCGTGGAGCCATAGATGCGAGGGAGGATGAGAGATCTTGTAACAAACCAGTGTTAAAACAAATCCTTGCAAATATTGACAGGAGACAAAACTCGACCCTCAGTTTTGCCAAATTTAAACACATGTGACTGGCTGACTGGACTCCTTCTGAACAGTAATCTTTTATGATTCTCTTTTTAAAAATCTGAAAAATCACATTTATGCAACCAAGAAGCATTTTTTTTTTCAGTCCCATGTCTAAAGCTAATGTGAATACAGATACACACCACTTTATATTCAAACCAAGCGAAAATTCACGAGACAGTTGAGAGAAAGATTGTATTTGGTTTAGTTTAGAGATGCAGAGGTGGAAACAGGCCCATCCGGCCAATGGGTCCACGCCGACCAATGATCCCGTACACTAACAGTATCCTACACACTAGAGACAATTTACACCCTTTACCAAAGCCAATTAACCTACAAACCTGCACATCATTGGAGTATGGGAGGAAATCAGAGCACCTGGGCCAAACCCAGGGGGTCACGGGTAGAATGTACAAACTTTGTACAAACAGCACCCATAATGAGGATTGATCCGGGGTCTTTGACGGTTTAAGGCAGCAACTCTACTGCTGCTCCACCATGCTGCCCACAAGGTGATATGCTTGTGGAAGAGAATGCCTCATCTTCCTTTGGGTTCCATGCATTGAACATCATGCAACATCTGCGTAAGTGCTCCTGGAATTGACCTTCAAAGAAACCCAGTAAAAATGCTGTTCCTCCACCAAAGAAAAGCATGCCCACTTTGTGTAAGTAGTACAGCATAAGAAGATGTTAACGTTGAAAAGGTGTCACTTTAATCAATCCTCACGCTTCATTGTGAACCGACATGACATTGATGGTGACAGGCTTATAACAATCTGTTCAGTAGTGAATCACCTTACAATAATACATCACAGAAAACACTTTGACTTTCCAAGGGAAGTCTTTTAAATTGTTTTCTAAAATTATTCCTACACCCTCAGCGACTACCATATGTTCAAGTTGAAACAGATTGTATATATTTGATGGATGACATAAATGAACACGGACTAGAGATCACTGCCATATTTTATTGAAATGCTTGCAGAATCAATATTTCTGACACCAGCGACAGAAAATATGAAGCAAACTATTGTTTCCACAATCAAAACTGCATATAAAACTAACCTGGGTTATGTTGATCAGGCTACAGAACTGAAAAATGCAACAAATTAACATAATGTAATTGCAAAATGCAAGACTAATAGGCTTGTCATAGTATTGAATTTTAGTATTTCGAATGCAGACTGGAACTGCCATAGTGCCAAGGGCTTAGAAGGGGCGGAATTTGTTAAATGTGCTCAGGAAAGTTCCCGCACGCAATATATAAAGGACAAAACCTGACCTTCTCATGGGGAATTGGGTTGGGCAAGTGACAAATGTGTCAATGGTGAGCAGTTTCAGGCCAGCGATCACAGTTCTATTAGTTTTGAGGATGATGGGAGAAATTGAGGCTCCAGTCAAAAAGAAGGAGACATGGTTGAGGCATAGGCAGTTGGGATCAACTGCATCCCTGAAGCAGGAGAAGCAATTGAGGATCGTACCTAAATGGAAATTGTGGGGGGAAAATAGGGTAAGAGATAGTTCTGGCAAATAAGATTAAGGTGAATCTCAAGATAATTTGTAAGTGTATTAAGGGGAAAAGGGTAACTACGAAATAATTGGGTCCCTCAGAAACTAGAGGGGTTATCACTGTCTAGAGCACCAGGAGATGGGCAACATTCTCAATGAAAATGTCTTCTTTGTTTTTACCATGGATAAGGACATGAAGACCAGGGAACTTGAGAGGTTAATGGCAATGTCTTGAGGAATGTCTGTATAGCAGTCGATGAGATGTTGATTGTCCTTAAACATATGTAGATAGATATTTTTTATGGGCCTGATCAGGAATATCCAAAGTAGAGATGGTTGAAAGCATTGCATTCCTAGGAGTAAATATCAGCAGCAACTTGTCCTGGACCACCCATATCGAAGCAATGGCCATGAAAGCACACCAACGCCTCTACTTCCTTAGCAGGCTTAGTAAGTTCAGTAGGTCTCGAACAACTTTTCAACTTCTACAGATGCGCTGTAGGAAGCATTTTATCGGGATGAATCACAGCATGGTTTGGGAAATAGCAAGGTGGCAAAATCAGTTTTGATTAAGGCTTTTAATCTTTCATAAATTCTATTTTGAAATAAAATGTTATTTTACACATCATTCATACACAATACTGCATAGAAACGGAAAAACTTGGCAAAAATTCACTTGTATATATAAATAATGCAACGAGAGGATGTCAAATCCAATGTCAATTTGCATATTTTAGGTTACGAATGCATTACAAACCAGCATAATACTGATTAAGTACCTGTAGTATTACTGTTATACAACAAACACGTGAATACATATTTTCAATGCATTTGAAAATGAGTCTTACCTGCAGTAGGGAAATTGCCTTCAGAAAATATTTTTCATGATCATTTTTATACAGATCTCAAATCTATTTTTATTTCCAGAATAAATTCCTCCCACTGTTTCTTCTCCTGAAAGTACTATCTATGGTTTTACCTCAAGGTTAGCAGTGCATGCATTTCAAAAGACATTGGCAAAAATATCTTTGAAACCAATTTGTGGCTCATTTGGCAGATCGCCGACTTTGTGTCCACAGGTTGTAATTCAGTTTCCACTGCAGACTAGTGCTCTAAAACCTGGCCTACCAGTGCAGTGCCAAAGGAGGTCTACATTGCTGCAGTGGCCATCTTTCAAACAAGGTGAAGTCTTGATTAGTACAGTTGTTCTTGATTAGTGCAGGTATCAGAGGTTATTGGGAGAAGGCAGAAGTATGGGGTTAGGAGGGAAACATGGACCAGTCATGATTGAATGGCAGAGTACACTTGATGGGCCGAATGGCCTAATTCTACTCCTATTCCTTATGACTGTCTCAAGTTAGTGCTAAGGTTACTGTGGAACAAGAGCAGGGGAGTTATTACTATTGTCATGGCCAACGTTTATCCCCATTACGAAAATACAAGTTACCAGGTCATTATAACGCTGCTGTTGTGGGATCTTGCTTTGTACAAATTGGTAGTCAGGTTTATTTCATTATAAAATTCATTATACCTCAAGGTTCTTATTAGATGTGGAGCATTTTGAGATGTCCTGAAAAGGACACACAAAGTGATAAATAAAAATTACATTCTTTCAGAGGCTAAAGGATATGAGTTTGATATTGTATTTTTCCCTGTTTTATTGCAGTTAATGGAAGCTGATGTCAGTGTATAACAAGCACATTTGAGTGTTAAATAACAACAGAAAGTGGTGGTCATAAAAGTTAAGACAGCTTGCATGGATTGAATAACAGAATTAAATATCGAGTTGATGGCATGCTGAGTTCTTTCAGCACTCTCTGGTGTTACGTCAGATTTTCAACATTTGCAGGGTTTTAGTTGGAGTGTTAAATTGTTTACATGAATTAATTTGTACAGAAATAATCAACCCCCTAAGAAGGATTGAATGGAATGTCATATCCACAAAACAGGAAAAAAATATTTAATAGACGTGACTTCATTATGTAACAGCATATTCAACTGAATGCAACAGAAACTCAAGAAATTCAGAAATATGAACACAACTGGCAGTTTTGTTCAATGGTTGAATGCAGTCATTAAGTCACTGTGTCAAACTCTTCCTTTGTGACCTTTTTTAGAGTTTACAGATACAGTGTGGAAACAGGCCCATCAGCCCATCAAGTTTGCGCCGACCAGCGATCCCATTCATTTAGCCCTATCCTACACACTAGGGACAATTTACATTTTTTTAACCTACAAACCTGTATGTCTATGAAGTGTTGGAAGAAACCGGTGCACCCGGAGAAAACCCATGCGGTCGCGGGAGAACGTGCAAACAGCACCCATAGCCAGGGTCAAACCCAGGTCTCTGGCGCTGTAAGGCAGCAACTCTACTGCTGAGCCACCCTTTCATATCAAGAGTTTTTGGATGTGACTACATTTATACTTTTAAGTTATGAAATACATATACTGTTTGATTTTTAAAAAAAAGTATTTGTGAATGTTATTGAAACGTTCAACCACAAGAGGCCAAGATTTGATTCCTCATGTGTTGACACTCAGATAAAAGTACACCCTTGTATTTTGTTGATTGTGTGATGGAGAATTACTGGCCAAGAGGTTTTGTGTTGATGACAAGGCACACTCTGATGTGATGCTAGCAGCTTCCTCCGCTTTACCCACACATAGATTGGTGAAAAACTGACAGCTGGCAGGGCCAGGCCACAAGTTTTGTTGGCTGTCTACACTGGCAAAGCATTAAATTCTCCTGACAGTCTGAGACATTTAGTTTACTTTGGTTTAGAGACACAGTGTGGAAACAGGCCCTTTGGCCCACTGAGTCTGCACTGACCAACGATCACTCCAACCACTAATACTATCCTACACACTAGGGACAATTTAAAATTTTTACCAAAGTCAAATAACCTCCAAACCTGTTCGTCTTTGGAGTATGAGAGGAAACTGGAGCACTTGGGGGGAAAACCCACTTGGTCACAGAGAGAACGTACTAACTCCATACAGACAGTACCCGTAGTCCGGTCTCTGGCGCTATAAGGCAGCAACTGTGCCACTGCGCCACTCTTTGAAAACACTCAATTCAGTGAGGGCTACTCATGGCCTCAGTAATGCCCCTTCCATAATGGGGACATCCCTCCTTTACTCCCCTTCTAACATTGCAATACTCACACAATATTGTCCCTCTGACAGTACATCACTCCCTCATCATTGTCTCCTGACAAGCTGGAAAGAGTACAGAGAAGATTTATGTTGCCAGGACTTGAGGGCCTGGGCTATAGGGAGAGGTTGGACAGGCTAGGACTTTACTCCTTGGACGCGGTAAGCTGAGGGGGGATCGTGAGATCATAAATGATAGGAGCAGAATTAGGCCATTCGGCCCATCAGGTTTACTTCGCCATTCAATCATGGCTGACCTATCTCTCCCTCCCAACCCCATTTTCCTGCCTTCTCCCCATAACCTCTGACACCTGTACTAATCAAGAATCTATCTATCTCTGCCTTAAATATATCCACTGACTTGGCCTCCACAGCATTCTGTGGCAAAGAATTCCACAGAGTCACCACATCTTACAGAGATGTGTTAGATCATGAGGGATATAGATAAGGTAAATGCACAGACTTTAACCCTGAGTAGTGGAATCGTGCACCAGAGGACATAGGTTTAATGTAATAATGGAAAGTTTTAATAGGAATCTGAGAAGCAATTTGCCCTTGTTCTCCAGAGCCATTCCCAGCCATTCAAATAAATAGGTTCACTGTTCCTGTTCCTATCATGGATAGGAAAGGTTTAGAAGGTTTAGAGTGTAATGGGCCAAATGTGAACAAATGGGACTAGCGTAAATGGGCCTTCTTAGTCGGCTTGGACGTGTTGGGCTGAAGGACCTGTTTTCTTGCTGCATCACTCTATGAATTACACTCAGCTTAAGAAGCTCAGCAGTGGGCCCCAGTCTACATTCTTGGGAGTTCAGAGGACATTGTGTGAGATCAAATGCTGGAGTGTAACCAGAAAGTTACTGATGGAACCAAGCTTGCAAGTTCAGAAATTGTATGTTTGCATGATATCTCAATGTCATGATACTCACCAGGGAACTTCCTGAGCTCCGCTGCAAATTGTGGCTCAGTCAATGTTGCATACTTCCAGTTCAGCTATGGACATGACATAACTGGCTGACAATTTATTTCCCATGTTCTAAGGGCAACTTTAATTTTAAACACACCTCCTGACAATTAACCAATACTCAGGGTCTTATCTTGAAACATTTGACCAGCTTTCCCCTGGACTTATTCCCTGAAGTACTGCCCAAGGTTAGTTCATGTTGATTATTTTAAAGTTACAAGCAAAAATCTGACTGCAACTTTTATCCATATGTTTAAGACAAATCTTGATTCACACTCACTGCACCTCGAGTGTTGTATCACTATTACGTTGCATGCTATGGTCTCTCTCTATCATGTTTTATGTTCATCTCAGTTCTAACACTGGCAGATGTGCCTTTATTTGTCTTTGGCTTCCAAGTTTTACTTTACTGCTTCTGTCTTTCCAACTTGGAACTTCTTTCTCCAACTTTAATTTCCAACTTAATGGGCCTGTCCCACTAATGCGACTTTTTAGGCGACTGCAGTCGCCACATGGTCACCACAAGTTCGCGGGTGGTTGCTGGGGAGTCGCCTTCATGGTCGTGAGAAGTTCCTGCATTCTGGGAACTATTCACGGCCTCTGTATGGTCGCCGTGAATTTTGAAAAATTAGCGGCGACTAGAATGAAGCCGCCATGAAGAGCAGGGAGAATTCTCGAGCCGTTGGTGGGTCGCCAGGAGGTCCTAATGGGTTGCCAGGAGGTCGGAGGTTCTTGGAGGTTTTTGTAGCCTGTTGCTGACCGTTGAATTTCATTGGCTCATTTGGAAAAAAAAAGTTAAGCAGTAGTTTTCAGAACCAAGGATAACCGCCGGTAATGTTAAATTTCCGCCGAGGTTCACAGCTGTGTATCTCTGGCTTCCTAAAGGTTGTCTCCACTCCTTCTCCTCCCTCTCCCCCCCCCCCCCCCCCCTACCCCCACCCCCCCCCCCCCCCCCCCCCCACCCCCCTCTTTTAAAGGACTTACCGTACATTGCTTTAGCCATCTTTTTACAATGCCAACCTTTCTGTTCATCTTGGTGTGTGTCTGTTTCATCTTGGCTTTGCACCATGTGAATTTTTTAGACAGGGCAAGCGGGAGGAGCGCTGTCTAAAAAAGTCATACGGACTGGTGAAGGAAGCGATGTGTTTGTGTGTGTGTTCCACTCTGACAGTCACCGTTCCAGTTCTCGATTTTTCAGGCAACTGCCGGCAACTTGACAGTCGCAGGCAGTCTGCTGAAAAAGTGCCTAAATGGGACAGCCGTATAAAGCTACCACTTTCACCAAGTCCCAGTCACCCTTCTCAAAACCTCATTCTTGGCTTGAAGCTTCAAGCTTGTGTAAAGTGCCCCTGACGTTTTTTTTTAAATGTTTAAAGGAAATGGATAAATCCAAAATGTTTTGTTCACAGTGGAAGGCATCATCAATCATGAGTGTCTCTGCATTAATGACCATTTAAGCATCTCAACAAAGTACTGTCACTTAAAATTGGCAGCTTAATCTGACAATAAGCAAGTTACGGAGATTCAATATTCAAAAGCACCCATTGAAGAAAACTAAATTGTATAGGTCAGAAGGATTTTTTGTTTATAGTGCTTAACTCACTGCACTTCTCTTCCACACATATTTACATTGAAAAGAGTTATTTCCATATATCCCTCTGGCTTTTTTTTGCTTTCCTTTGATCATCATCAGTATGTCTTGCAAGGTTTCACTACATGCCATACAACCCATACTAACGGCACGTGGCTTCTGCTTCAAATTGCCCTTTTCACTTTTGGTTGATCTGTGATCATCAATATTGTTGTAATAACAACAGTTCTCCAACTACTCTCATTGATGCATGGAATTTATTCTCTATACTCTAACACCACATCAACTCTGCATTTTCCTCACTTAATTGTTTCCTTCAGTAGTACAAAGTCATTTAATATCGGAAAAGAGCTATCATTATTCATTATATATGATCCTTTAAAAATATTTTATTTCTTGTAAGTAACAAGAATCTTTGCGTTCCATCACTACCCGGAAGATAGATTCTGCACCTTATCCTCTTCCACTTTCTCCCACACTCAGCTCTCTCTCTCTCTCTCTCTCTCTCTCTCTCTCTCTCTCTCTCTCTCAGCTCTCTCTCTCTCTCTCTCTCTCTCTCTCTCTCTCTCTCTCTCTCTCATCTCACCCTTGCTGCATTTCTTATATCTCCATTCTGATCCCAAAAGATAGGATCTCAAGGACTTCAGCTTTATAGGGTTATGTTCCTACTTGGACAGATTCTGACCTTGATATAATGGGGCAAAATCATCTTAAATTAATTTCAAGTGCAGGCCTGCCTTTATCCCAGTTATCGTGACAATGCTTGTAGACCATTATGTTGTGGTTGAAGATGTTTATAAAGAGTTTATATTCATCCTTTTATAAAATATCAATATCACCACTGCTGTTACCAGACTTTTGTTTCCCAGATCACTATCTTGTTTCATACCTCTCAATGGTCATCTCAAATGCCCGCTAGCTCAAATGTAACTGTTCGATGTCCCCTCAAAAACAAAAATACCGATATTATTTATTGGGAGCCTGGCGATTTTAAGCTTTACTATAGATAGTAAGCCAGTTCCGAATTCAAACTACCAAGTTACCGGGGATCCCATGCCTCTCAATTTTCTGGATCAGTCTACCATGGCGGACTTTATAAAATGCTTTACCCACATCCATGTGGACAACATCCATTGCCCTACTCAGATCAATCAAGTTCATAAGACATGACCTGCCATGGACTCTCCCTAATTAGTACATTCTCTTCTAAATGCGAGTAAATCCTATCCTGAAGAATCTTCTCCAATAGCTTCCCTCCAACTACTGTGAGGCTCCATAAGGGGCAGAGGCACACTACTGCATGGGGGCGGCATGGTGGCACAGAGGGAGAGTTGCTCCCTTATAGTGCCAAAGACCGGGGTTCAATCCCAACTTTGAGTGCTGTTTGTATGGAGTTTGTACATTCCCCCCGTGACCACGTGGGTTTTCCCCAGGTGCTCCGGTTTCTTCCCGAACTCCAAAAACGTATAGGTTTGTAGGTTAATTGGCTTCTAAACATTGTAAATTGTCCCCAGTGTGTAGGATAGCGCTAGTGTACAGGGATTGCTGGTCGGAGCAGACTAGCTGTATCTCTAAACTAAACAAAGCCTATAATTTCATGGAATATCTCCATTTCACTTCTTTAATATAGCAACAGCATTGGCTACTGTCATATGCAACTGTCATATGCTGAGAGAATGGAGCGGCTGGGCTCTGGAATTTAGAAGGATGAGAGGGGATCATATTAAAATATATAAGATTATGAAGGGTTTGGACACGCTAGAGGCCAGAAACATATTCCTGATGTTGGGTGAGTCTAGAATCAGGGACCACAGTTTAAGAATAAGGGGTAATCCATTTAGAACGGGGTTGAGGAAACACTTTTTCACAAAGAACGTTCTGAGTGTGGAATTCTCTGCCTCAGAGGGCGGTGGAGGCCCGTTTTCTGGATACATTCAAGAGAGAGCTAGATAGGGCTCTTAAAGATAGCAGAGTCAGTGGATATGGGGAGAAGGCAGGAACAGGGTACTGATTGGGGATGATCAGCCATGATCACATTGGATTATGGTGCTGGATCAAAGGGCCACATGGCCTACTCCTGCACCTATTCTCTGTTGTCTATACACTCTAGTCCTCCAGGACCTCACCCGTGGCTAGAGGAAATACAAAGATCTTTGTCAAGGCCTCTGCAATTTCCTCACTTCCTTTTCTCAATAACCTGGAATAGATTCTATCATGCTCTTGGGATTTATCCACCTAAATGCATTTCAAGAACTCCCAGCACCATCTCCTTCTTGATCTCAAACTTCCCTTGCATATTAGAATTCCCTACACTAATCTCGCTGTCCTCCATGCCCTTATTGGTAAATACAGACATAAATGACTTGTTTATAACTTCACCTAAAACCTCTGACTCCAAGCATAAATGTTCTCCCATATCCTCAAGCGGTCCTACCTTTTCCCTAGTTACCCTATTGTTTTTAATAAACACACAAAAAGCCTTGGAACTTTTTAATCCAACTCACCAATGACATTTCATGGTTCCCTTTGGCCCCTTTAATTGCATGCAAATTCTTACTCTTCTTAGCCTTTGGCACTGAGTAAGTCACAGTTAATATTGGGAAAGTTAATGTCACCCACTATGACAACCCTGTTGCCTTTGCATCTTTCCGTCATCTGTCTACATATCTGTTCTTCTATCTTCCTCTAGCTTTTGAGGGGCCGATAGTACGCTCCCTTTAGAGTGATTGCAACTTTCTTATTTTTGAGCTCTTAATGGATGGACCGCTTAGCGTGTCCTCTCCGAATGCCGCAGCTACAGTCTCCCTGATTAGCGGAACAGCTACTCCACCTTTATTACCTCCCTCTTGATAACATCGGAAACATCAAAACCCTGGAGCATTGAGCTGCCAGACCTGTCCTCGAAACTATAACTATAATGGCTACAATTTAGGAGGCTTAGTGTGAAATGTTCAAGGATACTTCTGTAAAGTGCCTAGAATTGTTTTGTGGCAGAATAGGTACTGCACAAATACAAGTTAAAAGCAACATAAGCTTTACATCAACTTTGACTGTGGGACAAATATTCTACAGACACCCTCCCTGAAGAAATGTCACTGGACAATTCAAGTAGTGCATATCAGTTAAATCTATTTACACAACTCTTTGTTAAATATATGCCCAGTTAGCTTCCTACAGAGAATTGATGACAATTTAAGGGGAAGATTTGCTCACTGCTGATTCTGGGGAAGTAAAAGCGATATTTTTATTGTCATTTGTTAGTCATATTTTATTTTGTGCATCTCAAGCAGGGCGATGAATGAGGCAGCATTGACCACATTTTCCCAAGGAACTCTTGAGAGTTCAAGGTTATCCTTAGGAGAATAAGAAATGCCATTTGAAAACTCTCCCTGCTGTTACACAATGACTGGCAGTGAGATTTCAATATAATGCAGCACCGGCCCAAGCACCCTTCTCCCCGCTGTTCTTCACATGAAACACTAAAAAATGTAACACAAATGCATCTTTCCAACACTGTTATGGTACTCCTGAGTAGGAATTAATCTTTCTGACAAAACATGCACAGAATCAATCCCATCCTTCCAACTTCACCAGCTGTCCTTTACTGGTACATAATATGTACTAAATATAGGACAGACTAATCTTCTATTTGTCCATTGCTTTGAAATCAACTGATGAGAGCAAATCCCTGACATAAATCTGCATGAATGCTGACTGTGTCACAAAGCTTTGCAGTCAGTGAGAACTGGATCTGCACTCGCAATTCACAAGATTTACTTTATAAATCTAATGATTGTTTATACAAATTATATATTTAAAAAAGCACCGAGTCATCCAGAAAAGGACATGCAGTGATTATTTAATTGCTCCCAGTAAGTTGTTAATTGTTCAGTGTTGATAATTTTCTGACTTCTTTCAACAGAATGGTATGAAGTGAATAAATAAAATCAAACGTAGTAAAATGTTCATTCTGAGGACTCAGTGGATGAGTTCAGAATGAGGATTAGTGGGAGCCGAATACAATCCATCGTTCTGCTTGTGTTCTGCTAGTTGACAGCAGTAAGAGAGAGAGAAATCCCTGTTCAGCTGGCCTAAATCAGCCAAATTTACTGCCGTCCAATAATCCATTAGCCTCCTGTCATCAGACCCAATCATCAGGAATATCATCTTTTTGATTTAACTTACATTAGAGGGTAGACGGTAGGCAAGATGTATATGACATAAATTTTTGCAGGCATTTTTAATGATTTAGAAGGCAAACAGAGTATTTAATTTTGCACCCCCTTTCAAAAAGAGCAGCCTGGTTTTACTCTTTCTAAGATTTAGACTGGAACTTTTTCTAACCAATCATAGAAAATTAACCTTTGTGCATTGACCTTCGGAGATAACAACCATATATTATAATTTGTAAAGATAAATGGTGCAATATTTTCAAGCTTCAAGTTGAAATGTACTAAATTAACTATTTCTACTTCTCGTAGACTTTTTCATACAGACTGCTGCACAAAAGCCCAGCATGGCAATATCTTTAGTTTTGATTTCAGTAACATTATATATCTTTTAGTCCATTTGGACGACCTTTTAACATTAGCTTTAACTTTGTACTTCAATTTATGTCACTGAACAAGTTATTTTGGTGTTTGATCACTTGAAGGCGTCAGCAGTCCTTAGCAAAATTTAAACAGATAAGGAAACACTAATCTGATGTCAAAGCAACTGAGTAGATTTCTACTCAACAAATTAAAAACTCTTAAGTATTGATTTAACAGGATGGAATTATCTGTCAATGCCTGGCAGAGACGTTACATACTTCCTCTGTGCTTTACATTAACAAACTATCACCGGAAAGAGAAGACACTGGTTTGCAATGAGTGAAAAAACAACGGCGAAACAACAGAACAGGAGGGCATCAAACAACAATATTAAAGACTAAAATCCACGCAATATTAGCATATCAACAAAGGTTCTCAATAGAGCTGTTAAAAGCTGGCTATTTAAGCACGGTATGCAAATAGAGATAATTTGTTGTACTTGCCCAAGTCGGTACAAGAAGACTGATGGGGCGCTCGAGCAGTGGTGGAAGGTGCTTCCCTGCAACATTCATTTCCCATACAACTGGAGGCTTTTGAGTAGTGAGCAGAGACTGGCTTTATGAGTCATTTATGCAACTGGCCAGTTAATGAAAGGTCAGGTTCCTTTATCCCAGGTGGAAACCAAGTGAGCGAGCGTCTGCTCAAGAGAGAGAGGGGGAGAGAGAGGCAGGGAGAGAGAGACAGAGAGGCAGAGAGAGAGAGAGAGCGCGAGAGAGGTAGAGAGGCAGAGAGAATGAGAGAGAGATTGAGTGAGTACAAGAGAGAATGAGAGAGAGAGACAGGCAGACAGAGACAGAAGGAGAGAGAGGGGGAAAGCAAGTCTGGCTTATCCTGTTCTGATTTCGCAAGAGTGGGAAATAGATGAGACAATCCCCTGCTGCCTCCAGGATGGCGTCAGAGCACTTTAAGTTGACAGAGGTTAGTTTTACCCACAGGCTAGTGAGAAGAGAAGGTAACAAAAGAAGAAAGAACAATCATCGAATGATCCACAAGTATATGAACTACTGAAGGTACGGTGTTGTTAGCTGAAGCATCGGTCTGGCAGCAGCAGGCTTGTTTTGTGCCGTGCTCTGCTCTGCTCTGCTCTGCATGTAGTGCAGGCTTTTACTGCAGCAAGTTACTTCTCCACCTGCTGGTTGTTAAGGAACACCCCCAGTGGACAACCAGGTATGAAGTTCACGGAGATATAAAGAGTTAGCAATACTGGGTAAATCTTACCAGCATCGCTGTCAATATCTAATTTCTGAACATTGACACAATCCTTTCCATTCATTTTGAACTTGTGGTTCACAGATTGGGAACAGAGGCAGTTGATTTTAAGGCAGACTGAACCGTAATCAATGTGTACAAAATGGCAGTTTTCCCCCTCACTACTTATGGTAAAATCTCTCTCTTTTTAGCAGATAATGCACTCGGGAATACTAATAGATTGCTGATATGGCCACGTTAGGAACGATTAGACTAACTGTCATGGAGGATTTATTATTATTTGCACTTGTGAATTGCTTGCTGGCTTCATTCTCCTTTCTAAAGTAGATGTAAGGCAGCAAAGCTTGCAGAGAATATTTATGAGAGTTAATGAACCGAGCAATGAAAGAAAATGCTGAGATCAGATGTCACGTCTGTTCGGCCAACATTTTTCATGATTAGATGCAACATCTTGTTACATTTTCAGCTGATGTTCTTTGCACTGACCAAACACAAAAGATGAACATGAAAAGGTTCTAACTTTCATGTTGAAAGAGAGCAGGGGTGCAATCAGAGCAAAGGCCACAGGAGAAGACTAATCTGAGGATAACTTGCAGCAGGCTATAAATGTTAGCTTTGCCAGCGACACACATGCATAAAGAACGACCCACTCTGCTATACTTCATGACAAACTTTAAGCAGTTTTCTTTAAAGCTTTTCAAGCTTCTTTAAGGGGAGATTTAAAGATCTTTAAAGCAGCCCTGCCAACATCTTCATAAATCAAACCTGTATCCTCGCCAGAGCAATTGCATCCTTTCTACAATGGGTCATAGCCTTACAGCATGGAAACAGGCCCTTCATCCAAACTTGTCCATGCAGATCAAGATGCCCCATCTAAACTAGTCCCATTTATCTGCATTTGGCCCATATCCCTTTAAACCTTTCCTGTCCACGTACCTGTCCAAATGTCTTTTAAATGCTGTAATTTTACCTGCCTACTTCCCCTGGCAGCTCGTTCCACATTCCCACCACCCTCTGCGTGAAAATGTTGTCCCTATTAAATTGTTAATTTCTCACTTTAGATCAGGGTTGGCAAACTCATTTTAGGTCACGGGCCGGATTGGGCAAAAAATGCGACTTCATGCGGGCCGGATCAGTTGTGCACGCGCGAATGCACCCTTTCCACGATTAAACCATTGGAAATCAAACATTAGTAGACACAAATGTAGACCTAACAAACAAATTGTAAAAGTAGGCAAAACAACTGCAACTAATTTTTATTAGCCTGCTTCCAGCAATCAAACTCAGACAATGAACAGTTAGCCACTATTTTTTATTGAAGTGTGTGAGTGTGTGTTTTAGGGTGTGTGTGAGTGTGTGTGAGAGTGTGTGTCAGTGTGTATGAGGGTGTGTGAGAATGTATGTGTGTGAGTGTGTGTGTGTGATAGAGTGTATCAGAGTGCGTGAGGGTGAGAGAAGGTATGTGTGAGGGTGTGTAAGTGTGCGTGAGAGTGTATGTGTGAGGGTGTGCCAGTGTGTGTGGGTGTGTGAGTGTAAGTGTGTGTGTAAATGTTTGTGACAGTGTAAGATTGTGAGTGAGAATGTATATGTGAGGGTGTGTGCCTGTGTGTGTGAGGATGTGTGTGCCAGTGTGTGTGTAAGGGTGTGCGTAAGGGTGTGCGTCAGTGTGTGTTAGGTTGTGTGTGAGAGTGTGTGTCAGTGAAGCTGTGACAACACCTGGAGCGAGTGGTAATTTGGAGACTTGGTGACGTCTGGGGAGCGTTTCCTTCTTTCCCCCCCCCCCGCCACCCCCATCCCCACCCCCGGGAATGCGTGCCGGCCCAGGTGCTCTGTGTCCAGCTGGGGTCAGAGGGAGGTGACGGTCAGTGACCCAGGGGTCGGGCATCGGAGCGGAGCCGTAGCCCGAGATTCATCCCCGCGGCTCCGGAGGAGGCACCGATGACACCAAACATCCAATCCGCTCCTGGCTCCGGGCCGGGATTAAAACTCCGTGGGGTGTGGACAGAGCGGCCGCTGGAGGTGAGGGTGGGAGGTGTGAGCGGTGCCTCAGGGGTCCGTGCTGGGACCACTGCCGTGTCTCACCTTTCACACCATCTGCACGGGAATGTGTAGATTAGTTTAGACTAAACTGCCTTTTCCCCCCAAAATCATCCCGCGTGTCGGATTGGACCTCTTCACAGGCCGAACTATTCTCATTGGAGAGTGTGGAGGAGATCTGGAAGCCTTCGGCGAATTGAATTGCTCTTGACTTTATTTATTTATTTATTTATTTGAGCGTGAGAAATTCTGTGATCAGCATGAGAGCGTGAGCATTGCGTGAAATGTGTGAGTCTCACGCTCAATGCGTGAAAGTTGGCAGCCCTGTTTAAAAAGATGCTTAAATCTTTAAAGAAAACCTTAATGGAACCCTTAGTCAAGTTAGCTGCAAAACGTCTGCTGTAATATGGGGATACAGGCACAAGGAATTTGTTAGAATCTTGCACAGAACACAAAGTGCTGGAATAAGGAGTTATTCCTTGAGTCAGACTGCATTTCTGGAGGACATGGACAGGTGATGTTTCGGGTCAGGACCCTTCTTCAGACTGAGTGATAGGTGAACGCAGGTGAGGGGCGGGGGCTTTGAAAGGGCAAATGGATGGACAAATGGTTGAGATGATGATAAAGGTGACAAAAGGAGACAAAACGGGACGAGAAGAAAACAAGGTGTCATATAAATGGAGAAGAGTGAAACTGAAATGCAAACCCAGAGAGGGATATACTGTAAATAATACAGATGGGTGGGTGGGAGGGTCGGGTCAGTAGTAGGGGTGGAATAGTGGGAGAAATACATGCCCGCCCGGGTGTGGTGGGGAGGCATAGGAAAGAGAGGGGGAAAAAGGGGGGTTGTTACCTAAAATCATATTCAATATTCATAACAAAGCATAAGCTACCCAAGTGGAATAAGAAGTGCTGCTCCTACAGTTTATTTGCGTCCTCACTCTGGCAATGGAGGGGGGGGGGGGGTCTAGGATAGGAAGGGAAGTTAAAATGGTTCGCAAATGGGAGACTCTGTGGGCCTTGGTGAACCGTGTAAGTATTTGATAAAATGCTTGCCCAATTTCGCTTGGTTTCGTGGAGGCCACATCGAGTGCACCAAGTGATCGTTAAGAAAGATTCTAAGGGGAGTAGGAGGCAACCGTGGCTGACAAGGGAAGGTAGGGATAGAATGAAAGTAAACAGAGTTAACGTGGATACGTTTTTCCCATTGAGGGTAGGGAAGATTCAAACAAGCAGGCATGACATGAGAATTAATTGACAGAAGTTTAGGGGTTACGTGAGGGGGAACTTCTTTACTCAGAGGGTGGTGGCTGTGTGGAATGAGCTTCCAGCAGAGGTGGTGGAGGCAGGATCGATTTTAACATTTAAAAGTAAAGTGGATAGGTATATGGACGTGAAGGGAATGGAGGGTTATGGTCTGAGTGCAGGTAGATGGGACTAGGGGAAAACAAATGGTCGGCACGGACTGGAAGGGCCGAGAGGGCCTGTTTCCGTGTTGTAATTGTTATATGGTTATATGGTTATATGGTTAAAAGAAAAGATGTATAACACAGCAAAGGGTAGCCGGATGCCAGAGGATTGGGACACTTTCATAAGACAACAGAAGGAAACAAAATGTGCAATACGGGCTGAAAAGATGAAGTACAAGGGGAAGCTGGCCAGGAATGTAAAGGAGGACAGTAAAAGCTTATTTAGATATGTTAAGGCAAAAATAGTAGCAAAGGCAAATGTGGGTACCTTGAAGGCAGACACGGGTGAAATTATTATGGGTACCAAGGAAATGGCAGAAGAGTTGAATAGGTACTTCAGATCCAGGGTAGGATTTACGTATAGGCTTCATAGGCTTAAGCCTAGGGCCTCGAGATCTAGGGGAACCTCGGGTGGGCCGGATTTACCTATAGGCTTCATAGGCTGAAGCCTGGGGCCTCAAAATCTAGGGGTCCTCCAGCCAAGGTGTTGTAACGGAAATTACCCAAAATTCATGTTCTGGCCCGCTGGAAGTTCAGGGGAAAAAAATTGCGACCATCCGCTCCTGCGCAACTGGGTGAAGCCGGTGATGCAGTAGCAATGCAAAATGACGCTGTCTCTCTGCGCGTGGGCCTGGGCGGATTCAGATCTCCATTTGCACTCCACACAATCACCTTGACGCCTTGTGTTTACCAAAGATCCTAGGTGTCTACTCCAGGTAAGTAGTGGAATATTGCGTTGTGCGAGTGCCCGTTTCTCCGGGCCAGGGTGGTGGGGGGGCTGCGGTGTCTGCGGCGTAGAGTCGGAACCTCGCTGCGTGGGAGGGAGAGAGATGGGGAGAGAGGGAGAGAGAGTGGGGGATGTGAGATGGGGAAAGGGAGGGAGTTGAGACGGGGGGGAGAGAGGGAGGGGAGGGGGTGAGAGAGAGAGAGAGGGGAAGGGGGGGAGGAGGGGGAGAGAGAGGTGGCGGAAGAGCAAGGGGTAAGGACGACAGGGGAGAGGGATAGGGGGATTTTCTTTAGTGAGATTACAAAATTAAGGTAGGTTTTAGAGCAATTATATTTTCTCCTACATATGAATAATATCAAACAATTGGAACTGTTTTCTTTTCCTTGATAACAATACTGAAAAATATGAATTCCATAGTTTGCGAGTTTCATTTTGCATCATATTTTTAATGAGCTCACACTAACACGGGTGAACAGTAACAGGCAATCAAATCAGCACACAAAACATTTTCTAAAAAAAGGTTTTATTTACTGCAAAAACATACAGTATTTTATTTGCAGTGTTTGCATGCTCCTTTATAACATTTTACATAACATTTTACAGTGCAACTTGATTATTAAAACAAAGACAGCTTCAATTCTTGATTTAAAAAGAAGAATGCAACAATGACCCCTATCATCCCATACCAACCACTCATTACTCTTGACTCAACCAAAATTATTGCTGAAATGTTGGCCATAAATTTGGTACAAAAATGCTCCAAAAGAATGCACCAGAAAGCATCTAAAGCTTTCTCACACCAGAGCTTCCAGGGGCCTTAAGCGGTCCCTGGACCCCGGCCACAAGGGTATTTGAGCTTCATGCTTATGATATGCACTGTGTGCACTTATTTCACATTAAATGTTTTTAATCCTGCCATGCCACCCCCCTTTTTGAAAAGTTTCATACGGGCCTGGTGTATAATATTTTTGACTGTCATAGGCCTTTCTTACATATGCTGACACAACGCACTGTAATCTCTAAACAACACTTGAGTAATTTTCCTTGCCCTCCATTTCAGAATAATAGTGTTTTAAGCCGATGACACTAGCACTGGCAATAAATAAAAAGTGCAGCTTTCGAACCCTTATCTCATTGGCTACACTCGGCTGTACATTGGTGTCAATCTGGTCCTCTCTTCCATCTCCCCCTTGTCGTGGGGGTGGGGGATTGGGAGGGGCCTCACAAGTGGAATAGCCTAGGGCCTCTCTTCATCTAAATCTGGCCCTGTTCAGATATGTCTTCACTAAGGAAGACACAAACAATCTCCAAGATGTACTGGAGGACAGAGGACCTAAGGGAGTAGAGGAACTGAAAGATATTTTCATTAGGCGAGAAAGAGTATTGGGTAGGCTAATGGGACTGAAGGATGATAAATCCCCTGGGCTGGATGGTCTGGTGGCTCTAGAAACAGTGGACGCATTGGTGATCATTTTCCAATGTTCAATAGATTCAGGATCAGTTCCTGTGGATTGAAGGATAGCTAATGTTATCCCACTTTTCAAGAAAGGAGCGAGAGATAACGGGGAATTACAGACCAGTTAGCCTGACTTTGGTGGTGGGAAAGATGCTGGAGTCAATTATTAAAGAGGTAATAATGGGGCATTTGGATAGCAGTAAATGGATTAGTCCAAGTTAACATGGATTTATGAAAGAGTAATCATGCTTGACTAATCTTCTGGAATTTTTTGAGGATGTGACAAGTAAAATGGATGAAGTGGAGCCAGTGGATGTAGTGTATCTAGACTTTCAGAATGCCTTTGATAAGGTCCCGCACGGGAGACTGGTGACTAAAATTAGAGCACATGGTATTGGGGGTAGGGTGTTGACATGGATAGAAAATTGGTTGGCATTCAGGAAGCAAAGAGTAGGAATGAACGGGTCATTTTCAGAATGGCAGGCAGTGGCGAGTGGAGTGCCGCAAGGCTCGGTGTTGGGGCCACAACTGTTTACCATATATATTAATGATTTGGAAGAGGGAATTAGGAGCAAACACTAGCAAGTTTACGGATGACACAAAGCTGGGTGGCAGTGTGAACTGTGAAGAGGATGTTAGGACGTTGCAGGGTGAACTGGACTGGTTGAGTGAGTGGGTAGATGCGTGGCAGATGCAGTATTGTATAGATAAATGTGAGGTTACAGCAGGTAGTGAAGAAAGCCAATGGAATGTTGGCCTTCATAACAAGAGGATAGCAGTATAGGAGTAAAGAGGTTCTTCTGCAGTTGTATAAGGCTCTGGTAAGCCCACATCTGGAGTATTGCATACAGTTTTGGTCTCCTAATTTGAGGCAGGACATCCTTGTGTTTGAGGCAGTGCAGCGTAGGTTCACGAGATTGAACCCTGGGATGGCGGGACTGGCATATGAGGAAAGATTGAAAAGACTAGGCTTGTATTCACTGGAGTTTAGAAGGATGAGGGGATATCTTATAGAAACATATAAAATTATAAAAGAACAGGACAAGTTAGATGCAGGAAAAATGTTCCCAATTTTTGGTTGAGTCCAGAACCAGGGGCCACAGTGTTAGAATAAAGGGGAGGCAATTTAAGACTGAGGTGAGAAAAAACGTTTTCACACAGAGAGTTGTGAATTTGTGGAATTCCCTGCCACAGAGGGCAGTGGAGGCCAAATCACTGGATGGATTTAAGAGAGAGTTAGATAGAGCTCTAGGGGCTAGTGGTATCAAGGGGTATGGGTAGAAGGCAGGCACGGGTTATTGATTGGGGACGATCAGCCATGATCACAATGAATGGTGGTGCTGGCTCGAAGGGTCGAACGGCCTCCTCCTGCACCTATTTTCTACGTTTCTATGTTTCTCAGTGCCCTAGAGGAGGTAGAGATGGGGCGCATGAACCTCTGTCTCTCCAAGAAAGGTTGCTGTGTTCCTTGGATGCAGATGAGGGAGGTGTATAGGGGCTACAAGGACTGGTCTCCTCTGGTTGCAGCGGAAAGTACGTAGGAAAGGGGGCAGTTTGGGTTGGAAGGGAAGAGTGAACCAATGAGTTGTGGAGGGTATGGTCTCCACAAAAAGTAGAGAAAGGTGGGAATGGGAAGGTGTAACTGGTAGCAGAATCACGTTGGAGTTGGCGTAAATGTCAGCGAATTATGTGTTGGATACGGAGGCTGATGCGGTGGACGGCAAGGACCAATAGAAATCTATCATTCATTCTAGGGGAAGGGGGAGTGAGAGCGAATTGTCGGACACAGATGAGGCATAGTATCCACAACAGTTGGGAGAAGCCACATCACCAAAGAAAGAGAACATATTGGATGCCTGAATGGAAAGTCTCGTTTGGGTGCAAATTTGGCAGAGGCAGAGAAATTGGGAGTAGGGGATGGTGCCCGGGTGAGAAGCAGGGTGGAAGGAGATAACTGTGGGAGTTGGTGTTTTTTTTTTTTTTAATAGATGTCAGTTTATCCCCCGTGATGAGGACAGAGAGATCGAGAAAGGAGAGAGCGTTGTCAGAGATTGTCCAAGTGAGGGCATGTTGAAAGTTAGAGGTAACATTGATGAAATCAACAAATTCTGCACGGGTACAGGAGGCAGCCCCAAAGCAGTTGGTGTAGCAGAGAAAGAGCTGGGGGATGCTCTTGTTCTATCTGGAACAAAGACTGTTCGATGTAACCAACAAGAAGGCAAGTACAGTATATCAGAGGCTCTAACAAATGCTACACCTTTGACTTGAAGAAAGTGAGAGGAGTCAAAAGATAAGTTGCTGAGGGCGAGGACAAGTTCCGACAGGTGGAAGAGAGTGTTAGCAAGGTGGAACTGAGTGGGTCTGAGATCAAGGAAGAACTGAAGGGTCCTTACTGGAAGGGATGGAGGTGTAAAGGGACTGGACGTTCATGGAAAGATGAGGTGATGAGGCTCTAGGACTTGAAAGATTTTGAAATGTTGAAAAGCATGTCAGGTGTCTCAGATGTAGGTCAGAAAGGACCTACAAAGGGGGACAAGATGGAATCATTTTTTTGGGAGATGAGTGGGGCAGGAGCAGGTAGAAACAATGAGTCTGCCAGGGCAGTCCTGTTTATCGATGTTGTGAGGGAGATAGAAACGGGCCGTTCACCAGAGGTGATGAGATCGGTGATAGCCTGGGGAGATGGTGGCCTGATGTTCATCCGTGAGGTCATGGTCAAATGGTAGATATGAGTAGGTGGCCAAGAGCTGGTGCCTGGTCTCAGCATGGGAGAGGTCAGCCTGCCAGACTACAACAGCATCACAATAGACAATTGATAACAATATTGGAATTGTTACTGAGTATTCAGAGGGAGTGGAATTACAATGGGTGCGGGGAGTGGCAAAATCAAGGTGGTTGATGTTGTACAGATAGTTGGAAATAAAAAAGTTGAGAGAGGGTAGAAGGCTAGCAGGGGGAGACCAGGGGAGGGGGAAGAAGACGGTAGATGGGAGAAGGGATCGTTACTGGAGGCGAGGTTTCCTTCCAAGAAACATTGGCCCGGAAACAGAGGCGATGTAAGAAGAGCTTGACATCATAACAGGCTCGGAACACGTTGAATTGTGGATGTAGTGGTACAAAGGTTATGAAGGTACAAAGTACAATGTGGGGGTTACTTCCTTCAGGTTACCCCAGTACCTTCTGTACAATTCTTGTTATCCAATAATTTGCAGGTGACAATCAAGACAATTAAAAAAAAAGTAGATTAAGAAAAGTATTATCTAGTTAACTAGTCACAGGAAGCATTTTTATGCACACTTCTCCATGCAGGAGGCAGGGCTACTTAATCAATCTGAAGGGAACTTATTCTAAAGGACTTGCACTGGTAGAATTTCTTGCAATCAAACACACGTGCAAAAGCAGAGCATCTCTTTACTTCCCCAAAAAGTAATAAAAGGATATTTATTTCCTAATTCACACATTAAAAAATAACAGACCTGAGATGTAATGTATTGTTATTATATGGCTCCATTATATTTCATTAGTAACAGGAATATGCATTATTATGCATGTTTTCCAACAAACCCTTTTGCAAATATGCTGACAGATCTGCAAAATAATTGCGAGGGGTTGTCACCTTCATTGTGGCTCAGCGGTAAGAGTTGCTGCCGTACAGCGCCAGAGACCCGGGTTAGATTCTCACTACGGGTGCTGTCTGTATGGAGTTTGTAAGTTCTCCCAGTGACCACGTAGGATTTCTCCAGATGCTCCGGTTTCCTCCCACACTCCAAAGATGTACAGGTTTGTAGATTAATTTAGTGTAAATTGTAAGTTGACCCTAGTGTGTAGGATTGTGCTAGAGTACAGGGTCATCACTGGTCAACGTGGACTCAGTGGGACTATTTCCACACTGTATCTCTAAAGTCTAAAAAGTACTAACATTTTTGTTTTTCAATCCAGCAGGTGAAAATGTAGACTGTGGTAGAATTGCACTATTTGAGGCTGACATCTTTGAGGCTAGTCAGGTTGAGTCATTAAAATCGACCCAGAAACGTTTGTGGTTTTGGAATACCAAGATCACCTTTTTGGAAATCTGCTCAATTTGTCCAGGTACGAGGATGTCATTTAAAGCTTGTAGGATCCTTCTTTATTTACCCAGACTTGTTGGGTCCCCAGTAAATGTTCAAAATCTAAATGCAAATTTGACTGGATGGCTTGAGCAAGAAGCTATTGTGGCTTCCGTGGAGAAGATGTTTCCATTAGTGAGAGAATAATAAGATTAAATGAGAACTTACCAGTTTGAAGTTTGATCTTTATTTTATGAGGTGTTACGTTGGTGATTATGTGAAGAACCCGCCAGTTCGCATGCGCGTCAATCTTCAAAGCAGCGGTATGAAATCACAGATAACAATAATCGAAGTTAACATAGTAAGATCAGCAACTTGAGAACTACCAGATGACCTTTGTGAGAGAGGGTTGGGCGTGGAGGGCACGTAATCACCAATGTAACGCCTAATAAAATAAAGATCAAACTTCAAACTGGTGGGGACTTCTGGTGGCGCTATGGAGGGCTAGAGTGCAACGCCAGCCAGCTCCTCGGAAAAAACGGTGAAAAATCGGGGAGAAAGCGACCTACCTGCTGCCTGCTGCCTCTGTACCGATTGACGTCATCAGGCACGCGACTTACTATGTCTACACAGCGCAGCTCACCCGCGGATAAACCGAAAATTCGTGTACCAGGCAGATAACGGTGGAAGGCCCGACTGAAGCCTCGGGCTCAGGTAGGACGCTATCCCAAGAAAATGTGTCGGAAACAATGATGAAAAATTCAGAAGGTGAAGAACTTAAAACTTTTATTGCAAGTGAAATTGCTGGTTTAAAGGAGGAAATAACGCTGGAACTAAAGAATGAACTGGCAAAAACGAATGAAGAATTGAAGAAGATGAATTTGGGGGAAGAAATAATAAAAATCAATGAGGAAATGAAGGAGTTAAAGCTTGAAATTAATACCACGGCTAAGAATACATCGGATGAACTGAAGAAAAAAATTGCAGAAATATTGACTGAACAAACTGCAAGTTTGACAAATGAGATGAATGTTACAATCAGAAAAGTGAAAACTGATCTTGAAGAAAGGCTGAATCCTGTGGAGCTGGCACTGAATCAACAGACGGCAGCCATAAAGGGCCTTGAAGAACTAGCCGAAACACGTCCTCATACTACAGCAAAGCTTATCACAGAAAACCAACGTCTAGCTGAATTACTGGGCAAATAACCGAGAAATGTACTGAATTGGAAGGTCGCCAGAGAAGACAGAACCTAAGAATTGTGGGTATTCCAGAAGGGAAAGGGACGGATCAAGATCCCCGAGAACTCACTGCAAATCTACTGCAAAAAGTTTTATCTCTGGATCAAAAGCCTTTACTTGCCCGAGCACACAGAGTGATGAGACGCCAGACAAGACAAAGCGCTCCCGCAAGACAAATGATAATAAAAGTCCAGTACGACCATGTCCTGGAGGAGATAATGCAAAAAATTGCAAGAAATAGAAATCTTGCATTTGAAGGATACAGGATCAGTATTTATCGAGACTATCCAGCAGAGGTCTCTAGGAAACGAAAAGCTTTTAATGAGACAAAAGAATCTTGAGGGAAGTGAAGAATTTGAAATATGGTCTGAGGTATCCAGCTACCCTAAGATTCACTTACAATCAGAAGGAACACTTTTTCACCAACCCTGTGGAAGCATTGGACTTTGCCCAGAAGATTAAGGTTCGAGAGGATGCTTGAATAATACTTTTAAAACTGAACTTCGTCATTAAATAAACTGACTTTGCAGGACTGGATGGAATTAAAGTCTTGACTAAGAAAGCTAGAGAAACTCTCCCATGGATACTAATAATTAGTATAACTGCACTACTAATACAAATAACTAATAAATTCTAAAATTATAGCGTGGTATCTTTACTAATCAGAGTTAATAATTATTACTAATGACTAATACTTACTTATAATGGAATGATTAGAGTCAAATATAGAGTTTGATTTCATTTGTCCTCTTTGGAATGTAAAGTACTAGCACCTTTTTTCTTTTTTATTAGTAATTTTTATTTTTATTTTCTTTATTCCTTTCTTTTCATTTTTTTATTATATTTTCAAACAAGTTTTAAATATATGTATCCTCACATTTCCAACTATTGGAACCCGAATATTTTAAAATCTAATATCCCCGGTAAAATACTGCTATGGAATAAAAATTCCAAGAAACCAAGGAGCTGGTTAAGTTGGTAACATCAACTCGGTAGATGGTTAGCCATGCTAGTATGGCTAGCACTAACTACACTGATACTAGATGTAGTTTTTTCCTTCTTTGTGCACAATACTAATTTCTTAGCCTATCCTCTTTTCTTCTCAATTATAATCTATCATTATTATTTTCAGTTTGAATGGAGTTACAAATTGGATCAAAGAGGATATACACGTGAGAGACATTCAAGGGTCTTAAAATTCATCTATTCGGAGTTCGGGTGTAAGGTCGGGTCTGTCGAACTGAACCATTGGCTCTATTATAGACCCCCATAGACAAAAGATGCAAGATTTAAAAATGAATAAGGGGAATGAAGGAATAACGTTTTGTGGCTGGAACGTTAAAGGTATTAATGAACCAATTAAGAGAGGTAAAGTACTAGCACATTTAAAAGCAATTAAAGCTGAAGTGCTTTTTATTCAAGAAACACATTTAAAAAAAGATGCCGAGCATAGGTTGAAAGCTAAATGGATAGATAAAACGTATCATTCTTCTTTTACACACAAATCCAGAGGCGTAGCAATATTATTTCGTAAAGGCACTTTATTTAAACATACATCAACTATAACTGACAATGACGGTAGATACATTATTGTAATAGGAGAATTAAATGCACAAAAAATGATTTTTGTCTATGTGTATGGACCAAACTTTGATAGTCCACTGTTGTTTAAGAAAATATTTAATAACATCCTGGAAATTTGATTTGATTTGATTTTATTGCTTGTCATTCGAACCTCAGAGAGGCTCGAACGAAACTCCGTTTCTACAAGCCATACAAACAAACAGAACAATTCATAGAAAAACATGCAAAAAATTAAATTCACAGAAACATCCATCACAGTGGATTTCCTCCTCACTGTGATGGAAGGCAAAGTTCTTCTCTCTCCCCCGCACCATCTCTCTCCCGATGTCGAAGCCCAAGGTGGGCGATGTTAAGTCCCATGTCCATTGAGGCCGCGCCGGGTGATGTACGGCCCCGCTCCAGGCCCAAAGTCACAAAGTTGGAGCCCCCGGCGGGCGCTGAAATGTCCCGCAGCCATTAAAGCCGCGCCGGGCGATGCTCGGTCCCGCTCCGGGTCGTTCCAACCCCGCGACACGGGCTGGTGAAGTTATGTTGCTGAGCTCCGGAGAGTGGTCTCCCACCCGGACCCGCGAGCTCCCGACACCCCAACAGTCCACCGTCAGCAATCTGCAGCTGGAGCCAGAGCTGGAGCCGGAGCCGGAGCCCCGGAGCTGGAGCCCCGGAGTCGGGCCGGAGCCGGAGCCGGAGCTGGAGCCCCGGAGTCGGGCTGGAGCTGGAGCCGGAGCTGGAGCCGGAGCTGGAGCCCCGGAGTCTGGCCGCAGCCGGAACTGGAGCCCGGAGTCAGGCCGCAGCGGCCACCCACCACCGCTCCCCACGCTCCGAGGCCGTCCAGCCCCACGACGGTAAGCTCTCAGCTCCGCGACTGGAGCCCCCAGGTCGTCCCGTTCAGAGGCCGCTCCACAGCACCAGGCCCCAACGACAACGGAGACCTGACAGGGAAAAAGTCAGGTCTCCCGTGCAGGGAAGAGATTAAAAATGTTTCCCCCTTCCCCCCCCCACCCCCCACATATACACAGTTAGAAAACAATACAAAAAAAACACAAACAACTACATTTAACTAGACAAAAAACAAAACAAGACAGACAGGCTGTAGGGGCCGCTGCAACGTCAGTCGCGCTTGCTCACAACATAACTTAATAATTGGAGGAGATTTAAATTGTACATTAGATTCTTATTTATCTAGATCCACAAGACAAAGGAAAACCAAATCCCATTCCAGTGACTTATTAAATGCATATATGGATACTAGTAACATTAAAGGTGTTTGGAGAGTAGAAAATCCAACTGGACGAGAATATTAATTTTATTCACCTGTACATAAAAACCTATTCAAGAATAGATTATTTTTTTGGTTGACGCTAAACTTATCTCACTTACTTATAATTCAAAATACCATAATATTACAATCTCAGATCACGCACCTTTAACATTTATGATTAAAATAAATGGTAAAACGGAAAAAAATGGACAATGGAGATTTAACCCACAAATTTTAAAAGACAAAGTAACTCAGGAATATATTATAGAACAGATCAAGATTTTCTTTGAAATAAATGATAAACCGGAAATATCTTCTTCCCTATTATGGGAAACTTTTAAAGCATATGTGCATGGAATTATGATTTCTTCTCAAGCATTTTATAATAAAGAGAGAATCGGAGGGAACAACAGGAATTGGGAAAGGAGATTAAACAATTAGACACAGAGAATGCTGCTAATCCATCCATAACAAAACATAACAAAATCGCTGCACTGAAATATAAATTAAATAAAATATACTCAGATCAAGTTGTAAAACTCTATTAAAACACTAAACAATTACAATTTGAATTTGGAGATAAACCTCAAAAAATATTGGCTCGTCAATTACGGAAAATGGAGGGAGAAAAAATAATCCATAGGAATGGCGAACCATTAGTACAAACCAAAGATATTAATGATAGATTTTTGCAATTTTATAAACATTTATATTCAGCTAAAATGACAGAAAACAGGAAAGAATAGAAGCATTTAAAAAAAAATGTAATCTGAATGGGTTGGATTCACTAAATGCTGAAATATCAGTAAAAGAAATCGAAGAATCTATCAGATCATTAAAAAATGGTAAAACACCGGGACCAGATGGTATTGGTTCGGTATTTTATAAAACATTTTATGATCTGGTTGCACCACGTTTGAAGATACTCTATGAATCCATTTATACCCAGCAGAAACTACCAGAAACATTAAATTAATCTATTATAACACTTATACCTAAAATAGACAAAGATCTGGATGACCCAGGATCATTTAGAGCTATAGCTCTAAACAAAAGATACTAACCAAAATATTAGCACAAAGTCTAAGCACAGTTGTCAATAAATTAATTCACCTGGATCAAACAGGATTTATACCAAAACGATATTCCTCATATAATCTGAGACGATTATCAATATTATATATTCGAAAAGAGGTATTAATCAAGACCTCATAATTATATTGTTAGATGCGGAGAAAGCCTTTGACCAGGTGGAATGGTCTTACTTGTTTTCAGTTATGAAAACTTTTAAGTTGGGAGAGAAGTTTATTACTTGGGTTAAATTATTATACACTAATCCAACAGCCAGAATACTAACAAGTCGAATGCTATCAACTAAATTTAATTTATTCCGAGGCTGCAGACAAGGTTGTCCTTTATCCCCGCTATTGTTTGCACTTGCAATAGAACCATTAGCTCAACGTGTGAGATTACATCCTGAAATATATTACATCCTGAAATATATGGGTATGACACCAGAGATACTGAAAATAAAATCTCCTTATATGCGGATGATGTATTACTTTATATTACAAAGCCGGAAATTAGTATTCCAAATTTACTAAAATTAATAACTGAAATTGGATTATTTTCAGGATGTAGTATTAATTGGAATAAAAGTGAACTTATGTCAATAATGGTAAATATCTTACATATACTACAACAATTTCCTTTTAAGAAAGCAAACAGAAAAATAAAATATCTTGGAATTTATGTAACAAAAAGATTTGATTCTTTATTTAAATCCAATTTTCCACGTTTATTGAATAAATTAAATAAGAATGTTTTATATTGGAAAACATTACCTATTTCAATGTTAGGTAGAATTAATGCAATAAAAAAGATTTTTCTCCCGCAATTACTATATCTCTTCCAATTGATTCTGATATATCTTCATAAAAATTTCTTTAAGAAGGTTGATTCTATAGTCACCAACTTTATCTGGGATTATAATAGCCATAGAATAAATAAAAAAACATTTATGTAAATCAAAAATAAATGGAGGTCTAGCACTGCCTAACTTTATGTTTTATTACTGGGCAGTTGATATTAAAAATATGAATTTTTGGAGACAGATAAACGACCAATCTGGTTAAAAATGGAAAAAGAAGATTGTTCACCTTTTGAAATTAGCTCGATTTTATTCGCTAATATTAAACTAGGTAAGAAAATCTATAGTGAAAATCCTATAATAGAAAGTGGGATACGTATCTGGAAACAAATAAAGAAAACATTAAAATTGAAATGTATACCACTAGCCCTAACCATTGTAAATAACGTTACATTTAAACCTTCAATCATGGACAAAGGTTTTTTACAATGGAAAAAACTATGGAATTAATAAGATGGGCGATCTCTATAGGGAAAACTCCTTCATGTCATTTCAAGAATTACAACAAATTTATGGATTACATTCAAAAGATTACTTTAAATATTTACAAATTAGAGACTATGTAAAAGCAAACACACAAGAAATCAGAAATAGAAAGACAGAAATTTTAGATGAATGTCTAAATAAACACCCGAACACAGAAAAATTGATATCATATATTTATAACATTTTATTGGAAAACGATGTTCCAATGACAGAAATATATAGGCAATCATGGGAAAACGAATTAGGTCAAATAATCAGACTAGAAGTATGGGATGAAAGTTTACAACATATACACCATTGTTCATTAAATGCTAGACCCTCTCTTATACAATTTAAAATATTACCTAGATTACATTATTCAAAATCCAAATTACATAGTATTTTTTCAAATGTATCTGCCGTATGTGATAAATGTCAGCACTTAGAAGCTAACTTAATTTTTCTTTACTCAGAGGGTGGTGGCTGTGTGGAATGAGCTTCCAGCAGAAGTAGTGGAGGCAGGATCGATTTTAACATTTAAGAGTAAAGTGGATAGGTATATGGACGTGAAGGGAATGGAGGGGTATGGTCTGAGTGCAGGTAGATGGGACTAGGGGAAAACAAATGGTCGGCACGGACTGGAAGGGCCGAGAGGGCCTGTTTCCGTGCTGTAATTGTTATATGGTTATATGGTTATATGGTTAATGCATTCATTTACATATTGTATAACAATTACTAAATTTTGGACAGAAATATTTAAGATAATTTCGAATGTTGTTAATATGAATCTGATCCCTGACTCAAAATTAATAATATTGGGAATATTAGAAATATAATCAACAAATAATTTTTATTGATTACAGTTTAATAATTGGGAAAAAATTAATATTGAAATTCTGGAAAGGTCCTACATCCCCCACAACCAAAATGTGGAATACAGGAATGTCGGAGACACTTCATCTGGAAAGATTAAGGCTTGTCGTACTGGACAAGTTGGATCTTTTTAGAGGGATATGGTCTCCATTTATTGAATATTTAAAGGGTCAAAATGGCTTGGTGCGAGAGCCTGACTGATGCCTGAATAAAGAAATGGATGAAGAATCATATATAACAAATCATGGATATATCTCCAATGATGGATAACCTGTTTAATACTCCACTCATTTATTTTTTGATTTTCTATTTTTACTTTATTTTTCTCCATTTTTTCCTATCTGCAATTAAAAAAAATGTATAGAAATACAAATAAGACATAATTGTTAATATTAATAATATTACGAATGTATGTGACAAGTATATTCTTTTAATATGTACTTACATCTAATAAAAATATTTAACAAAAAACTTCAAACTGGTAAGTTCTCTTTTAATCTCATTTTACTTCAGAGTCACGTGAATGATTCCGTGAAGGGTACAATGCCCTGTGATTTCATGCCGTAGTTTCAAATCCTGGAGTCTCACTGCGTCGATTGACTCAGGATGAATTAATAGTCAACAACGCATTAACCATGACATTGATTCAAATGTATTAATGGTTTACATTAATAAATAAATCAATAGCAACCCCTCTATCTCAGGGGAGGCTAAAGTGGACGCAAAACAGAATAGGCAAATAGCTCTAGTCAGTAACCGGCTTATGGTAAAAAAAAATTAAAAAATCAATTCAGTTGACTATCCTGCGGCCGCGAGGATATGGTCGATGGGAACATCCATTGCCCTGGCCGCTGACGTTGATGCTGCCCTGGTGGAATGAGATGTAAAATTGTCAGTGTTAATACCTGCATAAACCAGAACCTGCTGCAGCCACCTTGAAATAGTCTGAACCGACCTTTACTTGTGTGGTTGTTTGTCGCTTAATAAACAATGCTGATTCCACACTTCTTAGGATTCTGGTGGCCTTGAGATAATATAGCAAGCCTGCCCTCCCACATAGACGTGAGTCCGTGGGGTATGCCAAAATATGATCTTAAATCCTGCCACCCCCGGTCTGCTCTGCTTGTGTAGATCAGAAATGTAAAATGTAATGGCACCTGCAGCCAATTCCATCCTATCTAGATGCAGCGTTTGCAATGTTTGCCCTCATTGTGCTGATACTAGTGTCATGACTTATGCCCCTGTCTCACTGTGCGAGTTGACCCACGAGGTACCCCGAGTGATAGACTCGTGGCTGCGCACGAGACTGCAAGTGTATGATCAAGTGTGTGGCCGAGTTCCCACGGGTATGTAATTGCTGCGATGTTGCAAGTTCCTCTCCGAGTTAGCAAGTTCCTCTCCCGAGTTAGCAAGTTCCTCTCCGTTACTCTTGAGCCAACCGTGAATGAAGGTATGGTTTAATAAAGCAACAATGTTAAAATACATCTCCATCCTGTGGTTTTGAGTTATTTCAGCGCGGCCGCATCTATTGATATGACCTACAATGGGAAAATGCGCATTCTACCAAGCATTTCTTGTTTTTTTATGTTTTTAAATACTTTTTTGCAATGGATCTCTATTTTAAATAATTTTAAAAAAGGAAGCAGCCCGGGTGACTGACATTGAGCGGCCGTTGGGACCCGACAGCAGACGCAGACACACACACACACACACACACACACACACACACACACACACACACACACACACACACAGAGAGAGAGATACACACAGACAGCAGCTGGCCACCACTTCAGAGGAATTAAGCAGCTCGGGTGACTGAGCGGCCGCAGGGACCCGACAGTACACACACACACACACACACACACACACACACAGAGATAGACAGAGAGGGAGAGAGAGAGACACACACACACACACACACACACACACACACACACACACACACACACACACACACACACACACACACACAGAGAGATACACACAGACAGCAGCTGGTCACCACTTCAGAGGAATGAGGCAGCTCGGATGACTTTGAGCGGCCACCGGGACCCGACATCAGACACACACACAGATACACACAGATAGACAGAGAGGGAGATAGAGAGAGACACACACACACACACACACACACACACACACAGAGATACACACAGACAGCAGCTGGCCACCACTTCAGAGGAATTAAGCAGCTCGGGTGACTGAGCGGCCACCGGGACCCGACAGTACACACACACACACACACACACACACACACACACACACACACACACACACACACACACACACACACACAGATACACACAGACAGCAGCTGGCCACCACTTCAGAGGAATTAAGCAGCTCGGGTGACTGAGCGGCCGCAGGGACCCGACAGTACACACACACACACACACAGAGATAGACAGAGAGGGAGAGAGACACACACACACACACACACACACACACACACACAGAGATACACACAGACAGCAGCTGGTCACCACTTCAGAGGAATGAGGCAGCTCGGATGACTTTGAGCGGCCACCGGGACCCGACATCAGACACACACACAGATACACACAGATAGACAGAGAGGGAGAGAGACACACACACACAACTCAGCGGACCAGGCAGCATCTCTGGAGAGAAGGAATAGAGTCGAGACCCTTCTTCAGACTTACCCGAAATGCCACCCATTCCTTCGCTCCAGAGATGCTGCCTGTCCCGCCGAGTTACTCCAGCATTGTGTGTGTCTATCTCCGGTGTGAACCAGCATCTGCAGTTCCTTCCCAATCCCACACTCTCGGCCCCGGGGGGGGTGGATGGAGCATCACACGTGGACACATCCCACCCACCACCCCAGACTTGCCCCTACGGCAGGTCTTTAAGCCGTTCATTGAGACAGAGTGAAGCCACGGGGACAAGTGGCAGAAAGGCCGAAGATAGACACGAAATGCTGGAGTAACTCTGCGGGACAGGCTGCATCTCTGGAGCGAAGGAAAGTCTGAAGAAGGGTCTCGACTCTATTCCTTCTCTCCAGAGATGCTGCCTGGTCCGCTGAGTTATAAACTCCAGCATTTTGTGTCTATCTTTGGTTCAGTCTTACGAGCAAAAGAACAGATTATTAAAGTTCCCACGGTACACTCACGAGACACTAAGATAAACGCACGGGGCCACTACGTTATTACAACGAGTTAAAATGTTTCCATTTTACACTTGAACAGTTAATTTGACTCGTGGAAAAAATCAAACATGTTTGATTTTTTTCACGAGTTAACAAGTTTCCCGAGTACCTGCCGTTAGCGCCACGAGTCGATAAGTTGCTCGTGCGAGTTCCGACGTTCCCGCTACGTGATCACCACGAGTGAAAACTCGGGGTCACTCGTGGGCCAACTCGCACAGTGAGACAGGGGTTTAAGGATGTAACTGGAACCTCCTGTACCATATTAAATGTAACATTAACAGTAAACAAAATACTTCCAATTCCCTCAATAGGAAATATACTGCTTTTTTGGTGCTATCCCTGCACCCTGCAGTGAGCACATCCATGGATTGATGTGACAACCTGAGCCATAAAGCAGTCCATTCAGAATGTGTAAGTCGATAATTGTTTTATTATGCAGAGGCCGGTTTCCTGAACCACAGTTTGAACAAGCAATGTTTTCGTTTTTTAGAATAACCGTATACGGTTGTATTATTATGCCTGACAAAAGCAGGCAACATGGTTGCTTAGCCAGTCAGACAGTATGAAAACCTAAAGCGAGATCTTGCAGACTTAATTCAAGACACGACTAATGAGGCAAAATGGAGGAAGACATAAAAGAACATTCCTCCTTTTGTAGAGAATGTATTTCTCCGCACTGTCCTGCCACATATTTTTGCAATTAGTGAATAAACATGAAACCAACATGTCGATATTCGATGTACCATTGAACCATACTTTCATAATACTTTGAGATCCAATACCTATTCTGTGTTGTCATCGATCTGAACTTGATGATACACCAGTGGCAAAGGAGATTAGGTAAATTATTACAGGACACTTTTACTTGATTGCTATGTGACTAACATATGCCACCACCGTAGTTCAGCAACTTGAAGTTGAGCATGTAGATTATGTATATTCGCTCAATAGTCCTTTACCCATGGGGTGCACCTAGTGTATATGATTAGTTGATACCAACAACTGAAGAATTGGCAACTCATGCAAATCTCCTCCACCTCCAACTAGAGATGATATTCACAACTTCCCACCTTAGAGCTCTTAGCATCAGTTTGTAAATAACCAAAATTCGACTGACCAAACTACTGTAGCAATGCTGAATACTGTTTGTTCTTCATTGTGCCTTAGGTAGCTTCAGCTGGCAATGGCATAAAAGTAAAGTGGATAGGTATATGGACGTGAAGGGAATGGAGGGGTATGGTCTGAGTGCAGGTAGATGGGACTAGGGGAAAACAAATGGTCGGCACGGACTGGAAGGGCCGAGAGGGCCTGTTTCCGTGCTGTAATTCTTATATGGTTATATGGTTATATGATTGTTAACAATGATCTACATGTCCTTTGAGAGGTCGCAACTTTGCACGATGTCAGTTCCGACTTGCACAGCTGAAACACAGTTACTATATTGCCAATTGCTCTTGACGAATAGAAGTCAGTTTTATAACAGGTTGCTATTAACTTCAATCTCTTGCCACAGGGCGCAGTGATAGGCTAATTAATAGTGAAAGGTAAATCCCAATGACCAACATAGAAACATAGAAACATAGAAATTAGGTGCAGGAGCAGGCCATTCGGCCCTTCGAGCCTGCACCGCCATTCAATATGATCATGGCTGATCATCCAACAATATCCTGTACCTGCCTTCTCTCCATACCCCCTGATCCCTTCAGCCACAGGGACCACATCCAACTCCCTCTTAAATATGGCCAACGAACTGGCCTCAACTACCTTCTGTGGCAGAGAATTCCACAGATTCACCACTCTCTGTGTGAAAAACGATTTTCTCATCTCGGTCCTAAAAGACTTCCCCCTTATCCTTAAACTGTGACCCCTGGACTTCCCCAACATCGGGAACAATCTTCCTGCAACTAGCCTGTCCAACCCCTTAAGAATTTTGTAAGTCTCTATGAGATCACCCCTCAATCTTCTAAATTCCAGCGAGTACAAGCCGAGTCTATCCAGTCTTTCTTCATATGGAAGTCGTGCCATCCCAGGAATCAGTCTGTTGAACCTTCTCTGTACTCCCTCTATGGCAAGAATGTCTTTCCTCAGATTAGGAGACCAAAACTGTATGCAATACTCCAGGTGTGGCCTCACCAAGACCCTGTACAACTGCAGTAGAACCTCCCTGCTCTTGTACTCAAATCCTTTTGCTATGAATGCCAACATACCATTCGCTTTCTTCACAGCCTGCTGCACCTGCATGCCTACTTTCAATGACTGGTGTACCATGCCACCCAGGTCTCGCTGTATCTCCCCTTTTCCTAATAGGTCACCATTCAAATAATAGTCTACCTTTGTGTTTTTTTGCCACCAAAGTGGATAACCTCACAATTATCCACATTATACTGCATCTGCCATGCATTTGCCCACTCACCTAGTCTATCCAAGTTATCCTGCAGCCTCCTAGCATCCTCCTCACAGCTAACACTGCCCCCCAGCTTCAGAGTTTGTCATCCGCAAACTTCGAGATGTTGCATTTAATTCCCTCGTCCAAATCATTAATGTATATTGTAAATAGCTGGGGTCCCAGCACTGAGCCTTGCGGCACCCCACTAGTCACTGTCTGCCATCCTGAAAAGGACACGTTCACTCCTACTCTTTGCTTCCTGTCTGCCAGCCAGTTCTCTATCCACATCAATACTGAACCACCAATACCGTGTGCTTTAAATTTGTATACCAATCTCTTGTGTGGGACCGTGTCAAAGCCTTCCGAAAGTCCAGATATAACACATCCACTGCTTCTCCCTTATCCACTCTACTAGTTACATCCTCAAAAAATTCAATAAGATTCGTCAGACATGATTTACCCTTTGTAAATCCATGCTGACTTTGTCCAATGACTTCACCACTTTCCAACTGCACTGCTATCCCATCTTTAATAATTGACTCTAGCAGTTTCCCCACTACCGATGTTTAGACTAACTGGTCTGTAATTCCCTGTTTTCTCTCTCCCTCCCTTTTTAAATAGTGGGGTTACATTAGCTACCCTCCAATCCTCAGGAACTACTCCAGAATCTAAAGAGATTTGAAAAATTATCACTAAGGCATCTGCTATTTCTGGGGCTACTTCCTTAATTACCCTGGGATGCAGCCTATCTGGCCCTGGGGATTTATCAGCCTTTAATCAATTCAATTTACCTAACACCACTTTCCGGCTAACCTGGATTTCACTCATTTCCTCCATCTCATTTGACCCGCGATCCCCTCCTATTTCTGGCAAATTATTTATCTTCCTTAGTGAAGACAGAACCAAAGTAGTTATTCAATTTGTCTGCCATGTCCTTGTTCCCCATGATAAAATCACCCGTTTCTGACTGCAAGGGTCCTACATTTGTTTTAACTAATCTTTTGCGCTTCACATATCGATAAAAACTTTTGCAGTCAGTTTTTATGTTTCCTGCCAGTTTTCTTTCATACTCCATTTTCCCTTTCCTAATTAAGCCCTTTGTCTAATGAGCGCCTGGGGTGCGTTCTGAAATTATGAACCATTGTCCGCCGTTGGCCTTGATTGATCCGTCAGCCAGGTTTTTCCCTGTTGAATAGGCCTTACCTGAATAGTACGGCTGGCTCTCATATCCCCCTGTTAGCGCTGTTCACTGCTGGAACGCATGTGCTCCAGTATGTTACACCAATATCTTTAGAACCTGGAGTCAGTTACATCTGACCTTTCGCAGCCCTGTCAACAGGTGCTGCTGGCGTTGCTCTCCCGTAGGCCAGCGTTGTGACAGATTTGGCATCAGCAGTACACTGACCCATCCTGGTCTCCCCCTCCAACAGGGAGACATTGAGCAACCCTGTCCCAGGCACTGCCGGCACGGCCTCTCCTACAGGCCGACGCTGTCAAACATGAAGCAGCCCTGTCAACAGGTGCTGCTGGCGCGGCTCTCCGGTAGGCCAGCGCTGTGACAACTTCGGAGTCAGCAGTACACTGACCCGTCCTGGTCTCCCCCTCCTACAGGGAGACCTTGAGCAGCCCTGTCTCAGGCGCTACCAGCGCAGCCTCTCATACAGGCCGGCGCTTTCACACATGAAGTAACCCTGTCCCAGGCGCTGCTGGCATGGCTCTCCCATAGTTCGGCGCTTTCACACATGAAGCAGCCCTGTCCCAGGTGCCACTGGCACGGCCTGTCCCATAGGCCCGCGCTATTACAGATCCGGTGTAGTCTCACTAATTTACTTTTGTAGTATGGAGCTTCACCTGCGAAGGGTTAAAATGACAACAGCATTCATGCAAAAACACCCTTATTACCAGAGAGGAACCCTTGCAGCCCGACTCACTAGAGTCCAATAGGGCAGAACGAGTTCTCTCCTCCTCCAATTTCACCCACGTTTGGGGACCACCGTGTCTGTGAGCCGCTGAACGCACTGTCAGCGACTCTGGCGT
The DNA here is from genome assembly GCA_035221665.1 of Okamejei kenojei. NCBI lineage: Eukaryota > Metazoa > Chordata > Chondrichthyes > Rajiformes > Rajidae > Okamejei > Okamejei kenojei. Next base: position 31,938,654 of record CM069135.1, on the reverse strand, counting down.
TTATACCACGTTCCGACTCAATTTGCCACTCCACGGCATCCCAGCAGGCTGGAAGCCATTGACTACCTTGTTAGCGGCTGCTTATCTCAAAACCCGATATTTACCGGCTATCCGCCTCCGCAGTAAGAACCGGGGTTTCCCCACAGCCCATAGCCGGCTCACTCGCCGGACTCCGCAATAAATCTGTCAGGGAACCTCTGTGAAGAGAGGCTCCTGCTCGAACAAGAAACCCTGGTAAGTAAAATAAACTTACCTTCTAGGTTTAAACTTACCGCCAGCAGGAGCGATGCCCTACCAGTCCGGTGCTTCGCCAATGCGAATAATGATATGATGCGCATGCGAACTGGCGGGGTTCTTCACGGAATCACTCACGTGACTCTGAAGTAAAATCTAGGACCAGACGGTGGTGAATCTGTGGAATTAATTGCCACAAAGGATTGTGGAGGCCAAGTCAATCGATATTTTTCTAAGGCGGAGAATGACAGACTCTTGATGAATAAAGGTGTCAAGGGTAATGGGGAGGACAAGAGAATGTAGCTGAGAGGGAAAGGAATATCAGCCACGATTGAATGACAGAGTAGACTCAATGGGCCAAATGGTCTAATTCTGCTCCTATGACTTATGAAGTTATGAACATATGACATTTCTTCCAAGCTTTGGGCAGCAGGCAGCACTCAGACAGGTAAAGGAGCAGTTCTGCTAGGCCTTTCAGTGAATGCTTCAGTCTCTTATTGAAACCTACCGGATAATGAAAGGCCTGCACAGAGTGAATGTGGAGAGGATGTTTCAGTAATAGGAAATTAAAGAACCAGAGGGCACAGCCTCACAACAAAGGGACGTACCCTCAAAATGAAGATGAGAAGGACAACAAAGGCTATGGGCGAGAGAAAATGGATGAGAGGGAAAAATATATCCGCATGATTAAAGGCTGAATAGCCTAATTCTGCCCCAATTTAGTTTACCCATTTTACACAGTTTAGTTTAGTGCGCAGAAACAGGCCCTTCGGCCCAATTGGGTCTTGGAGAAAACCCACACAGGTCATGGGGAGAAAGTACAAATGCCGTATGGACAGCACCTGTAGTCCGGATCGAACCTGGGTCTCGGGCGCTGCAAGTGCTGTAAGGCAGCAATTCTACCGCTGCGCTACCGTTCCGCCCCGGTCTTGTGTAATGTACTTGAAAAGCTTCGGGAACGTGCTTCTACCTTATTGCTGGATCATACCCAGGCATCAACAAGACAACTCCATAATTGCTGCACTAGTTTCAATAGTCCTCTCTATTGTAGAGAAAGAAGAGAAATGTAATCACTGGCCAAATAATTACACCAAGCCTCAATATTAAGTGACCCATGTAACTCTATAATCTGTTATTTTGGTACACAGAATTTATTAGAAACAAAATTATGTATAATTCTGTGCTACATGGCTCTGTCCGCATAACAGTGCTCTCCATCTCCCATCCATAAACCTACTCGTGCTTTTCATGGAAAGAAGCAACTTTCAAAAGGCTGTTAACTGAAGTGTGTGATGAATATTTTCTATTTAGTTGTAAATTGAATGATGTCCCAGTCAGTGCTTCATTTCCTAACATGGGCTGTGCTTAGTAATCAGAACTGCAGACAGTGTAATACCTCCTACATATGGGACTCTGGGCCCCAGGTAGACATCATACTGCTGCTGCTCTGTTTGAGCTTAGCTAATCTGTCAAAGACCAAGGGCTGAATCTGGAAGCTGACATGCATGATTCTTGTACTTGCTGGAGTTTAGAAGGATGAGGACGAACCTCATTGAAATTAATAGTGAAAGGTTTGAACAGAGTTGATGCAGAGAGGATGATTCTATCAGTGGGAGAGTCATCAGAATTAAAGGACGTTCCTTTAGGAAGGAGATGAGGAGGAATTTCTTTAGACAGACGTTGGTGACTGTGGAATTCATTGCCACAGAAGGCTGTGGAGGCCAAGTCAATGGATATTTTTAATGCAGATATGGATAAATTCTTGATTAGTACGGGTGTCAAGGTTACGGGGTGAAGGCAGGAGAATGGAGTTAGGAGGGAGAGATAGATCAGCCATGATTGAATGGCGGAGTAGACTTGAAAGGCCAAATAATTCCACTCCTATCACATGACCTTATGACAAATTGGCGATCAAGTAAGCCTGACAAATTATCCGACTCTGCAGAGACATTTTGACAGCTGCGCCCAAACTGTGTTCTCTCCAGCTACGAAGGTCAATGGGAGTAGGTACATGAGGACATGCATGGAACTCACTGGTTTGGATGTGAAGGGTTGTTTCCATGCTGTTTGATTCTATGACTCCATGTCCACCACCTGCATGTTCTTTTGCAAGTTTCAGGCAAAAGAACATGCAGGTTTTACATGAAAAACATTGGCGTTCATTCATTGTAATCCAGGGACTCCTTCCCCAAAGAACAGGGGGGGGAGGGGGGGAGGGGGGGGGGTTGGGTGGGTTACATTCATCAGATGGACGGTAATGGATCAGGGTGATGGCTCATCTTCTTCCCAAGAGGATTTTGGAATGGACAATAAATGCTGGTTTTGCCACAATGGAGAATGCTGTGGTGGATGTTTGTGTTGAATTCTATTGTGTACTGTGTGCTTTTTTTTCAATTGTATCGCTGCATGGCAAATTCATTTCACTGTGCCTTAGTCGGTGAATGTGACAAATAATTTTGAAAATATCTATATATATTCTGAAAAATAAATAAATAAGGTGCGGCACAGTTGCTGCCTTACAGCTCCAGATAAAAGTTTCAATCATGACGATGGGTGCAGTCTGTAGTTCTGAGTTTGTAGTTCTCCCTGTGACTGAGTGGATTTTCTCTGGGTGCTCCGGTTTCCTCCCACACGCCAAAGATGCACAGGTTTGTAGGTTAATTGGCTTCAATAAAACTGTAAATAGTCTCCAGTGTGTAGGATGGTACGGGGAGATCGCTGGTCGACACGGAATCAGTGAGCCGAAGGACCTGCATCTGCGCTGTATCTCTAAAGTCTAAATAAAAATCTAAAACCAGTAATGGTTTTGATTGAAAAGGGAAAATGACTTAAGAGTATCAATAATTTTCCATGTCCATTTAGACATCTTGCTGAGTACAAGATTCTTTAAACAACGGCAACAAAAATAAGTGGGAATCTTTGTAAGTCTCACAGCCACAGGGTGAATTGAGGATGTAATCAGAACATTGCTACACTAGTAGCAATGAAACATTTCTCAATTACTTATCTTGATTATGATCTCCATATATAAATTAAATACCATTACACACTCTGACATTCAGGTTAACAAATATAATTCCTAAATGGCTACTTTTTCACCTCAATCAATTCTTACTGCACACTTTCACCTCCCTTTCTCTGCTTGCACTTATTTTCAAGGACAATGGTTACTGCCATTCGAGTTACTTTTCAAACTGCAGTAAAAACAGATTGATTTCAATATTAACTATCTGCATTTGACATTTTTCTAAAATGTGAATATGCTTTGTGAACTTCCACAGAAAAAATTGCTACAAACAAACTACTACAATGAGTGGCTAATGGTAAACATAATTCCATCTCCAAGCCATGAATTTAGAGTGTAAGTGAATTCTCATCCACTTGCCTGGTTGAGAGCGGCTGCATCAACACTCAGAAACTCTGTCCAGGATTAAGTAAGCACTTCTTCAGTGCCCCATCCACTACATTGAATGATCATGACCTTATTATTGCACCATACACCGTCTGCAAAATACACTTCAGTACCCACACAGACAATCAGATAGACCTCACAAATCCACAACCTCAAGTGCATCAGGGCACTTGCTCTAAGTCAGACAGCAATTGTATTGAAATCTATTGCTGGTCCCTTATTATCACTGGGGATTAATCCTAGAATTTACTCCCCAACAACATCATGGAAGTATCTCCAGAGGTTTCAAGAAGTTAGTTCATCATCTTCTTAAGGCCAACTAGGAATAGGCAAAAAAATGTTACCCCTAGGAATGAATCAATTAGAAAAATTACACCTCATAGTTGCAGGACTCATACAACTCTATCATGGTGATATTGCAAGTTAATTAAGTAGCAGGAAGTTTAAAGGAATACTTAATTTTGTATCTAAAGATTCAGAAGATTGAGTGGAGTGAAGTACAGTATGTAATTCACAAAGGGTATGGAAAAAAAGTTAATTGAAACTTTTACCAGAAAAGAAAAGAAAAGGATTGTACTCACTGATGACACAATTATGACACGTCAGGCTTTTCTTCCCTTATTTGAGTTGTAATGGTAGAAATCCTCAGATTACATAAATATAATGTGACTAAATTGGTTTGGACAGGACGGCCAAGCACATGATAACAGGGAGACTCAGATTTAAGATTATTATGAAGAGAGATGGTGTATTTTAAAAATAATACAGAGGTTAGATCCTGCGCTGTCATGTTTCATGATTCAATTCTCGTTTTGCCTTTAGTGCTGCAGCTTTGTACTTTGGTGGCAAACATGACCTAGAAACACAAGGTCTCTTCACAAAACAGATAGAAAGAAACCTCTGTAGGGAAGTTTTCAAGTGCGACTGCAAAGATGATCTCTAAATTTATAGCACAGAGTCAGGATGAGTTCCAATAAAATGTGTGTGTTTGGTCATGATGATCAACAAGCAGACTACCTGTTGAGATCTCTCTTTGATTACGATCAAAATTGGAGTGGCCTTTGTTTCGAGATTATCTGCAAAAGCAGCTGAATGTTTGGTAGGTTTCAACATGCCTGGTTTGCATTGTCAGTGCCTCATTTTTCAAGAAATTATCCTTTGGGCCAACATTTAATTGCTGAGAGACTCACTCAACCAGTCATGCAATCAATTGTTCATTTATCTAGTCAAACATTGCCTCTGTCAGCAATTTGCAGACATAACTATTCCATCAGTGACCTGGATTTCTATTTATTCAGCGAGCTATTAAACCACCACTACGATGGTCACGTCTGGCATTCAATGCTGTTAATACATGCGGTTACTTTCAACTATGCTTTCATACATAGAAACATAGGAAAATAGGTGCAGGAGGAGGCCATTTGGCCGTTCGAGCCAGCAGCGCCATTCATTGCGATCATGGCTGATCGTCCCCAATCAATAACCCGTACCTGCCTTCTCCCCATATCCCTTGATTCCACTAGCCCCTAGAGCTCTATCTAACTCTCTCTTAAATCCATCCAGTGATTTGGCCTCCACTGCCCTCTGTGGCAGGGAATTCCACAAATTCACAACTCTCTGGGTGAAAACGTTTTTTCTCACCTCAGCCTTAAATGGCCTCCCCTTTATTCGAAGACTGTGGCCCCTGGTTCTGGACTAGCCCAACATTGGGAACATTTTTCCTGCATCTAGCTTGTCCAGTCCTTTTATAATTGTATATGTTTCTATAAGATCCCCCTCATCCTTTTAAATCAGTGAATACAAGCCTAGTCTTTTCAATCTTTCCTCATATGACAGTCCCGCCATCCCAGGGATCAATCTTGTGAACCTACCCTGCACTGCCTCAATCACAAGAATGTCCTTCCTCAAATTAGGAGATCAAAACTGTACGTAATACTCCAGATGTGGTCTTACCAGAGCCCTATACAACTGCAGAAGAACCTCTCTACTCCTATACTGAAATCCTCTTGTTATGAAGGCCAACATTGCATTAGCTTTCTTCACTGCCTGCTGTACCTGCATGCCAACTTTCAGTGACTGGTGTACAAGGACACCCAGGTCTCGCTGTACCTCCCCCTTAGCTAACCTAACCCCATTGAGATAATAATCTGCCCCATTGTTTTTGCCACCAAAGCGGATAACCACACGTTTATCTACGTTGCAGTCTGGAATCTCTTTGTAGAAACATAAAAAATACGTTCAATGAAATGTGTAGGAAGGAACTGCAGATGCTTGTTTAAACCGAAGATAGACACAAAAAACTGGATTAACTGAGCGGGAGAGAAGGAATGAGTTACGTTTCGGGTCAAGACCCTTCTTCATACCGAAATGAAATGCCTGTACCCCATTTCCAGACACAAACTTAAAAAACAACCAAAGTCTCTACCTTCCCAAACAAATATGTTTTTAGTATAGCTTTTGTAGATTGAAGATTTTAACAACTGCAAGGACAAAAAGGATAAAATGTAAAACATATAGATGGAATGTAACTATTTCATTTTTGTAGATTTTTGCTGCTAGAATTTTACTTCGGAGTCACGTGAGTGACTACGTGAAGAACCCGCCTCACGCTGGCAACGGCATGACGTCAACGCTGACGCGCGAGGAGGAGCTGCAGTAAGGAGCAGCTCCTCGGCAGCGGTCGGAACGGCCCGCAGGTAAGTGCAGTTAGACCGGGGCGATTTTTTAGGTTACGCTGGGTGGCTCCAGCAAAACGAAACCAAAAGAAAAAATTTAGAGCCACGTTAACGGCTGATTGAGCACTGATTATTAAAGAAAAATGGAAAAATCGGGAAAGAAGTTTCGCGGGTAAAAAGATGTTCCCAGGGTGAAAGTAAAAAATACGGGACGCGAAGTTAGTGCGGACCCGGTTCCGATACCGTTGGCCGCTGATGTACCCGATAGTGAGTTTTCCAGATTCTCCAGAAATAATAACCACGGAGGAAAATGTTCCTAAAAAATGCAAAAAGAAATCTGAGAGGCCCCGTGGTTTCTGATGACTCTGATATTGAAAGACCTCCAGACAATAAAACTATGTGGCTAAAATGGAGCATATGGAGAAAGTTTCTCCAAACAATAATGAGACAAGGGTCAGAGTACCCAGATGAATCCCAAAAAATCCCTGAGGGGTTTGAATATGATGAATATGGCTGTGGGCCAAGTTGGGAATATGATACTCCGGACCCAGGATTTGGGCTGGAAGAAGTCTCATGGTATGACATCCCAATTGATTTAGGGCTGCAGAAGGCAGACCCTGCTGGTGGCTATATGGCTTTTGAAAGCACACCACAAAGTAAAAAGAAAAGGCCTAATGTGCCTGGATAGCAACAAGAGTTTTGCTATACCTGAAGGAAGTGGTGAGGCTATGGAAGAAATCCTAGCTGCAAACATAAATTATATGGTATCTCACCAAACTTCACAATTCTGTGATGAATGAAACATCAGAAATTATATAAAGCTCCAAGAAATTGTGCCTCATTGGAAGTACCTACGGTGAATCCGATGATATGGACGTCTATGACTCCAAGTATGAGAGCCCTAGAAGTGAAGTTTCAAAAGGTGCTCAAATTAATTTCTGCCGCCATTACGGCCTATGGCAGCAAATGGAGAATCTGGAAACGGAAAAGATTCAAAAGGATACTTTGGGCTTATTATGTAATTCATTCTATGAAATTAATTGCATGAGGAAAACGGCGATTCGGCCCATATTTCACCCTAGATTTGCAAGCCTGTGTCAAGAAAGTGGAGTTCAAGCTCCTGGGTATTTGTTTGGAGAAAATTTGCCGAAACAGCTGAAAGAGTTGAATGACGAAGCTAAATATTTTAGCAATTTAAACCTTTTGTTTTTGGACAAAGAAGGGTTTTTTCGACCCGAAGGGTTTCGATTTCCATTATAGAAGCAGACGTTTGTCACGAAAATACTATCGTGCTGTGCAGGCAAGTGCTTCCCTGTATTCGGGAAGAAGGAGACCACCACGCTCATACGGAGAGGTATTAAAGACTTATATACTTAAAGAAACTGTGGATGACCCTCCAGTTGGAGGAGATTGCAAAAATTTTATAATGCCTGGCTTAACATTACTTCTGATCGATATGTATTACAAGCAGTTTCAGGAGCCATTATTATTTTTAAAGAAGGGGTATAATCCTCCTGTACAGAATAGACCTGCTTATGCTTATGTGTTTTTCTGCAGAGGAAAGAATGGAGATTAATGTGGAAATTGACAACTTATCTGGAAAAGGCGTAATTGAAAAGACTTATGAACATAAGCATCAATTTGTCTCTAATATATTTCGAAGAGATAAAAAAGATGGTGGTTGCAGAATTATTCTGACCTTACAGATCTGAATAAGTTTGTAGAATACAAACATTTTAAGATGGAGACATTCAGTACTGCAAAATATCTTCTCTCAGCAGGGTGTTATATGGCTAAGATTGATTTGAAGGATGCCTATTATTTCTGTAGCAATTCATCAATGCTTCAGGAGGTATTTAAAATTTAATTGGCTGGGGCAATTATGGCAGTTTAAAGCTTTTACCAAATGGATTGAGTTTGGATCCTAGACTCTTTGCAAAACTGTTGAAAAACCAGTTTTAGCCCAATTAAGAGCACAGAAACACATTGTTATGGCTTATCTGGATGATATTCTGATCATTAGTGATACTCAAGAGTCAGCTGAGCACTCAGTTTCAGTTACTAAAGCTTTGTTTGAAAAGCTAGGGTTTTTGATTCATCCAATTAAGTCCCAGCTGCAGCTAGCACAATCAATTAACTTTTTGGGGTTTGTAATTAACTCAGTGACTATGTTAGTTACTTTGCCAACAGAGAAGGCCAATGACATCTTGATGACTTGTAATTACCTCATTAACAAACCTTATCCCTCAATCCGAGAAGTGGCGAAAACCATTGGGAAACTGGTAGCAGCATTTCCGGCAGTGGAATTTGGTCCATTACATTATCAAAATCTTCAAAGGGACAAAATAAGGGCTCTTAAAGAGAAGGCAGGTCACTTTGACAGGCCTATGCAATTAACAAAAGAAGCCGTGTTGGAATTACAATGGTGGGTTGAAAATGTCCCACAAGCTGCTAAGAATATCATGATTAAACAACCTGAAATGGTTTTACAAACGGATGCTAGTGCTCTCGGATGGGGGGCTACAGATTCGTCCTCCAGTTGTGGAGGTAGATGGAAAGCTCAAGAAGAAGCGTTTCTTCAAGTTTATGGTATTAACTATTTGGAGTTATTGGGTGCTTTTATGGGACTTAAAGCATATTGTTGTGCTAAACAAGGTCTACATGTGTTAATACAGTTAGACAATAAAACGGCGGTTGCATACATTAATCACATGGGGGGAGTTAGGTCAGTAATCATGTGATTGTCTGGCCAATGAGATATGGCAATGGTGTATTGGTCGCCAAAATATGGATTTCAGCAAGCTACATTCCGGTAAGGACAATGTGGTAGCAGATGAAAGGTCCAGGATTTTTAAAGATAATACGGAATGGATGCTTAAGCCAGCAATATTTAAGAATATTGTAAACCAATTTGGGTTGCCAGAAATAGATTTGTTTGCATCTAGGCTTAATCATCAGTTGCCTACTTATGTGGTCTTGGGAACACGATCCAGATGCAGTAGCAGTAGATGCTTTTTCATTACACTGGGGACAGATGTTCTTTTATGCTTTTCCACCATTTGCTTTGATTCAGAGATGCCTGAAGAAGATAGAACAAGATTCTGCTTCTGGATTGTTGGTAGTTTTCCAAATTGGCCAACTCAACCTTGGTTCACCAGTAATGCTGAATATGATTAAAGAACCATATATGTCGATTCCTAACTGTAGTGATATCTTGACTAATCCGGTAACTAAAGAGATTTACCCATTGTATGCATATATGAATTTGTTAATCTGCAGGTTTTGACCAGACCACTACAGGAGCTGGGATTGTCGGACCAAACTATGAAAGTTTATGGTTGCATCATGGCGCAATAGCACACAAAAGCAATATATGGACACATATTAAGAAATGGGAAGACTTTTGCACACAGTCAAATATTTCTTATGATACTGTAAATATTGCAAATGATTTGGAATTCCTTGCCAATTTGCATTTTCAGCAACATTTTAAGTTACAGTGCCATTAACACTGCACGCAGTGCTTTGTCGTCCTATTTAGGGCTTATGACTGATCAGAGATCAATTGGGTCGCATCCATTAATATCTAGATTCATGAAAAGAATCTTTAATATTAATCCACCCAAACCAAGATACACAGAGATTTGGGATGTGAGCATTGTACTTACGCTACTTAGACAATGGACTCCAATTGAAGGGGTTGACATTGGAAAGATTGACATTGAAATTAGTCATGTTAATGTCACTGGTCTCAGCTCAAAGAGTGCAAACTTTACAAATGTTGCGTTTAGACTGTATGCATGTGACTACAGATAATGTTGTGTTCTATGTTTACGAGTTGATCAAACAAAGCAGACCAGGAGATCTGGAACAAAGGTAAAACCTTTTCAAGCTTATCATATTGATCCTACTTGTGTGTGGTTAAACATTAGAACAAATATATTAAAGTTACTGACACCCTTTGAGGAAATGAAAAAGCGTTAATGGTTACGCACAAAAAAAAAAAAACCACACACAAAAGCTTCAGTTCAAACTATCTCAAAATGGTTGAAACAGGTGTTGGTTTTTAGCGGGAGTAAGACACTGATGTGTTCAAATCTCACTCCACCAGGGCGGCAGCTACGTCCGCGGCAAAGGGGCGGGACGTGCCTCTCGAGCATATTTTAAAAGTCGCAGGGTGAGTAGAGAAGAAACTTTTTCAAAGTTCTACAATAAACCTGTTTCACACTATGACAAGCTTTGGACACGCGGTGTTGGGAGCACTATAATCACCTGTTTGTTTACTATTAATTGCTATAATCAATGGTGTAGTCACTTCTATCTTTTATCACTTGTAATCATTTTCCCTCAGATATAAGAGGGTTATTATATGGTCTTTAAACCATTAAAAAGTTAATTGTGAAATGATCTAACATTAGTCCTGTTTCTCATGTATGTGTTTACTTAGCCGACTGTCGTACGATTGATTCTACGACATAAAAAACACTCTCAGAAAGCTTTAAAATCTTCACGTAGTCACTCACGTGACTCCGAAGTAAAATAGTAAGATTAAACAAGAACTTACCAGTTCGAAGTTTGATCGTTATTTTATGAGGAGTTACGATGAGGGATTACGTGCCCTCCGCTCCCACCCTCATAAAATAAATGATCAAATGGTAGTTCTGAGTCTTTTTTGTGAGCCTTACTATGTTTACTCCGGCTTTTGGTGTTCTGTGTTTTTCATGCCGCTGCTTTGAAGTATGCCGTTGCCCAGCGTGAGGCGGGTTCTTCACGTAATCCCTCATCGTAACTCCTCATAAAATGTAAAACATATAGATGGAATGTAACTATTTCATTTTTGTAGATTTTTGCTGCTAGAATTAGCTTTGGTTTATTTGCAGAATATAGGTCATTTATAAATTGTGCTCTGTTTCCCATGATTTTGATTATAGAACATTGGAGGTAGCACCACCCTATAATGACAACAATGTTATTGTAGGTTATGTACAATGCATTAGTCTGGTAATGATGAGGAAGTAATTTACCTTCACTGATACACTCAACATAATAGTTTCAAAGTAGGAAGTTTAGTGACGAGCTGGAATTATATTTGAACTGTCTTTTCAATTTTATTTGAACTGTCTTTTCAAGTCCACAATGCGTACTCCCTGTGGAGAAGAACTGTTAACTAGATATCAGTCAAAGATTTTACAAAGTCATTGACTTTTCTCAATAATCTTCTCGATGGATAAACAGCTGCTTCTACATGTTCAATGCTCTCATTGGGGAGGACTCGATTAAAAAGAACAATCTATTGCAGATGCTGCTTGGTCCGTAGAGTTCCTCCAGCAATTTGTTTTTCTTCCAAGCTCCAGCAATGTTTTCTGTAATTTAAGTATAAATATTCTGAGAACCATGTGTTTTCACATAACAGACATAAACTCTGCAGTGCTCTGGCCAAGTGACTCTCGATATACAATGACATTTAAAGATTGCATGGATGAACTTTGTTCATCCCAGTTTTAATCAGGTAGCCAGAAAAAGCAGCATACCAGAGGACTGGGAGAAATTCTGTGAAGAGAAAGAGGTTTGAGTTGATCATGGGAACAAGGCTTGCTCAAAGGAGGAATTGAGTGAAATCCAGGTCAGTCAAGACTCTGCATCCCAGAGTACTTATGGAAGTAGCTCAGGAAATAGTGGATGCATTAACTCTCTGAGGATTGGCGGGTAGCAAATGTAACCCCTCTTTTTTTATAGAGTCTTAAAGATGGGATAGCAGCACATTTGGAAATGGTGAAATCATTGGACAAAGTCAGCATGGATTTACAAAATATCTTTGGAATTTTTCGAGGATGTAACTAGTAGCGTGGATAAGGAGAACCAGTGGAGAACGACAAGGTCCCACATAAGAGATTAGTATACAAATAGATAGGAGTGTCCTTTCACAATGGCCAGGCAGTAACTAGTGGGGTTTTCACATAACTAAGACTAGGAGATAAACTGTTTATTTATAAAGAGGTGCAAAGTGAAAAAAATGGTATGTTAGCTTTCATAGCAAAAGGATTTGAGTACAGGGTTCTACTTCAGTTGTACAGAGTCTCCAAATCTGAGGAAGTTTGTAGTGCAGAGAAGGTTCCAGACTGATTCCTTAGACTACTCTCTAAGAGGGGATCTTATAGAAACTTACAAAATTCTTAATTGTTCCCGATGTTGGGGAATCCAGGACAAGGGGTCACAGCTTAAGGATAAGGGGGAAATCCTTTTAAGACCGAGATGAGAAAGACTTTCTTCACACAGAGAGAGTGAGTCTCTGGAACTCAGTTGAGGCCAGTTCATTGCTATATTTTGAGATGTGGCCCTTGTGGCTTCAGAATGGAGAGAAGGCAGGTACACTGAGTTGGATGATCACCATGATCATATTGAACTACTGCAGGGAATGTCAAGGATGTTACTGTTGGGATTTATTCCAAAGTGCAAAAGGTAAAATAATGAATTGTACATTTATATAGTTCTTTCCATTTTCTTTCCCGACACCCAGAGCGATCAAGCACTTCAAAGTGTTCATCTCTTGAGTAAGCTCAGAAACAAATCAACTGGATTGGCTCCTTGGAAAATCTCTGGAGCAAATTACTTCAAAATACTAGACCACTTAGTATCTTTCTCTAACATATGCTAATATTTTCAGTAATTGAAGTAAACAGCAAAGGTAGTTTATTAAATATAAGAAGGCTTTCAGGGTCAGCATAGCATTCTTTCTGTGCATTCCATAGACCAACTACTTTAAACAGTAACCCCTGTGTTCCATTTCTCTCCATCCCTCCCCAAACCAAGTCACACCAGCTTTTTGTTCTTACCTTGCTACAGCTAACAATTATCTGTTTAACTTTATTGTTGTTACTTTTTTGCTTATCTTTCATTAATTTGTTCTATATCTCTCTACATCATCTCACTGGCTCTCCATTCTCCACGACTTCCTCATCACAGACCACAGTCTTTCCGTATTGGTGGAGATATGTCATCCTTGATAATAATCAGCACGGGAGCACCTCATGGCTGCGTGCTCAGCCCCCTGCTGTACTCACTCTATACTCATGACTGTGTAGCTGGACATAGTGCGAACTTCATCATCAAGTTTGCTGATGACACCACTGTTGTGGGACGAATCACAGATGGTGATGAGTCAGAGTATATAAGTGAGATCGACCGATTGACCAAATGGTGCCAACATAACAACCTGGTTCTCAACACCAGCAAAATCAAGGAACTGATTGTGGACTTTGGAAGGGGTAGGATAGGGACCCACAGTCCTGTTTATATCAACGGGACGATAGTGGAAAGGGTCAAAAACGTCAAATTCCTGGGCGTGCATATCTCTGAAGATCTTTCCTGGTCCCCATGCAATTATAAAGAAGCCACATCAGTGCCTCTGATGCAATTATAAAGAAGGCACATCAGTGCCTCTACTTCCTGAGAAGATTACGGAGAGTATGTCAAGGAGGACTTCTACAGGTGCACATTAGAGAGCATACTGGCTGCATCATGTCCTGGTATGGCAACTTGAATGTCCAGGAGCTGAAAAGACTGCAGAAAGTTGTGACCACTGCCCAGTCCATCACTGGCTGTAACCTCCCTGCCATCGAAGAGATCTATCGCAGTCGCTGCCTCAAAAAGGCAGCCAACATCATCAAAGACCCACACCATCCAGGTCATACACTCATCTCACTGTTGCAATTGGGAAGAAGGTACAGGAGCTTGAAATCCAGGTTTTTGGAACAGTTTCTTCCCCACAGCCATCAGGCTCTTAAACACAACATCAAATAAGCTCTGAACAATAACAGTCTATTATTATTATTGCACTATATCTGTTTATTTATTGTGTAAATATGGTCTATAGACACACTGAACTTTTATCTTCTGCTTTGTATTATGTTTACATATTCTGTTGTGCTGCAGCAAGTAAGAATTTCATTGTCCTATCTGGGACACATGAAAATAAGACTCTCTTGACTCTTGACTCTATCTCTCGTTTCCCTTTCCCATGACTTTCAATCTGAAAAGGGTCTCGACCCAAAATGTCACCCGCTCCTTCTCTCCAGAGATGCTGCCCATCCCGCTGAGTTACTCCAGCATTTTGTGCCTATCCTCGGTTTAAACCACTGCTATATAAGATGGTATGACCTGCAGCATGTGGAGTCCGAATCCCTACAGTCCGTGGCTTCAGGATGTTATATCCTTATCCTGATGATACCTCATTCAAGTATTCTGTCTAGCCCTTAGGATGTTATATAATGATGGTATAAGTATGAGATGATACTAAGATAGGTGGTATTGTGGATATAGTAGTCAAAGCAGCCATTTGGAAAAGTGGGCTGAAAGATGGCAAATGCAAGTGCTACATCTTGGCAGGACAAATCCCGAATGCTGTCGGATCTAGGAATAAAACTGTGCATAGTTCCCTATCCGAAAGCCTTTGGTGTGCTGGCCTCAAGGCATTGGTAAGACCAATTCTGAGTATGGTGTACAAGCCTAGTTATAGGAAGGATGTCAACAAAATAGAGAGAGTACAGAGGAGATTTACTAGAATGTTGCCAGGGTTCCAGCAACTATGTTACTTGAACAAGTTAGGTCTTTATAGCGCAGAAGGGTAAGGGGGGACTTGATTGAGGTCTTTAAAATGATTCAGAGTTGACGTGGATAAGCATTTCCCTTCAAGAGGGCATGACATGAAATTCACAACCTCTTTACTCAGAGGGTGGTGGCTGTGTGGAATGAGCTTCCAGCAGAGGTGGTCACGTGAAGGGAATGGAGGGGTATGGTCTGAGTGCCTAATGGTCGGCACGGACTGGAAGAGATGCTTAAATATTTTAATAAGATAACCTTGCATTCTTCTAAATTCCAAAGAATTAAAGACCTATCTTATTTGCTGATTTTTTAGAGGATAATCCAGGAATTTCTCTGGGCTAAAATAGTTTTAAAAATGTAAAGTGCTGAAAGAACTCAGTGGGTCAGGCAGCTATTGTGGAGTGAATGATTGATGTTTCGGTTCCCCAACACTTACACTTATTTCCAGTGACAAACATGTGCATACTTGTGTATGCACACTCACAAACGTACATGCATGCACACACACGCATGCACATGCACACACACACACACCACTTAAGTCAATGCCGAAGATTTGTTTTTAGGAGTCACATTTTACTACTAAATGTCTTCACCACGTCTGCTGAAGCTGATTACCATGAGTAAAGAAGCAAGGTCCCTTAATTCTCATGTCATGCCCTCTTGTTTGAATCTTCCCTATTTTTGTTGACATCCTATAACTCAAAAATTGTACACCATACTCCAGATTGGTCTTACAATACCAATATGGGATGGTTGGGAGGCGACATAAGGCCAGATCCAAATAGAAGAAGAGTTGGCAAACTTGGGATTGGGTGTCATGGAAACTGCAACACTGTACCATGTCCAAATTCCCACTGGGTGGCGATATTCACTGAGGTTATTTGCACTTCCACCTCCCTCCTCCCTCCTCACAATGTATGTCTTAGGCCTAACCATACGCATCTCTTGTGAACCCTCCACTTGTTCTCTGTCCCCAAAGTATATAGTCATGGAATCACGCAGCATGGAAATAGGACCTTCAATCCAAATGTCCATGGCACCCAAGGAGCCCCTAATCTAATCTGATCCCATTTGCCTGTGTTTTGCTCATATCCCTCTAAACCTTTCCTATCAATGTATCTGTCCAAGTCTTGTTTAAATGTTATTATCGTACCAGTCTTAACTATTCTCCGCTAACAGCTCATTTTATCCACCCACCACCCTCTGAGTGGAAAACGTTGATCTTCAGGTTCCTATTTAATCTTGCCCTTCTCATCTTAAACCTATATTTTCTAGTTCTTGAACCCCTTACCCTGGATAAAATATTCCATGCATTCAGCCTATCTATTCCCCATATGATTTTATACACCTCACCTCTTAGCTTCCAGTGCTCTAAGGAATAAAATCCTGGTCTGCCCAACATTTCCCTATAGCTCAAGGCCCTTGAGACCTTGCAACATCCTCGTAAATTTCCTCTGTTCTCTTTTACACCCTTTCTCCTTATAAGTTATCCTTCATGTATACCCTATCTCATAGAAATGTGTGCAACAAGGGTAAAACAGTTATAATGGGTGACTTCAATCTACATATAGATTGGGTGAATCAAATGGGCAGGGGTGCTGAGGAAGAGGATTTCTTGGAATGTATGTGGGATAGTTTTCTAAACCAACATGTAGAGGAACCAACGAGAGAGCAGGCTATTCTAGACTGGGTATTGAGTAATGAGGAAGGGTTAGTTAGCAGTCTTGTTGTGTGTGGCCCCTTGGGCAAGAGTGACCATAATATGGTTGAGTTCTTCATTAGGATGGAGAGTGATATAATTAAGTCAGAAACAAGGGTTCTGAACTTAAACAAAGGTAACTTTGAAGGTATGAGACGTGAATTGGCCAAGAGACTGGCAAGTGATTCTTAAAGGGTTGACAGTGGATGTGCAATGGAGGATATTTAAAGACTGCATGGATGAACTACAACAATTGTTCATCCTAGTTTGGCAAAATAACAAATCAGGGAAGGTAGTGCATCCATGGATAACAAGGGAAATCAGGGATAGTATCAAAACTAAAGATGAAGCCTACAAATTAGCCAGAAAAAGCAGCCTACCAGAGGACTGGGAGAAATTCGGAGTCCAGCAGAAAAGGACAAAGGGCTTAATTAGGAAAGGGAAAATAGATTATGAAAGAAAACACTAAAACTGGAAAACATAAAAACTGACTGCAAAAGTTTTTATAGATATGTGAAGAGAAAGAGATCAGTTAAAACAAATGTAGGTCCCTTGCAGTCAGAAACAGGTGAATTGATCATGGGGAACAAGGACATGGCAGACCAATTGAATAACTACTTTGGTTCTGTCTTCACTAAGGAAGACATAAATAATCTGCCGGAAATAACAGGGTCAAAGAAGGTGGAGGAACTGAGTGAAATCCAGGTTAGCCGGGAAGTGGTGTTGGGTAAATTGAATGGATTAAAGGCCGATAAATCCCCAGGGCCAGATAGTCTGCATCCCAGAGTACTCAAGGAAGTAGCCACAGAAATAGTTGGTGCATTAGTGATAATTTTTCAAAACTCCTTAGATTCTGGAGTAGCTCCTGAGGATTGGAGGGTAGCTAATGTAACCCCACTTTTTAAAAAAGGAGGGAGAGAGAAAATGGGGAATTACCAGTTAGACCAGTTAGTCTAACATCGGTAGTGGGGAAACTGCTAGAGTCAGTTATTAAAGATGGCATAGCAGCACATTTGGAAAGTGGTGAAATCATTGGACAAAGTCAGCATTGATTTACGAAAGGTAAATCATGTCTGACGAATCTTATAGAATTTTTCGAGGATGTAACTAGTAGAGTGGATAAGGGAGAACCAGTGGATGTGTTATATCTAGATTTTCAGAAGGCTTTCGACAAGGTCCCACATAAGAGATTAATATACAAACATAAAGCACACGGTATTGGGGGTTCAGTATTGATGTGGATAGAGAACTGACTGGCAGACAGGAAGCAAAGGGTAGGAGTAAACGGGTTCTTTTCAGAAAAGCAGGCAGTGACTAGTGGGGTACTGCAGGGTTCAGTGCTGGGACCCCAGCTATTTACAATATATATTAATGATCTGGATGAAGGAATTGAATGCAACATCTCCAAGTTTGTGGATGACACTAAGCTGGGGGGCAGTGTTAGGTGTGAGGAGGATGCTAGGAGGCTGCAAGATGACTTGGATAGGTTGGGTGAGTGGGCAAATGCATGGCAAATGCAGTATAATGTGGATAAATGTGAGGTTGTCCACTTTGGTGGCAAAAACAGGAGGGTAGACTATTATCTGAATGGTGGCAAATTAGGAAAAGGGGAGATTCAACAAGACCTGGGTGTCATGGTACACCAATCATTGAAAGTAGGCATGCAGGTGCAGCAGGCAGTGAAGAAAGCAAATGGTATGTTAGCATTCATAGCAAAAGGATTTGAGTATTGGAGCAGGGAGGTTCTACTGCAATTGTACACGGTTTTGGTGAGACCACACCTGGAGTATTGCGTACAGTTTTGGTCTCCAAATCTGAGGAAAGACATTCTTGTCATTGAGGGGGTACAGAGAAGGTTCACCAGACTGATTCCTGGGATGTCAGGACTTCCATATGAGGAAAGACTGGATAGACTTGGCTTGTACTCGCTAGAATTTAGAAGACTGAGCGGGGATCTTATAGAAACGTACAAAGTTCTTACGGGGTTGGATAGCCTAGATGCAGGAAGATTGTTTCCGATGTTGGGGAGGTCCAGAACAAGGGGTCACAGTGTAAGGATAAGGGGGAATTCCTTTAGGACCGAGAGGAGGAAAACATTTTTCACACAGAGAGTGGTGGGTCTCTGGAATTATCTGCCACGGGAGGTAGTTGAGGCTAGTTCATTGGCTATATTTAAGAGTGAGTTAGATGTGGCCCTTGTGGCTAAATGGATCAGGGGGTATGGAGAGAAGGCAGGTACAGGATACTGAGTTGGATGATCAGCCATGATCATATTGAATGGCGGTGCAGGCTCGAAGGGCTGAATGGCCTACTCCTGCACCTATTTTCCTATGTTTCTAAGTTTCTATATTGTGACTTCGCACTAATATTTCTTTGATAATGCCCTTGGGAATCACTTCTGAACTTCTGAATTTGTAAATGCAAGTTTTTGCCTTTGACTGAGGTGAAAGATTCCATAACATCATTAAAACAGCATGGTGATTTCCCAGTGATGGTAACAAAATAAGGACTGCTAGTAGGTAGACACAAAATGCTGGAGTAACTCAGCGGGACAGGCAACATCTCTGGAGAGAAGGAATGGGTGACGTTTCGGGTCAAGACCATTCTTCAAACTGATTAGTCTGAAGAAGGGTCTCGACTCAAAAAGTCACCCATTCTTTCTCTTCAGAGATGTTGCCTGTCCCACTGAGTTACTCCAGCATTTTGTGCCTACCTTTGATTTAAACCAGCTACTGCAGTTCTTTCCTACACTCAAGGTCTGTTTTATATTCCAGGCTGAATCATATAGTTAATTTTCTTTTCAACTATTTCCACATCTTTCAAAATGTTATTTTGTGATCTTGTTCTGGGAATTGATGGAATTTCTATCATACCTGTATTTACACTTTTCAAAATTAAAAGGAATGTATTTAGGAAAGCCAAATGTGCTTTTGCTCCCAACTTTTTACTTATGCATCTTATGCAGTTTAATTCATTTTAGCTAATGCGATTCAGGAACTTAATTATATATATATATTTTGGTGGAAGTTTTAATTAAAAGGAAGAAAGAATTTGTCATTGACTTTGTTGCTTCAATCAGCATAAAGGAAATCACCCCATGTTGACTTGCTCTTTAAGGCAAGTGTTATTTTACAATGGGGACGTAGGTAGTATCAATTTAGAGGAAAACTGTTCCGTGTTTACTGCAACTATGACTCCATGACTCTAACTGTATTATCCTGTTCAATCATTTTAATTGTCCAAATTCATTGTACCAGTTAATGAAGGAAAGATGCAAAAAATGAGCTGTTAATGTGTACTTTTCTGGAGAATCATTATTTTACATTTATTAAATTGATTACAATCTAGAAGGTGGGCTTAATTAATGGGGTACATTTCTACTTACTTTAATCAGTGTTGGAAAATAAGATATTTTAAGAAGTAACCCCTCCAAGCCCAATATGGTATCAAATTTGGTGTCTTAGTTGTCCCACTAATATTTCCTCTTGTCTTCGTGGTTTACCTGCACCTATTGATTTTGCCTTTTACATTTCACTAGACGAAGTGGGACCCGTTGGGCCCTGCCCCCCAACGCGGTAGAAGGGGGGGGGGGGGCACGGCGTCACAAGGGAGGGTTGGTCCCTGAACGCGGCGTTGGCGCTCACCCCGGAGACAGGCGATCCCTGGAGCAAATCACCCCATCACCCGTTTCACCTAATGTAACCCTTTCTCCCAATGCAATGTTCCACCAATCACCCATAGCCCCCAACTACGCAGGCACGGCTCATTTCCCCTCATCCCCCAACACTCCCTCCCCCTCCTCTTCACCCTCTCGCTGCTCTCCCCTCACTTCCTCCCCTCCTCCACTCCCTTCTTCACCTCTCCCTCCCTCTCCTTTCAACTACCCTCAGTCACTCCCTCCCACCCCACATAACCCCTCTCCCCCCCATCCCCCTGGACCCATTGGTCCGTTTCCCCAATGCAATATTCCACTTCTCACCCGTTTCCACCACTCACCCATTCCACCAACATAACCCGTTCCCCCAATGCAATCAATCCTTCCCACGTTGGGGGGGGAGGCTGTCAGCAATTCCCAGAGCCATTGTATGGACTCTTCTTTGGGTCATTGTCGGTGCTCCCTTGAGCCAATCAATCCTTCCTACATGGGGGGAGGGGGGAACAAAAATCTCACTCTCTCCTTACTCCCCTTGAAGCTGCTGTCCCAATCTCTCTGTCACCTCTCCCTCCTTCCCTCTCCTTTTCCCTACCCTCTGTCACTCCCTCCCTCATCTCTCACGTTTCGCACTCCCCCACTAAAGACAATGTTTAAATAACATTTCTTTTTCTCCCATCCCCTACTCCGTCAACTCTCATAGCTTCTGTATTGGCAGCAGAGATCACATTGTAATGTCATTTTCGGTAGTTGAAATGTTCACGGAAGCTTCTGTAAATGAGATCCTATTGTGTTTGGATGACTGTGAGATCCATTTGTGATATCATCACTGGAAACGGCCAGAATCGTCTACCACTCACAGGCATTTATTATTTTCAAAGTTGGCTTTTTTAAACCTTGAAATATCAATAACTTGTGAAATATAACATCAAATGTGAAGAAATTTGATACGAACAACCACGGGAAAAAGCTGAGTAAGATTATTTTTGTGCTTTTTTTTTGCACTATTGTGTACCATTCTGGCGCAGCTCCTGAGATCGCAGACAAACAAGACAAAACTTTTAAGAGTATATAGACAGAGTCAGAGTTTTGCAGCACAGAAATGCACCCTTTGGCTCTCCACGTCCATGCTTTTTGTCTACACTCTTGGTATTGGTAGTAGCTTATTATTGTCACATACTTAGATACAGTGAAAAACTGTTTTATATGCTAACCAGGCAAAGTATACACATCAGATAGTGTAAGAGAAAATAAACAATGCAGAATATCGTGCACTGATCCCATTTGCTTGCTCTAGACCATGTAGGCTTTGACCATTTAATGCTCATTTAAAAGCCTATTAAATGTAGTTATTGCACACCATCTTCTGGTTGTGTATTACAAATATTAATTACTCTCTTTAAAAATCTTATCGCAGAGGTCCCTTTTAAATGTCCTAAATCTCATTTTAAACCTATGTTGATTTTGATACCATACTTGAGAAAATAAAGACCATCTTCTAAAAACCAGGAACTGCAAAAGCTGGTTTCAAAGATAGACACAAAGTGCAGTAGGCCACTCAGTAGGTAACTCAATAGGTCAGGTAGCATCTCTGGAGAAAAAGGATGGGTGACATTTCAGGTCGGGACTCTTCTGCAGGCTGAAGGGTTCTTCAGGATACCCCTCAGCCTTTTGTAAAATCATGCCCACCTTATCCAATCTGATTCCATAACTAAAGATCTACAATCCAGTCAATACATTGCTGAATCTCCTCTGCACCCCCTACTGCTCAATCACATTATTCACACCGTGCAACTACCAGAATTGCACACAATACTGCATGTGTGGCCCAGTAAGTTTTTTTCTCAAATATCAAAATAACATCTATCCAATGCCCCAAACTAAGAAGGCAAGCACACCATGGGCCTTCTTCACCACCTTATTTACTTTTGTCCCCACTATCAAGGAACAACAGATTGGATCCCTAGGTCTCTCTACCCATTAACATTCCTCAGTGCCCCCCCATTAATAATTTATACCCTTTATTGTTTGGTGTAGGAAGGAACTGCAGATGCTGGCTTAAACCAAATATAGACACTAAAAACTGGAGTAACTCAGCAGGACAGGCAGCATCTCTGGAGAGAAGGAATGGGTGACGTTTTGGGCCGAGACCCTCCTTCAGACTGATTATTGTTTTGGTAATTTTCTCTTTTAATTTAATTTTCACTTTCCTTCTAACTCTTCATCATTGCTCCTGCATGATAATCCCCACTCTCATTTGCCTGCTTTTACTTTTCACTCTTTTAATACATTTTATTCTATCGTCTTAATTATTTCCACTCTTCTGTTTCATAGGGTGCTGGAATAGAAAAGTACAGCACTGGAACAGGCCCTTCGGCCCACAATGTCTGAGCTGCACATGATGCCAAGGTAAACTGATCTTAGATTCATACAGTGTGGAAACAGGCCTTTTGGCCCAACTTGCCCACACCAACAAACATGTCCCATCTACATTAGGTCTCCCCTGCCTCCATTATGACCATATTGTGTGCAGTTTTGGTCTCCTAATTTGAGGAAGGACATTATTGCTATTGAGGGAGTGCAGCGTAGGTTCACAAAGTTAATTCCAGGGATAGCGGGATTGACAAAGGATGAAAGAATGGGTCGACTGGGCTTGTATTCATTGGAATTTAGAAGGATGAGAGGGAATCTTATAAAAGCATATAACATTCTTAAAGGATTGAACAGACTAGATGCAGGAAAAATGTTCCTGATGTTGGGGGAGACCAGAACCAGGGGTCCCAGTTTAAGAATAAGGGATAGGCCATTTTGGACTGAGATGAGAAAAACGTTTTCACCCAGAGAGTTGTGAATCTGTGGAATTCTATGCCACAGACGGCAATGGAGGCCAATTTAATGGATGTTTTCCATAGATTTAGTGCTTAGGGCTAAATCTATGAAGGGATGTGGGGAAAAACAGGAATGATTTTGGATGATCAGCCATGAACATATTGAATGGGGGAGCTGCCTTGAAGGGCCGAATGGCCTATTCCTGCATCTATTTTCTATGTTTCTATGTTTCTGTCCCTTTAAACCTGTCCTATCCATGTACTGTAGCTTTCTAAATGTTTCATAAATATTGTGATAGTACCTGCCTCAACTACCTCCTCTGGCAGCTCGTTTCATACACCAGCACCCCTCCTCTGCCTCCATATCCCTCCATCCCCTGCATATCCACGTGCCTATTCATAATTGTTAAACTGCTTTCAACGGGATAAAAGCAAACACGGAGGCCAGCATGGAAACAATAAATTAGAACTAGTTTGAATAGTTGCAATACTGAATGAAAACACAGTTAATGTATTGTAAAGGTGTGGGCGAGTACAAAAAAATATTATAACCTTAATGATGATGCTTGAATCAGAAGAATACAAGTGCTGGTGGATAACATATCGAAATGGTTTAATATCACATTCAGGTGAATGTGTTTGAATCTTAATTGTATTCTCTTCATTGTGCTCCAATATTGCTTTCAAAATTAATGCACAAAGCATCGGATCTGCTTTCAATCTTTTCATCTTCATATATTTACTGCCAGCTACTCTGGACATAGCAATCAAAATATAAATGTTTTGCAGCTTAAGCAAGGAAAATGAAGTTTTTTGTTTTACCACTGTTTCAACCTCAGCTATAAAGCTCTTGGCACTAGTATTCCTCAAACTATAACGGTCTCCCCCCCCATTTAAAACACATTGGTGATTGTTTAGCCACCCGTAATCCTGAAGCAGTGTGAACTAATACTCCAATTTATCTTCGAATGAAGTTAGTCCTAATCTTAGGCAGCCACAACAAAATGTCAGCATTGACGTAATGTGTAATATCTTCCCTTATTATTGAAGCAAATAATGCCCTTCATGACTGAAAATGGATATTAATATTTGTTATAATGTTAATGAGATTCAGTAATTGAAAAACTGCCAATTAATCATGGTTAAGTTACATTGCACTTTGTTCTGGAAACAATAATTAGTTATTGCACATTTATTGCTCAGATGCAATATTTCCTGAGCTTAATTCACTGAAGGTTGTATTTATTCCCAACCAAGTGATCAGTTTTTTTTGTGTCTGCCAAAACCTTATCCTGGTTTGTGAATGTGCACTTCAGATAAAAAGTGCCAGTTACAGATTTTTGTTGCATGAGAAGTTAATTTAGACGAGTTGAAAATCAACTTCACCAAGGGAAATGTACATTGAAATGATATTCCCTGCATTGAGAGGCACAATCAATGATTTGCATGCCACCACTGATAATGTCAAGTACACTGTCACTACACATGATGTAGGTCATCCATCAGTAATAGATTCACGTGCATGATCTATCTTAAAACAGTGGAAAGATAGATAATTGAAGGACATGACCAGAGGCTGAGTTTAAATTTCAGATCTACCATTAATGTTGCAAGTAATAGATTCACGTGCATGAGATATCTCAAAACAGTGGAAAGGTAGATAACTGAAGGACATGACCAGTGGCTGCAATAATATTTCAGATTTACCATTAATGTTGTGATCATAGAGCACCTCGAGGTGCTCGGACTTGGTGGACTTGGTAAGCTCCTGTTCCTGAGACCTGCACCATCACCTTCCACTCACTTTTTCACTACCGGGTTTCTTGTACCCATGGCACCCTATAGTGGAGGCTGTAAACCTATAAGAAAAGGCCTCATTTTCAAATAATAATGAAATAAATGTTGATTGCCCAACTCCACTTGCAGTAAAGATCCCTACAATTCTAATTCCTCATTAGACCTGAAAGCATCTCTGTGAAAGAGTCACAGAATCATAGAATTATATAGCATGAAAACAGGCCCTCCGGCCCAACTTGTCCATGCAGACCAATTTGCCCCGTCTCAGATTGTTTCAATTGCTGTATTTGGCCTATTTCCCTCTAATTCTTTCATATCCATGGACCTATCCAAGTGTTTTTGAACTGTTACTTTAATACCTGCCTCAACTACTTCCTCCAGCATCTTGTTCCATATGCCCTCTGAGTGAAAAGGTTTCCCCCTTAGGTTCCTACTAAATCGTGCCCCTCTCACATTAAGCCTATGTACTCTGGTTCTTGATTTCCCCTACTGTGCACTTACCCCATCTATGCTCCTTATGATCTTGTATACTATCAGATCATCCCTCATCCTCCTGTGCTCCAAAGAATAAAGTCAGAGCCAGCCCAACCCATCCCTGTAGCTCAGGCCCTCAATTCCTGGCAGCATCCTCATATATATTCCCTGCACTCTTTCCAGCTTAACAACATTTTCCTGTGGCAGGGTGACCGACATTGAATGCAATACACTAAATGTGGCCTCACCAAAATCTTGTAACATAACTGTAACATAACATCTCAGCTTACTGAGTGAGCAGTGGGTGTGTTCAGGGGGAGTGGGTTTGTAATGGGGTAGGGGAGTGGATTTTGAGGGCCTGAGCTACAGGGAAAGATCGAGCAGGCTAGGACTATTCCTTGGAGCGTAGGATGAGGGGTGATCTTATAAAGGTGTAGAAAATCATGAGAGGAATAAATGAAGAAATGCACAGAATCTCTTGGTCTGAGTAGAGGAATCGAAACAAGAGGACATAGGTTTAAGGTGAGGTGGGAAAGGTTTAATACGAGTCAGAGGTGTAACTTTTTTTTACACATAGTGTGGTGGGTGTATGGAACGAGTTGTCAAAGGAGGTGGTTGACGCAGTACTATCACAATGTTTAAGAAACATTTAGATAGGTACATGGGTAGGATGGGTTCAGAGGGATATAGGACAAATGCAGGCAGATGTGACTTGTGTAAATGGGACATGTTGATGTGGGAAAGTTGGGCAGAGGGGCCTGATTCCATGCTGTATAACTATGAATTTCCTTGGTGCTGTTGGAGTAGTGCTCATGCAAGCAAGTGGAAACATTTCCAATACACTCTTATTTGTTTCTCACAGGGAGTAAGTTGAACCTTTTGAAACCTTTGAAATTTTCACCAATCCTTCAGCTTCCAAAAAGATTTTTGCATAACATGACAGTGCCAAAAGTGCAAGATAATATCAAAAAAAGTTAATTTCTTTGAAGTATTCATGAGGGCTGCATCTATGAAATGTCAAATTCAGGTTACGTGAAACCATTTGGTCCTCACTATTCAAAATTTAAATGTCAAATAACGATTCAGTTAGACAGGTCAAAATTGAAAATATGCTGTTTTGCACTTTAGATATTTATCGGTGCTTCACAAATGTCAGTTCAATTTGTTAAGGGTCTGTCACAAAGTATAAATAACCAATGAAACAAAATAAAATAGAGCAATCTTCATTGCAGAGTAATTTCTATCTTTATTAAATGTCATAAATTATTCTTGCTTTACTTTTTATTTTCTTAACCTTGCACTTACGAAAGCAGAAAGAGTGAGAAGGAATATTTTGAAATTATGTGTTGCCTCTGGAAGAACTGTCACTGTCCTTCAGAAATAATTCATTATGCAAATCCCTTCAAGGTCCTTTGATATGATAAGGAACTACATACAGTACATGGAAATATTATCATAATTGCCATTAGAGGAGAACTAATTTAAAGCCTGTCAGTACATCAGAGAGTAACTTGTGTAAGGTTTGGTAAAATTAAAGATTTCAAAAGGTTTAATTTACTTTCTATGAGGATGAAGTAAGAGTTAGTAGTGCGATGGAATACACTTCACTTACCTGGAAGGACAAGAACAGCTCCAATAACTGACACCATCTTGGGCAAAATATGCTACTAGTCTATCCCCCATCCACTAATCAAACATTCAGTTTCACCATCACCAGGGGATGCATTGTGTGGCATCTGCAAAATTTGCTGCAGTTACTTTGCTAGACTTCTCTGACATACTTGAAGAAATCAGGAGAGCAGGGGTGGGAGATTGCACTGGCAGATAAAATTAAGGAGAGTACAGAGATTGTATGCACATCAAGAATAAGAGAGTAACTAGAGAGAGAGAGGGTGGGAATAATGTTCCTTAGAAATCAAAGCTGTTGTCTTTGTGTAGAGCCACAGGAGATGGGCAGGGACCTCAATTACTATTTCTTCTCTGTTTTTAGGGAGGGGGATGGGGTTGTTGTTTATAGGTTTGTAGTTAGAATGGATAATTCACTATTCATACCAATGGGGGCAAGCTACCCAATGAGGTACTGTTTTCCAATTTCCGTGTGGCCTCATTCTAAACAACGGAGGCTGTCCATATGTCGATATGGGAATTGGAAAGGGAGTTTAAATGGTAAATGATAGGGAGATCTAGCAGGCCTAGGAGGACCAAGTGCATGTGTTTGTCAAAATGGTCATCGAATGCAGGGAAAATGCAGGAATGCAGAATGGGGCATATGGATCAGTATGGATGTATTGGGCTGAAGGTCCTTCTTCCATGCTGTATGACTATATGACTTTGAGTTGTGATGTGTGGCTGTTCCCAGCACCAGCCTGAAAAGACCCAAATAATGAAGAAATTCACAGCCAAGTTTGCTTCATCTGCAATTGCATTTTAGTTTAGTTTGGTATGTTTTAGTTCAGAGATACAGCGCAGAAACAGGCCCTTCAGCGCATCGAGTCCACACCAACCAGCGATCCCCGTACACTGTACCCTAATGCTGTCCTACAAACTAGGGACAATTAACAATCTTTACCAAAGCCAATTCACCTACAAATCCAAACCTGCAGTTCCGTCCCTGCTCTCCAGCTGCAAAGTATGTGGCAACTCTTGATGATGTGATTTAAACAGCAGTGTTCTCATACATTGTTTCTTGCTCCTGGCTTATTTGGATCTTCATTAACAAAAGCTTTGTGAACCCATTCATGTATGAAATTTTTGTTGTAATATCATAATCTTCGACCATGATATTTGGTATAATAGCATTCGTAGATTAATCATGTACAGTATCTACATTTTATTCTCTATCCTCATGACCTCCAACTTAACTTGAGTCACAATATAAAAAAACAGTCAAACACATTCCACAGTTCCCTCATTGGGAACATTGATAAATAGCATTGATAGGTAACTTTGCAAAATTATTCCCAAGTACATACCGTTCACAATATTGCTCCAAATCCCCTGGATCTATCAGATATCTCTTAATACATTTTTGTCTTATGAAGAATTTTTCAGTATTTGTAAGAAATCCTCTCTTTTCCAGATATTTAAGCCATTTGTTTATCCTTGTTCATTTCACTTTGAATTCCCTCATCCTTGCGAGACATGAAATAGCCTAGAGGGGATTTTCAGGTGATGCTTCAGTCACAAGCTTCATGACTAGTATAAATTCCATTCTGTGCCCCTGATGAATAATGCCTCCTAATCATTCACATCTGACGGAGCTGACGATATGTGTGATGATACAGAAAAAACATCAGCCCCAAGTGCTCAATGTGAATTGACAGCAGAAAGCTATTTACAGTAAATAAAAGAAGCAGATTTATATTTATTTGGAACAACAGAATGGATCTTTTTTTTGTAGTTTTTCTTCATCATTTGCATGAAAAACCTTGGGCACTACACAAGGATTTAGCTTAAGTTGAGTCAGATAGTTATTCAATAAAGTAGAATAGATTTCAAACGTAATAAATATGTAATAATGGACTGTGATTTATTTCACCAGGTTAACGGGTTACAACATTTACCAAGAATGGAGCCACCTATAAATTACAATTCAAAACTGTATTTAACAAACCAGGTGATAAACCTATTCTATTGGATTTCCTTAGCACATTCTTTCCACATTACCCTCATTGAAATATTTCTCTTATCGGGTTCTTACTTCCAATTATTATCTAATTCTTCTTAATTTATCATATCCTATCATTTATTAAGCATCTCTACTCCACTAATATAACCAATATTAATGCCATCGTTTCTGGGAAAAGGTTTGAATTTCTGTAGAAAATTCTTGACAAGATTTAACGACCAGATAAATCTTTATTATTCTCTGACATGAATCAAATAAATGGGACCCCCTTGGATGTAATTATCTCTGAAGGAGATAGATGAAGTGCACACTACTCTTTGTTCCTTTTATATAGTCTCATATCATCTTCAAAAGCCACCTTTACTTGTTTGACATTTCTAGTAAGTATGCCTGACAGAAAAAAGTACTCTGATGTTAACTTGAAAAGCCTCAAATCATATTCCTCTTAATGTGGTATATATTCTTTTAAAACACATGGATAACGTTAAATAATTGGCCTCCTTCTTACCAAAGGGTATTTCACAGAACTTGTTCAGAGTATGAAAATGGGAGCAGATTGAGGACTGGAATTAGTGGTAGAGGAATGGGAGTAATGATGACCTAGGATTGAGATTAGGGAAGAAACAGATGACGATTTGTCCTAGACAGCAGGAAGTAGAAGAACGTGAGAAGTTTACAAGAGAAATGAATGATAAATGCATTAAACAGGCAGGTGAGAGGGAATGGTTGCAGCCTGAATAAACAAGACCAAATCCAGCTACAGAGTCTTGGCAGAGAGTGGAACAGGCGTTATCAGCATTTGCTAGGGACCCTTTCCCTTACTCAATTTGCCTTTAAGCAGACACATCTAAAGTGACGAAGCATAGCATCCCCATGTTGTGATAAATCTGAATTAACCCAAGTGACATCCGAAAGATGCAAAATTCATTGGATCAACAACTTGGCCAAAGCAACCTAAGCAAGAGCCACTAAATTCAGTTCATCTTTCCGCATGAACTAGCGAGTAAAAAAAATCAACTCTTGGCCTGTCCAGGTCTCCTTTGCAGTTCCTGAATAAAGGTTGAGCTGATAATCTGTGTCCTTGATTTCATTTCTTCCATTTTAGCAGATGACGACTGAGGCCTCCATTTTATGGTCACTTGAAAGCCCTTAAAAGATCCTGTGGCACTATTCTGATGCAGTGAAGTTTTCCCTTATAGCTTGATCATCATTTATCTCTGCTAACATCACAATAGATCATGTGGACATTACTGTGCAGTTGCTTGAAGGAGGTTGCTGGGTCACACTGGCCACCCTGCTTCTTGCATTATAACAGTTTGATGACAACTAGAGTTCATCATCTAGAGTGACCTCTCTGAAACATGAACTACCTTTAATCGGACTTTAACTTGCACTAAATATTGTGCCATTGACCCTATATTTGTGCATTGTCAACTGGAAAATACCCGCTTATTTCTACTCTTTAGCCAGTCGCCTATCCATCCAGTCTGCAAAGCTGCCCCCCACCCCATCTTCACACCCACACAATCCATAATCCCAAGAGCCATTCTTTAAAAAAATGTCTACATCTATCTACCTATCTAATCTAAACATAACTAAAACTCTGATCTTGTTATCTTCTGGTTTGCGACGTCTTTCTATTTGCGCAAGAACGTTACACGATAGTGCTACGATTTTCTGACAGGTCACTCATCGTTCTCCTGTGCTCCAAGTGCACCAAGTTTTGTTCAGATCGGTCCAATGTTGTAAAAGCTAGCAAGGTTTAAAAATCTTAAAAACCGTGCGTGCGCAGATCAATTGCCTCTCCTGCCAGTCAGCGCCGCCCGGATTAGTCCCTTCTCCTGTCACTCTCTGGGACGGTCCGCCCCTTCCTGCGCCATCGCATCTTTACTGGAGCTGAAGGACGCTCTGAATGGCCGGAGGAGGTCTCCAAACAAACACCATTTTTGCAGGGACCGGAAGCTGCCCAGCACTGCCCAGCCCAGCCCAGCCTGGAGTTGGAGATGTAGCCGATGTCGCCAAATGGAAAGCGGAGTCTCTGATCCCGGCAGAGGAGAACGACCAACGACCAGTGCCCGCTGTGAGTCCCTATCGCACCGCCAGCTCCAACCCCTACCCTCTGGTCCTCCTCGCTGGCTTCTGCCCCCTCCCCTGTGATACCCCCCTCTCTACCATGGTTCCTCCCCGTCTTTTCTCTGAGCTCTCCCCCCCCTCCCACCACAGCCCCCGCGCCCACACTCCCTCCCCCCCCCCCCCCACAATCCCCCCTCCCCCCATTGCCCCCACACACCCCCCCCCCCCCACAAAACCTCCCCCACACCCACAAACCTCCCCCCACACCGATGGGGGACCAGACCTCCAGTGTGACTGGGTCCCAACGGGTCCCACTTAGTCTAGTTACACTTTAGAGATACAGTGTGGAATCCGGCCATTCAGCCCCTCGAGTCCGCGCTGACCAGCAATCACCCCTTACACTAGTACTAACTTACACAATGGGGACAATTAACACTTTTAACCAAAGCCAGTTAACCTACAAACCTGTACATCTTTGAAGTGTGGGAGGAAACCACATCCAGAGAAAACTCGTACGGTCACAGGGAGAATGTACAAACTCCATACAGACAGCACCCATAGTCTGGATTGAATCCGGGTCTCTGGCGCCGTAAGGCAGCCTCTGTGCCACTGTGCCACCCAACAATATGAAAATAACCATTCTCTCCACTTTTGAATTTGAGTTGCACAGCTTTCCTAATATCACTGTTTATCTCAACTGATATATTTTGCCTGATTGGATCCAATTCCTTCGTTATACCAATATCCTTTTCCATTTTCAAGAAATATCTTCTTCACTCTTATTCGAAGCTGATCTTGCCCACAATCTGTAACCATAAGGCACAAATTTCCAAAACTTTTATTTAAAAGAAAACAAATTACATTTTCAGAAGCCCTGATATTGTGAAAGACATTCTAAAATTGCTCCTTTATATTCAATCTATTTCATTATATTGTTAAGCGTGGCATCCATTTTACACCAAAAATATATCTATTATAGCTCTCAGGATAGTTGTAACAGTATGAATTGCTGTTTTAGATTCTTAAAATATTGGGAGCAGTGCGGATTGTTGATTTAGTTAATAACTTGGACTATTAAATTATAAAATAATCTATTTGTTCATTCATTGTGTGGTCTTAAATATTTGTTCATTCAAATAGCTTTAAATGATTGATAAAGCATCACAATACTCATGCCCATCACAATTTGAAAACAGTCATTGTTAAATACCTTTCTCCAGCATCAAATGCTACTGCATTTGATGGATTATTAGATTTGTTGGAGATTTTCCACAAAAAGGTTAACATCACTACGTTGTGTGGTTTTTTCAATATAAAAATAAAGTATGCTAGTGACTTTAAAAACTGCATTAAGGGCAACTGATTCATGTTACCAAAGAATAATGAAAATACTTTACAATTACAAATTCCAATCAAGCCAACTTAAAGAGACAGATAGAGAAGATTTTAAAAACATGAAATTCCAATGGCCAAGATAGAGTTAAGGTTTTCCTGTACTGTATCTACTGTTGTAATTGTGGAAAAAATATTTTATTCTAATGAAGGATATCGATCAACACTTGAGCATATTTGTTCTTCTTATGGTTCGCTATGCCTGACACGATGCATTTTATCATGCATCACAGGACTTTCTTTCCTCTGTCATAATGCTAACTTCCTCAAGATTCAAATAGAAAACCTATTTGGTCTGGTTTCCTTCCTCAACAACCAACCACTTCCTTTAGTCCTCTGCCCTCTTCATCAATCATTAGATTTTTGAATATCTATAAACCAGCATTGCATTTCCTTGTGGCCTGGTTATATATAGCACACTACTTTCCTTGTCCAATTTATATCTGCATAACTCCTCCCATCCAACAAGCCACGTATCTCCTGTCTTGATCCTGAATCTAGGATGTTCTCTTTTCTTCCCTTGCATCTTGTACATGAGAACTTCTTTACTCCGACTTCCATTCCAACTTCCCTAGAAATTGAAATTTCGCAAAATTGTTATCATCTATTATATATATTATTTTGGTAAGGCATTCCACATTGTAGGCTGCTCTGGAAGGTTAGATCCCATGGGATTCAAGGAGAGATAGCTGAATGGATTGAAAATCGGTTTTGAGGAAGGAAGCAGAGGGTGTTGGTGGAAAGTTGTTTTTCAGATTGGAGGCTTGTGATTAGTGGTGTGCCTCAGGATTCGGAGCTGGACCTATTGCTGTTTGTCATCTACATCAATGATTTGAATGTGAACGTATATGGCATGGATGGCAAGTTTGCAGATGACACAAAAGTGGGTGGTATTGTAGAAAGTGAAGATGTTTTTTGTCAAAAATTGCTGCAAGATATTGATCGTTTGGGCAGGTGGGCTGAGGAATGGTTGATGGTTTATAAAAAATAAGACATAAAATGCTGGAGTAACTCATAGCATCACCCCTCTGAGTTACTCCAGCAATTTGTGTTTTTCTTTATAATTCTACCATTTACTGTATATATCCTACCCTTATATATCCTATGCAAAATGCATCGCTTTGAATTTGTCTCGATTAAATTACATCTGCCACTGCTCCAACCAAGTTTACATCTGATCTATACCTTGCTGTTTTCTTAGACAAACATCCTCGTTATTTACAAGACAAGAAACATTTGTGACATCCACACACTTACTATTCATACTTCCCACATTTACATCCAAGCTATCAATATGTATCACATAACAAGGGTCCCAGCACAGATTCCTGGTCTCAAATGTTTTGAGTCTTCGGGAAGTCTTCCAAATAAAAAAGCGGATTTAGAAATAGGAAACCCTCTAAATCTATGACACTCTTTCAACCAGGTCTAACTTGCATTCCCACTCCTTTTCACCATCTTATTCATAAGTTCATAAGTTTTCAATGCAGAATTAGGCCTTTGTCCCCACCAAGTCTACTCTGCCATACAATCATGGCTGATCTATCTTTTCCTCTCAACCCCATTCTCCTGCCTTCTCCCCATTACCCCTGACACCCTTACTAATCAAGAATTTGTCAATCTCTGCCTTACAAATATCCACTGACTTGGTTTCTACAGCCTTCTGTGGCAATGAATTCCATAGATTGAGCACACTCTGACAAAATAAATTCCTCCTCGTCCCCTTTCGGAAGTTAAGTCATTTTATTCTGAGGCTATGGTCTCTGGTCCTAGACCACAATGGTTTCAACCATATAGACTCTGAATGACCTCCCCCTTGTCCTATCTTTACTACTTTAAGATCCCACCTAAAAGCAACACTTTAATAAAACTTTACACTCTCCATTCTGTATCTTTGGCACAGCTATAATTTTTCCCTGATAGCTTTTTTCTGAAGCATATCTTTTTACACTAACAACTGGTCAAATGACATCTATATTGTTAAGACCACAGTTAATGATGAACCTTACAGAATCTTTTTAATTTCCCTCCAGATAATTTCAGTCTTCTGTTCTTAATACCAGAGTTGCTTCACAACCTTGTCTACTTTGTCAACTACCCGGCTGAATGAATGCTGTGAATAAGAAATAGTAATTACATTCAGTCGACTGTAGATTTTTACATACGTAATTTATTCTTCAAATTTAAAGTCTAATAACATGCATTACAAAACTCTTCTGTATAAAATTTTGGCGTTACGGTGTATTTATGCGAGTTCACAATGATAAATTTCATATAGCTCGCCTGTAACTAGGTATTGTCCAGACTTGTGTCAAGCATACAAACACCATAACCTACTCAATGGCCCCATAGCAGAAGCATCCACGTCGTGGGGCTGGAAACTGGAAGTGCCAATTCTGCTACCACCATCATCTATTGCGACAAGTGATGGCTTCCACTGATTGTCGCCGGAAGCTTGTGTCCTTTTCAGGACAGACGATGACAGCGAGGTCAACATTTGAAGACCTACCCAATGGAGTTTGATCAATACCAAAGCCCC
This sequence comes from Okamejei kenojei, assembly GCA_035221665.1. NCBI lineage: Eukaryota > Metazoa > Chordata > Chondrichthyes > Rajiformes > Rajidae > Okamejei > Okamejei kenojei. The sequence continues at coordinate 31,903,647 of CM069135.1, read as the reverse complement.
TGATAGACATTCCCTTCTAAGCTCTGACACAGCATGAGATTACTCGGCTGACAAAGTAAAAAATTCAATGCTGTGCTCAAAATCTCCACGAAAAAATGCAACATTTCCCTTGACTACTGGAAGCCACAAGCCACAAGATCCTCCTTCATGTCTACAAAGCCCTCAATGGGCTTGCCCCCACCTACATTAAAAGTCTGCTCACCCACCACACCACCTCCAGGTCCCTCAGATCGGCCGACTTGGGGTTGCCGAACATCCCGCGGTCTAGGCATAAGCTCTGGGGCGACCGTGCCTTTGCGGTTGCAGCTCCTAGACTGTGGAACAGCATCCCTCTTCCCATCAGAACTGCCCCCTCCATCGACTCCTTTAAGTCAAGACTAAAAACTCATCTCTACTCCCAAGCCTTTATTGACGTCCTCCGAGCGAGGGCTATATGTTTGTAGTGATGTTTGTTTGTTGTTATACTATTCTTATACCAATGTAAAGCACTTTGGCCAACGAAAGTTGTTTTTTAAATGTGCTATATAAATAAATGTGACTTGACTTGACTTGACAAGCCCATGACAGCTCAAGGTGGAGTAGGGGCATTGAAGCTTGGTTTTGAGACACCTTGCAAATTACCTACCCACCCACACATCAGGTACCTTCTTCATGTTGAAGAGCTGACATTTCCAACTTTGATTTAAACAGTCACCCCAAAACCCACAAAACCAGAATAGAAGCAAGTCATCTCTGACCCAAGGGTCTTTCTAACAAATTCCACTGATTGATTACTAGAGCATTAATTATGACAACATTTCTGTAAATGCTTATCTTGATGTTGTGTAGAAAGGAACTGCAGATGCTGGTGAATCCCCCTCCTCTTCACCCTCCCTCTTCTTTCCTCTCTCCTCCTCATGTCCCCCACTCTCTCTTTCACCGCTCCCTCCCCTTTCCCCTATCCTCAGCCACTCCCTTCCTCCCTCTGTAACCTCTCTCCCCTCCCTACCCCCTCCTCCCCCTCTATCTCCCTGCTCCCACAGTCCTCACCTCCCCCCTATCCCACACCCCCACAATGAAAATCAGGGTGTTTTAAAAAAAAATGAAAGCGCCCCCCCCCCTATCCCACCCTCCCACAATGAAAAATGAAACCTCCCCTATCCATATTCCGCCCCCTACCCCCCCCCCCCCCCCCCTACACCCCCCCCCCCCCCCCCCCCCACACACACAATGAAAATCGCGATTTTTCTTTAAAATAACCGGCAACCGGAAGAATTTGATTAAAAGTTTTGAAAATTGCAATTTTTTAATGTAAATGATATTCAGGATCCCATTGGGATGTCATTGTAATGCTGCTGACGGGTAGGGCAAGTGGAAAAGTGGATTGAAAAGTGGTGTTTGTAAAGTTTAAAATGAAGGGGTGGGAGATTGCAACCTTCCCTGTCCCGTTGTCATAGTGAAAATCATCGCGCTGTAGAATTTGAAGGAAAGAAGTGCAGATGCTGGTTTAAATCGAAGGTAGACACAAAAATGCTGGAGCAACTCAACAGGACAGGCGGCATCTCTGCAGAGAAGGAATGGGTGATGTTTTTGATCGAGACCCTTCGTCAGACGTCAGTCTGAAGAAGGGGTGGGAGATTGCAACCTTCACGTGGTCCACACTGTTTCGACGAATGCAATCAACCTGGCGTGCACAATCAAATAAGATCAAATAGAACAAGTTGTCCTACAACTTTAGGCTATGCACGCCATACGCATGAAAAGAAGTCTGAAGAAGGGTGTCGACCCAAAACGTCACCCATTCCTTCTCTCCAGAGATGCTGCCTGTCCCGCTGAGTTACTCCAGCATTTTGTGTCTACATTGTAAATTTTATGGCTCAGAGAGATCACTTGGTCTATTGAATCGGCAACACACATCGGCAAAATAAAGCTTGAATTGTTCTCAATTATCTTGCTTTCATTAACATGGTATCAGTGCCTGATAAATAGTCCATTTCAAATAATAGTAATTTAACGCTCTATGAAGGCATATTTTGTTTGCGTTTTGTTGACTGTTGCTGTTTCTGCTCCTTCTTCTGTTTATCTTTTTTATGAGCATATTAAGGGAAAAGGAGTAACCAGAGAGAGAATAGGGATGCTCAGGAATAAAAGTGATCATTTGTCTGTAGAGCTGCAGGTGATGGGTAAGGGACTTAGATTATTTCTCTTCAGTTTTTACACCCCGGTAGCGTGTTCCTCTACCCCTCACATCTCCTTTGAACTCTGTCCCTCTCACCTTAAAGACATGCCCTGAGTATGGAGGCAGTTTAGGTGCTTCCTGATGTTGCCGGAAGTTGCTCGGCCACCCTGATACGCACGTTGATCTCACTGTCTCAGTTTGCAGGTTCTGCCCGCCGCAATGCCCCGTGGTTAGTTGTGGTGGTGGTATTATCATCTGTGTTGTTATGAGAATGCTCAAGGCGGCCCAGTGGTGCAGAAGGTAGCACAGTGGTGTCGCTGTAGAGTTGCTCCCTTACAGCACCAAAGACCCGGGTTCGATCCTGACTATGAGTGCTGTCTATACAGAGTCTGTGCGTTCTCCCTGTGACCATGTGGGTTTTCTCCAGATGCTCTGGTTTCCTCCCACACTCCAAAGACAATCAAGTTTGAAAGTTAATTGGCTTCAGTATAAGTTGTAAATTGTCCCCAGTGTGTAGGATTATGCTAGGCACAGGGTGATCACTAGTCGGCATGAACTCTGTGGGCCGAAGGGCCTGTTTCCATAATGTATGTATCTCTAAAGTCTCAAGTGTGACATGAGGCATTCTTCTGCAGTATATGACTATGCCTGGCATCCTCTGATAAGCAGCAGCTTTGGTCAGTCTGGCACCAGAACCTAGGGACAGTGCCCTGCTAATGCTGCCGTAACAAGGGCAACATGAATATGTGTGACACCATTGACATTCACTGACTGATGAATTTATACTGAAGGATTAAAAATTGTAATATTAATACCTTTGTTTCTTATAGCAATCGCAGCAGAATTGATGGCCTGCAGAGTTGTAAATAAACATCCAATCCCCAAATTCGCACTGGCATAGGGCTGCATTCACCTGCCTTCTCCCCATAACCCGTGGCACCCATACTAATCCAGAATCTAGCTATCTATCTCTGCCATAAAAATATCCACTGACGGCCTCTATAGCCTTCGGTGGCAATGAATTCCACAGATTCACCACTTTCTGACTAAAGAAATTCTTCCTCATTTCCATTCTAAAGGTATGTCCTTTTATTCTGAGACTGTGGCCTCCGGTCCTAGGTGCTCCTACTAGTGGAAACATCCTCTCCACATCCACTCTATCCGGGCCTTTCATTATTCAATGTGAAGTACAATCGGAGTTCAGTGCAACAGGAGTTTCTGCAATCGTCTTTGGTTATTTGAAAATATATTCTCAGGACGCAAGGCCATCTCCATTTCCGGCACTCAATTACGAGCCTTCAAGAAGATTTAAAAATCTAAACTGAACCTTCTGGATGTTTGGATTCCAACTGATAAATTTGAAAGATGTTGGACAAAACATTTTCATTAAAATGCGAGTGAAGTAACTAGTTTACCATATGTAACTAAAAATATACTTCCATTAGACTGAAATATGTTTTGACACTATGCAGACTGTACACCATAAATATGCAGTATTTTTACAATTCAGCTCAGTTCACACACCATTTTAATTGCTCCGGTACACTTTGATAGTGATGTTTACATTTTAAGTACAATGCCAAGTAATGGGTTATAGCTCCTTGTACTTTTCATTTCAAGCTGTTTGTTTTATTCCCTTTTGGGTTTGTTAAGAAAATACCATTTATTGTGCACTGAGACTGAAAGGAGCCAAGAAGTCTTACAACCTAATGAGGATGGGTTGCAATCTTCCAATATTCCACTTAATATCACACTGCAATTCAAACTTCATTTGTTGATATATCCATTCCATCCTTTAAAGTGTGTTCATGCTTTCATTTGAAGAAAACTCCAAATTCATCTTGAATAAATGGACTGAATCATATTTACATTTCATGTATGACTGCATACATCCCCCCTCATGGCTCAGCATTCTGTGACTGCCAAGCTGCACGTTCCAACACAGAAGTTTATGATCATCTAGAAGTTAAATGATGGTTACTGACCTTCTGTATCAGTGCTGAATACCACTAAGGTGGACTTTGTATTGCTTCCTTTAGCTTTATAGTCCACTGAGCACTGATGTGTGTGGCTGGCCCATTGGGTCTTGGGAGTAAGGAAACCGGTGCACCTAGAAAACACTTACGTAGCCAGGGAAAATGTATAAACTCTGTAAAGACAGCACCTGTAGTCAGGATTGAACCTTGGTCTCTAGTGCTGTAAGATAGTAAGCTAGTGACTCCACCATTGTGTCCTCCCCCCATTCTTTATGGAAAATATGGACCATATGCACTGGTGATGTAAGCTATCATTTTATTTCATAAAGTACCACCCACTTAAAATGTAGACATAGAACATAGAACAGTAATGTGTAGGAAGTAACTGTAGATGCTGGTTTAAACTGAAGATAGGCACAAAATGCTGGAGTAACTAAGTGGGACATGCAGCATCTCTGGAGAGATGGAATGGACAATAGACAATAGGTGCAGGATTAGGCCATTCGGCCCTTCGAGCCAGCACGCCATTCAATGTGATCATGGCTGATCATCTCTAATCAGTAACCCGTTCCTGCCTTATCCCCATATCCCCTGACTCCGCTATTTTTAAGAGCCCTATCTAGCTCTCTCTTGAAAGCATCCAGAGAACCTGCCTCCACCACCCTCTGAGGCAGAGAATTCCACAGACTCACCACTCTCTGTGAGAAAAAGTGCTTCCTCGTCTCCCTTCTAAATGGCTTACTCCTTATTCTTAAACTGTGCCCCTGGTTCTGGACTCCTCCAACATCGGGAACGTTTCCTGCCTCTAGCATGTCCAAACCCTTAACAATCTTATATGTTTCACTGAGATCCCCTCTTATCCTTCTAAACTCCAGTGTACAACCCTAGCTGCTCCATTCTCTCAGCATATGACAGTCCCGCCATCCCGGGAATTAACCTTGTAAACCTACGCTGCACTCCCTCAATAGCAAGAATGTCCTTCCTCAAATTAGGGGACCAAAACTGCACACAATACTCCAGGTGTAGCCTCACTAGGGTTCTGTACAACTGCAGGACCTCTTTGCTCCTATACTTGACTCCTCTTGTTATAAAGGCAGACATGCCTTCACTTTCTTCACTGCCTGCTGTACCTGCATGCTTACTTTCATAGAGTGGTAAACAAGGACCCCCAGATCCCGTTGTACTTCCCCTTTACCCAACTTGATGCAATTTAGATAGTAATCCGCCTGAAGAAGGGTATCGGCCAGAAATGTTGCCTATTTCCTTTGCTCCATAGATGCTGCTGCACCCGCTGAATTTCTCCAGCATTTTTGTCTACCTTAGTAATCTGCCTTCCAGTTTTTCATACCAAAGTGGATAACCTCACAAAAAAGCTATCTGTGTAATCCCATTCTACTGTCCGATTTTGTAAAAAGCATATAATTTTACAGAGAAATGTCATTCTCTTTAACTCTCTGAAAGCGCTCACTTTCCCTGGCCTTTTGATTACATTTTCAAATCTGTATTTCAGTAGTTATCGTGGATTCCAATTCCTCCACTAATTCTAGTGGGGAAATCCGTGTATTAATAACCTGCTGCGTGAAAAGTGATGCCTACAATCTGCCATCAAACCTTTGGTGATTACTGTTAATTATTGCCCTCTGGAAACCAATAAGTGGAATTATTTTCTTCCCAAATTTATCTTTTAAAAACCTTCTAAACTTTGAACATCTCTATCAGATCCCTTTTTAATCTTCTCTTCTCAGATGAAAAGAGTCCTCGTTTCTCTAATCTTTCCTCATGACGAATAGCCTTTGATCCAAGTAAATCTTCTCAACATGCTCTCCGTGACCACAATGTTTGTACTAAAACACTATGGCCTGATAATTATAATAGTCTAGATTCTTATAGATTTAGCAATGCATCTTTGCGTTGTACTTTCCGTTATTTCCCTTATTCGTTCACAGGATAAGAACAAACCTGGGTCACATCGGTCAGTGCTGTATATGTGCAGTTTGCTCAGTCTTTTCACAGGGTATATAAGTGAGGGATTGGGATTGATGGGGATTGCTCCAAGTGCTGGCATTGACTTGATGAGCTGAGTGATCTCCTTCTATGCCATTACAACTGATGACATAAATTTGTTGTACATTCGTTATTGTCCTCCAGAACTGAGTGACTGCTAGACCCGTTTCAGAAGTCTGAAGGGGTCAACAACATTGGAGGGGGTGGAGTGATAGCAAAGCCTATAGGATGGCTTCTACAGATGCGCCGTAGTAACCATTTTATTGGAGTGCATCACAGCATGGTTTGGAAACAGCTCCATTCAAAACTGCAATAAAGAATTCTGGATGCAGCCTGGACCATCACACAAACCAACTTCCCTTCCATCTACTCCATCTACACTTCACCCTGCCTCGGCAAGACTGCCAGCATACTCAAGGAGCAGTGTCACCCGGGTCACTCCTGCGTTTCCCCTCTCCCGACAAGAAAGAGGTACAGAAGTGTGAAAACGCATACCTCCAGATTCAGAGATCTTTTCTGCCCAGCTGTTATCAGGCAACTGAAACTTCCTACCAACAACCTGCCATTTATTATCTGCCAGTTCAGGTGCAACCTCTTCCTCTTATAAAGGTCACCTCTGCAAGGGAATGGCCACAGGGGACTCCAACACTCTCTGCCCACTCCCTTTTCTGGTGATCACCCATCTAATTTCTGCCCGGACTCTAGGTATGACCACCTGACTGTAACTCCAATCTATGACATCCTCAGTCTTCCGGATGATCCTGTGATCATCCAGCTGCTGCTCCTAATCCCCAATGTAGTCTGTAAGGATCTGCAGATGGATGCACCTCCCGGAGCTGTAGTGCTCAGGGCACTAGTTTCCCTAACTTTCCAAATCTGCTGGAAGAACATACTACTGACCTAAGATAGACACAAAATGCTGGAGTAACTCAGTGGGACAGGCAGCATCTCTGGGGAGAAAGAATGGGTGACATTTTGGGTTGATACCCTTCTTTAGTCCAATTTAAAACAAAGGCATGAAGTGCTGGAAGAACTCAGCAGGTCAGGCAGTATCCCTGAAGAACATGGACAGGGGACTTATTTCAATGTCTTCCATTTTTTGCCTGTGCAACCCCACAATTGGTTACATTCCCTGTAATCCATATGCTCCACTGAGCCACAGTTTCTCATGGTGCTAATTTTTTTCCCCCCAGTTCCCCACTTCTTCCCCTTGTTTCTTTTGCAGAGGATATTAAGAAAAAATGAGGGAGTGGGTTGATGAGTATGGGTCTTATGAGGACTGAGCAAGATGCTTATGGATTGGAGCATGGAGACGTAGAGACGGCTGGAGAGACGTGTGAACAAATGCTGAAAAGTTCATTGCTCTCATGTTTGAATTCATTAGATTGTTTGCTGAGTCTGACTCATACTTAATTTTAGCTAGGTAATTGTTTTTAAAATTGAACACTCATTCAGTGCTTCATTTCCACCGAGGCTTTGTTAATCACAAGTCTCAGTGCCGCCAATTACATTCCTAGATTGTCATGGAAACATCATTTTGCATCTTTCTCAGAAATGCCAACAATTCCTGAAGTGATTATTGAGAAGTATAGGACTCAAGGTTGAGGTGAATACAAGCGTGTAAGTCTTGAACTCCCTGTAAAAGCTTCATCACTATCAATCTGATGGTCTTCCACAAAGCTGAGTGGTGGAGCTCTGGTTTATGAGTCATGCTGGGTATCTGCCTGCATAACCTTTACTCGGTTAGAACCTCAACAACCTTGTCTAATGCACTGGGGATTAGATAAATATCAGGCAATTTACATTTTCTGAGTTAATTTAAATGCATTAATTGTTTTTGAAAGTATCAATTTTTATTTTTTAAATAAAGGAATCATTGTTTTTCCATTTTTTTTTTGATGTTTGATAGTGCTGTAGATTAATTGGCCTCTGTAAATTACCTCTAGTGTGAAAGGAGTATATGCAAAAGAGGGATAACATAGAAACAGTGGGAAAGGTTGGTATGGACTCGATGGGACGAAGGCCCTGTTTTTTCGCTGTGTCTTTCAATCAATTCAAACAATTAATTAAAACTATTATTATTAATAATAATAATAATAATAACAATAATAATAATAATAATAATAATACACTTTATTGTCATTGTAAATACATACAACTGCATTTCAGGCGCATTGCCTAGGCAATGGAGCTCCAATGTATCAGATAAATAATAACGAATAACAAACAACAAATAACAAAAATGGCACGAAATCATCGTCAAATCAGAATGTGCAATGTGCATTATTTCACAGTATGGCTTTGTGACAGTACAAAATATTGACTATGGGGGTTGTGTGTTCAGTGCAGAGCCCCCATAGCATTTCAATCAATTTAAACTAATTAAAACTACTCAAACTTTCAGTCTTTTTGATGGACAATAAACACATGGGCATAGTTTAACCAGCTTAGTCTTAGCTTAGTTTAGTTTAGAGATACAGCGTGGAAACACGCCCTTCGGCCCACTGAGTCCATGCCGACCCCGTACACTAGCACTATCCTATACACAAAAACAATCTTTACCAAAGCCAATGAACCGACAAACCTGTACATTTTTGGAGTGTGGGAGGAAACCAGAGCTCCCGGGGAAAACCGATGGGGGGTACGTACAAACTCCATACCGACAGCACCCATAGTCAGGATTGAACCCTGGTCTCTAACATTGTAAGGGAGCAACTCTACTGCTGCGCCACTGTGCATCCAGCTGTCAAAGCATTTCTGTGGCAGTGATTTGAATTTACCATTGAAAGGCCCTGCACTGGGCACGTTCCCTCAGATTGGGATGTGCTGACTTTGTGCATCAAATTATTGCCAGGTGATCTGACCCAAGTAAATGGGGACTATATGGAAAAGGGATCAGTGAGATTCAGAGTTCAATGCTCGCAAGAAATTCCAGACAGTTACTCTTTACTTAAATTAATCACTGCTGTAGAGTAATGTTCTTGTTTGCTATTTTCCTCTTTAACAAACAATGATATTTGTTAACATTTGATCATTTTTAAATATGACATAATTGATATCAGGCATGTATCCTTCTCCTCTCTATCTGACGCTTTGTTGAACGTGTTATATTCTGACATGGTCTCTTTTAAAGTTTCTACAAAAGCATTCCTTTTTGTTCCTTTCATCTTTGTATCTGATGAAAATAAATCAAATTTATAGAGCAGAACAGGACAGACTGAAATGTACTGTGGGGACGATGAAAAGAAAAGGCTGGGTGGGGTGAGGGGATTGATAGCACAGTCCTATGGGGCCGAATGGCCAGTTTCTAGGTTGTGATCTGGTGCCTGCTATCGTTACCACAGTCTGAAATATCTACGAAGGCAAACTACCTAGGGATGATCATTCAGTTCAACAAGCTCCTAAGAGGAATAAAAGGATGCACTTGACAAGAAAATATATTTGTGAACAGAGTGGACATTCACATAATATCGGCACCCCAAAGCAACGTTGATTCACTTTTTTCCAATTAGCTTATAAAATGCAATAGCAAAGATACATCTCATCATCTCAGCAAATGTTACATTTCTTGCCTTATGTCCCTATCATTTCTTGAGGAAACTGAATTAAAATGTCAATGAAACACATTTTATATGATAATGGATTTTCCACTTTTACTTCATATTTCTGATTTTGTTCACTTCCTTTGATTTTTGTTCTGGGGAAAATTAAAAAAAAAGCAATTTAATTAGCTTAAAACCTATTTCTAATCCAGCTTATGAGCAGGAGTTAAAAATTGACAAAAGCAATCAAAATTGATAGTTTTTTTCTCCCCTTTAATTTAAAAAGTCCAAATGTTTCTTTCATCCTAACTTGGTAATGTGTTCAGACAGGCCACAGAATGTCTGACAAAATATTGATTGGGCAGTACACTATTCAGTCTGGAGCCTCCTGATTCAGTGGCAGACGACTCAGTAAATATAATTGGATGTCCGGAGGCACAAATAGATTTCTAACCAAACAGTGAAAATGACAAAGACACTGGAATATTGACTAAAAACACGAAGTACCATTTACGTACAAGAACGTTGACTGGGAAATTCAGTCACAGTCCACCTGTTTTCACCCTGTGCAAGGCCAACTAGGTGCACAAAATGGTGGGTCAAAAGTGCCATCCAGAAGTAACATATTTGATAAGGGTGAAGTACAATCCTTTCTTTGGTTATAATCAAAGCTGATACTGGACCATCACTTGCATAATTGAGGAACAAAGTCCTGCGTGAGTTTCCCAATGCAGCCAACATTGCCACTAGCCAAATTCAGGGGAGGCAGGATCACCTGCTGATCCAGGCACGGTTCTATCAGTGGTCTACTGAGTTATAACATTGGGGCTTCAGGTTCATGCAAAACACCGCAGGGCAAATGTCCAGTGCAGGCTGAGGGAGCACTGCACAGAAAGTGCCGCTGCCCAACAGATAATGTGCAAGTGTGCTGGAAGGAACTGCAGATGCTGGTTTACACCCACGATAGACACAAATTGCTGGAGTAACTCAGCAGGGCAGGCAGCATCTCTGGAAAAACATAATAGGTGACATTTCGGGTCGAGACCCTTCTTCAGACTGAGAGTCAGGGGAGAGAGAAACTATGTGTATGAAAAGGTTCAGAACAAATCAGAGCTGGCTGCATAAGAAAAAGTATCCGAGGCAGGTAATACAGATCAACTGGTTATTTATCTCCTTAAACTTTGCCGTGTCTAATCCAGTTGCTGCACTTGCTCATAAAACAATAGTTCTCTACATCTCAAACAATAATTCATTGCCTGCAAGGTGCTTTGGGACATACAGGGACATGAAAGGTACTATATAAAGCCTATATAAATGCAAATATTTATTTTGTTTTGAGGAGAGTTGTAGAAATGAGGACTGGATTGGGATTACTCACAGAAACTTCAACTGGAGTGTATGTTTATGGTATTGGGTTTAGATGTAGTTTTATAAGAATAAAGAGAGAGAAATAACTTGAAGTTACTTACTGCCTTTAGCTGTCTCACATTAGCCATTCATTGCCATTGACCGCCTTAAACATTCTGACAATCGTAAATAGCCAATGGGCCTGAATAAATAGCCTCTTCAATTAATCTCAACCTGAACTCGATATCTGGAAGTAACATCACTATAAAATCCAATAGAATCACCAATAGTCCTATTCCCAAGGCATATTTTGCAAAGGCCTTTGCAGCAGAATTTCAGTGATTATACATCTGAAGATTAGCAAAATTGTTTCAATTAATTTAAATATTTGAAGTGATTCTTTTCTCATTTTTTATAAAAAGTTATTCTTTATGGTTTATTTATTTATGGTTTAAGATGTATTTATGATTGTTTGAGCTCTTATTCTACATATTAAATTATCTTCATAGATAATTAAAAATTAAAAATGGAAAGATAAACTTTCGGATGGAAATCTCTCTCTCCTTGTGTTACGAGGAAGAGCTGCAACTATAATTCACAAAACTAAATTGCAGCTTTGTTGAGTTATGAATCAAAACATGTTTATCGTCAATACTTTGATACCCACTCCAAAAACCTTTCACTTACAGTGAATAATAAGACTGTGAAACATTGGCACTGAATGTCCTGTTGGTTTCGTGCTGACCTTTTAAAGGACAAAGCATACTTTGAATCTCCTTAAGCCAGCATGCTACAGAGTACCATCCCTGTGATAACCACACCTGGAGGGTGTGTGATATGGCAGGGTCTACTTATGTATCCCATCATGTGGAGAACAGGACAAGCCTCACCCACAACAAGGTTGCAGAAGCTAATTGCTGGTGAAGCATTGCCCTTTGCTGAACCTGCTCACAGCGGTCAAATTACATGAATATTTCACACATTAAGAAATATTCGTATTCCAAGACTATTAAATTCATCAAACAAATTTAAATCTTTACTAAAAACATAGCTTTTTTATAGAAATGAGAAACAACATTAGTGAACAGCGCAGTAGCGCAGAGGTAGAGTTGCTGCCTTACAGCGGCAGAGACCTGGGTTTGATGCTGACCACAGGTGCCGCCTGTACATAGTTTGTACTTTCTCCCTGTGACCACGTGGGTTTTCTCCGGTTGTTCCAGTTTCCTCCAACATTCCAAAGACATACAGGTTTGTAGTTTAATTGGTTTCGGTAAAATTGTAAATTGTCCCTAGTTTGTAGGATATTGTTCGTGTTCAAGGTGATTGCTCGTCAGCGTGGATTTGATTGGCTGAAGGGCCTGTGTCCGCGCTGCATGTCTAAAGTAAAATCACTCCAAATCAAACCAACTTTACTAATCAAAAAATACCAACGCCTATATTAATCTTTCTCAGCTGTTCACGACTGTGGGGTATATCTGCAACCGTCCCACCTGGTGACAAAATCATAAGCAGATTCTCCAGCGTTACTGCTGGTTAATTACCATGACTTTGTGTCCCCCACCTCCTGCTAACCATTCTCCATGTGGAAAAGTGTGAGTGGTAGAGTGCTGTCAGGAATTTCACACTTTAAGAATGTTCCTCTGGCCATCTTGTTGTGCATCGTGACCATGGCTGCCAACATTGGGTGAGAGTTGAGATTGAGAAATTGCGAGGGCTGTAGCGACCGAGGGGGGGAGGGTGTGGGACAGGCACGTGCTGTGAGTAATTACTCAGGGTAGGCAGTCAGTCAGCATTTTCTAAAAATCTTAAACCGCGCATGCGCAGATTGTTCTCCTCTACGTAAAAATAAAAATAAAGACAGTAACAACTCAATTTTCCCAAGGCTTCCAAGTCTCCTTCATCCTGAATTACTGAATGGGTGGGGGGGTGAAGGTTGACGGCAGGTGGAGAGATGGTGGTCCTTTTCAACACTCCTGCCCCCCCCCCCACAACTTAACCCCTGGCCACTCCCCGTATACTGTGAAAGGAACTATGCCCCATCCACCCCGGGAAATATGGTATTTAAAAATTACGGTATATTATATATAATATAATATAATTATGGAGCGAGTCAGAACAGGACCTAGAGTGGAGATTTTTGATTGGAGAAAGGCTAACTTTGAGGGAATGCGTGAGGATTTTAAAGGAGTGAATTGGGACACTTTGTTTCATGGGAAGGATGTAGAAGAGAAATGGAGGACATTTAAAGGGGAAATTGTAAGAGTACAGAATCTTTATGTCCCTGTTAGGTTGAAAGGAAATAGTAAAAATTGGAAAGAGCCATGGTTTTCAAGGGAAATTAGACACTTGTTTCGAAAAAAGAGAGATATCTACAATTATTATAGGAGGCATGGAGTAAATGAGGTGCTAGAGGAGTATAAAGAATGTAAAAATAATCTTAAGAAAGAAATTAGGAAGGCTAAAAGAAGATATGAGGTTGCTTTGGCAAGAAAGGTGAAAGTAAATCCAAAGGGTTTCTACAGCTATATTAATAGCAAAAGGATAACGAGGGATAAAATTGGACCATTAGAGAACCAGAATAGACAGCTATCTGCAGAGCCAAAAGAGATGGGGGGAGATATTGAACAATTTATTTTCTTCGGTATTCACCAAGGAGAAGGATATTGAACTCTGTGAGGTAAGGGAAAAAAGTAGAGTAACTATGGAAACTATGAGATTCAAAGAGGAGGAAGTACTGACACTTTTGAAAAATATAAAAGTGGATAAGTCTCCAGGTCCTGACAGGATATTCCCTAGGACATTGAGGGAAGTTAGTGTAGAAATAGCAGGAGCTATGACAGAAATATTTCAAATGTCATTAGAAACGGGAATAGTGCCGGAGGATTGGCGTACTGCGCATGTTGTTCCATTGTTTAAAAAGGGTTCAAAGAATAAAACCTAGCAATTATAGACCTATTAGTTTGACGTCAGTGGTGGGCAAATTAATGGAAAGGATACTTAGAGATAATATATATAAGCATCTGGATAAACAGGGTCTGATCAGGAACAGTCAACATGGATTTGTGCCTGGAAGGTCATGTTTGACAAACCTTCTTGAATTTTTTGAAGCGGTAACTAGGGAAATTGATGAGGGTAAAGCAGTGGATGTTGTCTATATGGATTTCAGTAAGGCCTTTGACAAGGTTCCCCATGGAAGGTTGGTTCAGAAGGTTCAATCTTTGGGTCTTGCGGAGTAGCAAGATGGATTCAACAGTGGCTGAATGGGAGATGTCAGAGAGTAATGGTGGATGGCTGTTTGTCAGGTTGGAAGCCGGTGACCAGTGGGGTGCCTCAGGGATCTGTGTTGGGTCCACTGTTGTTTGTCATGTACATCAATGATCCGGATGATGGGGTGGAAAATTGGATAAGTAAGTATGCAGATGATACTAAGATAGGTGGTATTGTGGATAATGAAGTAGATTCTCAAAGTCTACAGAGAGATTTGGGCCATTTGGAAAAGTGGGCTGAAAGATGGCAGATGGAGTTTAATGCTGATAAGTGTGAAGTGCTACATCTTGGCAGGACAAATCAAAATAGGACGTACATGGTAAATGGTAGGGAATTGAGGAATGCTGTGGAACAGAGGGATCTAGGAATAACTGTGCATAGTTCCCTGAAGGTGGAATCGCATGTAGATAGGGTGGTAAAGAAAGCCTTTGGTGTGCTGGCCTTTATAAATCAGAGCATTGAATATAGGAGTAGGGAAGTAATGTTAAAATTGTACAAGGCATTGGTAAGACCAATTCTGGAGTATGGTGTACAATTTTGGTCGCCTAGTTATAGGAAGGATGTCAACAAAATAGAGAGAGTACAGAGGAGATTTACTAGAATGTTGCCAGGGTTCCAGTAACTATGTTACAGAGAAAGGTTGAACAAGTTAGGTCTTTATTCTTTGGAGCGCAGAAGTTTAAGGGGGGACTTGATTGAGGTCTTTAAAATTATGAAAGGGATAGACAGAGTTGACGTGGATAAGCTTTTCCCATTGAGGGTTAGTGAAGATTCAAACAAGAGGGCATGACATGAGAATTAAGGGACAGAAGTTTAGGGGTAACGTGAGGGGGAACTTCTTTACTCAGAGGTTGGTGGCTGTGTGGAATGAGCTTCCAGCAGAGGTGGTGGAGGCAGGATCGATTTTAACATTTAAAAGTAAAGTGGATAGGTATATGGACGTGAAGGGAATGGAGGGGTATGGTCTGAGTGCAGGTAGATGGGACTAGGGGAAAACAAATGGTCGGCACGGACTGGATGGGCCGAGAGGGCCTGTCTCCGTGCTGTAATTGTTATATGGTTATATGGTTATATAGCACCAAGAACTGTACTTACCACATTATCGGTACACAAACTCCATTCTTGTCGCTTTGTTTTCTAAGATACTCTTCAGGTAATGGCAATCCATATTTGAGAAACCTGCCAAGAAACTTGCGCTGCGCATGCACAGTAAGCTGCTGCGCAATGCCAACATTGCAAAGGCAGAATTTCAGCTGCCTTCAGTACCCTGGAAATTGACGGCTTGAAGCAGCGCCGATGGCACGTCATCTGCATAGACCTTCGAGTGTTTTATGTACTGCGGAAGAAAGGCACGGAGAATTATGCCTACCTAAGAGATCGATCTCCCATGCCTTTACTATTTATATTTAAAATTGCCATTTTATAATTTTAGTCAGGGTAGACAGTGCCTACCTTGCCTACCCTGATGGCACGTGCCTGGTGTGGGAGAGGTGTATCCCTCCTCCCACGGTAGGGAGCTTTTGCATTTTCCAGATTGAAATTGTGCAATCTGGTGTATACTGTAGCGAGTCTTTTAATTTACACTTGAATGCAACATTTATGCTTCAAATTGGATTTGGTATGAATACGGTTAGGCTAAATTACATTCTTAATAACATTCCACAGTAGAGCCAGACTCTGATCAACAGGTGCAGCACATGAATGACCTTAGTATATTCATGTATGGAAATCAGATTATAATTCATGCTGTTATGCATATATATAGAGAGAAACAAAAACATAGAAACAAGGCATAGGGGTGTCAGACCTCCATCACTGTTCTGCACAAATCAATCAACCTTACCCTTTGACTATAGAAACAAGACAAAAATAATGCCACATATTAAACCGTATATGGTTCAATGAAATTAAGATATATATGTAAAACATATATATGGAAACATGCCCTTCGGCCCACCAAGTCCACACCGACCAGCAATCTACCATACACCAGTTGTATCCTACACACCAGGGACAATTTACAGAAGCCAATTAACCTACAAACCTGCACTTCTTTTGGATATGGGAGAAACCAGAATATCTAGAGAAAACCATGCGGTCAAAAGGAGAATACTGTACAGACAGCACCCGTAGTCAGGATTAAATCTGGGTCCGTGGTGCTGCAAGGAAGCAACTCTACCGCTTCATTAATGTTTTTTTTCTGCAATATATTTATTAAGGTGTCACGTCAATAAAGATGAACACATGATTCTGATTTCTGCCCATAGTTGGATAACACACATCTCCAGTCATTGTGTTTTATGGCTGATTTTCAACCTCTTCAGTCTGAAGATCTCGACCCGAAACATCACCTATTCTTTCTCTCCAGATATGCTGCCTGTCCTGCTGAGTTATTCTAGCTTTTAGTGTGTATCTTCAGTTCAAACCACCATCTGCAGTTCCTAATAATATTATTCACCTCAACTAAGTCTTTTCTTCACCTCCGTTGCTGCAGAGAATACAATCGCAGTTATCAAATCCTTCTTCAAAAAAAAAATTCCAGCCCTGCCAATATGTTCATAAATCACCCCTGGATCACCCCTGGATACTCTCCAGAACAATTGCACCTTTCTACAGTGTGTCATAGTCTTACAGCATGGAAACAGGCCCTTCATCCCAACTTGTCCATGCAGATCAAAATGCTCCATGTAAACTAGTCCCATTTATCTGCATTTAGCCCATATCCCTTTAAGCCTTGGTGTGCCAGTGTGTGTGTAAGAGTGTGTGTTTACGTTGTGTGGAATAGACTGAAGGCTGGGATTTGCAGATGTGTATTCTTGACAGGTGAACACCTTTATTAACAGAGCAAAGTCAGAAAGTGTCCCCGTAAATCTTATCCTGTACTGGTAAACTCGAGCAGCTAGTCTTTAGAAAATTATGCATTTCCAAGGGTACATTCTCCGTTTTCAAAACAGTCGCAATAACAAAGTCATCTTCTGCTAACAGCCTGACAATATAAATGGACTGGCTGATTTAACATCTGCTTTGAACTGGAGTGCTGCTGTTATTGTGGAAAAAAGATATACTGGAGAGTTTTTTTAGAACCAGCAGCAATCCACAGTCCCATTTATTCTGTGTAGTTGTCATAAGGGTTCCACTGACAAAATATTCTGATGTTAGTGGGCTTAAAAAAAAGGAGCAAATTCTGATTGAGTTTTTCTTTTAAGGAGTTGTGTAAAGTAGAGTCCTAGAGTCATGCAGCACAGAAACAGGCCAAAGCCCAACACATGCCGAACAAGATACCCCATCAAAACGAATCCCACCTGCCTATATTTGGCCCTCATCCCTCTAAACCGTTTTGTCTCTGAACCTGTCTAAATGTCTTTTACATGTTGTCATAGTATCTGGCTCAGCTACCTCATCTGGCAGCTCGTTCCACGTACCCACCACCCTCTGAGTGAAAATGTTGCCTCTCAGGTTCATATAAAATCCTTACCCTCTCATCTTAAACCTATGTCCTCTTTTTCTTGATTCCTCTACTCTGGGTAAAAGACTCTGCACATTCATCCTATCTAGTACCTTCAAGATCTTATACACCTCTATAAGATTGAAACATAGAAACATAGAAAATAGGTGCAGGAGGAGGCCATTCGGCCCTTCGAGCCAGCACCATTTATTGTGATCATGGCTGATCATCCCCTATCAATAACCCGTGCCTGCCTTTTCCCCATATCCCTTGACTCCAGTAGCCCCTAGAGCTCTATTTAACTCTCTCTTAAATCCATCCAGTGACTTGGCCTCCACTGCCCTCTGTGGCAGGGAATTCCATAAATTCACAACTCACTGGGTGAAAAAGTTTTTTCTCACCTCAGTCTTAAATGACCTCCCCTTTATTCTGTGGCCCCTGGTTCTGGACTCGCCCAACAAAGCAAACATTTTTCCTGCATCTAGCTTATCATGTCTATTTATAATTTTATATGTTTCTATAAGAGAACCCCTCATCCTTCTAAACTCCAGTGAATACAAGCCTAGTCTTTTCAATCTTTCCTCATATGACAGTCCCGCCATCCCAGGGATCAATCTCGTGAACCTAAGCTGCACTGCCTCAATCAAAAGGATATCCTTCCTCCTATTAGGAGACTAAAACTGTACACAATACTCCAGATGTGGTCTCACCAGAGCCCTATCCACCTGCAGAAGAACCTCTTTACACCTATACTGAAATCCTCTTGTTATGAAGGCCAACATTCCATAAGCTTACTTCACTGCCTGCTGTACCTGTAAGCCAACTTTCAGTGACCAGTGCACAAGGACGCCCAGGTCTTGCTGCACCTTCCCCTTATCTAACCTAACCCCATTGAGATAATAATCTGCCCCCTTGTTTTTGCCACCAAAGTGGATAACCTCACATTTATGTATATACAGTGGCTTGCAAAAGTATTCATACCCCTTGAACTTTTCCACATTTTGTCACGTTACAACCACATATGTAAATGTATTTTATTGAGATTTTATGTGATAGACCAACACAAAGTGGTGCATAATTGTGAAGTGGAAGGAAAATGATACATGGTTTCCAAATTTTATTACAAATAAAAAACTGAAAAGTGTGGCATGCAAAAGTATTCAGCCCCCCCGAGTCAATACTTTGTAGAACCATCTTTCGCTGAAATTACAGCTGCAAGTCTTTTGGGGTATGTTTCTACCAGCTTTGCACATCTAGAGACTGACATTTTTGTCCATTCTTCTTTGCAAAATAGCTCAAGCTCAGTCAGATTGGATGGAGAGTGTCTGTGAACAGCAATTTTCAAGTCTTGCCAGAGATTTTCAATTGGATTTAGGTCTGACTGGGCCATTCTAACACATGAATATGCTTTGATCTAAACCATTCCATTGTAGCTCTGGCCGTATGTTTCGGGTCGTTGTCCTGCTGGAATGTGAACCTCTGCCCTAGTCTCAAGTCTTTTGCAGACTCTAACAGGTTTTCTTCCAAGATTGTCCTGTATTTGGCTCCACCCATCCTCCCATCAACTCTGACCAGCTTCCCTGTCCCTGCTGAAGAAAAGCATCCCCATAGCATGATGCTGCCACCACCATGTTTCACAGTGGGGATGGTGTGTTCTGGGTGATGTGCAGTGTTAGTTTTCCGCCACACATAGCATTTTGCGTTTAGGCCAAAAACTTAAAGGCTGGGCAAGGAGAGCATCTTCCTCCACATGTTTGCTGTGTCCCCTTATAGCTTGTGGCAAACTGTAAACGGGACTTCTTCTGGCTTTGTTTCAACAATGACTTTCCTCTTGCCACTCTTCCATAAAGGCCCGATTTGTGGAGTGCACGACTAATAGTTGTCCTGTGGACAGATTCTCCTTCCTGAGCTGTGGATCTTTGCAGCTCCTCCAGAGTTACCATGGGTCTCTTGGCTGTTTCTCTGATCAATGCTCTCCTTGCCCAGCCTGTCAGTTTAGGTGGACGGCCATGTCTTGGTAGGTTTGCAGTTGTGCCATACTCTTTCCATTTTCGGATGATGGATTGAACAGTGCTCCGTGAGATGTTCAAAGCTTGGGTTTTTTTTAATAACCTAACTCTGCTTTAAACATCTCCACAACTTTATCCCTGACCTGTCTGGTGTGTTCCTTGGGCTTCAGGATGCTGTTTGTTCACTAATGTTCTCTAACAAACCTCAGAGGCCTTCACAGAACAGTTGTATTTATACTGAGATTAGATTACACACAAGTGGACTCTATTTACTAATTAGGTGATTTCTGAAGGCAGTTGGTTGCACTGGATTTTATTTAGGGGTATCAGAGTAAAGGGGGCTGAATACTTTTGCATGCCACACTTTTCAGTTTTTTATTTGTAAAAAAATTTGAAAACCATGTATAATTTTCCTTCCACTTCACAATTATGTGCCACTTTGTGTTGGTCTATCACATAAAATCCCAATAAAATACATTTACGTTTGTGGTTGTAACGTGACAAAATGTGGAAGCAAGCCACTATATTATACTGCATCTGCCATGCATCTGCCCACTTATTCAACCTGCCCAGGTCATCCTGCAACCTCCTAGCATCCTCTTCACAATTTACACTGCCACCCAGCTTTGTGTCATCTGCAAACTTGCTAGTGTTGCTCCTAATTCCCTCTTCCAAATCATTAATATATATGGTAAACAGTTGCGGCCTCAAAACCGAGCCTTGCGGCACTCCACTCGCCATTGCCTGCCATTCTGAAAAGGACCCGTTCACTCCTACTCTTTGCTTCCGGTGTGCCAACCAATTTTCTATCCATGTCAACACCCTACCCCCGATACCATGTGCTCTAATTTTAGTCACCAGTCTCCCAAGCAGGACCTTATCAAAGGCTTTCTGAAAGTCTAGATATACTACATCCACTGGTACACCTTCATCCATTGTACTTGTCACATCCTCAAAAAATTCCAGAAGATTAGTCAAGCATAATTTCCCTTTCATAAATCATGTTGACTTGGTGTAATCCATTTACTGCTATCCAAATGCCCCATTATTACCTCTTTAATAATTCACTCCAGTCTCTTTCCCACCACCAAAGTCAGGCTAACTGGTCTGTAATTCCCCGTTTTCTCTCTCCTTTCTTGAGAAGTGGGATAACATTAGCTATCCTCCAATCCACAGGAACTGATCCTGAATCTATTGAACATTGAAAAATGATCACCAATACATCCACTATTTCTGGAGCCACCTCCCTGAGGACCCTGGGATGCAGACCATCAAGCCCAGGGGATTTATCATCCTTCAGTCCCATTAGCCTACCCAATACTATTTCTCGCCTAATGAAAATTTCATTCAGTTCCTCTACCCCCTTAGATTCTCTGTCCTCCAGTACATATAACCATATAACCATATAACAATTACAGCACGGAAACAGGCCCTCTCGGCCCTTCCATTCCGTGCCGACCATTTGTTTTCCCCTAGTCCCATCTACCTGCACTCAGACCATACCCCTCCATTCCCTTAACGTCCATATACCTATCCACTTTACTCTTAAATGTTAAAATCGATCCTGCCTCCACCACTTCTGCTGGAAGCTCATTCCACACAGCCACCACCCTCTGAGTAAAGAAGTTCCCCCTCACGTTACCCCTAAACTTCTGTCCCTTAATTCTCATGTCATGCCCTCTTGTTTGAATCTTCCCTACCCTCAATGGGAAAAATATATCCACGTTAACTCTGTCTATCCCTTTCATCATTTTAAAGACCTCAATCAAGTCCCCCCTTAACCTTCTGCAAAGAATAAAGACCTAACTTGTTCAACCTTTCTCTGTAACATAGTTGCTGGAACCGTGGCAACATTCTAGTAAATCTCCTCTGTACTCTCTCTATTTCGTTGACATCCTTCCTATAACTAGGCGACCAAAATTGTACACCATACTCCAGAATTGGTCTTACCAATGCCTTGTACAATTTTAACATTACTTCCCTACTCCTATATTCAATGCTCTGATTTATAAAGGCCAGCACACCAAAGGCTTTCTTTACCACCCTATCTACATGCGATTCCACCCTATCTACATGCGAAACATCTGGGAGATTGTTTGTGTCTTCCTTAGCGAAGACAGATCCAAAGTACCTATTCAACTCTTCTGCCATTTCCTCGTTGCCCATAATAATTTCACTTCGGAGTCACGTGAGTGACTACGTGAAGAACCCGCCTCACGCTGGCAACGGCATGACGTCAACGCTGACGGCGCAAGGAGGAGCTGCAGTAAGGAGCAGCTCCTCGGCAGCGGTCGGAACGGCCCGCAGGTAAGTGCAGTTAGACCGGGGCATTTTTTAGGTTACGCTGGGTGGCTCCAGCAAACAAAACCAAAAGTAAATTTAGAGCCACGTTAACGTGCTGATTGAGCACTGATTATTAAAGAAAAATGGAGAAATCGGGAAAGAAGTTTTCGCGGGTAAAAAGATGTTCCCGGGGTGAAAGTAAAAATACGGGACGCGAAGTTAGTGCGGACCCGGTTTCCGATACCGTTGGCCGCCGATTTACCCGATAGTGAGTTTCCAGATTCTCCAGAAATAATAACCACGGAGGAAAATGTTCCTAAAAAATGCAAAAAGAAATCTGAGAGGCCCGTGGTTTCTGATGACTCTGATACTGAAAGACCTCCAGACAATAAAACTATGTGGCTAAAAATGGAGCATATGGAGAAAGTTCTCCAAACAATAATGAGACAAGGGTCACAGTACCCAGATGAATCCCAAAAAATCCCTGAGGGGTTTGAATATGATGAATATGGCTGTGGGCCAAGTTGGGAATATGATACTCCGGACCCAGGATTTGGGCTGGAAGATGTCTCATGGGATGATATCCCAATTGATTTAGGGCTGCAGAAGGCAGACCCTGCTGGTGGCTATATGGCTTTTGAAAGCACACCACAAAGTAAAAAGAAAAGGCCTAATGTGCCTGGGATAGCACAAGATTTTGCTATACCTGAAGGAAGTGGTGAGGCTATGGAAGAAATCCTAGCTGCAAACATAAATTATATGGTATCTCACTAACTTCACAATTCTGTGATGAATGAAACATCAGAATTATATAAAGCTCCAAGAAATTGTGCCTCATTGGAAGTGCCTACGGTGAATCCGATGATATGGACGTCTATGACTCCAAGTATGAGAGCCCAAGAAGTGAAGTTTCAAAAGGTGCTCAAATTAATTTCTGCTGCCATTACGGCCTATGGCAGGCAAATGGAGAATCTGGAAATGGAAAAGATTCAAAAGGATACTTTGGGCTTATTATGTAATTCATTTTATGAAATTAATTGTATGAGGAAAATGGCGATTCGGCCCATATTTCACCCTAGATTTGCAAGCCTGTGTCAAGAAAGTGGAGTTCAAGCTCCTGGGTATTTGTTTGGAGAAAATCTGCCGAAACAGCTGAAAGAGTTGGATGAAGAAGCTAAATATTTTAGCAATGTTAAACCTTTTGTTTTTGGACAAAGAAGGGTTTTTTTCGACCCGAAGGGGTTTCGATTTCCGTTATAGAAGCAGAAGTTTGTCACGAAAATATTATCGTGCTGTGTAGGCGAGTGCTTCCCTGTATTCGGGAAGAAGGAGACCACCACGCTCATACGGAGAGGTATTAAAGACTTATATACTTAAAGAAACTGTGGATGACTCTCCAGTTGGAGGGAGATTGCAAAAATTTTATAATGCCTGGCTTAACATTACTTCTGATCGATATGTATTACAAGCAGTTTCGGGAGCCATTATTATTTTTAAAGAAGGGGTTAATCCTCCTGTACAGAATAGACCTGCTTATGCTTATGTGTTTTCTGCAGAGGAAAGAATGGAGATTAATGTGGAAATTGACAAATTATCTGGAAAAGGCGTAATTGAAAAGACTTATGAACATAAGCATCAATTTGTCTCTAATATATTTCGAAGAGATAAAAAAGATGGTGGTTGCAGAATTATTCTGGACCTTACAGATCTGAATAAGTTTGTTCAATACAAACATTTTAAGATGGAGACATTCAGTACTGCAAAATATCTTATCTCAGCAGGGTGTTATATGGCTAAGATTGATTTGAAGGATGCCTATTATTCTGTAGCAATTCATCAATGCTTCAGGAGGTATTTGAAATTTAATTGGATGGGACAATTATGGCAGTTTAAAGCTTTACCAAATGGATTGAGTTCGGCTCCTAGACTCTTTACAAAACTGTTGAAACCAGTTTTAGCCCAATTAAGAGCACAGAAACACATTGTTATGGCTTATCTGGATGATATTCTGATCATTAATGATACTCAAGAGTCAGCTGAGCACTCAGTTTCAGTTACTAAAGCTTTGTTTGAAAAGCTAGGGTTTTTGATTCATCCAATTAAGTCCCAGCTGCAGCCAGCACAATCAATTAACTTTTTGGGGTTTGTAATTAACTCAGTGACTATGTTAGTTACTTTGCCAACAGAGAAGGCCAATGACATCTTGATGACTTGTAATTACCTCATTCACAAACCTTATCCCTCCATCCGAGAAGTGGCGAAAACCATTGGGAAAATGGTAGCAGCATTTCCGGCAGTGGAATTTGGTCCATTACATTATCAAAATCTTCAAAGGGACAAAATAAGGGCTCTTAAAGAGAAGGCAGGTCACTTTGACAGGCCTATGCAATTAACAAAAGAAGCCGTGTTGGAATTACAATGGTGGGTTGAAAATGTCCCACAAGCTGCTAAGAATATCATGATTAAACAACCTGAAATGGTTTTACAAACGGATGCTAGTGCTCTCGGATGGGGGGCTACAGATTCATCCTCCAGTTGTGGAGGTAGATGGAAAGCTCAAGAAGAAGCGTTTCTTCAAGTTTATGGTATTAACTATTTGGAGTTATTGGGTGCTTTTTATGGACAAAGCATATTGTTGTGCTAAACAAGGTCTACATGTGTTAATACAGTTAGACAATAAAACGGCTGTTGCATACATTAATCACATGGGGGGAGTTAGGTCAGTATCATGTGATTGTCTGGCCAATGAGATATGGCAATGGTGTATTGGTCGCCAAATATGGATTTCAGCAAGCTACATTCCGGGTAAGGACAATGTGGTAGCAGATGAAAGGTCCAGGATTTTTAAAGATAATACGGAATGGATGCTTAAGCCAGCAATATTTAAGAATATTGTAAACCAATTTGGGTTGCCAGAAATAGATTTGTTTGCATCTAGGCTTAATCATCAGTTGCCTACTTATGTGTCTTGGGAACACGATCCAGATGCAGTAGCAGTAGATGCTTTTTCATTACACTGGGGAAAGATGTTCTTTTATGCTTTTCCACCATTTGCTTTGATTCAGAGATGCCTGAAGAAGATACAACAAGATTCTGCTTCTGGATTGTTGGTAGTTCCAAATTGGCCAACTCAACCTTGGTTCCCAGTAATGCTGAATATGATTAAAGAACCATATATGTCGATTCCTAACTGTAGTGATATCTTGACTAATCCGGTAACTAAAGAGATTTACCCATTGTATGCATATATGAATTTGTTAATCTGCAGGTTTTGACCAGACCACTACAGGAGCTGGGATTGTCGGACCAAACTATGGAAGTTATGGTTGCATCATGGCGCAATAGCACACAAAAGCAATATATGACACATATTAAGAAATGGGAAGACTTTTGCACACAGTCAAATATTTCTTATGATACTGTAAATATTGCAAATGTTTTGGAATTCCTTGCCAATTTGCATTTTCAGCAACATTTAAGTTACAGTGCCATTAACACTGCACGCAGTGCCTTGTCGTCCTATTTAGGGCTTATGACTGATCAGAGATCAATTGGGTCGCATCCATTAATATCTAGATTTATGAAAGGAATCTTTAATATTAATCCACCCAAACCAAGATACACAGAGATTTGGGATGTGAGCATTGTACTTACGCTACTTAGACAATGGACTCCAATTGAAGGGTTGACATTGGAAAGATTGACATTGAAATTAGTCATGTTAATGTCACTGGTCTCAGCTCAAAGAGTGCAAACTTTACAAATGTTGCGTTTAGACTGTATGCATGTGACTACAGATAATGTTGTGTTCTATGTTTACGAGTTGATCAAACAAAGCAGACCAGGGAGATCTGGAACAAAGGTAACCTTTCAAGCTTATCATATTGATCCTACTTTGTGTGTGGTTAAACATTTGAACGAATATATTAAAGTTACTGACACCCTTCGAGGAAATGAAAAAGCGTTAATGGTTACGCACAAAAAACCACACACAAAAGCTTCAGTTCAAACTATCTCAAAATGGTTGAAACAGGTGTTGGTTTTTAGCGGGAGTAGACACTGATGTGTTCAAATCTCACTCCACCAGGGCGGCAGCTACGTCCGCGGCGAAGGGGCGGGACGTACCTCTCGAGCATATTTTAAAAGTCGCAGGGTGGAGTAAAGAAGAAACTTTTTCAAAGTTCTACAATAAACCTGTTCACACTATGACAAGCTTTTGGACACGCGGTGTTGGGAGCACTATAATCACCTGCTTTGTTTACTATTAATTGCTATAATCAATGGTGTAGTCACTTCTATCTTTTATCACTTGTAATCATTTTCCCTCAGATATAAGGAGGGTTATTATATGGTCTTTAAACCATTAAAAAGTTAATTGTGAAATGATCTAACATTAGTCTGGTTTCTCATGTATGTGTTTACTTAGCCGGACTGTCGTACGGATTGATTCTACGACATAAAAAACACAGAAAGCTTTAAAATCTTCACGTAGTCACTCACGTGACTCCGAAGTAAAATAGTAAGATTAAACAAGAACTTACCAGTTCGAAGTTTGATCGTTATTTTATGAGGAGTTACGATGAGGGATTACGTGCCCTCCACTCCCACCCTCATAAAATAAATGATCAAATGGTAGTTCTGAGTCTTTTATGAGTCTTTTATTTCACCCGTGTCTGCCTTCAAGGGACCCACATTTGACTTTTTCCCTTTTTCCCTTAACATATCTAAAGAAGCTTTTACTGTCCTTCTTTATATTCCTGACCAGCTTCCCTTCGTACTTCATCTTTTCAGCCTGTATTGCCCGTTTTGTTTCCTTCTGTTGTCCTATCAAAGTTTCCCAATCCTCTGGCTTCCGGCTACTCTTTGCTGTGTTATACATCTTTTCTTTTAGTTTTATTCTATCCCTAACTTCTCTTGTTAGCCACGGTTGGCTCCTACTCCCCTTAGAATCTTTCTTCCTTTTTGGAATGAAATGATCCTGCGTCTTCCGGATTATGCACAGAAATTCCTGCCATTGCTTTTCCACCGTCATTCCTGCTAGGATCCCTTTCCAGTCTACATTGGCCAGCTCCCCTCTCATGCCTTCATAGTCCCCTTTGTTCAACTGTATCGCTGACACTTCCGATTTAACCTTCTCCTTCTCAAATTTCAGATTAAAACTAATCATATTATGATCACTACCTCCCAGCGGTTCCTTCACCTCAAGTTCTCTCATCATATCTGGTTCATTGGACAACACTAAATCCAGCATTGCCTTTTCTCTGGTCGGCTCCATTACAAGCTGCTCTAAGAATCCATCTCGGAGGCATTCTACAAACTCTCTTTCTTGGGGTCCTGAACCAACCTGATTTTCCCAGTCTACCTGCATATTGAAATCCCCCATCACCACAGTGGCATTACCTTTGTTACATGCCAGTTTTAACTCCTGCTGCAACTTACACCCTACATCCGGGCTACTATTTGGAGGTATGTAAATAACACCAACTATTGTCTTCTTGCCTTTACAATTCCTCAACTCAATCCACAGTGATTCTACCTCGTCAGTCCCTATGTCTTCCCTCGCAAGGGACTGAATTCCATCCCTCACCAGCAGAGCTACCCCCCCTCCTCTGCCCACCTGCCTGTCCTTTCTGTAGGATGTTATAGCCCTGAATATTAAGCTCCCAGGCCCGATCCTCCTGCAGCCACCTCTCAGTAATCCCCACGTTGTCACATCTACCAATCTCTAACTGGGCCTCAAGCTCATCTACTTTACTTTTTATACTTTGCGCATTCATATACAATACTATTAATTCCTTACTCATCTCACCTTTCACATCGATCCCTATTACACTTGGCCATACACTCCTCTCCCTTTGTGAGCTTCCTTTCCCGTTAATTCTGGGGTCATTAACCATCCCGTTACTCTCTTTCCCTTTAACTCCGTCCTTGACTATCCCATTTGACACCCCACCCCCCTTATTCAGTTTAAAACCACCCGTGTAACAGTGGCAAACCTGCCTGCCAGAATCACCCCTTAGTCTCCTGTGTTCCAAGAAATAAAGTTCTAGCCTGCCCAACATCTTCCTAGAGCCCAGGCTATTATATCCTGTCACAACCTTGTAAATCGTGTCTGCAGTCTGTCCAGTTTAACACCATCATTCCTACAGCAGGGTGATCAGAATTGAGCACAATACTCCAAATGCAGCCTCATCAATGTCTTCTGCAAGGGTAACATAACGTCCCGACTTTTATTTTCACTACCCTGACTGATGAAGGCCAATGTGCTGAGAGCCCTCGTAACCACCTTATCGACCTGTTCCGCCACTTTTAGAGAATTATTCACATGCACTCCCGATCCCTCTGCTCTACAACACTTACTGGGGCCCTGTCATTTACAATGAAGGTTCTGCCCTTTACAATGAAGGTCCTGCCCAGATTTGACTTTCCAAAATACAATATCTCATGGTTATCTGCATAAAACTCCATTAATCCTTCCACAGCCCATTTGCCCATCTGATCCTGATCCCACTGTAATTTTTGATAACATCTTTGCTATCTACGATAGCACCCACTGATGAATCGTGCCTTCTGCATTCCAATCCAAATCATCGATATAAACCACAAACACCAATGGGCTCTCTCTGAACCAATCCCTGATGCACTCCACAAGTCACAGGCCTTTCATTACCACATCTACATATAGACAATGTATATGGCTATGCCCTAATTAACCATCCTGGTTACTTCTTGGATACTTCATAATTCATGATCTCCCATGTACAAAACCATCCTTACTATCCCCAATCAGTCCCTGTCTATCCATAAAGTAATTGTTGAAATTTTGCGATTTGACTATGGTTTTGGTGCTTATTTCTGTTCATTGCCCTGTAACCCTACTCCTCCTTGTCATCATGTTCTCCTGCAGTGAGAAAACATCAGAATTTAAGGTCATAAGGAATAGGAGTAGAATTAGGCCATTCAGCCCATCAAGTCTACTCCGCCATTCAATCGTGGCTGATCTATCTCTCTCTCCTAACCCCATTCTCCTGCCTTCTCCCCATAACCTCTGACATCCATATTAATCAAGTATAGAAGGAATAGCTCATTCAGCTCCTCATGTCTGCTCCATCATTTAACAAGTCATGACAGATTTTTCACGGTACTCTTTTTCTGCCAATAATCACTTAATTTCCTTAACATGTAAAAACTGCTCTATCTTGAGCAACTGGGCCTCTATGACCTTCCTGAGTAAAGAATTCTATATATTCACATCCTTCTGGAAAAATCCACTTTTGTTTTTGTATACCCCTTGTCTTTTTCAAACCATCTCCCTATCAAATGCGCCCTTCACCTGCATCCACCTATTACTTGCAAGGCTTTGCCCTGCCTTTCCTCTCTTCCAGCTTTCTTTCCCTCTCCCACTCTCAGTTTGAAGAAGGTTCCTGACCCGGAACGTCACCTATTCAACGTCTCCAGAGATGCTGCCTGGCCCACTGAGTTACTCCAGCACTTTGTGCCTTTCTCTGGATTTAACTCTCCCCTTGTTTTCTTATGTGTAAACCGACAATCCTCCTTGAAATCAATGAGATCAAAAATCCTGCACCAGAATATGACCTAAGGGAATTTCAGAGGGGTACAGATCCATGTGAAGTTCAATGGCAGGTCGAACTGACAAATTTGTGCAGACGTCTGCTGACGTGTTTCCATTTAACTGGATGAATGCCAACAGTTCCATTTGCAACTTGCTGGCTTTTACTGACACGTTATGGACCAAGGTGATTCTAATGTCTAATTGATTTTAAACGTGGATTTTAAAGCTTAGTAGCCACATCTAACCTAATCATAGAAACATAGAAACCTACAGCACAGAAATAGGCCCTTACAGCCCACCTCATCCATGCTGACCATGATGCCCATCTACTCTAATCCCATTTGCCTGCATTCAGCCCATCTGTCTGCACTTTTCCTCAAAGTACTTGTCCACATGCCTTTTAAACATTGTAAGTGCATCTGCAATTAAAGTACATCTCAGTTCTCAATAAATCTATTTTCCCATTCTATCAGAAGGACAAATGAATATTGCCAACACAACAGCATGCCTTTGATAATGAGGAGGTGAATACGTGTGAATTGTATGAATATATGTATACACACACACACATAAATATATATATACAAACATATACATATACGTATATATGTATACACACACACGCACACACACACACACACACACACACACACACACACACACATATATATATATGTGTGTTGTGTGTGTGTGTGTGTGTATGTGTGTGTGTATATATATATATATATATATTATATATATATAATATATATATATATATTAGCAGGGAATTTAAATTTAAGCAGAGAATCAGCATTTCTGCATTTTAAATGAATGCTTCTTTCAATGAACTACATGGAAATTGACCATGTGGTTTATTCTACGTAAAAGGACTGGAAGGAATTATGGCAACATATAGAAGAACATATCTCGCATATAGAAAGAGACAAGTAAGAAATTGATCATTTATATCAGTTAAAGTGGGGTTTAATAAGTTGCTGAACTCCACTCAGCTGCCTCCCAACATCTTCTCTGTGCTTATCGTGTGAACCAAGTGATTACAATTTGTGGTATTTGGTAATTGGCTGAATTTTAGCGCCCTCAATTTGGCAGTCTGAGATGGTGAAAACTTGAAAGTGAGTGTGTAGGAAGGAACAGCAGATGCTGGTTTATACTGAAGATGGGCATGAAGTGCTGGAGCAACTCAGCAGGTCAGGCAGCATCTAGGGAAAAATTAAATGGTTATTCTTCAGGTCGGAACCCTTCTTCAGACTGAGAGTATCGGGGGGGGGGGGGGGGGGGGGGGGGGGGGGAGGAGAGAAGGGGAGGTGTCTTTCCTTGAAATGGAGTGTGGCACTTGCCAGACCTTCATAAATAGTTCCTTGATAATCGGGAGGTGAATACTTTGACTTTGGTTCTGTGTATCGTGAAGTGGCTGAGCTTTACTGTGATCATCTGACTCTGGTACACAGATGCTCAAGGGACAGATGGAGCTGCAGTGGATTGCATGGATCATTCGACACTCCTCCTTCCTCATCTGCCTCCACTTGCAGCAGCTGGAGGGACTTGATGTTTGACGTCCCACCCCGGATGTTTCACTGCGACTTTGAGCAATCTTGTGTGAGGGGTAACAATATTCCAAGAAGGGTTTGAGGATTTTTGGAAGCATTTTCACTCCTCCTGTGAATTGTTGCCTTCGCAGAGCAGCATAGACGGCTGTCCTTGTGGCTGCCTTTATTTTGCTGAGAGACTTTGCATCAATGGCCAACCATAGTTCACTGTCCACAGACCCATGAACATTTGTGTGGCTTACAACCTAATCGTATTTA
This sequence comes from Okamejei kenojei, assembly GCA_035221665.1. NCBI lineage: Eukaryota > Metazoa > Chordata > Chondrichthyes > Rajiformes > Rajidae > Okamejei > Okamejei kenojei. The sequence goes on along the minus strand of CM069135.1, from coordinate 31,872,235 downwards.
CATTGGATTCTCCAATTTTAGGTAACCTCTAGCAACACACCCCTCTCCACTTTATCCTCCACAAACACTCATTTCTCCATCCCTTTTCCCTGTGCTCACCTAGAATGGCACCTATTTCTTCCCTTCCCCTCCCCTGGCATTCCTTCCTCTGGCTTCACAATTCACAACTCTTCAAGCCTTTGGCACACCATTTTTTTCATCTCTGTCTTTGTCCAACCATCACCCACCCCCATGTTCATCTATTACCTATTATGCTTTCTCTTGCCCTTCCTCTCTTCTAGCTTTCTTCTTCCCCCCCCCCCCCCCCCCACTCAAATCAATCTGAAGAATGGATCGAGACCTGTAACATCCCCAATCCATATTCTCCAGAGATGCCACTTGACCCGCTGAGTAATTCCAGCACTGTGTGTCTATGTCAAGGGTTGTTTTAGTTTGTTATTGTTGCAGATTCTCTAATATGGAAGAACTGCTGTGTGAAAATACATGGTCAAGATACTGGATCTCAATTTATGAGGACTGTCACATTTTGTCTTTGATTTGCACATCCCTAAGGCAAGATGATACCTGTAGAGCCAAAACTAATGAAAGCAATGACAGAATTTAGAATGCATATTCTCGACCATAGTATGTCAGGCTACAGAACTGTGTCTCAGACATGATAGTGAGCAACACAGGAACCCCACAGGGGATGGTGCCCTCTCTCTTCCTGTTCACCATCTACACCTCAGACTTCAGATACAACTGAGACTCCTGCTACCTGCAGAAAATTTCAGATGACTCTGCATCAGGGAGGGGAAGGAAGCTGAATACAGAGGTGTAGTCAATGGCTTTGTTGAGTGGTGTGGGCTCAATCACCTGCAGCTCAACACTGACAAGGAAAAGGAGTTAGTGGTGGACATTAGGAGGAGAGGAACACCCCTGTTTCCATCAAGGATGTGGATGTGAACAAGGAGTACAAGTACTTTGGAGTTTACCTGGACAGTAAACTGGACTGGTCCAGGAATACTGAGGCACTGTATAAGAAGGGACAGAGCCATCCGTACGTTCTGAGGAGGCTCCGCTCTTTAAACTACAGTCAGATGATGCAGATGTTCTATCAATCGGTGGTGGCCAGTGCCATCCTCTTTGCTGTTGTGTGCTGGGGTAGCAGGGCAAAGGCCGCAGACGACAACAGGATTAACAAGCTCATCAAGAATGTTGGCTCCATCCTGGGGGTGGAGTTAGATTCATAGGAGGTGGTCTTGGAGGGGAGGATGCTCCTCAAACTGCAGAGCATCTTGGACAATTCATTCGTCAACCTGAGGAGCACCTTCAGCAACAGATTGGTTCCACCAAGATGCAGCACAGAATGCTGCAGGAGTTTCCGATTGCGGCCGCAATCGAGACTCCAGGATGGTATGTTGCCTCCCTGGTGCAAGGGTCAGGGATATCACTGAATGGCTGCAGAACATTCTGGAGGGGGAGGGTGAACAGCCAGTTGTCGTGGTGCACATTGGCACCGACGATATAGGTGAAAAACAGGATGAGGATTTACAAGGCGAATTTAGGGAGCTAGGAGATTAACTACTTTTTAGGACCTCAAAGGTAATAATCTCTGGATTACTACCAGTGCCATGTGCTAGTCATAGTAGAAATAGGATGATATTGCAGATGAATACGTAGCTTGAAAAATGGTGCAAGGGGGAGGGATTCAAATGTCACGGGCATTGGAACCAGTTCTGGGGGAGGTGGGACCAGTACAAACAGGACGGTCTGCACCTGGGCTGCAATGGAACCAATGTCCTTGGGGGAGTGTTTGCTAGTGCTGTCAGGGAGGACTTACACTAATGTGGCAGGGGGATGGGAGCATGATCAGAGAGACAGAGGGATGTAAAATGAGGGTAGAAGCAATAGGTAGCAAGGTGAAAAGTAAAAGTGGCAGGCAGAAAAATCCAGGGCAACTTTTCAAAATAACTGTATAAGGGGTAAGAGTGTTGTAAAAACAAGCCTGAAGGCTTTGTGTCTCAATGCAAGGAGCATTCGTAATAAGGTGGATGAGTTGAATGTGCAGATAGTTATTAATAAATAGTTAAACAGATAGTTGGGATCACGGAGACATGGCTCCAGAGTGACCAAGGCTGGGAGCTGGACATCCAGCGATATTCAATATTCAGGAGGGATAGACAGAAAGGAAAATGAGGTGGAGTAGCGTTGCTGGTTAGAGAGGAGATTAACGCAATAGAAAGGAAGGACATTAGCTTGGTAGATGTGGAATCGATATGGGTAGAGCTGCTAAACACTAAGGGGCAGAAAACACTAATATGAGTTGTGTACAGGCCACCTAACAGTAGTAGTGCAGTTCGGGATGGCATCAAACATGAAATTAGAAATGCGTGCAACAAAGGTAAAACAGTTATAATGGGTGACTTCAATCTACATGTAGATTGGGTGAATCAAATTGGCAGGGGTGCTGAGGAAGAGGATTTCTTGGAATGTATGCGGGATAGTTTTCTAAACCATCATGTAGAGGAACCAACAAGAGAGCAGGCTATTTTAGACTGGGTATTGAGTAATGAGGATGGGTTAGTTAGCAGTCTTGTTGTGCGTGGCCCCTTGGGCAAGAGTGACCATAATATGGTTGAGTTCTTCATTAGGATGGAGAGTGACATTGTTAATTCAGAAACAAGGGTTCTGAACTTAAAGAAAGGTAACTTTGAGTGTATGAGATGTGAATTGGCCAAGATAGACTGGCAAGTGATTCTTAAAGGGTTGACGGTGGATATGCAATGGAAGGCATTTAAAGACTGCATAGATGAACTACAACAATTGTTCATCCCAGTTTGGCAAAAGAATAAATCAGGGAAGGTAATGCATCCGTGGATAACAAGGGAAATCAGGGATAGTGTCAAAACAAAAGATGAAGCATACAAATTAGCCAGAAAAAGCAGCCTACTAGAGGACTGGGAGAAATTCAGAGTCCAGCAGAGGAGGACAAAGGGCTTAATTAGGAAAGGGAAAATAGATTATGAAATAAAACTGGCAGGGAACATAAAAACGGACTGCAAAAGTTTTTATAGATATGTGAAGAGAAAAAGGTTAGTTAAAACAAATGCAGGTCTCTTGCAGTCAGAAACTGGTGAATTGATCATGGGGAACAAGAACATGGCAGACCAATTGAATAACTACTTTGGTTCTGTCTTCACTAAAGAAGACATAAATAATCTGCCGGAAATAGCAGGGGACCGGGGGTCAAATGAGATGGTGGAACTGAGTGAAATCCAGGTTAGCCGGGAAGTGGTGTTAGGTAAATTGAATGGATTAAAGGCCGTTAAATCCCCCGGGCCAGATATGCTGCATCCCAGAGTACTTAAGGAAGTAGCCCCAGAAATAGTGGATGCATGTGATAATTTTTCAAAACTCTTTAGATTCTGGAGTAGTTCCTGAGGATTGGAGGATAGCTAATTTAACCCCACTTTTTAAAAATGGAGGGAGAGAGAAAACAGGGAATTACAGACCAGTTAGTCTAACCGGTAGTGGGAAAAATGCTAGAGTCAGTTATTAAAGATGGGATAGCAGCACTTTTGGAAAGTGGTGAAATCATTGGACAGTCAGCATGGATTTATGAAAGGTAAATCATGTCTGACGAATCTTATAGAATTTTTCGAGGATGTAACTAGTAGAGTGGAGAAGGGAGAACCAGTGGATGTGTTATATCGGGACTTACAGAAAGCTTTCGACAAGGTCCCACATAAGAGATTAGTATACAAACTTCAAGCACACGATATTGGGGGTTCAGTATTGATGTGGATAGAGAACTGGCTGGCAGTCAGGAAGCAAAGAGTAGGAGTAAACGGGTCATTTTCAGGATGGCAGGCAGTGACTAGAGGGGTACCGCAAGGCTCAGTGCTGGGATCCCAGCTATTTACAATGTATATTAATGATCTGGATGAAGGAATTGAATGCAACATCTCCAAGTTAGCGGATGACACAAAGCTGGGGGGCAGTGTTAGCTGTGAGGAGGATGCTAGGAGGCTGCAAGGTGACTTGGATGGGCTGGATGAGTGGGCAAATGCATGGCAGATGCAGTATAATGTGGATAAATGTGAGGTTATCCACTTTGGTGGCAAAAACAGGAAAGTAGACTATTATCTGAATGGTGGCCGATTAGGAAAAGGGGAGATGCAACGAGACCTGAGTGTCATGGTACACCAGTCATTGAAAGTAGGCATGCAGGTGCAGCAGGCTGTGAAGAAAGTGAATGGTATGTTGGCATTCATAGCAAAAGGATTTGAGTACAAGAGCAGGGAGGTTCTACTGCAGTTGTACAGGGTCTTGGTGAAGACACACCTGGAGTATTGCGTACAGTTTTGGTCACCTAATCTGAGGAAAGACATTCTTGCCATAGAGGGAGTACAGAGAAGGTTCACCAGACTGATTCCTGGGATGGCAGGACTTCGATATGAAGAAAGACTGGATAGACTCGGCTTGTACTCGCTGGAATTTAGAGGATTGAGGGGGGATCTTACAGAGACCGACAAAATTCTTAAGGGGTTGGACAGGCTAGATGCAGGAAGATTGTTCCCGATGTTGGGTAAGTCCAGAACAAGGGGTCACAGTTTAAGGATAAGTGGGAAGTCATTTAGGACCGAGATGAGAAAATCATTTTTCACACAGAGAGTGGTGAATCTGTGGAATTCTCTGCCACAGAAGGTAGTTGCAGCCAGTTCATTGGCTATATTTAAGAGGGAGTTAGATATGGCCCTTGTGGTTAAAGGGATCAGGGGGTATGGAGAGAAGGCAGGTACAGGATACTGAGTTGGATGATCAGCCATGATCATACTGGCGGTGCAGGCTCGAAGGGCCGAATGGCCTACTCCATATAACCATATAACCAAATAACCATATAACAATTACAGCATGGAAACAGGCCCTCTCGGCCCTTCCAGTCCGTGCCGACCATTTGTTTTCCCCTAGTCCCATCTACCTGCACTCAGACCATAACCCTCCATTCCCTTCACGTCCATATACCTATCCACTTTAGTCTTAAATGTTAAAATCGATCCTGCCTCCACCACTTCTGCTGGAAGCTCATTCCACACAGCCACCACCCTCTGAGTAAAGAAGTTCCCCCTCACGTTACCCCTAAACTTCTGCCCCTTAATTCTCATGTCATGCCCTCTTTGTTTGAATCTTCCCTACCCTCAATGGGAAAAGCTTATCCACGTCAACTCTGTCTATCCCTTTCATCATTTTAAAGACCTCAATCAAGTCCCCCCTTAACCTTCTGCGCTCCAAAGAATAAAGACCTAACTTGTTCAACCTTTCTCTGTAACATAGTTGCTGGAACCCAGGCAACATTCTAGTAAATCTCCTCTGTACTCTCTCTATTTTGTTGACATCCTTCCTATAATTAGGCAACCAAAATTGTACACCATACTCCAGAATTGGGTCTTACCAATGCCTTGTACAATTTTAAACATTACTTCCCTACTCCTATATTCAATGCTCTGATTTATAAAGGCCAGCACACCAAAGGCTTTTCTTTACCACCCTAATCTACATGCGATTCCACCTTCAGGGAACTATGCACAGTTTATTCCTAGATCCCTCTGTTCCACAGCATTCCTCAATTCCCTACCATTTACCATGTACGTCCTATTTTGATTTGTCCTGCCAAGATGTAGCACTTCACACTTAACAGCATTAAACTCCATCTGCCATCTTTCAGCCCACTTTTCCAAATGGCCCAAATCTCTCTGTAGACTTTGAAAATCTACTTCATTATCCACAACACCACCTATCTTAGTATCATCTGCATACTTACTTATCCAATTTTCCACCCCATCATTCAGATCATTGATGTACATGACAAACAACAGTGGACCCAACACAGATCCCTGAGGCACCCCACTGGTCACCGGCTTCCAACCTGACAAACAGCCATCCACCATTACTCTCTGACATCTCCCATTCAGCCACTTTTGAATCCATCTTACTCCTGCACCTATTTTCTATGTTTCTATGTTTCTATGTTTCCCTGTGGCTATCAAACTGTTAAACTCCCCCCATTCTGTCGTGGCGACTCCCCTACCTCCCAATCTTTGCACATCCCCAATCCTAGACTTTCCACTTGTCATTTTAATTTAATGTATCATGTATCTTATTGTGTTTTATGACAGTTGGCAGATCAATTCACCCAGTTATTACAAGGCAGTTTCACTTCCAGTCATTTGTGGTTTTTATGGGATTTTAATGAATGACTGATCAAAGTGAAACATCTTTCAAGTCATCTGTCCAGGCCTTGTTCACTTGTTCATCCAGGTTGAAGCTTGAAACCAAGACTTGCTGTGAAATTAGGGAGCCTGGCTGTACAATTGTTTACACAATAGACTTGGTTGGCAGATAGACTTGTTCAGGTCAATTGTCTGATGCAATTCTCGAGCTCGGCAAAATGCCAGAGTAAATATCATGGATAAAAAATTGTTGGTAGTTTAGAAATGACATGAATGAGCAACAAATCGCATTGACAACAATTCAGTTGAAAACTCATAATCGCTCAGAGGCAAGATACTGGATCCCAATTTATGAGGACTGTCACATTTTATATTTGGTTTGCACATCCCCGAGGCAAAATGACACCTGTAGAACCAAAACTAATGAAAGGAATGAGGACAGAATTTAGAATGCACATTGTCTAAATTCTATCTCATTTTAAATCAGATAAAATGCTTTCCTCTGAAACACAAACTGCAAAAAAAATACAACCATTTTTATCAATACTCCTGTCCCAAATTCTGTGAATTAACTGTCAGTTCAGGGACAAATGAATAAATGCAGTGAATGTTGCAATTCCTCTCAAATACTGAGATAAAACAGAGTGTCACAAGTCAGGTAAACCATATTTTTGTTCCAAAATAAAATCAGAGGACAGTAATAAGTAACCGTAAAGCTTTATCGTGCAATCTATAAAATAGCACTCCCTATAAAAGTATCATCTTAATAATCTTCTCTCTTTCAATTGAGTTCTACAAAGTGCAACTCGTGGACCAAAGGCACTGCTATCATCATCTTTGTTATTGAATTTTCTTTCTGGACATTTTATTTATTATTAATAAACTTCTGAAATATTTGTTTGAAACGCTGCCACGATTGCATTAAATTAATGAGGTGTGAGTCAGTGTCACAAGCCCTGTGTGTTACTGCTGGTTTAATACTCCTGAATTATTGGCAACAAACTTCAATAAGAAAACTGATGTAATGCAGGTCAGCACATGAAGGGCAGACAGAGATTACACCACTTCAATTACTTCTTGCAGAATGATCCTTTTTGCATTTCAGCAGACAGTGTCTGATGAAAAGATCACCTAAAATAATATATAGTCCATCTAAAATAATAAATAACTGTATAGTTGTCTGCAAAGGGCACCCAACAAAGATCACCTCAGTACAAATCCACCACCGATTTTCCGGCACCCTTGGTTCCAGAGCCTTTCTGTATTATTGGTTTTGCTGAACCAACAAAAGTCATGGTCTCCGAGAGGAGTCCAACGGTATCCAAGGCAGCCGAGGAACCAAGATATTGGCCGCAGAAGCAGCATCGGAAGTCTGCAATGGGAATGAATCTGACGGCTCCGGCCAGAAGGGAGCAAATTTGACCCGCCTTGGTGGCTCATTTGCGGGGGAACCTTGGTGTGGGGGGGGGGGGGGGGGGGGGGGGGTGGGGGGGGGGGGGGGGGGGGGGGGGGGATTTCATGTGTATTCTCGTCCAGATTAAAGGAGGTGCCAGACCACCAGTTGCTGGAAAAAAATCGGTGGTGGACCTGTAACAAAAACCAAGCTCCCCTGTTAGAATATAAGACACTCTTCCGACTCACTTCATTCTGTTCTCCACACATTGTTTATTTCGGAGCAAAATTGTATTACATCATTGGATCAATCTGCATTTAATTTGGTTTCTCAAACCTGGTAGCATTGCATCTGAGGCTCACCATGGCTACTCTTAATTAAGAGAATGGAACCATTAGAATTTAAGACCCCTTGGCATTCACTGGAAATAATTAGTGGTGATTTTTAGTGGTTTCTCTGGTTGTGTGAGGTTTGAGCCAAGGGAAATTTCAGTTGAGTTTGACAAGCTTATAAGACCTGAAGATAGGGTGCCATAAATGAAAATAAAAAAATAATGGCACCGATTTAGTTTAGTTGAGTTTTGAGATGCAGCCCTGAAACAAGCCCTTTGGTGCACCGTGCCCACACCAACCCGCGGTCCCCACACATTAACACTATCCTACACTAGGGACAATTTTTACATTTATATCAAGTCAATTAACCTCCAAATCTGTGGGTTTTTGGAGTACGGCTGATGTTCTCCATTGTGAAGAGTTCAAAACAATGAGAACCCATTTACCCATAAGATCTTTTGGAGAAGGAAACTTAGAGAAGTATACCTCCATGTATTAACCATATACTGTATGTATGGAGCAAAGCATGCTCGCCAATATACTAACATTGTTACAGTCGAGTGTATTAGAGCAACGATTAATGGTATTTAGAATTTCAGAGAACAACCTTTGTATTACATGATCGTCTGCTGAATCATTTGGCTTAAATCTTATTTTATATCAAATCAAGTATAATTTAGAGGTGGCACAAGAGACTGCAGATTCTGGAATCCTGAGCGAAAAGGTGAAGTGCTGGAAGAACAGCATGTCAGGCAGCATCTATGGACGGAGGGATTACTGAAATGCTCCAGAGTTCCTCGAGAATGAGCTCCCCCCTCGGCTACTGGATCTGCAACTTTCTGATGCACACACCTCAATCAGGTGAAGACAGGTGACACTACATCTTCAATAACGCTCGACATGAGTGCCCCGCAAGGGTGCGTTATCTACTCCTATCCCCTACTATACTTCCTATACACTAATGACTGTAATGTCAAATTTGGCTCTAATCCCATCTACAATTTTGCAAACGACAACACTGCAGCGGGCCAGGTCATGAACAATGATGAGATGGAGTACAGGAAGAAGATAGAGAACTTAGTGATGTGGTGTCAGGACAATATCCTCTCCCCCAATGTCAGCTCGACAAGGCAGCTAATTATTGACCAGGAAGCATGATGGATTACATACCCGTTCAGCATCAATGGAGTGGAAGTGGAAATGGTTGAGAGCTTCAATTTCCTTGACATTAATATTATCAATGATCTGTTGTGAACCAACCACGTGGATGCAACAGGCAAGAAAGCACACCAACTTTTCGACTTCTTGAGGTGACTGAGGGAATTCGGCATGACTCCAGTGTCTCTTACAAACCTTTACTGATGCACCAGAAAAAGCATACTGTCGGGCTCTGCCCAAGACCACAAAAATTGCAGAGTTGTAGATGTAGCCCAGTCCATCACATAGGCCAGACTCCCCACCATTGACTCCATCTACACTTCATGCTGCCTTAGAAAGCGGCCAACTTAATCAAATACTTGTCCCAACTCAATCATCCTTTCATCTCTCTGTTCCCATCCGGCAGTACAGAAGTTTGAAAGTACACATCACTAGTCTGAGGAACAGGTGGTGCAGCATGCACCAATCCTGACGAGTGCTTGTCTGTACAAAGTTTGTATGTTCTCTCTGTGAGCTGCATGGGTTTTATCTGAGATCTTCAGTTTCCTCCCACACTTCAGAGTACATGTTTGTAGGTTAATTGGCTTGATGCAGATGTTAAATTGTCCCGTGTGTGTGTAGAGCAGTGTTAATATGTGGGGATCATTGGTCGGTGCAGTCAAAGGGCCTGTTTCCATGCTGCATCTCTGCAGGAACTATACATCAGAAGGTGCAACTCCAGAGCCAACAAGATCATGGGAGACCCCTTCCACCCCAGCAATGGACTGTTCCAGCTGCTATGTTGCCATGCTTGAAAACGGAGAGGATGAGAAGGAGTTTCTTCCCAGAGGCCATTAGGACTGTAGACGCCTATCTCACCAGGGACAAACTTTACTGTATCAATTTACTGTTGTGTGATGTCTTTTTAAAATTGCTGTTTTTTTATTTTATTTCCTCCCACAAATATGTAATATTTGAATATATGATTCTGTTCCATTCTGTTTTGTAGTTTGTTTGCACAATCCGTAAGCATTGCCACTTTTCATTTCACTGCACATCTTGTATGTGTATGTGACACATAAACCTGACTTGACTTGACTTGATTTCAATGCTGAAGTACTTCAGAATCCGTATTTCTTTCTTTTGAAGCCATTGGTAAAATGAATAATTTATTTTACCTCACATCAGCAGCAATCAATATTTAGCTGATCATGGGAAAAGCATTGAGTTTCAAGATTAAAGTCAACAAGTATTTGTGATCATCTTTGCATCCTGTTAATCCATGTAATAAAACAAAGTTGAACAGGGAACTGAATTGAGAAAACGAATCAGATGGTCATAAGTGATAGGAGCAGAATTAGGCCATTCAGTCCATCAAATCTGTTGCACAGATGAGATGATCGAGATTTGAAGAATGACAACATTGTTTCCAAGGGGATTGTCATTATTTCAGCCTGAATTATATGTGGTAGTAATTTTGAAATCATAATCTTGTGCTCGAATTGGTGGATCGAAAATAGCATGATAGGAACGCCACCTTTTAGTTCAAGATGTGCGAGTTACTTCAGCTTTCTTGTCTATCTTTCGTTTTTAGTTCAGATTATTGGTATTGGTCTATTATTGTCATATGTACCAAGATACAGCAAATAACTTTATTTTTTCAACTATCCAGGTAAATCATACATACAAGTGTAGATCAGGTGGTACAAAAGAGAAAGAAAGAGCGGAATATAATGTTACAGCTACAGGGAAAGTGTAGATAAAACACATACAAGGGCCACAGGATTGGAAGACTGGCGATACAATGGTTTCTTTATTGCCGCATGTACCAAGTGCAGTGAAATACATTTTTTGCATACACCTCAGCAAAACGACACCAGTACATAAGCTCAGTCAGTACAGAATGCACAGAACAGCCCACTGTCCATATGCAAGAGGCACCATGTTGGTGCCATTTTGCAGTCCCAGCTGCAGCCGCCCACAAAGCCCGTTGCAGTCGTCACCCCCATTTTGGTCATCCCGCGATCAGATGTCCCTCTCCACATCTGGCCCTCTTCAGCCCTCGTTACCCAGGGGGCACGTCCACCTGCCGACCTCAAGGGCACGGAAGGTACGTCTCCCCGGTTCCTCTCACTTTGTCCAGCGTCCATCTGCTTCCACCCCCTTTCCGATTTGCAATCCGCGGGATGAGCAGGGGCCTGGTCCGCTGACTTTCCCTCTCAGGGAAAGCCAGGCCTTTGGTTGGGATACATCCAATGCTGGCGAGCCGAGCCCGAGGCTGTAGCCAGGCCTTCTGCGGCCCTCTCCAGCATCGAGGCTCTGTATTGTCTCCCGCTGCCGGTCCGCTTACCATTCATCCCTACCAATGAAATCCTTACTGCTCTGGAGTCTGATACAATGGGGAAGAAGCTGTTCTTGAACATGCTGGTACATACTTTCAAGAATTTATATCTTCTGCCTGAAGGGAGCGAGGGAAGTAAGAATGACATGTGTGAGTGTTCCTTGATTATGTCGACTGCTTTCCCAGGGCACATGAAGTATAGATGTAGGGAATTGGGCGGAAGATGGTTTGTGTGATATTCTGGGCTGCATCAATGAACTCTGTAATTGGACAGGGCAGCTTCTAAAACAAGTTGTGATGTATCCAGGTATAATGTTTTCTATGGTGCAACTGTAGAAATTGGTAAGAGTTGTTGGAGACATGCTGAATTGCCTTTGCCTTATCAGGGGGTAGAAGTGGTGCACTTTCTTGCTTGTGGTTTCAATGTGGTTGGACGAAGGCAAATAGTAGGTGATATTTACACTGAGACATGTGAAGCACACAATCATTGTAGTGGCCATTTGGCTTATTTTGTGTCTCATTAATTATGGCATTTGTCTTTAAATTTTAGTCTGCTCGTAATTATGTGGTTGGGATTTATCATGTAGTCAAGGACGTGTTTGGTGCTGGGTTTCTTGTGCAGAAGCTTAGTTTTAGATTAGCTCGGACCTACATGGCAGAAGGAACACCCTTCGACCATGTGAAGTTTTTCCAAGACACGAGGAATTTTCTAACGTTTAAAAGCGATATGCTGGATTTTGACAAAGATTAAAGTGTTCGAGTCAGAGAAGAAGGATGGACGAATATCTTATTGTTTTTCTTTTTTTATTTTTTTTATATATTTAACTTTTATTAGAGGCATGTACATATCCTAGTCCAAACCATTACAAAACTTTGTTAAATGGTTACATATTAAATATTCAGGATTCCGAGGACTCCACTACCAATGTAGGAGGAGTCTACATTTATCGGTTACATATTAACATTGACTTTAATTATTATTTTTTTTTAATAGATAGAAAAAATAAAGAAAAAGAAAAAAAAACTTAGAAATATAAAATAAACTATCCATCATACAACTTAGGAGATAGATCCGTAGGAAAGAAAACAAAACTATTCGTCTTGTCCTGGGTTCAAGCTTCCGTCAAGCCTCAGCACTGACCCATTCTACCCCTTCAAATAATCTATGAACGGCAACCCATATTCTAATAAATAATTCTGGTTTGTCAATTAAGACAAATCTAACTTTTTTCCAGATTTAAGGTCTCCGACATCTCCATAATCTTTACTGCTTTACCCTCATCAATTTCCCGAAGCGGTAACTAGTGAAATTGATGAGGGTAAAGCAGTGGATGTTGTCTATATGGATTTCAGTAAGGCCTTTGACAAGGTTCCCCATGGAAGGTTGGTTAAGAAGGTTCAATCTTGGGGTGTTAATGGCGGAGTAGCAAGATGGATTCAACAGTGGCTGAATGGGAGATGTCAGAGAGTAATGGTGGATGGCTGTTTGTCAGGTTGGAAGCCGGTGACCAGTGGGGTGCCTCAGGGATCTGTGTTGGGTCCACTGTTGTTTGTCATGTACATCAATGATCTGGATGATGGGGTGGAAAATTGGATAAGTAAGTATGCAGATGATACTAAGATAGGTGGTGTTGTGGATAATGAAGTAGATTTTCAAAGTCGACAGAGAGATTTGGGCCATTTGGAAAAGTGGGCTGAAAGATGGCAGATGGAGTTTAATGCTGTTAAGTGTGAAGTGCTACATCTTGGCAGGACAAATCAAAATAGGACGTACATGGTAAATGGTAGGGAATTGAGGAATGCTGTGGAACAGAGGGATCTAGGAATAAACTTTGCATAGTTCCCTGAAGGTGGAATCGCATGTAGATAGGGTGGTAAAGAAAGCCTTTGGTGTGCTGGCCTTTATAAATCAGAGCATTGAATATAGGAGTAGGGAAGTAATGTTAAAATTGTACAAGGCATTGGTAAGACCAATTCTGGAGTATGTGTACAATTTTGGTTGCCTAATTATAGGAAGGATGTCAACAAAATAGAGAGAGTACAGAGGAGATTTACTAGAATGTTGCCAGGGTTCCAGCAACTATGTTACAGAGAAAGGTTGAACAAGTTGGGTCTTTATTCTTTGGAGCGCAGAAGGTTAAGGGGGGACTTGATTGAGGTCTTTAAAATGATGAAAGGGATAGACAGAGTTGACGTGGATACGTTTTTCCCATTGAGGGTAGGGAAGATTCAAACAAGAGGGCATGACATGAGAATTAAGGGACAGAAGTTTAGGGGTAACGTGAGGGGAAACTTCTTTACTCAGAGGGTGGTGGCTGTGTGGAATGAACTTCCAGCAGAAGTGGTGGAGGCAGGATCGATTTTAACATGTAAAAGTAAAGTGGATAGGTATATGGACATGAAGGGAATGGAGGGGTATGGTCTGAGTGCAGGTAGATGGGACTAGGGGAAAACAAATGGTCGGCACGGATCGAATGCTTTCTCAGCGTCTAGCGAGATGACTGCTAAGTCTTCATTAGCTTTTCAATTTGAGTATATAATGTTGAATAATTGTCTCAGATTATAATGGGAATAACGTTTTGGAATAAACCCAGTTTGATCAGGGTGTATTAATTTATAAATCACTAAGCTTAATCTGTGTGCTAAAATTTTGTTTAAATTTTCTGATCGATGTTTAATAGAGCAATTGCTCTATATGAACCTGGATCTTCAAGGTCATTATCTGTTTTTGGAATAAGTATTACAGTTGATTCATTTAAAGTTTCTGGGAGTTTCTGTTGAATGAATGCTTGAGTATATAATGTCTGTAGGCGTGGCGAGATCAAGTCATACATTTTTTTTATAAAATTCACTATTTAAACCATCTGGTCCAGCAGCCTTTCCATTTTTTAAATAATTAATAGATTCCTCAATATCTTTTACTGATATTTCGGCCCCTAATAATTCCCTCTCTTTCAAATCTAAACCAGTAAGGTTACAATTCTGTAAGAATAATTCCATTCCTACAGAACCCCCTGCCGTTTTGGTTGAATAAAGTGTTTGATAGTATTGAGAGAATGTATAATTAATATCCTTGGGTAGTGTTAATATTTCTCCCGTATCTGATTTAATTTTATATATTGTTTTTTCCCCTTCCTATTTCCGGAGTTGGCGTGCCAGTAATTTTTGTGGTTTATCACCAAATTCAAAGTGTAACTGTTTACTGTTTTGAAAAAAAATTATGAATTGGTCTGAGTATATTTGGTTTAACTTATATTTGAGTACAGCAATTTTATTATGTATTATTATAGAAGGCGTGATTGCATTTTCCATATCAAATTGCCTTATTTCCATTTCCAATACCGATTGTTTGGCGCGGTTCTCTTTATTATGAAAGGCTTGTGCGGAGATTAACTCTCCTCGTATAAATAAATGCTTTAAATGTTTCCCAAAGAAGGGAGGCAGAAATTTCAGGGCAGTCATTTGACTCAAAAAACATATTTATCTGTTTGATAAGATATTCATAGCATGCGTTATCATTTAAAATTTGAGGATTAAGTCTCCATTGTATCTGCTTGTCAGTCATACCACTTAGTTTGATCATGAATGTTAAAGGAGCATGATCCGAAATTATAATATTATGATATTTCGAATTATAAGTAAATGGGATGAGTTTAGAATCTACTAAAAAGTAGTCTATCCTTGAATAAGTTTTATGTACTGAAGAGTAAAATGAGTATTCCCTTCCGGATGGATTTTCAATTCGCCAAACATCCTTGATATTCGTGGTATTAATATATGAACTTAATAATTCACTTGTTTTGGATTTTGCTTTTCTTTGTCTTGTTGATCTATCGAGATAGGAATCTAATGTACAATTTAAATCTCCACCAATTATCAAATTATGTTGTGTGAGCTCTGGGATAGTATTAAGTATATTCTTAAAAAACATTGGATTATCAAAATTTGGTCCATAAACATTGAGAAAAATCACTTTTTTGGGATATAATTCACCCACTAGTATAATATATCTACCACTGATGTCCGCTATAATTGATATGTGTTTAAAAGATATACCTTTACGAATTAAAATTGCGACACCTCTGGCCTTATGGGAAAATGAGTGATATGTTTCAGCAATCCATTTTGCTTTCAATCTATGTTGTGCGTCTTTGTTAAGGTGAGTCTCTTGAAGAAACGTTATATCTGCTTTGAGTGATTTTGTGTTAAATATTTTTATTAGAAGTAAGTACATATTAAAAGAAGAATATACTTGTCACATACATTCTTAATATTATTAATATTAACAATTATGTCTTGTTTGTACTTCTATACAATTTTTAGTTTTTAATGCAGATAGGAAAAAATAAAGAGAGAAATAAAGTAATAATAGAAAATCAAAAAGATGAGTGGAGTTTTAAACAGGTTATCCATCATTGGAGATATATCCATGGTTTGTTATGTATGATTCTTCATCTATTCCTTCATTCAGGCTTCAGTCAGGCTCTCGCACCGAGCCATTTTGACCCTTTAAATATTCAATAAATGGAGACCATATCTGTGTGATCTGATTTGAGTGATTTTAAGTGTGCTAATACCTTACCTCTCATGATTGGCTCATTACCTCCCTTGACATTCCAACTACAAAATGTAATTCCTTGACCCCCGATTTTTCTATTTACGTCTTGCATCTTGCTTTTAGGGTGGTCTATAAAAGAGCAGATAGGTCAGCACCGTAGACCCGACCTTCCACCCGAACACAGGACGAACGAGTTGTAAATCTAATTCATATAAATCCTCCTCACGGACACATCTCCACAAATAATATTTGTTAATAAATTCAAGATTAATATAATTATTAAGTAAACAATACAAAAAGTAAAAAAATAGAAAATTAATAAAATGTGAAAAGAAAGAAGAAACTACATCGAAACTTTAATGTAGTTAGTGCTAGACACACTATCATGGCTGTCCATCTAAAGACTTCCGTAGATTAAAAAAAGTTATTCCTAGCTCCATGCTTACAAAAAAAATTTGAATATGAGTAATTTACGGGATTATATTAAAACTATTTTGGACCAGAGTATTGGTAATCATATAGTGAGAGACTATTACTCTCTTAGTTAGTTATTAATCAAGTGTTAGTCTCATGTAGATAAAGGGTGAACATCACAAATTCCAATGAATAAGATATCTAAATTATAACTTTGTATTTGTTGGTTTTTTATATTTAACTGACGAGCCTGTTTCCACACTGTATGCCTAAACTAAACCAATACCATGAAGTGTATCTGAAGAATTCTGAAACATTATATTGATGTAAATTCAGTGATTTTTGCCCATCAGGTCTAAACTGTTATGGGATGTCCTGTTAATCTCCCATCAACTTTATAATGGGAGGAATACAAGGACTAGAATGATACATGTGGCAAATGTTGTTCCAGGGCATCTAAACTCAATTGAAACCGAGGAGCAAATGAAAATGTGTTCCTTTTTTTCCAGAGATACATCTTGGAAACAGGTCCTTCAGCCCACCGAGTCCGTGCTGACCAGCGATCATCCCTATTGTACTATCCTACACGCTAAGGACAATTAATAATTTTTACCATAGCCAAATAAATTAAAAACCTGTACTCCTTTAGAGTGTGGGAGGAAACCAGAACACCCAGAGAATACCCACACAGGTCACGGGGACAACGTACAAAATCCATACAGACTGCACTCATTGTCAGGATCGAACCTGGTTTACCAGAGCTGTAAGGCAGTAAATCAGCTGCTGCGCCACTGTGCTGCCCAGTTATTGTTGGCCATATTGATCCTGAAGCTTGAATCAGATGGTCAACTGTGGGCCCATTCAGGCTTGTGGCTGCAGAAGGTGGTTATGGAGACATTGGAGCCAAGCATTTAAAGGGATGGCAGGATTGGGCAGGTCACAGCAGGAAAATTGTGAAGCGAGCCAAGTAACAAGGAGGGAGATTGAGGGAAAAGAGATTTGTGTACTGGTGAACCAGTGATGTAGAATCTGGAAGAAAAGCCACATGCAATTCTAGTTTACATCTTGGTTCACATCTACATGTAATTCTGAACTCTCATTCAGGTGCAGTTAAATTTCCGGGAGGATCCATCTCCACCATTTCACTGGAGATCTGATAGTTTTCCTTTTTCAGTTGGGGTGAAATGACAGTGAAATCAACAGAGTTTTGGCCCCAATGACTGGCACCACCCTGAGGTACAGTGAAAAGCATTTGTTTGCACCGCCCACTGGTACTCCAACAACCTATTCTTCTGGGCACCGCCTTCGTTGGCATGCTACCAACACCACCGTTGACATCCTACAACACCACGATAGTTGAAATGCGACCAACATCACCATAGTTGAAATGGTACCAACATTGCCACAGTTAAAATGCTACCAACATTGCCATAGTTGGCATGCTACTGGTACTATAATTAGCAGCACCATCAGTGCTACCAAAACAGGAACAACACATTTACATACAACAATCAATGCTCCAAGGTTCGAATTAAAGGCATATCAGCAGGAAATGAACACTGTCCCATAAAAAAAGAGATATTATAAAACATGATCAAAATAATAGAATTGCAGAAGGTCTTAAAGAATATTAGGAAAATAGAAAGATGGTGTAATTCTTTGACATGAAGATCAAATAACTACTTTTTCCCTTTTGGCCAATATATTTAGAGTGTCATTTATGAAAGAGCCAAGAGAGTATGCAGCCACCGACATCATTTATTTAGTTTTGTTTTGCATATTTTTATTTAAGTTGTCAAATTTAATAACAAAGAAGGCAGTGAATTAAAATAAATTAGATCATTGTGCTCATGGGTCCAAGAATGAATGAAACCACTTCTTCTGGGACTCGTTTTGCACAGTAAAATATGAATAGTGCCATCAAACTGCAAAAGCAATAAGCAATAATGAAGTTAATTAATGGGATCCAGTTCAATAAAAAACTTCAAAATCCTATTGAAATTCTGGCAACTCTTTTGCAATTGTATTACCATTCCAACTATTTTAGTTAAACGTCGTATGGTTGCAAGTGAACTCTGAAAGTGATGGCATAAGAAAGAAAGCATCCATAGGAGAATGAGGCAGCAATGGATGACTTCATGTACCCTGAAATATTTATATCCAACAATAGCATAGCAATAAAGGGGTAAAGCAATGAAGAGATTAAAAAGAAAATGAAGAGGTCATTCATTTGATGTCATCCTTTTGAGATGAATGATCTCAGTTGCTTTAGACTGGAGAAGGCATGGAATTGAAAATTGAAAGATAAGTCAGAGATGTACAAGATTATTCTGTTAAAAATAGGCTATGCAAACAAAATTGGATTAATCTATCACAATAGATAAGAGCAGTATTAGGCCATTTGGCCCATCAAGTCTACTCTGCCATTCAATCATGGCTGATCTATCTCTCCCTCCCAACCCCATTCTGCTGCTGCCTCCCCATAACCTCTGACACCCTTTTGACACCATATCTTGTACGGTATTTAAGATTCAAACTTAATGCTTGTAAGGCAGTAGACAGTGATTTGTAGGGCTATGAAGAAAGAGCAAAGATACAAGGAGTGATGTCATTTTGTTACTTGCAGCCAATAAAGATTTAATGGCCAATGACCCACCTTCTATGCTGTAACAATAAAGATATCATTTCTTTGCCCTGGTGAAAGGGTGTGCGTGCGCGCATGTGCGTGCGCGCTCTTTGCAGGTTGAGCCACTTGCACATCCTTAATTACCCTGGAGAAAGTAGTGTTGAGCTACGTTCTTGAGCAGCTGCAGTCCTTGAAGTGTGGGTTTACCCAATAATGTTGTTGGAGTGCAGGTTCCAAAAATTGACATAGTAGTTACGATTGTCTATTTGTGTTCCTGCTTTCAGCTATGGATATGGACAGAGATCCCATTATTATTGTACATAAATGCTGTTAAGGGTTCTGCCATTACCTGCAGATCCTGCCTTTGGCCACCCAAATTGCAACACCTGACTTTCATTAATCAGCATTATCACCTCCACATAAAACTCAGTGTAAGTCCCAGAGAAAACCATGTACAATGTCCCTAATTAGCCCATTCTCTTATTGTGAGTAAATCCAATCTTTAAGAATCCTTGGCAATACTTCCTTTACCACTGCAGTGAAATTCACCTGCCAAATTGTTCCTGCATTATCCCTACTTTCTTTCTTAATTAAAGGATGTTTTCATAAGTTTCAACAAAACTACACTAGGAGGAAATGGAGAGGTAACTGGATAGTTGTAAAAAACCTGAAGCATTCATCTTTGATTCACTTACAATTGAAATTACTCCGACTACGTGTTCTGTTTCCATGGAGATTCTCAGAACAGTGCATTAAAATGCAGCATTTGAGAGCATTTCTCAGCATATTATTCTCATGCTCTTTGAAACAAAATTGGAATAATAGACGCATGTCCTTGAATTATATTGAATTTGTCTTCTTGTGGTTCTTGCCATTGGAAAGCAATGATGGATTTATCCTTCACAGGTTTATCATGCGAGTCAGAGTGCACTCTTGGGCTGGCACTATCTAATCTGCAGGATGGAACTATTTCAAATGGAACTATAGAAGTACATGTTATTAATAAATTCTGTTTGAGTAGCCTTGAATGCTCAGCAATGGAAAGTTCAAGCATTCTGTCTGATTATATGGATACATTAAGAGATAATGTTGGCAAGGTAACCAACTGCGTGGCAGTAATACTGTGCCTTTGCATTGCTCACTACAAAGTGTGTGTTGTTGCATAAGCTTTTAAAAATGGGTCCGTCTATTCTTTTGTCACAAGGAGCCAGATTTTGCTCATGAATGTGTGGGAGTACTGGACAAATCTACTAGACAGTGATGGCTGTGTATCTCTCAGGATGCTCAGTGTTTGGGCTCTGCTAGGAGTCCAGCATCCAAGCCCCTGAATGAGATTCACTACATTGACACTGAGGAAGTCGGGTCCAGTGCACAATTCATCCTCTCTTTGGACACAGAGATGAAGTGGAGAAAGTAAGTTACATCTTAAGTGCTTATAACTAATGTATTTTTCAAAGCGGTCAAAATGTTTTTGTGGCATCCGATGCAGTGACTTTTATAACTAGGTGGTACTATTAGCTTTGCCATCCCGCACAATGCTTACATTTCATCTTTGTGGTTTTGTGATTCCTGATATCCCGCAATGAATTATTTATTCTTCCAGTAAACTATCCCAGGAAGTTCATGGCCTTGCTGACTGCTCCTGAAAGAATGAACTGATCTTTTCCCTGTATTCTTCACTCCTGGACTACCTTGGTACGACTCGCAGATGAGACAAGCCATGTAGTATTTACTTTTATAAGAATTAATCATTGGATCTAATTATTTCCTAACCAATATTCTGCCTCGGCTCATGTTCAAGAAAGCCTTTCTAAAAGGTTAGTATTTAAATTACTTTTTTCACGAACAGAAAATTACTGATTGGTTTTAAACTTAGTCACCTTCTGAAGAATGACGTACAATACAATACTGATATGCTTTGTAATTGTTTCTTGGCTTCAAGCCCAAATGAGCCTTTTCCTAATTTGAGCGCGTGTCCTTGATCTAAAGGCATAATTTAACCTAATCTTCCCTTACATTATCTTCACGCTCTCCCGAAGGGAAGCAGAACAGTCTCTGATAGAGACCAATTTATGATAAGAACATATATATTTAACCAATGAAACTACAGTATTTTATGTGATACTTGCTAATAATCAATGAGTAATCTATATGATCCATATATTTCCAGTCAAAGGAAGTAACTTAAACAAGGCAAACACCTCCTTACAACACAACTTGGGATAAGTCCAAGTCAGTGCTCTCACATTTTTCCTACACATCCATGGATTAGGTCTTAAGCCGCCTTGGAAAGGT
This sequence comes from Okamejei kenojei, assembly GCA_035221665.1. Classification (NCBI taxonomy): domain Eukaryota; kingdom Metazoa; phylum Chordata; class Chondrichthyes; order Rajiformes; family Rajidae; genus Okamejei; species Okamejei kenojei. The sequence goes on along the minus strand of CM069135.1, from coordinate 31,850,927 downwards.
CTGGAATAGACACTGCTTTATGCCCTCCAGGTGAATTGAAAAACAAGACTGGCATCAAGACTGGTATTCAGAAAAACACCCAAATACAATGTAGCCATAGGAATCAAAATCCAAGTATACCCAGGTTATGCTCAATGTATTAGAGAGGATAAGGAAAAAAAATGCAAATAAAAAGATAATGGGGGAGAAAAGCCACCAACATTATTCAGGACCTATCCCACCGTGGTCATTCCTCCTTCTCCCTGCAACTATCGGGCAGAAGAAACAGAAGCTTGAAAGAACATACTACCAAACTCGGGAACAACTTCTTCCTCTCTGTTATCACACTTCTGAGTAGTCCTTTCATAAGCTAGGGCACGGTCCTGATTTTCCAAGCCATCTGATTGCTGACATTGGATGTTTTCTCTGGAATTGTTATGCTACAATGCTGAGAAACTATATTCTGCACTCTGGAATTTTTCTTTTCATTTTTTGGTACTTCTATTTGGCTTGATTGTATTCATTCTGATTTGTTCGGATAGCATGCAAACAAAAGCTTTTCACTGTATCGCGGTGCACATGACACACATAATAATAAACATAAATCCAAACTTAAACTTAAAAATAATAATAGGAATAATGTAATAAATTCATAAGGAATAGGGCGATTGCAATTCATTTTAATTTAATTTGGTTTTACTAATGCAATTTGTGCACTTGTTTTACCTGTATAAGTTTATTGCTCTCATAATTAAGCTTTTTTAAGAGATTTTTATTCTTTTGATGTTGGGAATAATTTCACCTTGACAGCAAGGAATTATCACATTACCACCATGACTACACTTCTGTTGGCTCTACACTTCTTTGGGTCTTCACTATAGAAACGCAGGTCTGTTTATGGGGTAACTTAAGTATTTTTGTAATTGCCACTGATGCAAGGTTCCGCATTGCAGACACCACTGTTGTCAGGTTCCAAAAGCCAGTGTGAATACAGAAAGGCACAGGGCTAATTAGTAAGTTGGATCAGTCTCTATCTTTTCTTCCTCCATTGATGAAAAGGATTGACAAAGTGGAGATTAAGAATGCCCTTTTGTGCTATTGTGCTCTTTTTTTATGCCAATCTTTTCCAAATCCTGGAAGTAAACTGGCAGCTGATGGCAAGGTGATGTGATGTAGCGATAAGAGTTTAAAGCTTTGTTTTATCTTTTTGCTGTGCCTTTTTGCTGCAATGGAGGCTGGAAATTCCCTGTGGTGCATTCAATTCACAAAGAATAAGAAGCACTAACCGAGTGCTTTGTCAGGCAGGATGAAAGAAATTGATAACATTAAATTCTAATCTGAAAATGATCCCAGAAACAAGAAACTGCACATACTGGTTTACAAAAAAAGACAAAATGCAGGAGTAAGTCAGTGGATCAGGCCGCATTTTGGCGGAACATGGACGTTTGGGTTGGGAACCTTCTGACCCAAGCCAAAACGTCATTATCCATGTTCTCCAGAGATGCTACCTGACCCACTGAGGTACACCAGCTTAAGCAATCTGTGCACAAATCTGCGCTTTTAACGATATTGATATTATAGAATCCTAAGACTGGGTCTACTTTATGGTAACTGAATGATCAGATGCAGGAACAGTTTCCTCCCAGCTGTTATCTGGCAACTGAACCATCCTATCACCAATTAGAAAGCAAATCTGGGCTACTATTTACCACATTGTAGATCCTCGAACTATCTTTAATCGGACTTTCCGTTGCACTAAATGTTATTCACATTATCCTGTATCTGTACACCATGGACACCTTGATTGTAATCATGTATAATCTTTCCACTGATTGGATAGCACAAAACAAAAACATGTTCACTATACCTCGGTACATTACAATAAACTAAACTAAACCTAAACTATTGTTGTGGGATCAGATTGTCCAATGGCTCTGATAATAGATGTTCCACAAAACTGGATTCAGACACAGATTCCATAGGCCTTAATTTCAATCCACAATCAGTGCTGAGCTGATGACCTCAGACTTTCAATGGTTTAATAGAAAGTCCAAATGGCCTCAGTGTCTATGGGTTTGAGAAAAGGGAGAAGTCAATAGAAACGGTGGTATAGTGATACTGTTAAAGTTCCAGGTTCTCACTCAAACTCACTGCTCCAGGATGTTACATTCAACCCTGACTTAGGGAGCAAACTTGTGGGTTCTGATTTTACTTCGGAGTCACGTGAGTGACTACATGAAGAAGCCCCGCCTGGCGCTGGAACGGCATTACGTCGACGCTGACGGCAGAAGCAAGAGCTGCAGAGGCAGCTCCTCGCAGCGGTCGGAACGGACCCGCAGGTAAGTGCAAGGAAAAATTTAGGGGACGTTCTAAAAAAGACGTTACGCTGGTAGAACCAGCAAAAATGAAAGTAAAAATTCAAAAAATCAGAGACACGCTGGTGTACTGATCCAGCCTAGATAATAAAAATTAAAAATGGAGAAGTCTCAGAGAAAGATTTCGCGGGTAAAAAGATCGTCCCGGGGAGAAGCTAAAGAGTCGGGACAAGAGATTAGTGCGGATCCGGTTCTGATACCGGTGGCCGCTGATTCACCCGTTAGTGAGACTATAATTTCTCCAGAAATACAAACCACGGAGGAAAATGTTCCCAGGAAAAGTAAAAAGAAATCCGTGAGGCCCGTGGTTTCTGATGATGACTCTGATAATGAAAGTCCTCCGGATAATAAAGCTGTATGGCTTAAAATGGAACATATGGAGAGAGTGCTCCAAAATATTATGAGACAAGGGTCAAAGTACCCAGAAATTTCCCAAAATGACCCTGAGGGGTTTGAATATCCAGAATATGGCAATGTGCCAAATTGGGAATTTGAAACTCCAGACCCAGGACTAAGGGTGGAGGAAGTCTCATTTGATGAAGTTCCAGGTGTATCAGGGCTGCAAAGGTCAGACCCTGAAAGTGGTGATGTGGATTATGAGCGCACACCACAAATAAAAAAGAAAAGGCCATATGTGCCTGATATGGCAAAAGATTTTGCTATACCTGAAGGAAGTGGTGAGGCTATGGAAGAAAACCTAGCTGCCAGGATTAATTATATGGTATCTCACCAACTTCAAGATTCTGTGATGGCTGAAACAGCAGAATTATATAAAACACCGGAAAATTGCACCTCATTGAAGGTACCTACGGTTAATCTGTCTATATGGACACCTATGACTTCAGTCATGAGAGGACAAGAAATAAGGTTTCAAAGAAGAATCCTCAAACTGATTTCAGCTGCCATTACTGCTTTTGGAAGGCAAAAGGAAGGGTCGGAAATGATTAAAATCCAAAGAGATACTTTGGGCTTACTGTGCAATTCCTTTTATGAAATTAATTGTATGAGGAAAATTGCGATTCGGCCCATATTTCATCCGAGATCTGCAGGTCTGTGTCGATCAAGTGGTGTTCAAGCTCCTGGTTACCTATTTGGAGAAAACCTGCCTAAACAAATAAGAGAAATGGATGAAGAGGCTAAATCTATTAGCTACATGAGACCTTTCGTTTTTGGACAAAAAATATATTTTTCTTCAAGAAGGGGATTTGATTTTGGAAACAGGATTTGATTTTGGAGGCAGGAATATGATAAGAAAATATTACCATCCAACACAGCCTAATGTTCACCCGTATACGGGGAGAAGGAGACCACCACGTTCATATGGAGAGGTACAAAAACTTTATTCTATTCTTAAAGAAACTGTGGACAAATCTCCAGTTGGATGGAGATTACAAATGTTTTATGATGAATGGCTTGCCATCACATCTGACCGGTTTATTTTACAAACAGTTTCAGGAGCCACAATAACATTTAAAGAAGGTGTTAATTCTCCGGTACAAAATAAACCTGCTTATGGTTTCATGTTTTCTGCTATTGAGGAAGCAGAAATTAATGTGGAAATTGACAAATTGTTTAAAAAAGGTGTTATTGAAAAAACTGTTGCGCATAAACACCAATTTGTGTCAAATATCTTTCCGAGAAATAAAAAAGATGGTGGTTGCAGAATTATTCTGGACCTTACAAACTTTAATACATTTGTCCAGTATAGACATTTCAAGATGGAAACGTTCAACACTGCAAGACATTTGATATCAGCAGGTTGTTATATGGCTACATTTGATTTAAAGAATGCGTACTATTCAGTACCAATACATCGATATTTTCGAAGGTATTTAAAATTTAATTGGCTGGAACAGCTGTGGCAATTTAAAGCTTTACCAAATGGCTTAAGTTCAGCTCCCAGGCTCTTCACAAAACTGTTGAAACCAGCTTTAGCGCAATTAAGAGCACAAAAGCACATCATTATGGCTTATCTGGATGACATTTTAATTGTCAGTAATAATCGGGAATCAGCTGGAAAATCAGTTTCAACAACTAAAACTTTGTTTGAAAAATTAGGTTTCTTGATTCATCCAATTAAGTCCCAGCTGCAGCCAGCACAGTCAATTAACTATTTAGGGTTTGTGATCAACTCGGTTACCATGTTAGTAACTTTGCCAACGGACAAGATGGATGATATTTCAACATTATGTTGGGGCCTCATTCACAAACCTTATCCCTCCATCCGAGAAGTAGCGAAGGTTATTGGTAAACTAATAGCAGCATTTCCTGCAGTAGAATTTGGTCCATTACATTACCAAAACCTTCAAAGGGACAAAATATGAGCTCTAAAAAAGCGAACAGGCCACTTTGAATACAATTAACAAAAGAAGCTTTATTGGAATTGCAATGGTGGATTGAAAATGTTCCACAAGCTGCTAAAAACATTTCAATACAGCAGCCTACAAACAGATGCAAGTGCTCTCGGATGACGGGCAACAGATACATTTACCAGCTGTGGGGGCAGGTGGGCTGCCCAAGAGGAAATGTTTCTCCAAACATATGGTATTAATAATTTAGAGTTATTGGGGCATTTTATGGATTAAAAGCCTATTGTTCTACAAAAAAGAATCTGCATGTACAGACACAATTAGACAATAAAACAGCTGTTGCATATATTAATCACATGGGTGGAGTCAGATCGGTATCATGTAATTGTCTGGTCAATCAGATATGGCAATGGTGTATTAAGCACCAAATTTGGATTTCAGCAAGTTATATCCCAGGTAAAGACAATGTGGTGGCAGACAACAGATCAAGGGTGTTTAAAGATAACACAGAATGGATGTTGAACCCAGTAGTTTTCAGTAAAATTGTGATTTGATATGGGTTACCAGACATTGATCTGTTTGCATCAAGATTAAATCATCAATTGCCTACATATGTGTCTTGGGAACCAGATCCAGATGCAGTAGCAGTAGATGCTTTTTCACTACATTGGGGGAATATGTTCTTTTATGCTTTCCCTCCATTTGCTTTGGTTCAGCAATGTCTGAAGAAAATAGAACAAGATTCTGCCACAGGATTATGGGTGATTCCAAATTGGCCCGTTGATGTTAAATATGATTAAAGAGCCATATATGTCCATTCCTAGCAGCAGTGATTTGTTAATAAAACCAGTAACAAAAGAAATTCATCCATTACATGTTTATATGAATTTGTTAATCTGCAGGTTTTGACCAGACCACTGCAAGGGCTTGGATTGTTGGATAGAACTATGGATGTTATAGTCTCATCATGGCAAGATACTACTCAGAGACAATATATGACACATATAAAGAAATGGGAAGTTTTTTGTAGACAATCAAATATATCTTATCATACTGTGAACATTTCAAACATATTGGAGTTCCTTGCTGAGTTACATTTTGAGCAGCACTTAAGTTATAGTGCCATTAATAGTGCGCGTAGTGCTTTATCATCCTATTTAGGACAAATTTCTGACCAGGAATCAATTGGATCACATCCATTAATATCCAGATTTATGAAAGGAATCTTTAACAAAAATCCACCCAACCCAAGATATACAGAAATTTGGGATGTCAGCATTGTACTTACTTTACTTAGGCAATGGACTCCAATCGAAGTTATATCATTGGAAAAATTAACATTTAAATTAGTAATGTTAATGGCATTGGTATCAGCACAAAGGGTGCAAACATTACAAATGCTACGTTTAGATTGTATGCATGTGGCTTCAGATAACATTGTGTTTTACGTTTACGATCTGATCAAACAAAGCAGACCAGGGAGAACTGGAGCAAAGGTAATGTTTCAAGCTTACCCTATTGATCCAACGTTGTGTGTAGTTAGACATTTGACTCAATATATAAAAGTTACCAAGACTCTTCGAGGTGATGAAAAAGCGTTAATGATTATGCATAAGAAACCACACACAAAAGCATCAGTACAAACAATTTCAAGGTGGTTAAAACAGGTGTTACTTTTAGCAGGAGTAGACACTAATGTGTTCAAATCTCACTCCACTAGGGCAGCAGCTACGTCCGCGGCGAAGTTACAGGACATACCACTCGAACACATTTTAGAAACCGCAGGGTGGTGTAAAGAAGAAACTTTTTCAAAGTTCTACGATAAACCTGTCCGCACAATGACAGGCTTTGGACACGCGGTGTTGGGTTCACTATAATCACCTGCTTTGTTTTGCTATCGATTTATATTATCGATTATGTTATCACTTATATCTTTTATCACTTTGTAATGGTTTCCCCAGATGTAAAAAAGGGGGTTATTATATGTTCTTTAGTCATTAAAAGATTTATGAAAAGAAACTAAAACTGATCTGGTAAAAGGTTATTTACTCATGTATGTGTTGACCTAGCCAGACTGTCGTATGGAATGACTCTACGACATAAAAAACACAGAAGCTTCAAAATCTTCACGTAGTCACTCACGTGACTCCGAAGTAAAATAGTAAGATTAAATGAGAACTTACCAGTTCGAAGTTTGATCGTTATTTTATGAGGAGTAACGATGAGGGATTACGTGCCCTCCACTCCCGACCCTCATAAAATAAATGATCATCTGGTAGTTCTAAATCTATGTTGAGCCTTACTATCTTACTCCGGCTTTTATGTTCTGTGTTTTTCATGCCACTGCTTTGAAGTATGCCGTTCCAGCGCCAGGCGGGGCTTCTTCACGTAATCCGTCATCGTTACTCCTAATAAAATAACGATCAAACTTCGAACTGGTAAGTTCTCGTTTAATCTTACTATTCTATTCCCACAGGGCAGCAGCAGAGTTGCTGCCATGCAGCGCTAGAGCCCCGGGTATCAATCCCGACTACGGGTGCTGTCTGTACCAATTTTGTACATTCTCTGTGTGACTGTGTGGGTTTTTCCATGTTCTCCATTTTCCTTCCACACTCTAAAAACGTTTAGGTTTGAAGGTTAATTGGCTTCGGTAAAAAATTGCAAATTATCCGTGGTTTGTAAGGCAGTGTTAGTGTATGGGGTGATTATGGGTCGGCATGGACTTGGTGGGCTGAAGGGCCTGTTTCCACACTGTATATCTATCTAAAGATTAAAAGTCTACTCCCCCTCAATCTCGTCAGTTTCATAGAACTTAGTGTATAGAACAGTGCAGAGTAGGAACAGGCCCTTAGCCCACAATGTTTGTGCTGATGATCCCAAGTTAAACTCTTCTGCCTACAAATGATGCATATCCCTCCATTCGTTGCTTATCCATGTGCATGCCTAAAAGTCTTTTAAACCTCACTGTCCTATCTGCACCACAGGCATTGCGTTCCAGGAACTCACTCTGATTAAAGTTTTTTTTTACACAATTATCTTCTACAAACATTCGGCCATTGACCTTAAAGTAATGCCGTGTCGTTTTTGATATATTCACCAAGGGAGAAAGGTTTTGACCTTATCTCAACTTCTTATTTTACATGCTTCTATCAGAACTCTCTTCAGCTCACAACAGTCCAGAACCAAAAAATCCAAGTTTGTCCAACCTCTCGATATAGCAAAGACCTACTCCTGCCAATTACCTGTTAATCTCAATTAATGGCACATGAGAAGCAAAGGGGTGTTCGTGGACATGTATGGGACGGAATGTGCTGCAGAGAAGTGAGAAATCGGAAAGAAAATAGGATTGCACCCATGTTATTTATGAGATGACCGATCTCCTAAATTGTTAAAAGACAAGAAATTTCAGCCGTTGTATTTGAATTTGGCTCCTGGCGGAAAGAGCAGCTCCTGTGGATGGCAGAAGGGAAAGGAACAGATATCTGTCTATTGAGGTTACCAATGATATGCATCTGGGATTTAATGTGAGGACTGGTAATTTAGTGATAGAACATGGAACATCGAGCAAGCACGAGGACAAGAAAATAGTACTAGAACAAGCACTAGTACAAGAACATCATACGATAACATCGCACATGAACAAGCACTTCGGCCCACAATGTCAGCGCTGAATATGCTGACAAAACCATTACTTATCTACATGCGCATAACCCATGTCCTTCCATTCACTGTATATCCATATGTCTATCCAAAAGCATTTTAAATGCCACTGATGTATCTGCTTCAACCACCACCCCCTGCAACATGATCCAGGCAATCACCACCCTCTGTGTGAAAGAAAAAGCTTGCTCTCCATTAAACTTTGCCTCTCACCTTAAAGTTATGCCCTATAATATTTGATTTTTGATTTCCATCTTGGGAAAAATATTCTGACTGTCTACCCTACCTATATCTCTCATAATTGTATGTACTTCCAAGACACAATACTCCAAATGCAGCCCAACCAGAGTCCTATAAAGCAGCATCATGACTTCATGACTCAATGCACCGACCTATGATGGTCAATTTCTATTGGTCTCCAGCCTATTATAGGCCTTCCCTTTGTCCAATCATCATGTTATCATCCAGAATATTTTGAGCTGCGGCGATCTCTGCAGCCAAACAAAGATTAGGAGGCAGCAGTAAAAAAAAACGGGCAATGGGGAAAACATAAAGATTGAGGCAGGTGCTGCCAATCCCCGACAATGACTAAACTCATCCTGGCAAACAGTCGCAGAAGGTAGACCCAGCCTTACATCTTACTACTGAGCATCCACACCACTCACCCAAACCCACCAACACCTATCCTCATAACAGCCTCTCCACGCCTAAACATATAGCGATTCAGGCACCTTTTTTCCACCAGGTTCCTGGTACCCAGGTTCTTGGCACAGCAGCATGCAGCCCAAGTTAACAGCTTTTTATAAAGTGCAGCCCAAGTTAATCTCTGTAAGTGTTCAAGAGGGCCAAGAGCACGATAACAAATCAAATGTGTGCTCCGCGAGGCAGTGCTAAGTATGGGACCAACACATCTTTGAAAACATCACACTGATTGATTATGGTGGCTTTTCAATTGAGGTAAAATAACAGCAAAATTCAGGAGGAAATGATTTCATTTTCACTAGTTCAATGCCTAAAAAATAACTTGGATTTTATCAAGATCAACGCAGTTTAATGAGTGTCACCCTATTATAAAGATACAAATCTTCGTCTGATACTTTCTCAAGGGAAAAACAATGCTCAATGTGAGAAATGTGAAAGCCACTATTTTACCAACACAGCTTCAATTCCCACCAAGCCACAGTTATTGTTATTGTGGTGGAAAGTCAATACAGGAAGTAAGACAGGCCTAGAAAAAATATTTCCGTCTACAAATTAATTTTGAGAAGTTAATGTGAACTCAAGTACCATTTTTTTCCTGCAAGTGATCCATATCCCAATATTGCCTCCAAATCTCTGTGCCAATCTAATTGCCTCCATCACCAACCCTGGCAATGCGTTCCAAGCCCCCACCAAAAACAAATTGCCCCTTATATCTCCATTATATTTTCCTCCTCTCACCTGAAGCTATGACCTCTAATGTAGAACATTTCCACCCTGGGGAAAAGGGTGAATGCACAGTCTTTTTCCCAGGCTAGGATGATCAAGAACTGGAGGGCATAAGTTTGTAGTAGTAGAGAATGACCCTTTGCATGGTCTTTCCTTATCCCTATAACTCAAAATCTCATTACTTTCATGGAGTATCTTAAAAGTGTACTCTCACTCTTCCATCTTCTCAGCACGTTGTCTAAAGTATTACTTCAAGAGTGTCTTCCAGCCACAATTCCTAAGGAACACAACTTAGTATGGGGCAGGAAGGTAAAATTGAAGCCAGGGGTGGAGTTCAAGATATATGTGACATCAGGGAATCTAACAGCAGTGAGATTCTGTTTTGGCAAACATGTCTATAAATATGGGTACACAAAATGCTGGAGAAACTCAGTGGGTGCAGCAGCATCTATGGAGCGAAGGAGATAGGTAACGTTTCAGGCCGAAACCCTTCTTCAGACTGATGGGGGGTGGGGGGAGGCGTGGGGAAGAAAGGAAAAAGGAGGAGGAGGAGGAGCCCGAGGGCTGAGGGAGAGGTGGGAAGGGGAGGAGACAGCAAGGGTCAACAGAATTGAGAGAATTAAATGTTCATGTCAAGAGGATGCAGACTCCCCAAGCAGAATATGAGGTGCTGTTCCTCCAATTTGCGGTGTTGCTCACTCTGGCCGTGGAGGAGACCCAGGACAGAGAGGTCGGATACGGAATGGGAGGGGGAGTTGAAGCGCTGATCCACCGGGAGGTCGGGTTGGTTATTGCGGACTGAGCGGAGGTGTTCGGCAAAACGATCTCCAAGCCTCCGCTTGGTCTCACCGATATAGATCATCTGGCATCTGGAGCAGCGGATGCAGTAGATGAGGTTGGAGGAGGTGCAGGTGAACCTCTGTTGGACCTGGAAGGACTGCTTGGGTCCTTGAAAGGAGTGGAGGGGGGAGGTAAAGGGACAAGTGTAGCATCTCTTGCGGTTGCAAGGTAAAGTGCCCGGGGAAGGGGTGGAGCGGGAGGGAAGGGAAGTATTGACAAGGGAGTTGCGGAGGGAGCGGTCTTTGTGGAAGGCAGACGGGGGGGAGATGGGAAGATGTGGCGAGTGGTGGGGTCACGTTGGAGGTGGCAAAACTGGCGGAAGACTATGTGTTGTATGTGCAGGCTGATGGGGTGAAAGGTGAGGACCAAGGGGACTCTGCCCTTGTTGCGGGTGGGGGGATGGGGAGAGAGGGCAGTGTTGCGGGGTACGGAGGAGACCCTGGTGCGAGCCTCAACTATAGTGGGGGCGGGGAATCCCTGTTCTCTGAAGAATCAGGACATTTGTGATGCCCTGGTGTGGAACACCTCCTCCGGGGAGCAGATGCGGCGTAGACGGAGGAATTGGGAATAGGGGATGGAGTCCTTACAGGAAGCAGGGTGGGAGGAAGAGTAGTCCAGGTAGCCGTGGGCGTCGGTGGGTTTATAATGGATGTCGGTCAGGAGTGTATCCCCTGCAATGGAGATGGTGAGGTCAAGGAATGGTAGGGAAGTGTCGGAAATGGACCAGGTGTATTTGAGTGCCGGATGGAAGTTGGTGGCGAAACGGATGAAGTCAGTCAGTTGTGTATGGGTGCAGGAGGTGACACCAAAACAGTCATCGATGTAACAGAGGTAGAAGTCGGGAATGGGGCCCTGGTACGCCGTGAACAAGGATTGTTCGACGTACCCGACAAAGAGGCAGGCGTTGCTGGGGCCCATGCGTGTGCCCATAGCTACGCCTTGTATTTGGGAATGTATTGCCAAACACAAGTGCAATCGATGGTTAAGCACATAATTCATAGAAACTAGTCATTGAGTTTACAAGCAATAGTGGCCAGGTTTTGGCACCACTTTACATTCCCAACTGAAGATGGCCAGAAAACCCATTATCGCCATTGCCTCAGAAGGAGACAAAAATGCTATTGCCTCCATTCATTTGGCCCGCGAACTGTCATCCTTCTCCTTGCCTGGCCACCTTCAAGCCCCTAGGGTGCCACCCGCAGCTAACCGTGAAGGTGCAGAAGGTAAGACCCCCCCCCGTTTGTCCTACTGTCCCTTGTCCAGTGTCCACTGCCATTGTCTACTCCCTTCACCTCCTCTCTGGTTCCCGGACTTCGGAGTGAGCAGGGGCATGCCTTGGTGGCTACAGGCCGGTAAGCCTAACATCTGTGGTTGGAAAGTTTCTATAGTTTTTAACATTTGTTTGCTCCAGCCACAATGTTAGTTTCTAACCATCTCAATGCTGCATGTGGCAAATTGCCCCAACAATGATGGCTCAGCACATCTTTAGCTGCAGAAGAGCTGAAGGGGAATGAAGGGATATCAGGTTAGTGCATGAAATTGGCAGTGTCGAGAAATATCTATCACAATCTCATTTAGTAGTGGAGCAGATACAAGGGGGCATTAGACTCACCTACTTCCACATCCCAATGAATCTAAGTTAAGCAACATTATAAATATTGCAACAGGAGGAACCAGATCAGTGCATGATTAGTTGCAACTCAATGATTCTTCCTTTTTTCTGAAAATGGGGTCTGAAAGGTAGAAAGGCAAAAGAGATCTAGCTTGAAATGGATTTACAATAAATTTTTAATAAGATAGAAAAAGACCTTTTCTGCAAAATGTAATTAGAGAACAATCATTACTTTAAACTTTATCATTCTGTATGTTTGCAATTGCATTCTCCAGCTCTCAGACTCCGTGCTGCAACACATCCCATCAGCAGAGACCAAAGTGAAATGTAACGATGCATAAGAATCTCCAGGGGAATGTTATTTGGATTCAGATGAATAATTTTGGGATCATAAATAATTTTTTTCCAAGATATTTTTACTTGTCACATCCTCATAAAATTCCAGAAGATTAGTCAAGCAGGATTTCCATTTCATGAATCCATGCTGACTTGGACCAATTCTTTTACTGCTATCCAAATGTGCCATTATAACTTCTTTATAGAAATGTATCAAATTATAAAAGGACGGAAAAGCTAGATGCAGGAAAAATGGTCCCAATGATGGAGGAATCCAGAACTAGGGGCCACAGTCTAAGAATAAAGGGGAGGCCAATTAAAACTGAGATGAGAAAATCTTTTTAACCCAGAGCGTTGTGAATTTGTGGAGTTCTCTGCCACGGAAAGCAGCAGAGACCGATTCACTGGATGAATTTAAAAGAGAGTTCGATAGAGCTCTAGGGGCTAGTGGAATCAAGGGATATGGGGAGAAGGCAGGCACGGGTTACTGATTGGATGATGAATGGTGGCACAGGCTCGAAGGGCCAAATGGCTTCCTCCTGCACCTATTTTCTATGTTCTATCTTTCTATGTAAGATGATCCCACAGAACCTGCTGCAGAATACTGGTGGGCAAGGAGCTCACAAATAAATATTGTGGCTGCAAAAAAAAAAATCATAACAGCACCAATAAATTAATCTGCAATTAATTCAATAATTTTAAAAAAAAGTTTCAACAGATTTGCAGTGATGTTATTATTAGACATTCTTGCAAGTGGGAGTGTTAAGTTCTGCTTAGATATATAGACTATGAACTGCAGTTCCCTGTTAAGTGGAAGGAAAACAATGGCAATTTGCCTGAACAGAGCAATGTCCTGTGAATTTCTGCTGCATGAGTGATGAATAGCTCAACCGAGCCCATTTGTAGTCTAATCCCTCAAACCAATTGAAAGGATTGACAATTTCCATCTCAGTTAGCTCCGCGTTGAAGGGAGATGTATCAAAGAAGCTTCACCACATTTAGTTGGAGTATAAACATTTGAAGAAGCTAATTGAAATGGTATATCTCTTTTTAGGCCATAGGGATGTGTGCCAGGAATTAAGAACGACTCATTTTTAATATTAAAAAATTACATTTCATGATGTAAATCAAGGAAGTCAAATCTAACAAATTTAGTCGCCTTTCATTATGACATACTGCAATGATTTTTATTGAAAATGCAATGCAGTACTACACTTTCTTTAAAAAACAATCCTTCCATGTGTTAAAGAGCTTCCCTACAGCAATCCAGGAAGTTGGTTCAATATAACAATATAAGTTAAATCTATATCTAGCAAAACAACAATTTCCAGTTGCGGCACAAACACATGATAGGATCATAAGGAATATAAAGTTACAAATTAACTTAGAGGAATTCAACATGTCAGGCAGTATGTGTGGAGGGAAATGAACATTTCAGGTTGGGACTATCTGAACAAGTCCAGATGAAAGTGTTAATCCTGGCCAGATTGGAAAGGCTAGGACTTTAAAATGGGATAAAAGCTTCAGGGCTGCTGGGAGATTTGGTCAATTTGGAATTGCTCTCTGCAGAACTGGGACAAGCTGTGGATTTATGCCAGTTTGTCTGGAGCCTAGACACAAGCTGCAGGAGAAGAATAAGAACATCTGCAGACCTTGTCAATTAGGTGCAAAATGCATTGAATGGACTGGATGACTGCAAACCAGACATACACCTTGCAAATAATTGTAAATAATGTTGCAGAGTTCTACTTTGCCGAGTGTTGATTGGATGAGGTATTGAGCCTTGTCTGGGTTTCTTGCAGATCAGGATAAATGTTGCTAAGTTTGCTTCCTTGAGAAGCCCTGTTTGAATACAATGTATCAGCTGCTGTATTATTGAGGTAGGGAAATGTCTGTTATGTATGGGGTTAATCAATATCTGTATTGGATTGCAAAATGACCACCCCCATGTGGTACGGGCCCTTGAGGTCCTGGGAACTATAAATGTGCACGAGGTCCCCCGTCGATATTCTGGGAGAGTGCATGGGACTGCGTGACCTTCTGGAGTGTCTCTGTTTGAGCGAGGCCTAGAGGGCTTGATCAAGCAGATACGAGGATCGAACCCGCAGTTGGATAGATACAGTAGTTGAACTGTCATTGTGTTTTGTCAAAATAAAGATTAGCTGATCAAGTGCTTGATTCAGTAATTTTTGACTGAAACAGGGAGTGGGGGGAAGCTTAGAAAGAGCAATTTACATTGGGGGCTCGTGCGCGATCTCAAAAGACCCCCAAACACAAGTTTACGATCAAAGGTGTTGAGCTGTTTCGATCACGAGTGCAGAAATCGGGCCCACTGTGCGGTTTTCGCATTGGTTTTCGGCACTTTGTTAGATGGAGTGGATCAATCATTCGCGGGCTAGGGAAAGGGTCTAATCTAGATCATTAGAACAGAGTCTAGCATGCACTGGTGGGTGGTTAGCACTCCGTTGGGTTGGGGGCCCATAAATCCAGGGTGGGGTTAGAGGCCCTGCTGGGGTTGGGTTAGAGGCCCTTTCCTGGGTTAGAGGCCCAAAACTTGGTCGTAGTTGGCACACTGCAGCTGCTTTAACGAGAGCCAGATGCACTTCATTGGGCAAGGAGTGGCCCAAGGTTAGATTTGGTATCTAATTGGTGGTCTGACCTACGTATAGATCAGTTCTTTGCCGGGAGAGCGAATTGGAAAGATGCACTCTGAAAATCGGCATTGATAACTCACAGTGCGAAGCGGCTAGGCACTGAACCCCCAGTGCCCAGCACAGAGGAGTGTTTGCGTGTAGATATCTGAGTCCTGTGTGACAGATGAGGAATCTCGTAAAGGTATTGGGCTTTGTGGACAGAGTATAGATTGACTGGAATACTCCAGTCCATTCGAGAATTCAATTGGGCAATTTTAGTTTGATTTGAGTGCCCGCATATGAGGAGAGATATGCACTAAAATTAGGAGTTCAAGAACGCGTCAAGATTTGCAAAGCCAAATTTCCAAATACAGAATTTCACATTGAAGTTCTACCAGTAAGGTGGAATTTGAGTTCCTGCATATAGAACTTCAGAGTTGGTGCATGTCTGTGATTGATTCTGAATAGCGGCTGATCAACAGTGAATAGTAACCCTCTGGTCGATTGTTGACTAGTTCCTGATAGCGAAGAGTACCTGAGAGACGGGAACCTGGTTACTTGATGAAAAGTAATCCGAATGTGAAGAGTACCACCAATTCTGTAGAACTTAGAGAGGAGGGTTAGAGGTCTCCCTATAGAAGTCCAGTCTTGGCAGGATAGTAACATTCGGGAGGAAAAGTAGTCATTTAAGAAGGAGTACCCCTCAGCAAAGGGTAACCTAGGAAGGGGAAAATCTTCAATATCAGAGGGAGAGGTTCACTGAGTGATAACAGCGTGACATTGAGATCGAGTGTTTGTAAACTGTGCACTAGTGCTTTAAATTATTATTGTAAATTGTAAAATCCAGCTTTCATATTGTTATCAGATCCGAATTGTGTAAATATTCTGTGTACGTAAATAAACTTAAAGTGTATTAAGATTTAGAAGTTAAGATTTAGATTTTGTTAAGTCCGCGGACCGTTGTTTGCATTGCTGCGTGTGCGAATGTTAACGGATTTAGACACTTGAAGTAAGAGTGTGTTTGAGTTAAACATTTGTATTGTGAGAATCTGAGTCATGGTTCGATCAGGGGTTGTACTCTTTTGATCACTGTGTCGGGGGATCAGTCATCCCGCCGACCAATTGCGCCACGAGGAACATACATTAGAGTGGGATTTATTGGATGTTTATCGTTTATGTTGGGGTGTGTCATGGGTTATTGGTAATCGGGGGAATATTTTTGTTTCTAAGTAGAGTTTTGTTAGTGTGGTTCGGATTTGTCTGTCTGTGCGAACTTAAAGTGGATTGAGTGACAGAGAGATTGCTGCGTGAGAGACTGCGATTGAGAGTTAGACTAGGATTAAGACACCAGAGAGCCAGACTGAATATAAGCGAGTGGTTTGAATAATTGAATAGGATTGATTGAAGGAGTGACTGGGTAACAGTTGAAAGGGAGCGATTGGTAGAGTAAGTGTGCATCAGAGAGACCGTTGACCATTGTGTGGGAGAGATTTCATTGATCTTGGAGTCTGAGCGGAAGAAGTAATTTCAATAGGTGTTAGTGTCTGGAACTTTTATTTTGTAATTTGTATGGTGACCATTGTTCAGAGAATGGCAAATGTCTCAGAGAAGGACCGATCAAACAGATCTAGGAAGCCCGATAAAATAATTTGCGAGAAGCTTCCACAGGAAGCCGACAGACTAAGAGGATTATCGGGGGAATTAAATTCAGTCTTGAGAAGTGAACTTAGGCCATTGGGTGGACAAAAATCTGTAATAGGAATAAACTATGTAGAAACGATTGTCAAAAAATATGGAAATAGTGATGATGGAAATGAGTTAATTGGGATATGCAGAATGTTCTTCACTAAAAGGAAAATAAATAAATAAATCGTTTTGCTGTCCACCCTAACAATGGTGGCTTGTAAGTTGGGAATTAGAGGGGAACACGATAGAACTGATCCTTCTTGGGACATTCCACAACAGGGACAGGAAGAACTAGTAAGCCAAGAGCAGGGGGGGTTACACAAAAGGCTGGAGAAACTCAGCGGGTGCAGCAGCATCTAAGGAGCAAAGGAGATAGGCGACGTTTCGGGTCAAGACCCTTCTTCAGACTGTAGGAACAGGAGAGAATACCATCTTCTGAATGGGAGACTACTGAGACGGCTCTCTTAAAGGGGAGGTGCCTACAAAACCTAAACTTGTAAAATTTGGTAAGAGTGAAACAGTGCCTGTAGGCTTCGAAGAGAGGGAGGGTTATTATATGCCAGGGTGTGCAGAATTTTTCTGAATAGAGCTAGAGCCTCAGCAGTCCTCACAGCACTCTCATGCTCCCAGTTCAGAGACACCATGTGCAGCTTGCGAGCAGGGCACACAAGAGGAGTCAGCGTTATCTTCGGATCTTAGGTATATCGGGGACAACCCATTCCAAGTTCTAGGAGGAGACAAAGAATCAAATTCTCAAGAAACCCTCACTGAAAGGAAGAAGTAAGACAGGGAAACATAGTAGCTGGCATGAGAAGGAATGGCAACTAAGGAATGGAAATGGCACTAGGGAGCGAAGAAACAAACTTACTGTGCAGGAGGAACGGGAGTGGGGAAATAAGTTTGTGACTGCAGGACAGTATATTGACGACTTACTGTCTGGAGAGTGAGGTAAAGAATGCAGACTCCTTGAGAAAGGGCAGGGGTGGAAGATTAAGACATTTAAGACATATCTGGGAGGCCAATACACAGAGATAGAGCTCATCAGTATCCCTACTCCCTGGTAATTGAAACTAACATCAGAAGAGGAGAAGACGAAGGAGTCCTACCCTAGTACCCAACTTTAATATCACCTAGCTATTGGAGAAATAAAAGGTAGGAGAGTAAAGGACACTCTAATCATCTTTGAAAGAAACAACACCCAAGACCTACGACAACTTTTGGGACAAGCCCCACCTTAAAAAACATTCCTCTGTGGTTTGGAGGAAAATACCCAATTTGCATCTAAACTATGGTTATTAGAAATAAATTTATAAATTTTGGATTTGGTCTCGAAATTGTATGGTAATGAAATCGAGGGACTTTAAAATTTGAAATTTGGAATAAACTTGTGGAATCTGGCTTAGGAACATTTGGAGTTTGATTATTAATTGATATTGCTATTATCTCATCCCCAGACAAGCAGCCAAAGATGGGAAGGATTGTTAAGAGGACATCAAGAAGGATGGAATTTGGGAAGATCTGGTAACATGGAATTACTTAGGGAATATGAGAGTTGGAAATAAAATTGGAATTTGAAAATTAAAATGGGAGTTGCAATTGAAATTGGAGTTGGAATTGGAAATGGTCAAAAGAGGAATTGTGAGCAGCAGGACTTCCCTTTAAGAGATCGGACTAAGGAATTATTCAGTAGTTAAGAACTAGTGTAAGCGAGAACCCCTGGACAGAGAACGAAGCCAATATAGTAAAGAGTCAATATAATAAAGAACCAACATAGTAGAGAGTCAACACAGTAACGAGCTAACATTGTAAATACATAACTAAGAGGGACTGGAGGAGAGACTTACTAAATTAGAGGGAGAAACTTGAATGGGTATAGGAATAGCTTAGCCGATGCATATTTGACCGATGGATTTAAATTGTTTAACCCTTGATGGTAAAGCGGCTTCTATTAGCAAGGTGAAAAGAGATTGTCCCTGGATTCGGCATTATTAACTGGATTTATGATGAAATTGACAACATAGAAATTGATTGCTTAGATTTGAACAGCTGGGAATTCCACAGGAATTGGAATGGAATTGTATTATCGGCTACAATGCTGTGGAATAATAAGGAAGAGATGGACGCTGAAATTTGAAATATTAAAGGACCTGTCCCACTGGAAGAGGTAATTCAAGAGTTCTCCCGAGTTTTCCCCTGATTCGAACTCGGTGAATGTCCGTAGCGGGTCCGTAGGACTTCATTGATGTCTCGTAGTGGCTTGTACGAGAAAAAAGTAATCATTTTTTTTAATCACAAGTTTTTTTTGCTCGTGGACATTTTTCACAGTGTTGAAAAAACGTCACGAGTTTACCAGATTTCCCGAGTTCCTACCGTTACTCATACGAGCCGCTACGGGACATTCACGTACTCCTACGGACCCGCTACGGACGTTCTCTGAGTTCAAATCAGGGGAAAACTCGGGAGAACTCTTGATTTACCTCGTACAGTGGGACAGGCCCTTGAATTGAAGGTTGAGACCGAATTTGGTTAAATTGAAATATATTTCATGGTTAGCTTTAAATTAGAGGCATGCCTGTAGGAAATCTGGACTGAACCCAGCTGAAATTTATATGAGGACCCGTCATCAGATATCCATATTATAAAATCGTGTGTGTATGAAGAAGACTGATTAGTGTTGATCCTAGGATAATAAAGAGTATATTAGGGAACAGAATAGGAATAGGGATACAGTGATAGAGCAGAATATAATAGGTTGAATAGAGAATTCTAGTTAATGTATGAGTTCTAGTGAATGTATGAATGTAACTTGCTTTGTCCCTAGTTTTTCAGAAAGTTTAGGTTTTAGGTTCGACTATGGAAAGGAATGGAAGAATGGGCCACAGCACGGATGGAGGGAATTCACACCCATGAAAACTCGTGAAGTGAAGACTCATCAGACAGAAATTGTGAAGCTGTGCCCGTGAAAACCGGGACGCTTGGCAAGATTCTGGGAAGAAACATCATCATCTTGTGTTGCTGATAGATGGGAAATGTAATGTACACACTTATGTATATCTGGTTAGCTAATTATTTGACTATTTCGTTATCGTAAATGATGGGTTACCATCTATATCTTTATAACTAAAAGTCTCATCTTGACCACTTCCAGTCTGAACTATATAATAATTTTAGAAAAAACGCTAACTTATATCGCTATGATTTTTGACCATCTTACTCACAGTCCTCCTCCGCTGAGACAGCCCTGAGGATTTTTCCGATCCATGAAAAATAAAAAAGTTTATTTCATGTTTAAACAATCTTGAGATCAGCTGATTGGTCCTCTTGCCTGTCAATCATTATGATAAAGGGAATTCCCCTTCCGGTGAGGGGGGGGGCAGGACTTTATGACCCCAGATGCCTGGATGTGAGTCAACTCTGGACGATCGCGAGGGAGAGTCCAAACTGTGATTCTAAGCTGTGAATCATCTGACCTGTGAGTCTGCAATGTACATGCAATAAATGATTTGTTAGGAGGTGAAATGCTATGAAATTGAATTTGCTGATCTGCACTCTGCTTGAAATGATATGACATTGAATTTGCTGGCCTGCACTCTGCTTGAAATGCTATGAGATTTAATTTGCTGGCCTGCACTCTGCTTGAAATGCTATGAAATTGATTTTGCTGGCCTGCATTCTGCTTGAAATGCAATGTAATTTAATTTGCTGGCCTGCATTGCTTGAAATGCTATGAAATTGAATTTATTGGCCTGCACTCTGCTTGAAATGCTATGAAATTGAACTTGCTTGCCTGCACTCTGCTTGAAATGCTATGAAACAAATTTGCTGGCCTGCGCTCTGCTTGAAATGGAATTTCAAGGAATAGCTGTGAGTGAACTTCCAGCCCACCAGCCTTGAGTGACTGAGCTGCAAGCCCACCAGCCCTGAGTGATCGAGCGCCAGCTTACCAGGACTGAGTGACTGAGCTGCCAGCCTACCAGGCCTGAGTGACTAAGCTGCCAGCCCACCAGGCCTGAGTAAGTGAGCTGCCAGCCCATGAGCCCTGAGTGACTAAGCTGCCAGCCCACCAGTCCTGAGTGACTGAGCTGCCAGTCCAAGAATCCATTCAGCCCACAATGGCCATACCAGCGCTATGGAAACCAGTCCCTTCAGCCCACAACATCTATACTAGTGCTTCAGAACACCCCCCCCCCCCCCCCTCACTGGCACCAATATTGGAATTGGTGGAGAGGTGGATTATTGTATTGGGGGCCAATGGGTCCCACTTAGTCTAGTATATGATAAAAAGGAAGGAATGTTAATCCTGGACAGATTGGAGAAGCTACAACTTTAAAATGGGGTAAAAGCTTCAGGGCTGCTGGGAGATTTGGTCAATTTGGAATTGCTCTCTGCAGAACTGGGACAACTTATGGAATGGTTCCAGTTTGTCTATACCCTAGATAAAAGCTGCAGGGAAAGAATAAGAACATCTGCAGATCCTGTCAATTATGTGCAAAATGCATAGAATGGATTGGATGACTGCAAACCAGACATACACCTTGTAAATAATTGTAAATAATGTTGCAGAGTTCTACTTTGCCGAGTGTTGATTAGATGAGGTATTGAGCCTTGTCTGATTTTCTTGCAGATCAGGGTAAATGTTGCTAAGTTTGCTTCCTTGAGAAGCCCAGTTTGAATACAATGTATTATGCTGTATTATTGGGTTAGGGGAATGTCTGTTATGTATGAGGTTAATCAATATCTGTAATTGGATTGCAAAGAAACCACCCCCATGTGGTTCAGCCCCTCGCGGTCTTGGGAACTATAAATGTCCGTTGCCACGAGGACCTGCATCGATCTTCTGGGAGAGTGCTTGGGACTGCGTGACCTTCTGGAGTGTCGCTGTTCGAGCGAGGCCTATATCTGGCAGATATACGAGAATCGAACCCGCGATGGGATAGGTACAGTCGTTGAACTATAATTGTGTTTTGTCAAAATAAAGATTGGTTGATCAAGTGCTTGATTCAGTGATTTTTGACTGAAGCTAGACTGGGGGGAAGCTTAGGACGAGCAATTTACAAAGGAATCCAACCCAAAACATTGGCCGTCCATTTCCCTCTGCCAGATGCTTAGTGACCTGCTAAATTCCTCCAGCAGATTGCTTGTTGCTCCAGTTACTACCTTTGGCTTCAGGAAATACATGGTTAATTGGCAGGCACTCAGGTTTTATTTCCGATGCAATGCATATTCTCATCGAAAATACCTTGATCTTTACTTTTTTTTCTGACTTTCCCCTAAAGTGCATGGATTTCATGTAAATGATAAACAAAGTGGAGGACAGTTATGAAAATGAGGATTGGAAGGGATACAGAATCTTCATGACGCTTACTTAAAGTAAATATTTCAGTCCCCATTGAATTTCTTTAGACTTTAGAAATAACAAGGACAAAGGATAAAGGACATGGTCCCTGAGATAGCCTGGCACGGTGTCATAGTTTCATTTAAAATACTCCTTTACAATGATTTTTTTTTGAAAGGAAGGGTGAGAAGGGAAAAGTCCTTCAGCATTCTACCATGCTTCATGAATAAAGCAATCGTTATTAATATTGAATTAACTACTGAATATTAATAGAGGGAAGTGATGGGTATGAAATTCAAATTATGCACATGGGTTCAAATCGCAATTCCTCGAAAGCAAAATTGACCAAGCCTGAAAAAAACAAACTTGATTCCTCCTTCTGAACAATCATGAAATACAGGGGCAATCTAAACAAACAAAGTTGCCATCTTCATCCAAGATCATCACTTATTATTTGACCTCAAAGTTTTTTATCAGCTAAAGAATGAATGACATCACACTTAGCCGGATAATTATTTATCTTGCAAAATCTGATGAATAAGATTCCAAACGTTTGTGCCCAATAGTATTCTAAAACAGGGCCTGAGATTGTATCTCTTGAACTAGCTCAATAGCTTTATAATGCAGAAAAAGAGCTTGAAATCGTTAAGGTGGTTTTGCACTACCTGGGAAATTACTCGGCTTCAAGTCTTTATGTTTTCAAGATGGTGAGGTGGTAGACAATTGGGTTATTTAACTTCAGTTAGGAAGAAAACTCTCAGGTTCCAGTTTCATGGGTGTGGATATTGGGTGAGTTTCTCACTGGTGGAAAGATAACTGCCATTGAAAGCTGCCACTTTTGAGTCTTCACTGTGTTAAAATATTACAGGAAAGTTTGCAGGGAATGTTGTAGTTAACATTTGGTTGGTACACAATTACATAAAACAAACCCTGGCTTTGCAATTTTAATGTACCCAAAAATAACAAATTATACAAATTTATGGAGATTCAGCATATTATTCCTCTATTAAAAAAATAACATGGATAATCCAAGTGATTATAGGCCAGTGAGTGGCATGGTAGGGAGATTCATGGAAAAACTGAGGGACAGTATAATCTACACTTACAAAGGCAAGGATTGATCAGGCAATCAAGAACAAAGGAGATTACATTGAGTGGTAGACACTGCCCAATCCATCATTTCTGTCCACTCCACCATTAAAAGGGATCGATAGAAGGTGCTGCCTGAAAAAGGCAGCTAACATCAAAGGTCCACTCTAAACTGGCCATGCTCTCAATTAACTCCTACTAATGGGAAGAAGGTATAGGAGCCTGAATACCAGGACCATCAGATTTGAGATATTGCTCGTACCAGCAACCATCAGGCTCTTGAACATTGCGCAACACTAATTTCAGCATCTATGAAGTTCTATGTGCTGTGCCTTTGTTTATTATTCATTGAATATTTTGACTGATATTCATCAGTGTGTTTGGCATTTACAGGGCTGCTATGCTGCTGCAAGAAAGGTGGTCATTGTTGTCTGTTGTTGGTACAAATGACAATTAAACACTCTTAACTTAACTCTTGGTCAGTATTTTGTTGGTTGAAGATTCTGATTAATTTAATCTAGATTTTCTAAGGTTCTTACAAAGTACATAGATGAGGGCAGTGTTAGTAATGTATAGAGATACAGCTTGGAAACAGGCCCTTCGGCCCACCAAGTCCACGCCGACCAGCGACCCCATACATTAACACCACACACACAAGGAACAATTTACAATTTTACTGAGCCAATTAACCTACAAGCCTGTTCATCTTTGGAGTATGGGAGGAAACCAGAGCACTCGAAGAAAACCCTTGCAGGTCACGGGGAGAACATACAAACGGCGTACATTCTGCACCTGTAGTCAGGATCGAACCCGGGTCTCTGTTGCTGTAAAATAACAACTCGACCACTGCTCAACCATATTATCCCCTATATGTAAGTAAACAAGGTCCGATATGGGAAACTGATCCAAAAGGTGATATCCAAGGCAATTGGATTAAAAACTGGGTTGGTGCAAGGAGGCAGAGGGTGATGGTGGAAAGTTGCTTTTGTGATTTGTTGAATTGAATTGAATACTTTGTTCTCCCCACCCCCCCCCCCCAAAAGGCGGACCTCCATGCCGGGTCCCCATTGCTCTTCCCCCTCCCTCTCAGCGGGATGTGATATAATGAGGTTATAACATTTACTTTAAAAAAATATATATCTTTATTTATTAGAGGTACAGTAAGTTACATCAGTGTACATCCCTTATATTGTATTACAGTCATTGTACCCCTTAATTTTTTTAAGGCTTTAGAAAAGAGAGAAAAGAGAGCGAAATACCAGCAAAGAAAGTAGAAAAGTGAAAAAGAGATGTGAAAGTGCAAAAGCGTGACAGAGGGAAAGGGAACCCTTGAAGAGTTAGAGACCGGAGATTAAGAGATAGACCCTGGAGAGGAAATAAAAATAAAAAGGGAAAGATAGAGAAAGAAAGAAGAAAAGCCAGTTACTTTATTATAAACATCTCGCGAAAGGAATCTACCAACTCGACAATTTTTCTTCCCCCTTTACCAAGACCCGACACCGGTACTTTTTTGAGGTATTCTTGCACCTTTTCCTTGTAATAGATTTATAAATGACGACCACGTCTTATCGAAACAGTCTGATTTTCCTGCTAGTCGGAGTCTCATATCTTCCAAGTGCAGTGTTTCGAACATAGTTGAAATCCACATATTAACTGTTGGTATAGGAGAATTTTTCCAGAAATTTAAGATTAGTTTTTTTCCAGTTATTAAGCTATATTCAAATAGAGTCTTTTGAAACACATTTAATTCAGGGCTATCTTCCGATATCCCAAAGATAATCCAGTCTGCTTTTGAAGTCAGTTTTATTTTAAATATTTTTGTGAAAATTTCAAAAAATTCAGTCCAAAATGTTTGAATTTTTGTACAAAAGACAAATGAGTGTGCAATATTAGCGTATTGACATTGACATTTATCACATATAGGTGAGAAGTTGGGAAAAAGTTTACTTATTTTAGTTTTTGAATAGTATAATCTATGTACGATTTTAAATTGTAATAAGGTGTGTCTTACATTAACTGAACATTTATGCACATTTAATAAATATTCTTCCCACCTTTCTTTGGGAATTTTTACACTTAATTATTTTTCCCAGTCTCTCCTGATACCATCTGTTGTCGGTATTTCTGCATTTGGAATAATATTATATATATATAATATTAAGTTTGCTGATTCTGCCTTTGTATTCATTACTTCTTCCAGTAAGTCTGGAGGCATATTGTGATAATCTTGTGCATATTTTTTCAGATAGTCACAGAATTGGAAATATTTAAAATACTGATTGTTTCTCAAATTGTATTTTAGTTGTATTTGTTTCAATGATAATAGTTTTCCCAATTGATACACATCTCCGAAGATTTTAATTCCAGCTCTTTCCCATTGTATAAATGCTTTATCTATGGTTGAAGGTTTAAATGAGGGGTTTTTACCGATAGGAGATAAGAGAGATAAATTTCTTAATTTTAAATTGTGTTTTATTTGTTTCCAAATTCTAATTGTGCTGTATATAATTGGATTATTGTTATAATTTATATTATTCATCGATGTTGGAGAGAGAAGGATTGCTCCAATATTATAAGGAGAGCAATTCTCTTTCTCCATAATCGCCCAATCCAGTTGCTGGGGAGAGTTATCCAGCAATTGGATCATGTTTCTGATATTTACAGACCAGTAGTAATACATAAAGTTGGGGAGTGCTAATCCCCCTACTACTTTGGGTTTATTCAGATGAACTCTTTGTATTCTGTGGGATTTATAATCCCAAATAAAATTTGTGATATCTGAGTCCAGTTTTTTTAAAAACTTTTTGGGTAAATATATTGGAATAGATTTGAACATGTATAAAATTTGTGGTAGAAAAATTATTTCTATGCCATTTATTCGGCCTATTAAGGACATCGGAAGCGTTTTCCAAAATTTAATCAAGTTATATAGTTTCTTAAGTAGAGGGTTATAATTTTCGTTAAACATATCTTGATATCTTCTAGTAATTTCGATGCCCAAGTATTTAAATTTTTCCGTAGCTATTTTGAAGAGAAACTGTTAACGATGCGTAGAGTCTTTCGGTTTTATTGACATGATTTCACTTTTATTCCAAATTATTCTATATCCTGAGAATGATCCGAAGTCCTCTATTAATTTTAAAATATTTGGTATAGTACTATGAGATTTTGTGATGTACAATAGTACATCGTCAGCGTATAGTAATATTTTATTGTTGGAATATGTTTTTTTATATCCGTGGATATTCGGATGATTTCTAATTGTTTCCGCTAGGGGTTCAATTATCAGGGCAAATAACAACGGTGATAATGAACATCCTTGTCTATTACCCCTTGACAAATGAAATTTCGTAGATAAATTATTGTTAGTTAATAGTCTGCCCGTTAGCTTATTATATAGTAATTTAATCCATAGAATAAAATTCTCTCCCAGTTGAAATTCTTGCAATACCCTGACCATATATTCCCATTCGACCTGATCGAATGCTTTCTCTGCATCCAACGATATGATTGATAGTTTTTGATCTTCCGTTTGGTGTGAATGCATTATATTGAGCAGACGTCTCAAATTATTAAATGATTGTCTCTTAGGGATAAACCCCGTTTGATCCAGATGTATTAATTTACTAGCATATTTACTTAGTCTTCTAGCTAGTATTTTCGCTAATATTTTTTGATCTGTGTTTAACAACGCAATTGCTCTGTATGATCCAGGTTCTTCCACTTCTTTATCTTTCTTAAGTATTAGTGTGATCGTGGATTCTGCTAGTGTTTCAGGCAGTATTTGTTCTTTGAAGGCATAAGTATACATTTTCTGTAGGCGAGGAGTAAATATGTCATAAAAACTTTTACAGAATTCATTACTAAATCCGTCGGGACCTGGTGTTTTTCCATTTTTTAATGAGATTATTGTTTCTTCTTTTCCTTATTTGAGATTTGTGCTCCCAATTCCTCTTGTTCCTGCAACTCTTATTTAGGAAGGTTACAATTATCCAAGAACTCTGTAACTTTGTTAGTGTCCATTATCGTTTTAGATGTATACAGATTCTCTTAAAATTGTGCAAATCTTTTATTAATATCACTCGGCAAGATCAATATTTTCCCTTTGTCTGATTTAATCTTTAAAATTGCGTGATCCTTTTCTCGTTTAACTGAGAAAAAAGTTAACTGAGTTAACTTTTAACTGATGTGCCAGAAGTTTGTGGGGCTTATCCCCAAATTCAAAGTGTTCCTGTCTTGTAATTTGTAATAATCTTATGACTTTCTCTGATAATAATTTATTTAATTTGAATTTCAGTATTATTATTCTATTATGTTTATCCGTAGTGGGGTCTTTAGCGTTTTCTATGTCCAGTTGTCTAATTTGTTCTTCTAACTGTCTTTGTTCATTCTTATTTTTCTTATTTTGAAAAGCTTGATATGAAATTATCACGCCTCGAATAAATGATTTAAAAGATTCCCATAAGAGTGTAGGTGATATGTCTGGCGTGTCGTTTATTTTTAAAAAAAGGTCCATTTGCTCTTTTAAATATGTACTCCCTTACGGGTCTTTTGATATTTGAGGATTGTGCCTCCAAAACGGTTTGTTCTTGGTCATTCCTTCCATTTTTAGAAAAAAAGTTATTGGGGAGTGATCTGAGATCGTATTTGTGTGGTATTTTGGTTTAGAAGTGTGGGGTATTAATTTTGTATCCACCAGGAAATAATCTATTCGTGAATATGTCTTGTGTACCATAGAATAGAAAGAGTAATCCCTGCCGGTCGGATTTGCAATCCTCCAGACATCTGTTATGTTTGTGCTTTTTATATATGTGTTTAGAAGTTTGCTAGTTTTGGATTTCGTAATACCTCTTTGTTTTTGATTGGATTTATCTAAGTAAGTGTCTAAGACACAGTTAAAGTCTCCGCCGATTATGACATTTTGGTAGTTATATTCTGCAATTATATTCAGGATTTTATTGAATAACTATCAAATATCTCCTGTCCTTATTTGTTAAGGTAGTTTTGGGTTTAAATGGAATGCCTTTGCGAATAATAATAGACGTCCCTCTAGATTTCGACGAGTATGACGAGTGAAAAGTTTGTCCTATCCAGTTCGCCCTCAATCTAGCTTGGTCTTGAAGTTTAAGATGAGTCTCTTGTAAAAGAGCAATATCTGTGTTGTATGCTTTCAGCTGAGCTAGAATCTTACCCCTTTTAATGCGTTCGTTAACACCCCTAACGTTTCAACTACAAAATGAGATTGCTCCCAGTTTATTTTGGTTATCGTCTTGCATTTTGAATAGATTTAATACCTGTGTGTCTTGCGGTGCATTCGTACCTCAGGTCTTTAGATATAGGGGGATCATTTACCCTACAATGTTCGGTTAGTAGATTCCCTTTGCGATAGTCCTTGAATAAAAAACACACATGTGATTAAGTGTGAAAATGATTTTAAAAAACTAATACAAGTGAGAATACAGTGTCCGAGCTTGTTGGCACTGTAACAAGTGACCCACCTGTAGGTGGGAAAAAGCATTTTATTGACTTCCGTGTCGATATAAAACAAACAAATAGCTCCACTCCCTCAATTAATCATAACATACTGGAACGAGACCGGTTTAAAAATCAGATGTATAGTACCCATTTACAGAATATATATCAATTTCCTCAGTGTTTCTGGATATAACTATAATTTTTACTTGGGGTAAAAATTTACAAGGGTAAAATACACTTGCAGGTAATTATCTTCAGTTGCAAGCTTCATGCTCATCTCAGTTTATCAGCTGCCTCTCTCATTGCCTTCCACAAATTCAGCACCAGTGAATTCAGTGGAACCAAATGAGTGGTCTTGCTGGTGGAGATGAACTACAACACCACAACACATTTCCACAACACCAGAACAGCCAGTGGAGCAGATTCCAAACTGATCTACTTTTTGACCAGGAAAGACATTATCAATGCCATCACTTGTACTCAGCCATTTTAAGCTACTGAACATACTAAAGGTCTTAGGTACAAACTGTTCTGACAAGAGATCAATATTAATGGATCAGTGAATAGGAGAAAGATTAAGATGCCTTAACTGGGGTCAGCAACGTGTCTGCACGTCAATGTATTTATGCAACCAACTAACATGGTTAAACTTCCCAAGGTGCTTTGTCAAAGCATTGTCGTACAAAATGTAGGTGAAGAACCTCCATCACTTTGTCAAGAACAAAGGTAGACATTTTTGCCAGTGATCAAAATCAGTTTCTGATATTTCTTATATTGTTTTTGAAAATGTTAAGAATAGAGTCAAGCTAATATTGTGCAGCCGGGCATCAATCATAGCAAATGTAAAGCAGGAAATGTGCAGGCAGCTGTTGCGAATAGCCATTGTGAACAGTTCAATGCCATTCATCCACTCAGCAGCACCCACAAAACTGTGCATCCTCCCTCTGCCGCTTAAAACATATACCATAATCATTTAAGATTTACAGACGTTTACAAAAAATAATTATTACTCCTCTTTGGAGGGGTCAAGAAACTAAAATCCTGTATAATAATCCATAATGCATGAAGGCAATTTCCCAGAGTCCTCAAATGCCAGGAATTCCACAAATACCTGCACTCTGATCTCAATTATATTTGAGATTATATTATATTATCTCAATTATATCAACATTCTGACAGAATTATTAAAGACTATTGCTCCTGCCCACCATCCTTTGCTTCCTCTATTCACTTCTCCCCAGCCTCATTTTATCACAAGTTTAGTTTATTGTCACGTGCACCGATGTACTGCAAAAAGCTTTTTTGTTATGTGCTAAGCAGTCAGCAGAAAGACTATATGCAATTGCAATTGAGCCATCCATGGTGTACAGATACATTGTAACGGTAATAATGTTTAGTCCGTTCATTAAACTTTGTCTGCTGCATTATATGCTTTACCTCCCTAAAGAAGGATAAGTTCCTGTGGATGAGAGCAATGGAGCTTGAGGACCCGGGTACAGTTGTTCTTAGTACTCACCAGGCTCTATCAATTTGGATCAAAGATCATTGAAATATTGGACCTGCTCAGCTGCTGACGCCTGCCCTCACTAATTCCTGCAGGGGCATCAGGGAGGCAATCACGAGGAGATGAGGATATCACATGTACCATGTAGTTACTTATGTGAAGCCAAGATAAATATTCATGCTCCTTTCAACTCCAAACAATATCAAAAGAGTTTTAAGTATTGTGAGCTATCTTGTGAGTATTGTGCAGTTGACGTTTGCAGTACCTTGAAGGAATCTGGTCAAAATGCTCAAGGTTGAGTTTGATAAGCCCTATATAGCCAACCATACATAGCTCAGTGTAGAATGACTTAGCATTTTGCCTAAATGAGGTGTCCAAGCAACCTGTCTAGAGCTGGCAATCTTCTGAGAACAAAATAATGATAAGATGGAGTACAGGAAAGTAATAGTAAGATTAAATGAGAACTTACCAGTTCGAAGTTTGATCGTTATTTTATGAGGAGTAACGATGAGGGATTATGTGAAGAAGCCCCACCTGGCGCTTGATCGGCATACTTCAAAGCAGCAGCATGAAAAACACGGAACATAATAGCTGGAGTAAGATAGTAAGGCTCAACATAGATTCAGAACTACCAGATGATCATTTATTTTATGAGGGTCGGGAGTGGAGGGCACGTAATCCCACATCGTTACTCCTCATAAAATGACGATCAAACTTCGAACTGGTAATTTCTCGTTTAATCTTACTATTTTACTTCGGAGTCACGTGAGTGACTACGTGAAGATTTTGTAGCTTCTGTGTTTTTTATGTCGTAGACTCATTCCATACGACAATCTGGTTCAATCAACACAGTAATGAGCAAATAACACATTTTTTCTCCAAACATTGCCTCAGGTTATGTGATAAATTATTTCACATTATAAAAGAATGAAAGTAATGCCCTTTCCATTGAAAGGCAAATTTATCACCAAAATATCAATTGATATATAATTTGATAGTATGAACAAAGCAACAATTGTAGAGAACCCAACACTCCGTGTCCAATCCTGACAGCACGACTGGTTCCTTTTACTTTAATATTTATTTTACACCCTCCTGCGGCCTTGAATCTTTGCTCGAGTGGCTCATCCTGTGCCATTCCTGTGAATGTATCTACCTCCTTAATAGAGTGATTTTCCACATCTCAATGTCTAGTTCCACTGAGTGTTATCCATGTTTTAACCATCTAGAATATATTTCTCTAGAACCATCAGTTTTTACTGATACCTAATGTGTTTTTTTTGTGTGTAATAAGTAGTGCTGTCTCACCAACACAGAGACTCTTACCTACTTCAACATATTTCTTCAATGTTGACCCACACACAATTTATGGCCGACAGGATATGCTTAGAGGTTTACCTTGGTTTCAGCTCTTCTTGGTCTGCTTTGTTTGGTAAATTCATAACCATATATGATAATGTAATCTGTATCCACATGCAACTATATTATGTAATATTTGCAATGTTTGCACTCTTATGTTGATACTAAAGTCATGAGCATTATTACTTTCAATGTTAATTTTTTGAATCATTGATAGAATTGGAGTCCATTGCCTAACGCAATTCAGGACTATATTGATCTCACAACTTATGTATTGCAACTTTGGACAGATTATATATATCCCTTTTTTCATATCGGGATATTACGAATGAAACAGATAACTTCTTGGTTAGTAACTTGTCAGTAAATAGGACGATAAACACTCTGAGCCCTATTATTGGCTCTATCAATTAGATACTCAGAAAAAATGCAATCCACAAGGAACTCACATATATCTAATATGATAAATAACTTTTACTGTCTACACAGACTTCCAATTTCTTATAACAAAATATTGTTTTTTTTTTTTAATTTATTTCTCCAAATTGCAGGTATAACATTTCTTTTGTACATAATTATTTTATTGTTATGTTGTTATATTAGTTTAAAACATTCATAGACTTCTTTAAACCATCAAACTGTTGTAATGGTCTGGTCAACCTGCAGATAGCCAAATTCATATTTTCCTGTCATGGATGCCTTTGTACAACAATAAATTACTGTAACTATGAATCATCATAAGTGGTTCAACATCACTCAACATTTAATGAAAACCATGAAGGTCCGTTTTGGGCCACCAAAGCGCCCCTGGCAGTGTCCTGCTACATTTTCATCAGACACTGCCCTATCAGACAAAAAATGAGGAACATAAATGAACATCTTTCCTCATGTAATTGAGAGAAATGCATCCACCTTTCCTGTTCTTGGTTTACCCACGAGAACATTTGAAAGATCGGTGATTTAATCTGTATACAACCAGATTAATCGTAAGTAATCCATATTACTGACAATGTTTCCCCCCCCCCTGATTTGTTGTCTGCGATAACATTGTCTTTCTTAGAGATAAACAGCTGGACTAAAACATTTTTAGAATACGCCACATCTGTTTACTCAGATAATCACTTGATTATTATTTTACATATCTTATGTGATTGATATATGCCACAGCCGTGGTATTGTTCACCTTGATATGACATGGACACTTCCATAATAGAACAATCGATATTTAATCCTTAAACTCCTTATACTTCAATAATTAATACAAATGTTTGGAGAAATGTCTTAGGACAATCCATTTGCAATCACCTGGTATTATTGTCCATAGTCCCAACAAGGGACGTATCAATTAACTTTATAGGAATAGATATTATTCTTATCTTAACCCAAATATTCACAGAAGCTGTCCATCATCTGTTAATACTTGCTTCAGCTTGCAACAGCTGTTAAGCTTATAGTTGAAGCAGCTTGTGGACATTTTCTATCCATTACTTTAATAATGATAACGTATCATTTGGTATTTGCATAAGCCTCTCACAAAGGCATACATACTCTTATAAAACTTCTGTTTTTCCTCTTTTGGTGCTTTATTTACTCTTTTCCTAAGCTCCTTTTCTGATGGAGGGACAAAGTATGTCAACAAATCAATGAGACATATTTGTATCATGGAAACAATGTTCCCCCTCTTATGGTGCTGAATTACTCCTAAATCCAGAATAGTAATTTATGAATATTTATGAATGCCTAAACATAGGCTTTATGGGATGGGTCAGGTCCTTGCCTATCAACAGGTTTGTAATTGCAGCACTAATTTGCAGCTCACTCTTTATTAACCTTCCAATTTAAATGTGATCAAGATAAACCACGACCATGTCCTCATTAGTGCAAGTGCTGATCTTTTTATCAGTACAATTGTTGTTCCAGTATTCTGTGAACAGCCTAGAACTGGTTGTAATCCTTTAGACAATGCTTTAACTTGCACAGCTGACCCATTTTAATTAATTTCAAGCACCTGTAATATGTCAATGTTGAAGATGTCCATTTTAATAAAAATGTTTTTACACTGTGAAAGAGTATTTAAAATGATGTTTTGTATGGTTTATACCACCACATCTTTTTCACTGAGGTAATTTTATAATATATATGTACGTACCCCTTCTTTATTGGAGGTATTTTTGGTGCAAACCTAAAATCATTTTTTTTTTTTTTAGGTTTTCCTATACAGGTGAACCAATTCCTTCTACAATTTTTTGTAGTCCTTAGTTATGTTAAATCAATGATCATAACACACCTGTAATCTCCCACAATTGGAGATTTCATCAACTTCTTTTGTAACAAGTTGTATGCACCTCTTCAAACGTACTTCAAGCCTTTTCCCAATTATATGGGTTCAGATAAGGCTGTGTTGGATAACATTTATTTATCATACTCCTGCCTTTGTTTTGATCCATTATCAAATCTTTATATTGGATCATAATTTTTTCCCCAAAGTTTAAAGACCAATAGTCTGTTCTTTTGTAATCAATGTGTTTGATTTATCATAAGGCAGGTTTTATTCCATAATAATCAGGAGTTTAACATAACCTGATCTGTATTGACCTGCAAATCTAAAGTGCAAATTTGGTCCCAATAACAATTACATATATATAACTAAAATTAATATTATATATTTTTTCCCATTGAGCTCCACAAACTGATGGCAATTTATATTTTATTTTAAATGTTTTGGTTATTGCACAATGTTTTATTTGTTTTACATAAATAGTGATGCCATGCACCAGTTTGAAATACTTTGAAATCGTATTTCCTTATATCTCATATAATTGTGACATGGATATCATAAATGGATTCACCGTTGATATCTTTATAAAACATAAAAGTTTTATCAATATTCTACTGTTTCAACCATAACAGCTTTGGTGAGAGACCAATTAATTTTGGTTTCCATGTTTACTTTTCATGGCCTCATTCATTCAGGTATTGTACCTAGTACACCTCTATATATATATTTGTGCTGTGGTGTACCTTAATAAAACATAACAGTTTTATCAATAATTCTGCTGTTTTAACCATAACATCTTTGGTGAGAGACCAACTAATTTTGGTTTCCATGGTTATTTTCCATGGCCTCACTCCTTTATTCAGGTATTGTACCTAGTACACCTTTATATATAATATATATATATATATATATATATATATATATATATATATAATATATATATATATATATATATATATATATATATATATTATATATATATATATATATAATATATATATACATACACATATATATATAATATATATATATATATATATATTATATATATATATATATATATATATATATATATATATATATATATGTATAAAAGTACCAGCCACCACTATCAGTGCACTTTTAGGGTCAGTTTTTCCATTTTGTTTTACTGCCCTTGTTACTCCTGAGTTTTTCCTCAAGGAGACTACCTCCATACAATCTGAGGTAGATATTCCCACAATGATAATTCCATCATATATATTAATATATGAAACCCCCTTAGGGTTTGTTAGGGTTTGAAACCCCCTTAGGGTGGGAATTTTTTGGGCCTTTTAAACCTTTTTTGGTTGAATTTTTAATTTATTTTTTATTTTTATTTTTGGTGTCTTTCTCCATTACTTTTAAGCCATAAAGCTTTCTTAGTTTGGAGGCCTTTTATTAAACTTTTTTAAATTATGGCCTTTCTGACTTTTAAAAAATTTTCCCCCTTGCCAAATGTTTGTGGAGCGACTAAAAGCCTCCCTAACGTAATTTTAACGGCCACCAGTATCGCAACTGGCTCCGTACTTAATCTCCCGTCCCGATCACTGAGTATTCCCCTGGGACGTTTTTATTAAACTCCGTTGTTTCTTTACACAGAGTATTTTCTTTCTATTTTAACTTTTATTTATTTTCTGCTTTTAAATTCGTTTTAACTCCTGGTGGTTCAATACACCAGCCACGGAGTTTAGACCCTGTAAGTTTTTCAACTGCACTTACCTGCGGGCCCATACCTACCGCTGTTGAGGAGCTGCACTTGCTCTGCCGTCAGTGTCGACGTAATGCCGATCAAGCGCCAGGCGGGGCTTCTTCACGTAGTCACTCACGTGATTCCGAAGTAAAATTGAGAACCTCAATGTCGTACAAAAATAACAACCTCTTCCTCAATGCAGCAAGACAAAGGAGATTGTGATTGACGTCAGGAGGTGAAGCAGTACACACACCCTTGTATATAATGATGGTGCTGAAGAGATGGTTGAAAGGTTCAAGTTCTTCGGAGTAAATATCACCAGCAATTTGTCCTTGATCAGCCACATCAAAGCGAAGTGACTTCCTTAGAAGGCTTAGGAAATTTGGCATGTCCCTAACAACCCTCACCAACTTCAACCGATGCATTGTAGAAACCATTTTATTGGAATGCATCACAGCATAGTTTATGAACAGCCCCGTCCAAGATCGCAACAAATTGCAGAGTTGTGGACGTAGCCCTGACCATCAGGCAAACCAACCTCCCTTCCATAGACTCAAAAACTAAAAGTTAGCTGGATCAGCAAATAATTAAGAATGCAAATGCAATATTGCCCAATATGCTAGACAGCTAAAGTTACAAAATAGGGAAGAGTTGTTACAATTATAAAAGCCTTTGTTGTGGCTGCACCAGGACTAATGTGTCGTTTTGAACTCTTTAAATAAGAATTGAAACTGTCCAGGTGAGATTTACTCAGCTAATTCCTGGAAATAAAGGAATTTTGTACTACCAATGACGGAGAGTATATGCGTTTTATCTATTTGCGCAAAAATGGTATGCGATAGCACTATGATTTTTCGCCATCTCACTTACCGTTCTCCTGTGCTGCGAGTGCACCAAGTACCATTCCGATCGGTGGTAAATTGGAAAAGTTAGCGAAGTTTAAAAATCTTAAAAACCGCGCATGCGCAGATCGATCTACTCTCCTGCCAGTCAGCGCCGCGCAGATTAGTCTCTTCTCCTGTTACTCTGCGGGACGGTCCACCCCTTCCTGCACCATTGCATCTTTACTGGAGCTGAGGATGGCCGGCGGAGGTCTCCAACCGGACACTATTTTCGGAGGGACCAGAAATAGAAACATAGAAACATAGAAATTAGGTGCAGGAGTAGGCCATTCGGCCCTTTGAGCCTGCACCGCCATTCAATATGATCATGGCTGATCATCCACTCAGTATCCCGTACCTGCCTTCTCTCCATACCCTCTGATCCCCTTAGCCACAAGGGCCACATCTAACTCCCTCTTAAATATAGCTTAAATGGCGCGGTGATGTCGCCAAACGGAAAACAGTGAAACTGATCCCGACGGAGGAGAACGTCCAGTGCCCGCTGTGAGTCGTAAACGCACCACCATCGCAAAGCTCCGCAGCTCCAGCCCCTTCCTCTCTGGTCCCCCTTGCTGGCTCCTTCCCCGTCCAACGTGATACTCCCCTCTCCCCCATGGCTCTTCCTCCGTCTTTTCTCCAAGCTCTCCCCCCCCCCCCCCCCCCCCCCACTGGCGTGGCCGTAGCTGCTGGTGCTTCCGGGCTGATCTGAGGCCTGGCTCTGATGGCGCCGAATTGGAGATGTCACCAAATGGAAAGTGGAGACTCGGATCCCGGCGGGGGAGACCATCCAGCGACCAGCGCCCGCTGTGAGTCCCCATCGCACCGCCAGCTCCAGCCCCTTCCCCTCTGGTCTCCCTCGCTGGCTCCTGTCCCATCCCCCCTCCCCCATGGCTCTTCCCACGTCTTTACTCCGAGCTCTCTTCCCCTCCCACCACAAACCCCCCATGCCCACACCCCCCCCCCCCCCCCCCCCCCCCCCCCACACACACACATCCCTCCCCCTACAGTGATTAAAGAATGCCTTCTTATGTCATTTGAAAATGCTGGTCACTTATCCTGAAACTATGCCTCACACTCGTTCAAGATATTCTAACCAATTCTAGACATTTTATTTTTATCTGATGTTTTCAGTTTGGGAATTATGTATTTCATGCAGTGTTCAGAAAATGTCATCCTCAGCAGTGTTGAATTATGAATGTGTCCATGAATATAAAGATGCAGCAGATGGTGTGATTGGCCAGATATTGTCAGTGCAATGATAGCTTGTTGGATAATTGGTTTGGGTGCAAGTGAAACAGACTGTACCATGAATGGGCAGTGGCAGAAAGAAGAAGATAAAATATTTTGCCATTCCCCTTGTGCTTTGGCACCAAGACCCTACTGCTTCCCAGCAACTGTAAGGGATGGTCTGTCCATTGAATATGCAGCAGTTAGGTCTGGTTTACATTCAAAAAAGAGGAATAATCAAGAGAGTCAAGAGTCAAGAGTAAAAAGTGTGCTTTGTGTTTTTGGAATGAATCGCATTAAATGCACTTAATATGTTTTCTGGTGCTTGAGAGTTTAAATCTTAAATCAGGCTTAATAATTTGTTTCTAAAATTGTGAATAGTTTTTAAATGTTTGCTAATGGCAGAGACTTTATAAATTCTATTGAAGTAAGGGACTGGCTCCGTGTATGGGAGTGATGTGGCTAGATTTTGAAGTGTGGGTGCAGGCAGGGATTGCCACTTACAGCTAGAAAGTAACTCAGACCCTTATCGACTGAGAGAGATTTGGCTTCAGAGCTGGAAAAAGAGCAGAGGAGATTCACGAGGATATGCCAGGACTTGAGGGCCTGAGCTATAGGGAGAGTTGAGCAGGCTAGGTCTCTAATCCTTGGAGCGCAGAATGAGGGGTGATCTTATAGAGGTGTATAAAATCAAGAGAGATAATAGACAATATGTGCAGGAGTAGGCCATTCGGCCCTTCGAGCCAGCACCGCCATTCAATGTGACCATGGCTGATCATCCACAATCAGTACCCCGTTCCTGCCTTGTCCCCATATCCCCTGACTCTGGACAAGAGATTCTGTGCGTCTACCAGATCTAATCCTCTCAGAGGGCGGTGGATCCTCTCAGATCTATCTTTAATAGCCCTATCTAGCTCTCTCTTGAAAGTATCCAGAGAACTGGCCTCCACCACCCTCTGAGAGGATTAGATCCTGTAGACGCACATAATCTCCTGCCTGGGGTGGAGGGAAATCAAGAGACAGAGGACATAGGTTTAAGGTACAGGGGGAAATATATAATAGTAATCAGATAAATACATTTTTCATGCAAAGGTGGTAGGTATATGGAATGAGCTGCCAGAGTAGGTAGTCGAGACAGGTACTATCCCAACATTTAAGAAACATTTAAGCAGGTACGTGGATAGGGCAGGTTTGGAGGGATATGGGCCAAATGCAGGCAGACGGGAATAGTATAGTTGGGACATGTTGGCCGGTGTGGGTAAGTTGGGCTAAAGGGCTTGTTTCCACACTGTACGACTGTGGTCAATCTGGCACTGGAAGATCCATTCCCGATTAGTAAGCGACCTACAAGAAGAGAAACCAATAGTATTAAGACCAACTTGAAAGGAAACAGAGGGAGTGGGAGGCCATGAACAAGGGGTAATGACAACTTTAAGGAAAATATTAATACACATTTGTAGCAGCTTCATAATGTATTTGGA
The DNA here is from genome assembly GCA_035221665.1 of Okamejei kenojei. Taxonomy (NCBI): domain Eukaryota; kingdom Metazoa; phylum Chordata; class Chondrichthyes; order Rajiformes; family Rajidae; genus Okamejei; species Okamejei kenojei. Next base: position 31,811,729 of record CM069135.1, on the reverse strand, counting down.
CAAAGGTCATCCTGAAAACATCAGCACATCAGGTCAGAACCAACTCAGCAGCACTTGATTGACCGACTGACCAATGAATAATCGAAATGTCAAGTCTGGATGTGATGTGACTGTCGACTCAAACAACAAGATGCCATTTTGGAAAGTCAGTGCCAAAGGAACACACCATTGGCATCGACATCCATATTTTGTGCTTAAATTCAAACTTGCCCTTGCCTAGATTTGCTGTGCAATATGGATGTGAATAACATTGAGTGTTACTATTTTCACTGGAAGTTCGGTGAACCTGATAAACTTGAAATGACTAGTGGAGGAAATATGCAATTTTTTTACAACAAGATATCAGCTGAGAGAGAATAACAAGCAATTTTAAGAATATGTAGTGGATTAAATCAAGTGAGTACAAAGTGTTTCGTGCACAGTCTGTAAGTTAAATCAGAAAGCACTTGAAGTCTCGGATTGATTCAAGTGCTGTGGGAGTGTTGCAGAAATCTGCTGTTGATATGGAATTTTTTTAAAACAATGTAATGCCCGTGGCGAAAAAGGAAATAGAAATCTGGGAGAATACTGAAGCAAGTTAAAAGAGTTATTTTACTTCGGAGTCACGTGAGTGACTACGTGAAGAACCCGCCCCACGCTGGCAACGGCATGACGTCGACGCTGACGGCAGAAGGTGGAGCTGCAGTAAGGAGCAGCTCCTCGCAGCGGTCGGAACGGCCCGCAGGTAAGTGAAGTTACATCGGCGCGGGTTTTAGGTTACGCTGGATGTTTCAACAGCGAAACCAAAAGTAAAATTTAGACGTTAACGTGCTGATGAGCACAAGATAAAAATTTTAACAAAATGGAGAAATCGGGAAGGAAGGCTTCGCGGGTGAAAAGAGCCTCCCGGGGTGAGAGTAAAGATACGGGAAGCGAAGCTAGAGTGGACCCGGTTCCGATACCGTTGGCCACTGATTTACCCGATATAGAATTTCCAGATTCTCCAGAAATTATAACCACGGAGGAAAGTGTTCCTAAGAAATGCAAAAAGAAAACTGTGAGGCCCGTGGATTCTGATGATTCTGATTTTGAAAGACCTCCAGTTAATAAAACTATGTGGCTAAAAATGGAGCATATGGAGAAAGTTCTCCAAACTATTATGAGACAAGGGTCACAGTACCCTCATGAATCCCAGAAAATCCCTGAGGGGTTTCAATATGATGAATATGGCTGTGGGCCAAGTTGGGAATATGATACTCCAGACCCACGATTTGGGCTGGAAGAAGTCTCATGGGATAATATCCCGATGGAATTAGGGCTGCAGAAGGCAGACCCTGCTGAACTTGAAATGGTTTTTGAAAGCACGCCACAAAGTAAAAAGAAAAGGCTTGATCTGCCTGGGATAGCACAAAGTTTTGCTATACCTGAAGGAAGTGGTGAGGATATGGAAGAAAGCCTGGCTGCCAATATAAATTATATGGTATCTCACCAGCTTCATAGTACTGTGATGAATGAATTATCAGAATTATATAAAGCACCAGGCAATTGTGCCTCATTGGAAGTGCCTACGGTGAATCCGATGGTATGGGCATCTATGACTCCAAGTATGAGAGCCCAAGAAATGAAATTTCAAAAGGTGCTAAAATTATTTTCAGCTGCCATCACGGCGTTTGGCAGGCAAATGGAGAAACTGGAAATGGACAAGATTCAAAGAGATACTTTGGGTTTAATGTGCAATTCATTTTATGAGATCAATTGCATGAGGAAAATGGCGATTCGGCCCATATTTCACCCTAGATTTGCAAGCCTGTGTCAAGAAAGTGGAGTTCAAGCTCCTGGATATTTGTTTGGAGAAAATCTGCCGAAACAACTGAAGCAGTTGGATGAAGAAGCTAAATATTTTTAGCACTATTAAGCCTTTTGTCTTTGGACAAAGGAAAGGGTTTTCGGCCCGAAGGAGTTTTGATTTTCGTTATAGAGGCAGAAATTTGTCACGAAGGTATTATCGTGCTACACAGGCCGCTGCTTCCCTGCATTCGGGAAAGAGGAGACCATCACGCTCCTATGGAGAGGTATTAAAGACTTCTATCCTTAAAGAAACTGTGGATGAATCTCCAGTTGGAGGGAGATTGCAAAAATTTTATAATGCCTGGCTTAATATTACTTCTGATCGGTTTATACTACAAGCAGTTTCAGGAGCTATTATTATTTTTAAAGAAGGGGTCAATCCTCCTGTACAGAATAAACCTGCTTATGCTTATGTGTTTTCTCCAGAAGAAAGAATGGAGATTGATGTGGAAATTGGCAAATTATCCGAAAAAGGAGTAATTGAAAAAACTTATGAACATAAGCATCAATTTGTCTCTAATATATTTCGCAGAGATAAGAAAGATGGTGGTTGTAGAATTATTCTAGACCTTACAGATCTAAATAAGTTTGTAGAATACAAACGTTTTAAGATGGAGACATTTAAAAACTGCAAAATATTTGATTTCAGCAGGTTCTTATATGGCTAAGATTGATTTAAAAGACGCCTATTATTCTGTACCAATTCATCATCTTTTTCGAAGATACTTAAGGTTTTATTGGCAGGGGCAATTATGGCAGTTCAAAGCTTTACCAAATGGATTAAGTTCAGCTCCTAGACTCTTTACAAAACTGTTGAAACCAGTTTTAGCTCAATTAAGAGCACAGAAACACATTGTAATGGCTTATCTGGATGACATTCTGATTGTTAATGATAGTCAAGAGTCAGCTGAGCACTCAATTTCAGTTACTAAAGCTTTGTTTAAAGAGCTTGGATTCTTAATTCATCCAATTAAATCCCAGCTGCAGCCAGTTCAATCAATTGATTTTCTGGGGTTTGTAATTAACTCAGTAACTATGTTAGTTTACGTTGCCAGCAAAGAAGATAAATGATATTTTGCAAATGTGTAATTATCTCATTCACAAACCTTATCCCTCCATCCGAGAAGTGGCAAAAGTCATTGGTACATTAGTGGCAGCTTTTCCGGCAGTGGAGTTTGGGCCATTACATTATCAAAATCTTCAAAGGGACAAAGTAAGGGCTCTTAAAGATAAGGCAGGTCACTTTGACAGACCTATGCAATTAACAAAGGAAGCACTATTGGAATTGCAATGGTGGGTTGAAAATGTCCCACAAGCTGCTAAAAAGATCATGATTAAACAGCCTGAAATGGTTTTGTAAACAGATGCTAGTGCTCTCGGATGGGGGGCCACAGATTTATCTACCAGTTGTGGAGGTAGATGGAAAACTGAAGAGCAAGTGTTGCTCCAACAGTATGGTATTAACTATTTGGAGTTATTGGGGGCCTTTTATGGGCTTAAAGCATATTGTTCTGCTAAACAATGTCTGCATGTATTAATACAATTAGACAATAAAACGGCTGTGGTTTACATTAATCACATGGGGGGAGTTAGATCAGTATCATGTGATTGTCTGGTCAATGAGATATGGCAATGGTGTATTGATCGGCAGATATGGATTTCAGCAAGCTATATTCCAGGTAAAGACAATGTGGTAGCAGATGGAAGGTCCAGGATTTTTAAAGATAATACGGAATGGATGCTTAAGCCAGCAATATTTAAGAATATTGTTAAACAATTTGGCTTGCCAGAAATTGATTTGTTTGCATCCAGGCTTAATCATCAATTGCCTCATTATGTGTCTTGGGAACATGATCCGGACGCAGTTGCAGTAGATGCATTTTCATTACACTGGGGAAAAAATGTTCTTTTATGCTTTTCCACCATTTGCTCTGATCCAGAGATGTTTGAAGAAAATAGAGCAAGATTCAGCTTCCGGATTGTTGGTAGTGCCAAATTGGCCAACTCAACCTTGGTTCCCAGTTATGCTAAATATGATTAAAGAACCATATATGCAGATTCCTAACTGTAGTGATATCTTGACTAATCCAGTAACAAATCAAGGTTACCCATTATATGCATATATGAATTTGTTAATCTGCAGGTTTTGACCAGACCACTACAGGAACTGGGATTGTCGGACCAAACTTTGACAGTTATTGGTGCATCATGGCGACATAGTACACAGAAACAATATATGACACATATTAAGAAATGGGAAGAATTTTGCACACAGTCAAATATTTCTGATGAATCTGTGAATGTTACTCATGTTTTGGAATTCCTTGCCAATTTGCACTTTGGGCAACATTTAAGTTACAGTGCCATTAACACTGCACGTTGTGCCTTGTCGTCCTATTTAGGACTTATGATTGGTGAGAAGTCAATTGGGTCGCATCCATTAATATCACGATTCATGAAAGGAATTTTTCACATGAATCCGCCAAAACCTAGATATACAGAGATTTGGGATGTGAGCATAGTTCTTGCTCTACTTAGAGAATGGACGCCAATTGAAGGGTTGACATTGGATAGGTTAACATTGAAATTGGTCATGTTAATGGCACTGGTCTCAGCCCAAAGAGTGCAAACTTTACAAATGTTGCGTTTAGACTGTATGCATGTGACTACAGATAATGTTGTATTCTATGTTTACGATCTGATCAAACAAAGTAGACCAGGCAGATCTGGAACAAAGGTAACCTTTCAAGCTTTTCATGTTGAGCCTGCTTTGTGTGTGGTTAGACATTTGAACCAATATATTAAAATTACGGACACTTTTCGAGGAAACGAAAAGACATTGCTGCTTACGCACAAAAAGCCACACACAAAAGCTTCAGTTCAAACTATCTCAAAATGGTTGAAACAGGTGTTGGTTTTAGCGGGAGTAGACACTGATGTCTTCAAATCTCACTCCACCAGGGCGGCAGCTACGTCCGCGGCGAAGGGGCGGGACGTACCTCTCGAGCATATTTTAAAAATCGCAGGGTGGAGTAAAGAAGAAACTTTTTCAAAGTTCTACAACAAACCTGTTCACACTATGACAAGCTTTGGACACGCGGTGTTGGGAGCACTATAATCACCTGCTTTGTTTGCTATTAATTGCTATAATCAGTTGTGTAGTCACTGATATCTTTTGTCACTTGTAATCAATTTTCCCTCAAATATAAGGAGGGTATTATATGGTTTTCAACCATTAAAAAATTTAATTGTGAAAAAGATCTAACTTTTGTCTGCTTTCTCATGTATGTGTTTACTTAGCCGGACTGTCGTACGGATTAATTCTACGACATAAAAAACACAGAAAGCTTTAAAACTCTTCACGTAGTCACTCACGTGACTCCGAAGTAAAATAGTAAGATTAAACGAGAACTCACCTGTTCGAAGTTTGATCGTTATTTTACGAGGAGTTACGATGAGGGATTACGTGCCCTCCACTCCCACCCTCGTAAAATAAATGATCAAATGGTGGTTCTAAGTCTTTTTATGAGCCTTACTATGTTACTCCGGCTTTGGTGTTCTGTGTTTTTTCATGCCGTTGCTTTGAAGTATGCCGTTGCCAGCGTGGGGCGGGTTCTTCACGTAATCCCTCATCGTAACTCCTCGTAAAATAACGATCAAACTTCGAACAGGTGAGTTCTCGTTTAATCTTACTATTAATAATCCAAAGGGACTCGAGAGATAAACAAAACTAAAGATGCACAAAGCAGTACCAGAGGATCTTTTATTGGCAAAGTAGTGAAGGTTAAAGTTCTACAAAATAAAAGTTGCTTGAAGATGAAAAAGTGGATTTACAAACATTTTTTGCTGCATTTGTTCATAGAAGAAATATGACTATTATCCATTTTCTCTCTGACGTATAACATCCACAAAAAACTTGAAAGGAAGCTAATAAATCAAGCGGGAAGTAGTAAATGATAATCTTGTAGAACTTAGCAAAGGGATTGTGCAAAAGGGGCACAGTGACGCAGCAGTAGAATTGCTGCCTCACAGTGGCAAAGATCCAGGTGTCGTCTGCATGGAGTTGGTACATTCTCACTGCGGTCGCGCAGGTTTTCTCTGGGTGCTCTGGTTTCCTCCTACATTCCAAAGACATGCAGATTTGTAGGTTAATTGGCTTCTGTGATTTCTGTAATTTGTCCCTAGTATGTAGGATGCGAACGAGGGAAAACATTGACCTATTGTACAGATGATAGTTGGTCGGCACAGTCTCAGTGGACCAACGGCCCTCTTTCCATGCTGTATCTCAAAACGCGCGCCCACCTTTTCACCTTTGCCAGAGTTGCCGTTGTCGGTACTGGATGGAGGTATTTTTTGGATGCTTGAAATAAATAGCTGAAAATAAATGGATAGTGCAAATGGCTTGACAACATTATAATGGTGAGTAGACAGACAGTAACAACAAAGGTATTGCAAATTGTACTGCTCAGAAAGAGGACTTGTCTTGATACTAAGGTAGTCATTGGAAACACATCGTTAGAAAGCAGCTCCTTGATCCAGGTTTGGATGAAGGCTGTGATGAGGTCTGGAGACAAATAGTCCTGGTAAAACACGAACTGGACCACAATGAGCAGGTTGTTGGAGTGTAATTGGCAGCTCTGTCGAAGCTACCTTCCATCAGGTTTGTAGGTTAATTGGTCTTTGTAGATAGAGTGTATAGCGAATGGATACAAATGTGAGATAATATTGAACGCGTATGCATGGGTAATTGATGATCGGTGTGTTCTTGGTGGGCCAAAGGGCCTATTTCCATGCTACATCTAATGACCAATCAAAGAATGTTCCTGATTGAGAGTAAATTGTATTTGGCAGTAATCATGTAGATTTGATTCATCCTGCTTATTGTAAACAAGACGGTTTCCCCATAATGTGGGTTAGATGCTGATTGTAGGGGAGCAGCTTATCTGGCAGTGTTTTTCATTCTGAAGCACAGGTCCTCACTGCTCCAGTGCGCTCAGCAGTAATTTAACATTATATGGAGTGAATCAACTTGGCTCAAGAGAGGCTTCTGTGATGGTGGGGATTTAGGCAGAACAAGATGGATCAACCCCTTGACACTCTGGCTAAATTGGGTTGTGAATGTTTCAGCCTGATCTTTAGCACTCACAACAGATGGGACACAATACCACTGAAATGATAGACAGTCACAACCTTCTTCCCATGATGGAAATGTCAAGGACTCTAGTCTAAACCTAGTTTTAAAATGAGAGGGGCAAAGATTAAGCAGATGTGCAGGCCAAGTTTGTTTACACTCACCCAGAGTTCATTCTGTTCCCTTGGAATATGATTCCATGGAATATATTCCTGTCCATGGAATATGATTCCGTCAGTATGATCGTGTGAAGCTGATATCAGTCTGAAGAAGGGTTCTGACCCAAAACATCACCTATCCATGTTCTCCAGAGATGCTGCCTGACATGCTGAGTTAGTCTTTTTTTAGGATGTTGCTTGACTAGTGTACGAGCCATCTAGTTTCATTCATATGCGCGTCCCCAAGTGCTTTTGAGGAAGTCTTTGCAAGAATAATTGGATTGGGAGCAAACTTGCTGCATCCTTTGTAGATTGGTTACTCCACACTAACCAATTGTAGTGCTTTATTAGTAGAAGCTCTGTCCACCATGCAGTTTATATTAACAGAACTCAGCTCATGCTGTCAGTCAAATAGTTGCTACAACAACACGCTGAAGTGTACTGTAAGTGATCTTTAATAAACAATGTTGTACCATGTTGTGCGAATGACTAGGTCATTTACATGGTGTAAAGAAGTGGTTGCCAACCCACTCCACATTTAAGTATATAATTTTTTTTATTTTTTGTCCACCTAGTTTGTTTTGAGTACTCGCTATCCAGATCCTCTGTTCTTTGACTCAGACATCGCTGAACGATGGCGCATCTTTGAGCGTGGCTACAACCATTACATTCGTGACGCTCCACCTGACGTGCGTGCCTCTATCCTACTTAATGTTGCAAGCCCTGAAGCAATGAAGCGCACAGAGCGTTTCAGGAGTCAACTACGCGCCCGCTGTTATGGATCACAATAACCAGGTTGCGGTGCCTGCTGAAACTATCGATGACCCTGCAGTTCTGCTCACTAAGTTCAGACAGCTATGCGACCTTCGAGCCAACTCCACAATTGAACATACTAACTTTTTTGCTCGTTTCCAACAGCAAGGAGAACCCATCGCGAACTTCCTTAGTGATTTAAAACACATGGCTGCACGCTGCCACTTCGGAGGTTTATGTGAAGATCTCATCCATGTCAAACTCGTAGGAGGTTTACCAGTGCACAATGGAACAATTGTTTGTGGGGTATCCGTGCGCCATCATTGTCGATGACATTTTTGTTGCTGGACACGACATGACTGAACATGATGCCAATCTAAAAAAAGTACTAGACTGTGCGAAAGACATCCACCTCAAGCTCAACCCTCTAAAATGCAGATTTTGTATCACAGAAGTCAACTATGTCGGCCACGCTTTCACCAGTGATGGTCTCAGACCAGACCCATCCAAGACCACTGCCATCAACGGGATGCCAGTCCCCACTGACGTTACAAGTTTACAGAGATTCCTGGGAATGGGCAACTACCCAGGGAAATTCATTCCCAACCTCAGCGACATATCTGCCCCCCAGCGGGAACTGACTCACAAGGACACTGCCTGGTCCTGATACCCACAGCACCAAAGAGCTTTTGAAATCCTTGTTCCTTGTTGAGGCCAGTTCTCCCACTCGCCTATTTTGCTTTAAAGTTCTCAGTGACACTCACGTGTGACACATCCCAATATGGACTTGGTGCTGCTTGCCTACAGACCTCCACCGATGGCAACTGCAGGCCTGTTGCTTATGCCTCCCGCACCCTGACTGAACCTGAACAACGTTATGCCCAGATCGAAAAGGAACGTGATGCACAGAAATGAGCTTTCGACAAGTCCAGCAAACCACTAGAGAAAACCAAACCTTTTTCTAGTGGTCAGGGAACTCAGAACTATTATCAGAACTCAGCTCATGCTGTCAGTCGAATAGTTGCTACACTTGCTATAACAACATGCTGAAGTGTACTGTAAGTGATCTTTAATAAACAATGTTGTACCATGTTGTGCGAATTACTGGGTCATTTATATCCTTAATCTATTTCGAGGTTTGTGCCTTGAAATGGTCTCTAGTTTTATTCTTTATCTGCTTCAAAAAAGCAATAATGTGACAACTGGGAGTTTGGCTCTGCCATTTTGCAGAGCAGTTGATGGGTCTAGAGTGATTGTTACCCAATGAAGCCGAACCTGTGGAATAATTTACCAGACTCACCATGAGACGGATTGATCTGAACAGTAGAAATAATGGGTAGTCTTTTTTTAAATATTTGAGCTGGTCCTTATTACACCTGATGTTTTGGAAGACTATATAACAATCTTGCGGAAATAGTACAAATCTTCATGCACAGTAGGTGAAAGGGTCAATCCCCAGCTGGTTGGCCTGTCACTATCTGGTCCAAACTGTCAAACATTACCTAAAATTTTGTATATCTGTTATACATGCCTTTCTTTCTATAAAAAGAGTCTGATAAAAGTCATAATTTGCATGTCTGAAATCAGGCACACAACTTTTATTTATTCAACTGCATGAAATACCCAAAGGCAAATTAAATTCCCTCAAGTACCAATGTAAATACTAAAACATGAAGATTTAAAACAAATTCCAGATAATTAATGTGGTTAAATCTTCAAATAATATGAACAAATTAGGCAACCAAAATGTGGTCTAGCATTGCGATTGACATTGAAACAATCAGTGGCATCACTAATTTCCTACCTGGTGCAGCCAAGCTATTCGCCCCAACCAACTCATCATCATTTTTGATATCTGTGCATTAGACATGCAACATTTCTTGAAGCCATTAACCATCTGTGCAGTGAACAGAACTGAATGTTTGCATACTCCTCATACATTCTCTGTGGCTTAACGTAACATTGGGTCCAATGGTCTGCTCAGTCTGAAGAAGTGCTCCGACCCAAAACGATTGATAAGCATGAACCGTGATCAGTTCACCCATTTCTGGTTTAATTCATTGGCAGGGAGTTACCATTCAAGAAAGTGATTGCATCGGAGAGGGTGCACAGGGAATATAAAATGATTTTGCCAGGATTCGAAATTTATATCTACGTGGATTGATTGCATAGATTAACATGTTTTCTTTGGTACAATGGAGACTGAGGAGAGACTGGTTAAAGGGCTTGTCCCACTTAGGCGATTTTTCAGCGGACTGCCTGCGACTGTCAAGTTCCCAGCAGTCACCTGAAAAACCGGGAACTGGAATGGCGACTGTCAGAGTGGAGCACACACACAAACACATCTTGGGAAAGCGGGGGAGCGCTGTCTGAAATTCACACGATGCAAAGCCAAGGTGATACAGACACACACTGCGATGAAAAGGAAGGTTAAGAACAGTGTACGGTAAGTCGTTTAAAAGAGGGGGGAGGGGTGGGAGAGGGTGGGAGAAGGAGACACTTTTAAAAAGCCAGACAACTTTTAATAGGCCAGAGATACACATCTGTGAGGTTTGGTGGGCATTTAACATTACCGGTCAGTTATCCTTGGTTCTGAAAACTTGTGCTTACGTTTTTTTCCCCAATGAGCCAATGAAAATGCCCAGTCAGCAAAGACTACCTCGACTACCCATAACTACATGGTGACCCCACTACAACTGCACCTACGACTACAGGATTATCGATTTTCTCTATGGCGACCAACATGTTGAAAAATTTGAAGCAACCATACTTAGTTCCAAGAATGTGGGAAATCCTCGCAACCATGAAGGAGACTCACCAGAGACCACCAGTGAACATGTGGCGACCATGTGGCGATCATGTGACGATTATATTCAATTACAACCCAGCTGGTTGTGATTCCCAAAACAACGAAGCGTTGAAATATTGGATTAGGCTATGGTGCATTTCCGTGTGTGGACAGGGCATCGAAGGATGAGAGTCCAAAGCCAAGATGCTGAAGCCAAGATGCCGAACGGACACGACGCCAAAAGGACATGTCGCGGAAAGGACACAGTGCCAAACGGACACAGTGCCAAACGGACACGACGCTGAACGGACACGATGCCGAATGGACACTACACCGAATGGACATGACATCGAAAAGCGCCGAACGGACACGACGTCAAAAAACCATGACGCCGAACTGACATGACGTCGACTGGACATGACGTCTCCAGGGACGGGATTGGTCCGACACCTTGTCAGTCATCGACAAAGGCCAGCGATTGGTCCAGACCCCCGCGTCCATCGCATCACTGGCTGGGGGGAGATGGGAGGGTGTGGGGGAGCTTGAGCTTGCATTTGTAAAATGGTGGTTGTGACTCCAAGTTGCTGCGATTGCCACTGAGGCAGTGATGTGCTGGACCCGGGGGTCTGGATCAATCACTGACCTTTCTCGATGACTGACAAGGTGTCGGACCAATCCTATTCCTGGAGACGTACAAGGTACAACAATTTAATTATTTTAAAATGTAACAAGGTACAACAATTCTTGCAGCAAATATAGATTTTTTTTAAAAAGTGTTTCATACCTATTGATCATTTTGGCTTCATGTCCATTCAGCGTAATAAATTTTCAACTTCATGTCCTTCGACGGCATTTCCTATCGGCGTTGTGTCCTTATCAATTCATATCATATCAATTCAGCTTTGTGTTCTTTCGGCATTGCGTCCATTCGGCTTCGTCTCCTTTCGGCATCGTGTCCGTTCGGCATCTCGGCTTTTCCACGTGATGTCCGTTCGGCATCTTGGCTTCGACTTCTTGGCTTCAGCTTTGGCTTCTCGTCCTTCGGCATCCCATCAGGGTACCGTGCATTTCAGTAACCAGCACAGGCACAGTGGGAAAAAAGTGTCTGAGCATGTACAACCTGTCGCCAACTTCAACAGTTTTGCTGATAGACACAAAATGCTGGAGTAGGTCTGCGAGACAGGCAGCATCTCAGGAGAGAAGGAGTGGGTGATGTTTTGGGTTGAGACCATTTTTCAGACTGACATTCTTCAGCCGCATTGAACCCACCTGAGATAAAGTAGTTCATTAGGTCAATCAGCAGTCTCATCACCGAGTCAGGAGGTAGTAATTTTAGGCTCCATCAAAGGTTGAGCATAATATCCATTTAATAGCCCAGGACAGTTTTGTGGAGTGTCCATCTTCCTCCTCAGGTTAACATTAAAAGTCTCTGGTATTCCACGGGTTATAATATGGATTCATATGTCACCATATGTTATTTGGAGACTTTAATTCCCCAAATAAAAACAGTAACATATTATGAGGATTTATCGCTCAACACAAATTGATTGTTGTATGTCCTACATTACCACAACAATTAACCAGTTGTAAAAAAAACTCTGAACCATCCCGAGATGTAAAACAGTACATATTGATTCATGAATTATTTTTTTTTTAATGTTATCTTCCTCCAAACTGGCTGCAAGTAATAATCGACAGGATATAGTGGAACACCTCCAAATATTCCACCATATCACATGAACCCTGAACCTAGACGAACGCCATTGTTCCTATAAGGACCTATCTCACTTACATGTCCTTGGCACGCAAATTACACGACCTCGTCATCGCATTGAGGCACGCGGGCATTGTGTGGCCGTGCATGGCCGGTCCCACTGAGAAGCGCGGAGGGGTATGGAGTATTGCACGGTATTGCGCGGCGCTCCGGGATTTTGTACCGAACAAAATCTTTGCGCGCCACCAGCCTGTCGCGTAACTGACGGCCAAAGTGGGACAGGCCCAAGGCCTTGTCGCGATGCAACGTTTCACCTCCAACAGCAGCAGAAGCAGGCAAATGATCGTCGAACTTAGCCTGGGGCTTATGGCCGTTGCGGATCCAGATCCGCCCCCACATCTACTCCCAGAGCGGGGCCTAGATAATTGAAGATAGACAGAAAATGCAGGAGTAACTCAGCGGGACTGGCAGCAACGCTGGAGAGAAGCAATGGGTGGCGTTTCGGTTCAAGACCCTTCTTTCAGGCTGATGAAGGGTCTCGACCCGAAACATCACCCATTGCTTCTCTCCAGAGATGCTGTCTGTCCCGCTGAGTTACTCCAGCATTTTGTGTCCATCTTCAAATGATGTCACGCACTCCAGACAGCTGTGCGGGCAAATTAAGACGCGTGCGACTCTCTCGGGACCGTTGCGCCTCAACGCGACGACGAGGTCATGTAATTAGCGTGCCAAAGACACGTAAGTGGGACAGGGGCTTTACTCCTTCTGTGCAAATGCTTGATTTCCCAACTTAATGGCAGAGTGTGAACAGTTTCACCACACAAACAAGAGCTCCTCATTCTCAATTGGCAGCCAGCAATGAGAAATAAATGATCATGTTGTCAGCGTCACACAGAACCTCAGAATGAAATGGAAAAAGATCAAAAGTGTAACAATAAATAGCTTCCGTCTGACAATGCCACAACTAAAGATGTTAGGTGAATTTTCATAGATTCCAGTTATGATAAGAATAGAAGGTTGACACAAAATGCTGGAGTAACTCAGCAGGACAGGCAGCATCTCTGCTGGAGTAACTCAGCGGGACAGGCAGCAACTCTGCAACTCAATGGGACAGGATGAGTTCTTTCCTACACATTATAGGAATAGATTTGCCAGAAAGATTAAAAAAAAGGCAATTAACACTTCTAAAATAACCTGCTACAGCATATAACAAAACATCTCATAGTCCCTCAATGTGCACCTTATTTTACTGATCAGCTTCAATTTATAGAGTCATACACCTTGGAAACTGGCCCTGTGGCCCAACTTACCCATGCCCCATCAACACTAGTCCCACCTGCCTGCATTTGGCCCTTACCCCTCTAAGCCTTTCCTATCCATGTACCCGAGCAAATGTCTTTTAAATACATTTATATAAAGCTTGAAACAGTTTGATTCAAAAGCAATGAACAAGGTGTAAATATCACCCCAATCCATTCATGGTGGATAGTTCCATTGATCTTATTGAATCCAAGGAGAGGAGTGAGGAGATGAAGGAAGCCAATGGCTGTTACTCCCACACTTGTTTCATAACAACAACCAAAGCCAGACCTCTCCCCCTACATTCACTTGCCATGGTGTAAAATTGTGAATAACTTCACCAGAAATGTTCCATCTGGGGGGAGGGCAGGAATTACGGAGACACATAGAAAATACAGGGGAGGGATCCATCAATGACAGCTGTGAGGAAAACACATTTACTGAGGAACTACAAAATCGTGGCTGTTCTGAGGATGGAAAGCCTCCACTTGGGAGTAGATGCAACAGAGACAGAGGAATTGAGAGCAGGCGATACCATCTTTGCAAGAGGCAGGATGGGAGGATGTGTAGTCCAGGTAATTGTGGGAGTTGGTAGGTTTGGAGCAGATGCAAGTTGCTATTCTGCCCTCTGCGATGGAGACAGAGAGATCAAGAACAGGCACGGAGGTGTCGGAGAGTCCATGTGAATTTGAGGAGAAGGTAGATGTTAGTGGTAAAGTTAATGAAATCAACGAGCCCTACACTCCATTTACCAGAATGATGCCTGGATATGGCGTGTATTAGCGATAGATAGAGGCTGGGCAGACTTGGATTGTTTTCTCTGTAACACCGGAGGTTGAGGGGGAAATCTGATAGAAGTAATTATGAGAAGCATAGAAAGGGTAGACTGTTTAATCTTTGTCACAGGATGGAAAAATAAATCTAATACTAGAGTGCACAGCTTGAAGGTGAGAGTGGCAGAGTTTAAAGGAGATGTGCGGGGCAAGTTTTTTTTTTTACACAGAGGTTGGTGGTTACCTGGAACCTGCTGCTGTAGTGTTTGAAACAGATACATTAGTGGCATTTAAAAGGACTTTATGACAGGCATATGGATATGCAGGAAAAAGGAGGGATATTTGCATGAAGGCCTTGTTCAGCACAGACTTATAGGCCAAAGAGCCTGTTCTTGTGCTACACTGTTCTATGTTAATAAAAGAGGACCATTCGAGAGGAGGTAGGACCACTTAAGGATAATGGAGAGAGTTTATGCTTGGAGTTAAAGGGTGTAGGCAAGGTACTAAATGACTACTATTCTGTGTTAAATTTCAGCAAGATGCATGTCATCCATTTTTGCCTGCTGAGTAAAACCAGTAATTGCTATTCTTATTTCAGATTTCCAGCATTAAAGGAATAACCTTTATGAATATATGAGGAATATCGTCATCCAGTTTATTCTAACCACCTGTAAACACTGGTTGGAGAATCCGGCTTAAATTTAACTTCCCCTCCTGTGGCCTACCTGAATCCTGGCCAAGCCACACTAATAATCTGTCTGGGCAACAGGTACTCATCTCCATGTCCTGACTGCACCAATATTACATTTCTAAGGACTCTTGTCAAAAACTCTCAAAGGCTCAATGGCTTTCAGATGAAACACAAACATTGGATGGCATGTAAGATTCTTTGCATTTCCACTTCTGACCTGCCTACACTTTCATATTTTACTTTAGTTGAAGACAGACATGTAACACGGCAACGTGAAGGATTTTCAAATGAAGCCGATGCTGGAAAGGGTAGAGGTTTTTGTGGTTGAACAGAAAGGAAATGTGTTTAGGTCGTGACTAATTGAGGGGGAAAAAAAACTTCTCTCTGAGATTGCAACTTGTGGAACTAGCTTTCTGAGCAAAAACCTCAGGTTTTGGGCATTTTTGTTCTGATTATCCTGGAGTACCACCTTTAGAATCTAATAATCACATTTCAGGATTGGATTATCAAAAGAGCAACTGTTTATTTTCTTTTTCTATTTTGATTACAGAGTATCATTTCAAACAATGCCTTTTACAGTCATAGTTCGGCTCTGTTCCTGTGCTGTGATAAATCAACACTTGAATGGCCTTGCCCACAATATGCCCTCTTCGTAGTTCCAACCACAAACTATTGGTCAAATATAGTAAAAACTTTACCTCTAGGTCACACACCATCATGATTCATCTATATGTTGTGGTTCCATCTTCACGCTGATTCAAAATTCTAAAGGGATCTACTGAACACCACTGTGAATATAGAACATAGAAAAGCACAGCACGGGCTATTTGCCCCACAATGTCTGTGCTGAACATAATGCCATGGTAAATTAATCTCTTCTCCCTGCATGTAAACCATATCCCTCCATATACATCTTAAAGCTCCTTAAGTGTCACTATTGCATCCGTCTCAATCACCACCCCTGGAGCACATCCTGGGAACCTATCACTTAAAAAAAACTTGCCCTGCCATCTCCTTTAAACTTGCCCCTCTCATCTTGAAGCTATGCCCTCTAGTCTTTGACATTTCACTTGATGATCTGCAGAAATTCCAGGCAATATTTCATAAGGATTGTTATGGACGAGCAGCAAGTCATGGCCTGGTTTGTGAACTCCAGTCCTATGAATGTGCAATAGATTTCTTCCTCCAAGAATGCACCAATTGATATCACTTGCAAGATATCACTTGCAACATGTTTGATCATTTCACCAGTATCTGTCAAAATGTAACTAGTTGCACTTTTACTTGTTACTTGTTAACATACTTTGTGAAACTTAAATAATTCCTTCAGATGTGTAGGAAAGAACTGCAGATGCTGGTTTAAATCAAAGGTAGAAACAAAATGTTGAAGTAACTCAGCGGGACAGGCAGCATTTCTGGAGAGAAGGAATGGGAAGTCTGAAGAAGCGTCTTGACCCGAAACGTCACCCATTCCTTCTCTCCGGACATGCGGCCAGTCATGCCGTGTTACTCCAGCATTTGTGTCTACCTAGTTCCTTCAGATGTCTTGCTGAGAAAGAGTTCATAAAATAGTATTTTCAAATCTATGCACAGTTCAGATGGGCTGGGCTGCATTTGAACTTGGCGAGGGCCAATTCAATCACTAGATTGTGCCTGTCTCTCTCCAATGTTCTGACCAATAAGTCTAAAATATTAACAATCAGGCAAAACTAACAATTGTGCATTCATTTCTTTCACTCCCATTAAAAAAAAATGTGGTTAACAAAAATAAGCTGTTTTGTCACAATGAGAATTGTTCATCCTTTCATATTAAAGTCAAATTGAATTTTGAAGATGGTCTCTCTATCCATTAATTACTAATCAAAATCCTTTCTCAACTTATGCATGATGCTGCAGCCAGTACATGCTGGTTGAAAAAAAAATGCTGAGATATGCAATTGCTTTCAGAGGCCTGAATGACGAGAGGAGCATAATGCAAAGAAATACAGTTCACCTTTTATCTAATTGCCCTTTAAGAAATTACACTTCATGCTAGAATGTTAAGTTAAATATAAATTGCAATAAAAAAATGTCTGAATAATACATCAATAATCGGAATTATTAGCTCTTACCATCTCGTGCTGTGCTGGCCATGTTTATTACTGTGACATGCTTGTAATTGGAAGCAACAGGATTTAATTCTCTTGCTGCAAAGGTCATTTTTATTTCTAAGTGTGCATTGCTAACCAAAGCCACTACATGGGAAATATTACTTATTACATGTTCAACACTAACCTTTAATGTATGGAATAGCTGAATCAAGGAAACTGATAATAGTAGAAACAAGAAACTGCTGGTGTTGGTTTTAAAAAAATTAAAAAGGTACTGGAGTAACTCAGCAACTCTGGAGAACATAGATAGGCAACATTTTGGGTTGGGATTCTTCGGGACTATACCCATCAACACCTATAGTCAACCAGAGTTGCTGCTAAAGTTACTCCAACACTTGTGTAGATTTTTGTCAAACTTCAATAATTATTTGAAACTGAGGAACACTCAGAGCTACGAGTACCCCAGTTTGCATTGACCACCCCAAAGTAGAGATGGTAAAAATCTTCAAATTCATAGGAGTCATTATCACCAACAACATCTCCTGAGCCACCCATATTGAAGCAACGACCAAGAGGGCACACCAACACCTACACTTCCTTAGAAGGTTTAGAACATTTGGCATGTTCCCAACAACTCATCAACTTCGACAGATACGCTTTAGAAAGCATTTCATCTGGATACATCACAGGTTGGTTTTGGAACAGCTCCATCCATGACCGTAAGAACTTGTAGCCAATAGTGGACACAGCCCAGACCAATACTCAAACCAACCTCCCTTCCATTGACTCCATTTATGCCTCATGCAACCTCGGCAAGGCCAGCAGCGTAATCAAGGATGAGTCGCACCCTGGCCACTCCATCTTCTCCCCTCTCCCATCGGGCAAAAGGTATGGAAGTGTGAAAATGCACACCTCCAGATTCAGGGACAGTTTCTTCCCAGCTGTTATCAGGTAACTGAATCATCCTACCACAACCAGAGAGCAGTCCTGAACTACTATCTACCTTATTGGTGATCCTCAGGCTATCTTTGATCGGACTTTACATTGCGCTAAACATTATTCCCTTATCATGCATCTGCATACTGTAAATGGTTTGATTGCAATCATGTATTGTCTTTCCGCTGACTGGTTAGCACACAACAAAAACTTCTCACTGTACCTCCTTACATGATAATAAACTAAACTGAAACTGAGTTTTGAGCAATTAACCCTCGACACAGTGATTCTATTTTCTATTTCACATTTTCTTAGCAATAGAATTGGAGAGGAAGATCAGGAATTGTAGTGAAAAACAAAATATGTGATCAGAAAAATGAGGAATGAAATTCAGAGTTGACAGATCTAATTTCCAGATTGGCAGAATGTCAAATATGCAACTCAACTATTGCATACAAAGTTTGAAATGCAACCAGGAATTTTCATATATTAATCTCTTAATATTGGACATGAACTGGCAGTTCAAAATACTGGTAGTGTTGGTTAAAGGAGAATGTTACCAGCCCTGATTGGAACAAAATTAGAATTACTCCAAACTGCATAATAATTTGTGTCTAACTAATAATTGTGTCTAACTAACTGCAGCTGAAGCCCAATATATTTTCTTAATTTGAATATATTGGATGGCGTTTTCTGAAACATCTTTGAAAAATACATTCAGGAATAAAAGAAAATATACAGAAATAAACTGAGTTTGTGAACACTGAACAATGCCATATGCAATCATTATGTTCTTTTAAATTTGCTAACTCAAAACTCTAGGATTACATTGAAAACCAAATTAATACTGCAAGAATACATTAAAAATGTAGAGAGATTTATCAATTCTTAGTTAGCAGACCTTCAGTCTCAACCCAAAACATCACCTATTCCTTTCTCCAGAGATGCCTTCTGACCCGCTGAGTTACTCCAGCTTTGTGTCTATCTTCGGTTTAAACCTGTATCCGCAGTTCCTTCCTACAGCTGTGCAATGGATAATTGGTGAGTTATTACACAATTTATGTCATTGCACAACACCAACATCATCCTCCCAAGTCATTGTTCTGCTCAGGATTTACCAGTCCTAAGTGAATCAACCATCTCACAAAAGCCATGACTGCACTAAGTTCTCTGTCTAATAAAATCTATGTTCTCTGTGGGTTCCCTTACAAATGCAGAAATTAGCTTTTAAAAAGCTTGAACTTTTTGATTGCAGTCATGATTAAAAATGCATAGGTACACAAAAATGCTGGAGAAACTCAGCGGGTGCAGCAGCATGGAGTGAAGGAATCCTTCTCCAGATTGATGGGGAGTGGAGGGAGGCGGGGAGAAGAAAGGAAAAAGGAGGAGGAGCCTGAGGGCTCCTGAGGGCTACATTAAAAATGCATAGATCCCTCAGACTACTCCTTGGAAAACTTTCTTTAAATAGCATTTAGAGGGGGAGAGGTGACTGGAAACATGTTAAATTTGGTTTACAGCGAGGTGTGTAGAAAGGCAAATTCAAATGCAGGAACAAGGTGCACTTTTTATTGATAATCCATTTACACCTGTTGATTTTTAGCTTTAACGATCCACATGGAGTTAAATATAATAGGCAGGACATAACATGAGCTCCCACCCAAATAAATAATGCTGTTCCCAAACTGAAGAGGTGTGTGTTAAGATTATCTGTGGCAATTAATACAATTAACAAAATTAATTATTTTCAGATTCTGGGATCAGATGAAAGCATCACATTGAAGGAAAAACAATTGCAAGGGAATATTTGTTTGTAGCATGTCTCAAATAAAGGAAAGACGTTTGTACTTGAGGTTTTAAAAATAAAATCATGATATAATCATGAATATATGTATAGAGTCATAGAGTGATCCATGTACCTGTCTAACTGTTTCTTAAACGTTGGGATTGTCCCAGCCTCAACTACCTCCGCTGGAAGCATGTTCCATACACCCACCACCCTCTGTGTGGAAAAGGTACCCCTCGGATTCCTATTAAATCTTTTCCCCTTCACCTTGAACCTATGTCCTCTGGTCCTCAATTCCCCTACTCTGGACAAGAAATTCTGTGCATCTACCCGATCTATTCCTCTCATGAACGTATACACCTCTATAAGATCACCCCTCATTCTCACGTGTTCCATGGAATAGAGACCCAGCCTACTCAACCTCTCCCGAAAGTTCAGACCCTCTAGCACTGGCAAAATCCTCGTAAATCTTCTCTGAACCCTTTCAAGCTTGACAATATATTTCCTATAACATAATGCCCAGAACTGAACACAATATTCTAAATGTGGTTTCACCAACGTCTTATACAACTGCAACATGACTTCCCAACTTCTATACACAATACTCTGACGGGTGAAGGCCAATGTGCCAACAGCCTTTTTGGCCATCTTATCTACCTGTGACTCGATCTTCAAGGAACCATGCACCTGTACTAGATCCCTCTGCTCTACTACACTCCCAAGAGGCCTACCATCCACTGTGTAGGTCCTGCCCTTGTTAGACATCCCAAAATGCAACATCTCACATTACTCTGTATTAAATTCTATCAACCATTCCTCTGCCCACCTGGCCAATCGATCCAGATCCTGCTGCAATCTTTCACAACCATCTTCAGTATCTGCAAAACCACCCACTTTTGTATAATCAACAAACTTGCTAATCTTGCCCTGTATGTTCTCATCCGAATCATTGATGTAGATGACAAACAGTAATGGGCCCAGCACTGAACCCTGAGGCACACCACTAGTCACAGGCCTCCAGTCCGAGAAGCAACCTTCCACCATCACCCTCTGCTTCCTTGCATGAAGCCAATTTGCTATCCATTCAGCTTGTTTGTAGTTTAGACAAAAATCATTGATGGAGTTTCCCTTGCAATATTTTACCTGGCAGTTTTTTTAACCCAATGAAAAGTTCCCAATATCAGTCTTGGAATCTGCTCATCTTATGCACCGGGGTATATAATGACAAATAATATTCTGCAGAAGCATGAGCACAATATTAAATAGTCAACTTTAAATAATCAAATAACAGATTGCAAACTCTTGTTGGAGGCTTCCTTTCCACGCTTGCACTTTTGGTTTGCGTGGAATTACTGTACATTTTACAATCAGGTTCAACTTTGCATCAAAAGTAAGTACATTTCTGATTCCAATCATTACCCCAGGAGTCCAGCGATGTGAAAATTAACTTGGATTTGTGCTTGAGGAAACCGATCAATTTGACATTCATTCATTTTGCAGCACATAATCCATTGGCACTCAAATGAAAGAAATGGCGTCACTGTGAAATTATCTTTCAACGAAAAGTAATTAAAATATACCACTGAAATATATTAAATTAAATAATTTTAAGAGAAAAATTAATAATTTTAAGAAGTCTGAGACAAAGTGTGACATCTTTTGCAGGCTCAGCACTATATCATGTCAGAGCCAAAATTCATGAGAATAGTTGGTAGTACGAAATGCACTGTCAGCACTCTGCAACTCAAGTCAAGTCAAGAGAGTCAAGTCAAGAGAGTTTATTGTCATGTGTCCCAGATAGGACAATGAAATTCTTGCATTGCTGCAGCACAACAGGATATTGTAGTCATGAATACAGATCAGATCAGTGTGTCCATATACCATAGAATATATATATATACACACACACATCGGTAAACAGATAAAGTGCAATAGGTTGTTATAGTTCATAGTTTGTTTGAAGTTGTGTTTAATATAGAAACATAGAAACCTAGAAAATAGGTGCAGGTGGAGGTCATTCGGCCCTTCGAGCCAGCACCGCCATTCATTGTGATCATGGTTGATCGTCCCAAATCAATAACCCATGCCTTCTCCCCATATCCCTTAATTCCACTAGCCCCTAAAGCTCTATCTAACTCTCTCTTAAATCCTTCCAGTAATTTGGCCTCCACTGCCCTCTGTGGCAGGAAATTGCACAAATTCACAATTCTCTGGATGAAAACGTTTTCTCACCTAAGTCTTAAATGGCCTCCCCTTTATTCTAAGACTGTGGCCTCTGGTTCTGGACTCGCCCAACATTGGGAACGTTTTGCCTGCATCTAGCTTGCCCAGTCTTTTTATAATTGTATATGTTTCTGTAAGATCCCCTTATAAACTCCAATGAATGCAAGCCTAGTCTTTTCAATCTTTCCTCATATGACAGTCCTGCTATCCCAGAGATCAATCTTGTGAACCTAAGCTGCACTGCCTCAATCACAAGGATGTCCTTCCTCAAATTAGGAGACCAAAACTGTACACAATACTCCAGATGTGGTCTGACCAGAGCCATATACAACTGCAGAAGAACCTCTCTACTCCTATTCATGTTATGAAGGCCAACATTCCACTAGCTTTCTTCACTGTCTGCTATACCTGCACGCCAACTTTCAGTGACAAAACGACACAGAGAGTGGTGAGTCTCTGAAATTCTCTGCCACAGAAGGTAGTTGAGGCCAGTTCATTGGCTATATTTAAGAGTTAGATGTGGCCCTTGTGGCTATAGGGATCAGGGGGTATGGAGAGAAGGCAGGTACAGGATACTGTGTTGGATGATCAGCCATGATCATATTGAATGGAGATGCAGGCTCGAAGGGCTGAATGGCCTACTCCTGCACCTATTTTCTATGTTTCTATGCTTCTATGACACCCAGTTCTCGCTGCACCTCCCCCTTATCTAACCTAACCCCATTAATAGTCTGATGTCTGTGAGTAAGAAGCTGTTCCTGAATCTGGATGTTGCAGATTTCAGGCTCAGAATATCTTGGAAACACTTCATATCCAACCTTCACTGTTGCCTTAGTGCTGATGCAGTGGAACAATGGCTCCATCTGTTTGAATGAGGTTGCTGACCATCTGTGAAAATGCAAGTACAGAAAGTCTATTTACTTGGAGACGCAAATAACTGCAGATACTGGAATCTTGAGCAAACACATGGTGCAGGAGGAACTCAGGCAGCATCTCAGGAGGGATTGGACAGGCAACATTTCTACATTCTGATTCATTGTTCAGGGTCCCAATCCAAAACATGGCCTATCCATACCCCGCACAGTATTGCCTGATTCATTGAGTTCCTCCCGCACATTGTGTTTTTTCTCAAATATACTTTCTTATTTACTTTAATTCTTTACTTTATTTTTGTGTTTTAATTATTTTTCAGTGTTTAGTTTAGAGATACAGCACAGAAACAGCCCCTTAGGCCCACCGAGCACGCTGACCAGTGATCAACCCATACAGTACATTAGCACTATCCTACACACTAGGGACATTTTACATTGCTACCAAAGCCAAATTAACCTACAAACTTGTATGTCCTTAGAATATAGGCAAAAACCTACACTGTCAAGTGGGGAACGTACAAACTCCACACAATTAGCACCCTTAAGTCAGGATTGAACCCGGGTGTCTGATGTTGTAAAGGACCTGTCCCACTTGGATGACCTAATCCATGAGTTTAGAAGTCCCTAGATGAGTTGAAAAAAATGTCAAGGTCGTGTTGACTCACTGAAGTAAAGACCTCCTGCGACCTCCTACGACCATGTCTACGACCTCCTACGTCTATGTCTACGACCTCCTACGACTATGTCTATGACCTACTATGATTATGTCTACGACCTCCTACGACCCCCCTCAACCTCAGTCTTCCACACCTAAGTCGAACTACGACTAGCTGCGAGTGGAAAATTATCACATGATAAAATGATGTCATGTTTGCATTTTTCTTCTCGGGCCAGTTGCCGACCTACGACTACCATCACAACCTACTACGACCTACCTAGAGTAAAAAGTATCCATTTTATCTATTCCAACCATTTTTTTACTCGTGGGCATTTTTTATCAGGCTGGAAAAAACGGCGCAACCTACTTGAGGCCACGAGTGCGCGGAGACCACTCACGAGCATGAGGAAGAGTTGCAAAGACCTCCTATGACCTCATACAACCTCGTGAAGACCATGCTGCGAGTATGAGTCAAGGGCAAACTCGGCAGAGGTCACCAATTAGGTCGTGAAAGTGGGACAGGGGCATTAAGGCAGCAACTCTACAGCTGCTCTTGTGTTGTGACACGAGAAAGTGTGCTGTGTCCATAATTATCTAATTCTGTGTGTCTTTTAGTGAATACTGTATTTACTGAACAGATTTATGCAAGGTCCAAAAAAAACCTTTTTTTTTTCATAATGGGCGCAAAGAACCTTGCACGGAAACTTCGGAGGTGTCAAGTGCTGGAGTGTGACCAAACTCAGAACAAAACAGCAGCAGCAATAGGAGAAGTTTAGTTTAGTTTTGCTTAGTTTAGAGATACAGTGTGGAAGCACTTCAGCCCGCGTCCTCATAGGCCAATGATCACCCGTTCACGCTATTTCTACATTATCCCACTTTTGCATCCGCACCCTACACACCAGGGACAATGTACAGACATCAATTAACCACCAAATGCACATGTTTTTTTGGATGGGGGAGGAAACCAGAGCACCTGGATGAATCTCACACAGTCACAGGGAGAACATGAAATCTCCACACACAGAGCACACTAAGTCAGCATTGAACCCGGGATCTCTGGGCTGTCAGGCAGCAGCTCTACCAGCTGTGCCACTGTACTCACTGAAGCATAAAGGGCCTGTCCCACCAGCATGCGACTCCATGCGGTGAGCGCGACCTAACGTGGTCGCTTGAGCCGTCCAGCTCACACTTCGATAGCCAGAGCCATGTGGAGTTGTGCGGAGCTGGTCCCGACATCGCGCGGGTCTCCGAAAAACTGACCGTGTTCAATAATTCCGCGCGGCAACGGCCTGTCGGCCTGCAGCCGCCTCAACACATTACGCACCGCCTTGATGTCGTGCCTCCGTGTCCCTCTCTATATGTGCCTCCGTGACCCTCTCTGTGTGCCTCCGTGGCCCTCTCTCTGTGTGCCTCCGTGCCCCTCTCTCTGTGCCTCCGTGACCCTCTCTGTGTGTCCTTCTCTGTCCTTGCGAACTTACCGCGGACTTCGCTCCAACTTTGCGCCATTCACCCGACCTCCGCGTGGCCCCCGCTGCCAGTTTGGTCGCGCTCGCCGCATGCAGGTGCATGCTGGTGCGACTGGCACTGTACGGGGATCACCCGACCTCCGCGCGGCCCCCGCTTCCAGTTTGGTCGCGCTCACCGCTTGGAGTCGCATGCTGGTGGGACAGGCCCTTAAGGCACCAACAACGACAGCTCAAGCTCGTCCCAGAACAACTCTCAACTTTCACTTCTGGTGTAAAGGGTGGCTGAGACAGCAAGCCAGAGAGAGTGACCGAGAGTTAGAAAGGCTGTTTGTGTGCAGGTTTAATAGTACAATGCCATTCCAGCTGCATTAACATTATGGTGAAGGATTTTGAACAAGCAGAGAGACATGTGAGAAGGAAGAGATAAGGAAACAAGCCCTTTTTAACAACTATATTTGAAAATATGTTTTTACACTGGGTTGCAGTGAAATGCTGGCAAAAAAAGGCAAAGCAAAACAAAATCTATTGATTAAGAAAATGAGAGATTGGCCATCTGCCAGAATTCGATCTGTGCAACCTCATTCCAGTGGTTTTACTGTGGCCCTTATGTCAATATAATCTAAAAGCATTCTCCATTGAAGCACAATATTTTGTACACATCACAGCAAGAGTCTATTATTGTTGATTATATCTAACTCGATCAACGTAGAAAATAGATGATCCAGCCCTGGACCTGGATATTGTCTCCAGGTCAGCAGCAGGGATTAACAATGCAACAGATCAGAACTCCATTGTTCACAGACCAGGGAGCATATGTGAGAAATTTATTGTTTTTGTGAACTGTCTTTTCAAAGTGCATTTGCTGGAAATGGGTTTCTAGTTCTCATTTTCCTCCAATGCCAGTGAATTGATAAGAGCTGTAAGGGAAGAGTGCTTTTTCTTAATTAAAACTTCATTGAATTGTAGGCTGTGTGACTTTTAATGCACAAATGCCCACTACTTCAGTTTTAACAGGAAGTTATTGATCGCAATGAAAAAATCCTTTTCACGTTTTGCCAAGATAATAGCATCAGTTGAATGAAAATCTATGGTACCAAAATATCACATTCTTAAAATGATGACTTTCAACCACGAGTTAATTGAATGTTATTCATCTCTTTCCATTATCAAATTAATAATCATTAGGCTTTCCCTATTATTCACATGGTATCGGAACACAAATTCATATCAGATCCATATATAAAATTATAATGTGTGAATTAATTTCATCTAGCTGGTATATAGGCCATTTAAAAAATGTTATTTGTTTTGCAGTGCTCAGCTGAAGTGTTTCAAGTGGAGTGCAATTCATTTTTAGAAATCAGCCAGTTATTTTTATGGCAAGATTGAATTTTTTGCTCAGACAGAAGTCAATTGATAGGAACATTGCGTGCGTGCATAATGGAAGCCTGATCCATCTCCATGAACTTTACATCCTTACCAATCGGGAATTTTAAAACCAGCATTTTATTCACGTTTTCAAAGTTGTAAGATCACTATGATATTATTGTGCACCCACGTGGCATCAAATGAAAAGGGTGAATTTTGTTTTCTGCCAAAGGTAGTCGTTGTTATTATATTCACGTTGGAGACTTCTCCATTCATTATACGAATAGAACCATTCCCAACTATCTGCCTCCATGTATCTGAAAAGTTTGACATCTTATCAATAGATTATGCCAAAAAAAAAACATTGAATATAATCTAGCAATAAATGACATTTTGTCAAGTATTCAACTAAATATTTTCAAGAACATAGAACAGTGCAGCACAGAAACAGACCCTTTGGCCCACAAATGTGTCAGCGCCAAACTTGATGCCAAATTAAATTGCCAACTCAACCTGCAAATGATCTATATCTTTTCATATTTATGTGCCTATCTAAAACTTCAAACACCCACTATTGTATCTGCTTCCTCATGACATGACAGCGTGTTTCAGGCACCCGACACTCTGTAAAAACAAACTTGCCCAGAGGCACCCGACACTCTATTTAAAAAAAAGTACCTCTCCTTGAAACTTTCCCCTTACTTTAAAACTATGCCCTCTAATATTTGGCATGTCCACCCTGGTGAAAGATTTTGACTGTTTACACTGTCTAAGCCTCTCATAATTTTATAAATTCCTATCAGATCTCTTCACAGCCTCCAACCCACCTGAGAAAACAATCATTGTTTGTTCAACCTTTTCATATAGCTAATGCTCTCTAATCCAGACAGCAACCTGGTAAACCTCTTCTGCATCTTCACCAGAACCTCCACACTCTTCCTATAATGGTGACCAGAACTGCACACAATATTCCAAATGTGACCTAACTAAATGTGTCCTATAAAGCTGCAACATAAATTCCTGACTTGTATTTAATGCCCCGACTGATAAAGGCAAGTAAATCATATGCCTTCTTTACCACTCTATCCACCGTACTTGTTTTGTTACTTTCATGGAATTATGCACTAGGATCCCAAGACCCATCTGTATGTCAATGTTTTTAAGAATCCTGCCAATAGATGTGTACTTTCCCCTTACATTTGTGTTATCTGTTAAATACAATCTTTGTTCAACAAAAGTATTAAAATTCTGAGTGACCTCGGGATGTATTTACAAACTTCAAAAAGGCAGGATCTGAACAATTTAAGGTGAAAGCTAAAGTTATAACAACATAACAAATCTGTGACACAGAAAGAGGCTATTGTGTCTGTGAATACAGAAGTAAAAAAAGTTGTTTAGTACCTCGCCTACACCCTCTGACTCCAAGCATAAATTCCATAGTTTACCCTTGTGGTCCTACCTCCTCCCTAGTTATCCTCTTGGTAACATCGAACAGTGCAGCACAAGAACAGGCCCTCCGGCCCACAATATCGGTGCTCACCATGATGTCAAGACTATTTTTTATCTACCTACACATGTACCACCCATATCCCTTCATTCCCTAAATATCAATATGCCTGTCCATAAGTATTTTAAATGCCACTAATGTATTCAGTAGGGTTCAATATGTTTTAATGTACATATCAAAAGCCTTGGGATTTTCTTTACACCAACCCACCAATGACATAAACCCCTTTGGTCCTTCAAATCACCTGCTTAAGTTATTCCATGCTTGCTTTATGTTCCTCAAAGGCCCTGATTTATTCTTTTGGTTCTTTATCTTCCCATGCATCTTTTCTCTTTCTGATCACATTTATAAGCTCACTTGTCATGCAAAGTTCCCTTACTTTGCCAACCTTATCCCTCCTTACTGGAACATGTCAGTCCTGAACTTCGATTAATGAGCTTTTAATGACTCCCACATCTCAGATGCAAATTTGCCCAAGAATTACTTCTCCCAATTTACTTTCCCTAGTTCCCACCTAATAATGTTGTACACTGCCTGACACCAATTTAGTACTTTCCTCCACGGTCTATGTGGAAATTAGCCTTAAAAGGGCCCAAAATAGAAACAGAAATATAGAGAAAATAGAACAGAGAGTAAAATAATCTTAGAGCCTTCAAGTTATATAGCCTAGAAATAGACCCTTTGGTCTAACTCGTCCATGCTGACCAAGTTGCCTACCTGAGCTAATCCCATTTGCCTGTGTTTGGCCCATACCCCCCTAAATATTTCCTATTCATGTTCCTGCCCAAAATACCTTTTAAACAATGTAATAGTATCTACTTCTAACACTTCCTCTGGAAATTAATTCCATATACCCATCATGCTCTTTGTGGAAAAGGCTGCCCCTCAGGTCCTCTTCAAATCTCTCCCCCAAAATCAATGCCCTATAGGTTTAAGCTCTTCTACACAGGGACAAAGACAGTACCCATCCACCTTATTTATACCACTCATGATTTTACTTCGGAGTCACGTGAGTGACTACGTGAAGAACCCGCCTCACGCTGGCAACGGCATGACGTCAACGCTGACGGCGCGAGGAGGAGCTGCAGTAAGGAGCAGCTCCTCGGCAGCGGTCGGAACGGCCCGCAGGTAAGTGCAGTTAGACCGGGGCGTTTTTTAGGTTACGCTGGGTGGCTCCAGCAAAACGAAACCAAAAGAAAAAATTTAGAGCCACGTTAACGTGCTGATTGAGCACTGATTATTAAAGAAAAATGGAAAAATCGGGAAATAAGTTTTCGCGGGTAAAAAGATGTTCCCGGGGTGAAAGTAAAAATACGGGACGCGAAGTTAGTGCGGACCCGGTTCCGATACCGTTGGCCGCTGATGTACCCGATAGTGAGTCTCCAGATTCTCCAGAAATAATAACCACGGAGGAAAATGTTCCTAAAAAATGCAAAAAGAAATCTGAGAGGCCCGTGGTTTCTGATGACTCTGATATTGAAAGACCTCCAGACAATAAAACTATGTGGCTAAAAATGGAGCATATGGAGAAAGTTCTCCAAACAATAATGAGACAAGGGTCAGAGTACCCAGATGAATCCCAAAAAATCCCTGAGGGGTTTGAATATGATGAATATGGCTGTGGGCCAAGTTGGGAATATGATACTCCGGACCCAGGATTTGGGCTGGAAGAAGTCTCATGGGATGATATCCCAATTGATTTAGGGCTGCAGAAGGCAGACCCTGCTGGTGGCTATATGGCTTTTGAAAGCACACCACAAAATAAAAAGAAAAGGCCTAATGTGCCTGGGATAGCACAAGAGTTTGCTATACCTGAAGGAAGTGGTGAGGCTATGGAAGAAATCCTAGCTGCAAACATAAATTATATGGTATCTCACCAACTTCACAATTCTGTGATGAATGAAACATCAGAATTATATAAAGCTCCAAGAAATTGTGCCTCATTGGAAGTACCTACGGTGAATCCGATGATATGGACGTCTATGACTCCAAGTATGAGAGCCCTAGAAGTGAAGTTTCAAAAGGTGCTCAAATTAATTTCTGCCGCCATTACGGCCTATGGCAGGCAAATGGAGAATCTGGAAACGGAAAAGATTCAAAAGGATACTTTGGGCTTATTATGTAATTCATTCTATGAAATTAATTGCATGAGGAAAAACGGCGATTCGGCCCATATTTCACCCTAGATTTGCAAGCCTGTGTCAAGAAAGTGGAGTTCAAGCTCCTGGGTATTTGTTTGGAGAAAATCTGCCGAAACAGCTGAAAGAGTTGAATGACGAAGCTAAATATTTTAGCAATGTTAAACCTTTTGTTTTTGGACAAAGAAGGGGTTTTTCGACCCGAAGGGGTTTCGATTTCCATTATAGAAGCAGAAGTTTTGTCACGAAAATACTATCGTGCTGTGCAGGCAAGTGCTTCCCTGTATTCGGGAAGAAGGAGACCACCACGCTCATACGGAGAGGTATTAAAGACTTATATACTTAAAGAAACTGTGGATGACCCTCCAGTTGGAGGGAGATTGCAAAAATTTTATAATGCCTGGCTTAACATTACTTCTGATCGATATGTATTACAAGCAGTTTCAGGAGCCATTATTATTTTTAAAGAAGGGGTTAATCCTCCTGTACAGAATAGACCTGCTTATGCTTATGTGTTTTCTGCAGAGGAAAGAATGGAGATTAATGTGGAAATTGACAAATTATCTGGAAAAGGCGTAATTGAAAAGACTTATGAACATAAGCATCAATTTGTCTCTAATATATTTCGAAGAGATAAAAAAGATGGTGGTTGCAGAATTATTCTGGACCTTACAGATCTGAATAAGTTTGTAGAATACAAACATTTTAAGATGGAGACATTCAGTACTGCAAAATATCTTCTCTCAGCAGGGTGTTATATGGCTAAGATTGATTTGAAGGATGCCTATTATTTCTGTAGCAATTCATCAATGCTTCAGGAGGTATTTAAAATTTAATTGGCTGGGGCAATTATGGCAGTTTAAAGCTTTACCAAATGGATTGAGTTTGGATCCTAGACTCTTTGCAAAACTGTTGAAACCAGTTTTAGCCCAATTAAGAGCACAGAAACACATTGTTATGGCTTAGCTGGATGATATTCTGATCATTAGTGATACTCAAGAGTCAGCTGAGCACTCAGTTTCAGTTACTAAAGCTTTGTTTGAAAAGCTAGGGTTTTGATTCATCCAATTAAGTCCCAGCTGCAGCTAGCACAATCAATTAACTTTTTGGGGTTTGTAATTAACTCAGTGACTATGTTAGTTACTTTGCCAACAGAGAAGGCCAATGACATCTTGATGACTTGTAATTACCTCATTCACAAACCTTATCCCTCCATCCGAGAAGTGGCGAAAACCATTGGGAAACTGGTAGCAGCATTTCCGGCAGTGGAATTTGGTCCATTACATTATCAAAATCTTCAAAGGGACAAAATAAGGGACTCTTAAAGAGAAGGCAGGTCACTTTGACAGGCCTATGCAATTAACAAAAGAAGCCGTGTTGGAATTACAATGGTGGGTTGAAAATGTCCCACAAGCTGCTAAGAATATCATGATTAAACAACCTGAAATGGTTTTACAAACGGATGCTAGTGCTCTCGGATGGGGGGCTACAGATTCGTCCTCCAGTTGTGGAGGTAGATGGAAAGCTCAAGAAGAAGCGTTTCTTCAAGTTTATGGTATTAACTATTTGGAGTTATTGGGTGCTTTTTATGGACTTAAAGCATATTGTTGTGCTAAACAAGGTCTACATGTGTTAATACAGTTAGACAATAAAACGGCGGTTGCATACATTAATCACATGGGGGGAGTTAGGTCAGTATCATGTGATTGTCTGGCCAATGAGATATGGCAATGGTGTATTGGTCGCCAAATATGGTTTTCAGCAAGCTACATTCCGGGTAAGGACAATGTGGTAGCAGATGAAAGGTCCAGGATTTTTAAAGATAATACGGAATGGATGCTTAAGCCAGCAATATTTAAGAATATTGTAAACCAATTTGGGTTGCCAGAAATAGATTTGTTTGCATCTAGGCTTAATCATCAGTTGCCTACTTATGTGTCTTGGGAACACGATCCAGATGCAGTAGCAGTAGATGCTTTTTCATTACACTGGGGAAAGATGTTCTTTTATGCTTTTCCACCATTTGCTTTGATTCAGAGATGCCTGAAGAAGATAGAACAAGATTCTGCTTCTGGATTGTTGGTAGTTCCAAATTGGCCAACTCAACCTTGGTTCCCAGTAATGCTGAATATGATTAAAGAACCATATATGTCGATTCCTAACTGTAGTGATATCTTGACTAATCCGGTAACTAAAGAGATTTACCCATTGTATGCATATATGAATTTGTTAATCTGCAGGTTTTGACCAGACCACTACAGGAGCTGGGATTGTCGGACCAAACTATGAAAGTTATGGTTGCATCATGGCGCAATAGCACACAAAAGCAATATATGACACATATTAAGAAATGGGAAGACTTTTGCACACAGTCAAATATTTCTTATGATACTGTAAATATTGCAAATGTTTTGGAATTCCTTGCCAATTTGCATTTTCAGCAACATTTAAGTTACAGTGCCATTAACACTGCACGCAGTGCTTTGTCGTCCTATTTAGGGCTTATGACTGATCAGAGATCAATTGGGTCGCATCCATTAATATCTAGATTCATGAAAGGAATCTTTAATATTAATCCACCCAAACCAAGATACACAGAGATTTGGGATGTGAGCATTGTACTTACGCTACTTAGACAATGGACTCCAATTGAAGGGTTGACATTGGAAAGATTGACATTGAAATTAGTCATGTTAATGTCACTGGTCTCAGCTCAAAGAGTGCAAACTTTACAAATGTTGCGTTTAGACTATGCATGTGACTACAGATAATGTTGTGTTCTATGTTTACGAGTTGATCAAACAAAGCAGACCAGGGAGATCTGGAACAAAGGTAACCTTTCAAGCTTATCATATTGATCCTACTTTGTGTGTGGTTAAACATTAGAACAAATATATTAAAGTTACTGACACCCTTTGAGGAAATGAAAAAGCGTTAATGGTTACGCACAAAAAACCACACACAAAAGCTTCAGTTCAAACTATCTCAAAATGGTTGAAACAGGTGTTGGTTTTAGCGGGAGTAGACACTGATGTGTTCAAATCTCACTCCACCAGGGCGGCAGCTACGTCCGCGGCAAAGGGGCGGGACGTGCCTCTCGAGCATATTTTAAAAGTCGCAGGGTGGAGTAGAGAAGAAACTTTTTCAAAGTTCTACAATAAACCTGTTCACACTATGACAAGCTTTGGACACGCGGTGTTGGGAGCACTATAATCACCTGCTTTGTTTACTATTAATTGCTATAATCAATGGTGTAGTCACTTCTATCTTTTATCACTTGTAATCATTTTCCCTCAGATATAAGGAGGGTTATTATATGGTCTTTAAACCATTAAAAAGTTAATTGTGAAATGATCTAACATTAGTCTGGTTTCTCATGTATGTGTTTACTTAGCCGGACTGTCGTACGGATTGATTCTACGACATAAAAAACACAGAAAGCTTTAAAATCTTCACGTAGTCACTCACGTGACTCCGAAGTAAAATAGTAAGATTAAACAAGAACTTACCAGTTCGAAGTTTGATCGTTATTTTATGAGGAGTTACGATGAGGGATTACGTGCCCTCCGCTCCCACCCTCATAAAATAAATGATCAAATGGTAGTTCTGAGTCTTTTATGAGCCTTACTATGTTACTCCGGCTTTTGGTGTTCTGTGTTTTTCATGCCGCTGCTTTGAAGTATGCCGTTGCCAGCGTGAGGCAGGTTCTTCACGTAATCCCTCATCGTAACTCCTCATAAAATAACGATCAAACTTCGAACTGGTAAGTTCTTGTTTAATCTTACTATTTTATACGCATCACAGCCTCCTGCCCTCCAGGGAATGTTCAAACTATAATAATCATTTCCTGAAGAAAAGGAGTTATTATTTTTTTTATTAATACAAGTAACCTGAAGAATAACAGAGTTGTAAAACTATGCTTCAGTTGTTTGGAATAAGCATAGCTCTAGATACCCACTGAAATCTGCTTCCAGAATTTAATCTATTCAATCCGACTTTTAAAAATGAGTCACAACCATTGTACAATGACAGAACACCCTCGACCATTGCTATACATCCATAAGAAATACCTACCACTCCATTCCCCACATCCAGGAATGGTGCTGCCTGAAGTATTGGTTGACAGGTACAAGTTAGGGAGTGCAATTATATCTGGCTGTTCTTTCACAGTATGTGCTTACCTCCACAACATGGAATTCGGCCTCCAAATGGTAATGGCAAGGACTTGAGAAGCTAGAGCAGATCATTTACATCTGGCATGTTATTAAGTTTCCAGTTTATTTGTCTAAAATGCTGAGATCGTGTTTACTAGTTATTTACAGTCATAAACCGAACACTGATTTATAGCAACAGTTTCTGAGAACACCTACAGATTGTGAATCCAATTTGCTGGATCAGGACATGCTGACACACAGCTTCCCCATCTCTGGGTAAGCTGAAGCTTTCTGATATTCTTATTAACACTGTGTAGAAACTGCCCATTTATTAATGATGCAAAGATTTCCAAAGCCAAGGCTCTTTATATCACAGACGTCAAAGTCATTTAAACTAAAATCAACACAATTGCTCAGTCATATCTCTTCCTATTTGGTAGCATTTGGAACAAATGCTGGGAACTGCACAAGAATTTGCGTAGCTACATTGACAGTAATTTATCTCGACATGCAATATGTCACGACAGCTTAAGACTCAAGAGTCATATCATGGCAGTATAGATGAAAATCGAAGCACACATGGAGTTCAGAGATATTCTTCAATAATGTTGAACAGTGCAGACGGTTCTCAAGGGGAGGTTGAGCAGCTAGACAGCAATGTAGACAGCATCTGTCTACATTGATGCAAATGACATGGGTCGAAAAAGAGATGAGTTCCTCAGAGTGAATATAGGGAGCTGGGCAAAAGGTTAAACAGTAGGATCTTGTGGGTAGTAATCTCTGGATTAATCCCAGTGCTGGTGAGAATGGGAACAGGAGGATAGAACATTTGCATGCGTGGCTGAAGCATTAATTCAGGTGGCAGTGTTTCTGGTTTTTATTCCATTGAGATCACTTCTGATGCAGAGATGACCTGTGCAGGAGGGATGGGTTGCACTTGAACTGGAAGAATACAAATATCCAAGCGGGAAAGTTTGTTAGTGCTACCGAAGGGTTTAAACCAGATTGGCAAGGGTGTGGGATCTAAAGCAGTGGTGAGGCGGCTGAGAGACTAAAATTTGATATTGAAGTCAGCAACAGCAATTTCAGTAAACAAGACAGACATGAGCAATGCAGGGAGCGAGGAAGAATGTTGGAATAAATTGCATTTATTTCAATGTAAGAGCCCTGTAGCGGCAGATTTTTATATCATTCAAAAGATTACTCCCTCTAGCCACTAAATGAACTACATGGTTAAGGGGAATATCTTTATACGCATGCGAGCTCACCATCAGAGACCTTCAGAGCTTCTTCACAGATAAATCTTTAAAACACAGTCCTTTGATTAATACATTCTTTATTGTTGATGAAAAATAGGGCACATCCAAACTTTTTCCAACATACATTATAATCTTCATCGAACTCCAGCTTATTGCATTAAATGTTAGAAAACTCCTCGTGTCTGCATTATGCTTCGCATGGCCAAAGGGTTAACCTTCTCCATACTGGTCCCAAACTAAACTAAAAACTAAGCTTCTGTGCAAGAAACTGAGCTCAAAACACGCCTTAAAATCCATCCTAAATTCCACCCACAATATAACGGGCAATCTAAAATTTAAAGACACATAATAATAATAATAATAATAATAATAATAATAATAATAATAATAATAATAATATATTTTATTGTCATTACACATAAGTGCAACGAGATTTGGTTTGCAACTTCCATCCGATGTCATAACTTAATCGACAAATAAAATTTAGGTTTAAATACCCTGAGAACAAGGTTTGTAAAAACGAACATTGGACCAGTAAAATCAACACAGACTAAAGTGCGAGGCCGGGGGAGACAGTCCATGGGGGTGAGGGGGTACTCAGCAGGCCCGCTTCAGAGCCGCTATAGCTCTGGGAATGAAGCTGTTCCTGAGTCTGGTGGTGCAGGCGTAGAAGGCCTTGTAACGTCTGCCGGAAGGGAGTAGTTCGAACAGTCCATTACAAGACGAGGAGTCTTTATGGATGCTGACGGCATTCCTGAGGCACCGTGTGTGGTAGATGCCCTCCAAGGCTGGTAGCGGTGTCTCAATAATCTGTTGCGCTCTGTGGGCTGAAGAGCTCTCCTCTCCACCTCCGTGCTGCTGAGATACCACAGAGATGCCATACGTTAGTATGCTCTCTGTGGTGCAGATAGCACATGCCATAATTAATGACACACAAAACACGCCAAATGGCCACTACATACCGGCCCTTAATTGTTCCGAGTATATATCAAGACAATTACTAATAAACATTAGAAGTAGCCATGAAGGCTTAACATATATCACAAAACAAAAATTCAAGGAATTGAACCTCGGCCTACCGTGTGAAAGGCGGGGATACTAACCACTATACTAACGAGGAACAAAATAGCATTGTCTATATATCCGCAATCACAATTCTTCATTGATTCTTCCATCTTCACTTTTGCCTTATAGAAGCAAGCATAACTTGGTTATTGGTCTTATTTAAACACTGTTTTTTGTTTGAAATCGTACCGTACGCACCAAACCCTTAACATCAGCCATGATTTCTAGTATTCTCCCCATCAGCCAAGAACATCGTGATGCTGTGGAATCAACCACTAACAAAATGTCTCCTGGAACAAAATTCCTTTTAATTCTTAACCATCGTTGTCGTTCTTGGATCAAAGGCAAATATTCCTGTATTCATCTCCTTCAAAAAAGATTTGCCATATATTGTATTTGTTTCCATCTGCGTCTCAGATACAAATCCTCTTTTACAAAAAGCCCAGGTGGTAGTGTTGGATTGGTTTTCAGCTGAAGATTTGGTGTAAGTACTTCTAGGTCATTCGGCTCATCAGAACTCTTAGTAATAGGTAGATCATTTAAAATCGCTTCAATTTCACAGAACAAAGTTTACAATCCTTCGTCATCCAAAATTTGTTGTTTAAGAACAGAGCGCAGCACATTTCGTACCATGCGAATTAACCGTTCCCACATACTGCCATGATGAGGACCCATCGGAGGATTAAAGCTCCATTTTATACCTTGTTGAAACATACATAGTAATCAGGATCTAATCAAAATCAGCTTTTGATTGCCTCTTTTAGTTTCCTTTCTGCTCCAACAAAATTTGAACCATTATCTGATCTTAACGATAAAACGACCTCATCGACAGAAAAAGGATACAAGGACACAAAGGACATTTATTTTCACATACACCAATTGGTGTAGTGAACTTCTGACTTGCCATGCAGCACACAGATAAAGATAAGACACAACATTAAAGAATTTAACAATAAACATAAAAACATCCCCCCAGAATGGTTCCCACTGTGAGGGAAGTCACAAAGTCCAGTCCCCATTCCCTTGTCCACCCATAGTCGGGCCTATTGAGGTCGCGCTACGACCTCAATAGGCCCGACAGGTGATGGTGCTCCGGTGTCGGGAGAACCCTCTCAGCAGCTTGGGACACCTGGAACGGCTGCTTCCTTACTGGAGACCGCGGCTTCTGAAGCCGACAGGCCGCGCAGGATGGAGCTCCACCACTGGCGATCATGCCGAGATCCCAGGCTCCCGATGTTAAAGTCAGCGACACTGCCCGCAGCTGGCCGCACCACAGACCCG
This sequence comes from Okamejei kenojei, assembly GCA_035221665.1. NCBI lineage: Eukaryota > Metazoa > Chordata > Chondrichthyes > Rajiformes > Rajidae > Okamejei > Okamejei kenojei. The sequence goes on along the minus strand of CM069135.1, from coordinate 31,773,795 downwards.
CAGCTCCGCGATGTTCACCTGCGGTCTCAGCATTCCGGAGCTCCGGCGCGGCCACCCGGGCAAGGCATCGCCCGCTCAACTCTGCGATAGCGCTCCAGGGCTGTGCCACCGCCGAAGCCGTGGTTCTGGCCGGTCCCCTCAGGAAACACCGCTCCAGACCAGTTGGTAGGCTGCGAGGACGGGTCGAAGATGCTGCCCGGAGAAATGCCGCCTCTCCGACCAGGTAGGGACCAGGAGAAGCAGTTTCCCACTACCCCCCCACCCCCCCAAATAAAAAAGAATAGACCGCCAAACAAAATACTTTTTAACACACTAAAAATAAAAGAAAGAAGTGAAAAGACAGACAGCTGCAGGCTGGGCAGCCATATCCAAGCCTTGTCCTCTTTTAATCTCTATAGGACCGAAATAATCCACCCCGACATCTGTGAACGGAGGTTTATCTGGAGTGATCGTCTCCAGAGGCAAGTCTGCCATCTTCTGTTTACCAAATTTCCCATGCTGTCGCTTACACATAATACCATTTTTTATTATATTTCTTGCGGCGGAAGTAGCCTTGATAACCCAATATTTTTTATGAAGCTGGGATAACAATAATTTCTTCCTCCATATCCAATCCGTTCATGAATATGTCGTAATAATAGTGTTGTTATGTAAAAGTCCCTTGAGAGAATAATAGGATGTTTAGCTTCTTCGGGCATTTCCAATTTATTTAGGCGACTGCCCATCCTCAGAAGACCTTCCTCCAATACCGAGTCAAGCTTGTACAATTGACTTTCTTTTTACCCCGTGCTTCCAATGTTAATATTTCTTCTTTGTATTTCTGTCTTTGACAGAAAGAGATGATCCATTTTCCACCTTGAGGAGATCTTCAAGACATAAACCCTGTATGCCATATGATGCTTCAAAAACTTGCATCTGGCTTTCAACCTTTTCTTTTCGTATATCAGGATTCTCTTCCAGGATATTTTCAGTAATCTTTTCCGAGCCAACAGCGATAACTTTGTTTTTAATTTAAGAAACCAGGTTACCGCAGTTATCAATTTATTCCATGATGAAAAGTGGGTAATTAAATCATTTACAGTCTCTGATGAAACTTTATCAATCACATTCACCGTAATGTTTTGTTTAATTTCCGGATCATGATTAGGAAATGCCAAAGAACCAACTATAGATAAACATAATAAGATAACAATACTAAAATATAAATTAAATAAAATTTTATTGGCCAGAATAATAAGATTATTTCAAATTACAAAACAAGAAAATTTTGAATTTGGTGATAAACCTCATAAACTCCTAGCACGCCAACTGAAAAAACGGGAAACAGAAAATACAATTAGTAAATCAGACAAAGGGGAATTACTAACACTACCTAAAGATATTAATAAAAGATTTGCTCAATTTTATCAAAACTTATATACATCAAAAACCTCTGCAAATAATACTCAAATTTCTTAGACAATTGTAATCTTCCGAAATTAAATATGGTGGAACAAGAGGGATTAGGAGCTCAGATTACACTAGAGAAAATAGAAGAAACAATAAGTTTGTTGAAGAATGGCAAAACGCCAGGACCAGATGGCTTTAGTAAGGAATTCTATAAAAGATTCTAAGGGCTTTTTAAACTACCAGAAACACTGAGTCAACTATTACACTTATACCAAAAAAGGATAAAGATCTAGAAGACCCAGGCTCATATAGAACTATTGCACTCCTAAATACAGACCAAAAAATATTAGCAAAGACCCTAGCGAGAAGATTGAGTAAATATATTAGTAAATAATAAATCCGGACAAAACAGGGTTTATACCAAAGAGATACTCATTTAACAATTTGAGACGGCTGTCTAATATAATGTACTCACATAATACTGAAGAAGAACTAGAAATTATTTCATTGGATGCAGAAAAAGCTTTCGATCAAGTAGTATGGCAATATTTATTCAAAGTATTGGAAAAATTGAACACGGGAGATAATTTTATTCCATGGGTAAAATTATTATATGATAAGCCGACGGCTAGAATACTGACTAATAATATATTATCCCCGAAATTCCAATTAGCAAGGGGCAATAGGCAGGGGTGCGCGTTATCGCCCCTGCTATTTGCACTAGTGATAGAGCCTTTAGCTGAAAGTATAAGAAGTCATCCGAATATTCATGGATATAATACCAAGCACTCAAATAATAAAATTTCATTATATGCAGAAGACATTATTATATATTACAAATTCGCAAATTAGCATACCAAATATACAAAATTTAATAGAGGAATTTGGTTCTTTCTCAGGATTTAGAATAAATTGGAACAAAAGCGAAATTATGACGATAAAACCTCAAAACTCGACACATTTGTTGCAATTCCCTTTTAGAATTACAACAGAAACATTTAAGTATTTGGGCATTCAAATTACTAGGAACTATAAATCATTACTTAACACAAACTATATGCCTTTATTAACCAAATTAAATGGGTTGATTAAATTTTGGAAAACACAGCCGATGTCTTTAATAGGCAGAATAAATGCGATAAAAATGATCTTCTTACCACAAATATTGTACCTATTTCAATCAATACCAATATACTTACCTAAAAAAAATCTTTAAAAAACTAGATTCTGATATTATAAATTTCATATGGGATTATAAATCACACAGAATTTAAAAAAAAAACACTTGTGTAAATCTAAAGAATCAGGGGGACTGACTCTCCCTAACATTGTATTATTATTGGGCAGTGAATATTAAAAATATAATGTACTGGTTGGACAGTTCTGCCCAACAGGTAGATTGGATAAGAATGGAGAAAAAGGATTGTTCCCCTTATAATATAGGAGCGATTCTTCTTTCCCCGATAAAACTGAACAATATAATATATTAGAAGAATCCAATTATTCATAGTATAATACGAATTTGGAAACAAATAAAACTAACTTTAAAATTAAGAAAACTATCGCTTCTTTCTCCAATAGCTAATAATCCTTCAGTCAAACCATCCATTATTGATAAAACGTTTATCCATTAGGAAAGAATAGGAATCAAAACGATGGGAGATATGTATGAAATGGGAAAAATTTTATCATTCCAACAATTACAACTAAAATATAATTTGAAAAGTAATCAATATTTCAAATACCTTCAAATTCAAGATTATTTGAAAAAGTATATACAAGGATATCAAACTTCAACCCCAGATTTATTGGAGGAAGGAATGAATAGAAAGGCAGAATCAAGCAATTTAATATCTTACTTATATAATATAATTCTAAATATAGAAACATCAACGACAGAGGCAATTAGAAGGGACTGGGAACAAGAGTTATTGATAAAATTTCCGAACGATCAATGGGATAAAAATGTATTATATGTAAACAAATGCTCAATGAATGTAAGACACAACCTAATTCAATTTAAAATTTTACATAGATTATTATTCGAAAACTAGACTGAATAATATATTTTAAAATGTTTCCCCCATCTGCGACAAATGTCTAAAATGCCACTATAGCACATTCCTTCGTCTCTTGTACAAAACTGTATACATTTTGGAATGATATTTTTGGAATTTTTACAAAACTATTTAACACAAAATTGAACCCCAATACAGAACTGATTATCTTTGGATCAATGGAAGAGGGAAGTAAACTAACTATATTCCAAGAAGCTTTTCTTAATTACGGTCTAACAACAGCAAAAAAACTTACACTCAAATTTTGGAAAAACGCACCTACGCCAACATTCAAAATGTGGATTTCAAGTATGTCTGAAACGCTACATCTTGAAGAAATGAGATTCCTCCTACTAGGCAAAGTAGACCTATTCTTAAAGATTTGGTCTCCTTTTATCAGCTTTTTACAAGCATATGGTGCAACATAACATAACCTTAGAAATTAAATGGTTTAGGACCGGATGATGGATGGGCAAAACAAAAAATACGAGATAGGTAGATCTCCCCTAATCTTTCTTTTCTTTACTTCCTCCTTTTCTTTTGATCTTTTCACTTCTCATCTCTATCCTTTATTTCTTTTGCTTTCTGTTTCTACTCGCTTGACTATCTATTCCGACACTCTTTATTTCTTTTTTCTCTCAGTGTTCTTTTATTATTAAATCAAAAGTATGAAGTTGTACAAGAATGGAAATATGTATGTATGTATTAGGTACTCAAGTACCACACTATTGTACTTACTTCTAACAAAAATAAACAAACAAAAAAAAATAATAATTTCCGGATCATTAGCAAATATTTCAAATCCGAGTTCAAGTTTTGGCCATTCTCCATCTGGCTTACAGAGAAACTCTGGTCCATTGATCCATCTCTTGTTGCTTAAAAAGCAGTTCACTGTCAATCCTCTAGAGGCTTCATCTGCAGGATTTTCTTTTGTGTTAACATATTTCCATTGTGAAACATTAGTAACTCCCAATACAAAAGAGGCTCTTCATAAACGGCCTTTATGACTCAAACTGGCCTGCTCAAGCCTGTGCATCAGGCCTCGGAAAAGCAGATTCCGATGTTTGTTTGTCCCGGGCCTCTCCAATGCCCCGATAAGTACTTTGCTTCGGTCTAGCACCCATTTGCTGAGATGAAGTTTTACCCATCTTATTCTGTTCCAATAGGTTTTCTAAGCCAAGAAATCCGGTGGACCTTGATTGTGGAATTGATCGAACTGCTAATTCACTTTGACCAATCTTTTTTCCCAAATCGAAGTTCATCACCTTCGATGTTCTAGAACTGCATCTTGAACCCTCACTTTCCAGTAGCTCCTTCTTTGTTTTGGCCACCGCCATCTTTGTGTCTAGTTTCAGTTGTTCCTTTCGTCGCCTCATCTCTTCTTCTTCTCGTCTCATCTCTTCTTTTCTCCGATCGTTCCATTGTCTCATCTCTTCTTCTTCTCGCTCAATCTCATGTTTCATCCACAAGGCATCCGCTTTTATTGAGAGAGTGGCTAGGTCAGCTTCAACTCCCAATCGAGCAGAAGCCCTTGATAGCGAACTGGCTGTAAAACCAGATCTGTGTCCTGATCTCCGTGAAGATACATTTGAGATACTATCCCCAGGTGCTATCGCATCTTCATCTTTTCCAGCACCTAGTTGCCTCATATCTCCTTCTCTGACACATGCTCTCTGGTCAATCAGCTAACCATGTTCTGGCACCTTCCATGGAATCATCATTCCTCCTGAGATGGTTCTGATTCCAACAGTTTATCCTGCTTATCTCTGATATTAAACTGATATTAAGACTGCATATCAGGCCTAATTTGCCTTCCACCTTATCCAGGTTGCCATCTGATTCCATTAGTTCCTTCACACTATCAAACAGGCTCTTCTACAACTTGTTTCTCTCCTTCTCGGCTCCCTTCAGAGCTAGAACTCAACCTTTCTCAGTGAGTTTAAGTTGTCTAATTGGTCTTCCATTGCCACCTCATGCACCCTCAGGTGTGAAACTTTCTTCATCTTCAAGTTCCATCATTTTAAAGAGATCTTGGCAGATCGCCAAGTCTTTAAATTGAACGAAAAAGTCCTCTGCTGGTAGTTCTAATTTTGTTTTGACAACAGTTTCATCAGAACCATAACAAACTCGATTGTAGAAAGCTTCTCTCAAACATCCATGAGCTTAAAGATGATGCTACTTCGAAAGGAATGTATGTTATCAAGAGTTCAAAACAATCCAAGGTCAGTCATCTCCTTTCTCCAGACAGATTGGAAAAACACTTTCTGGCTCTTCTAACAGAAGCCTTTTAAATTAAATATTTTCAGCTTCAAAATTCAAAGAATAATAGTCGATTTTACTCACAATTTCTGTGAAATTGTCTTCAGATCAGTCTCGTCACTGTCGATAGATCTCGAGGCCTTCTCTGGCAGAGATCTATTGTCTTCAGTTCCTCGGCTGGAACCGGTATTGTCTTCAGTTCCTCAGCTGGAACCGGTCTCCTGGCCAAAACCTCTTCCGAGATCTTAGCCAAATCTTCTGTCCCACTCGCTGAGACTGGTATTCACCACCCCTGGTCGAAAATATCCTTTGACTCAATGTAGCAGCAGATTTTTATATCTTTCAAGAGATTACTCCCTCTAGCCACTAAATGGACTACATGGCCAAGGGGAATGTGTTTATATGCATGCGAGCTCACCATCAGAAACCTTCAGAGCTTCTTCACAGATAAGTCTTCAAAACACAGTCCTTTGATTAATAAATTCTTAAGGTTAAAGGTCAGAAAACTCCTCGTGTCTCAATTACGCTTCGCATGGTCAAAGGGTAAACCTTCTCCATGCTGATCCCAAACTAAACTAAAAAGTAAGCTTCTGCACAAGAAACTTAGCTCAAAACACACCTTAAAATACGTCCAAAATCCCACCCACAATATAACGGGCAGTCTAAAATTTAAAGACACATGCCATCATTAATGATACACAAAACAAGCCAAATGGCCACTACAAGGCCTGACAAGTAATATAGATGATCTCAGGACATGGATAGGTACATGGGACTGAAATATTACAGCCATTTTAGAATCATTAATGTTCCACAGTAATATTTAAAGGCACAGGTGGGATAGAGGAGAAAGAAATAGAGGAGGGCAAGTTTGCACTTTTAATTAAGGAGAACATCACGGCAGTAATAGAGATGAAATTACTGAGGGATCATCCAGTGAGGATTTATGGGCAGGGCTGAGAAATAAGAAAGGAATGAACACATTTGTTGAGATTGTACTAAAGGCCCTCAAATAGTCAATGAGAATTAGAGGAACAAATATGCAAGGAGATTGCAGAGTGTTATTAGAATAATAAAGTGGTCATGGGGGTGGATATTAACTTCCTTACTGGGACTGCATAGTGCTCAAGTCTTAGATGAGGTGGAATATGTGCATTCAGGAAGGTTTCCCTAGGCAATATATAGAGAGACCACTATGGAAAGGGCATAGCTCAGCCTACTCTTGGGAAATAGGGCAGGACAAGTGACTAAGGTGTCATTAGAGGAGCACTTTGGGACCAGTGAGCAGAGTTGTATTAGTTTTTAATTAGTTATTGAAAGGACAGAACCATTCCATAAGTTAAAATTCCAAACCGATGTAAGGCAATCTTTTTACAGTATTGAACAGAAGCTTGCAAAAGTTGATCGCTTGTTTGCAAAACTAGGTTGTTTGCAGGCAGAAATGTGGCAGGCAATTTGGAGCCTGTTAAAAGAGAGATAGCGAGAGTTCAGGTCAAGTCAGCAGGAGTAAGGAATCCTGCAGGACAAGAGACAGCTCTGATCAGAAAAAAAGGAGGCATGGGGTCAGGTACAGATAGATGGGATCAAGTGTATCCCCAGAGAAGTATAGGGAATGCAGGACTATACGTATGATAATCAGGAGGGCAAAAAAAGGGGACATGAGATAGCTGTCAGAGAACATTAAGGAGATTCCAAAGAGATATTACAAGTATATGAATGAAGAAATGAATAACCACAGAGAGAAAAAAAGGGTCCCTCAAGCACCAAAGTGGACATCTGTGTGTGGAGCCACAGCAGACAGATGAGGCCCTCAACAAATAGTTTAACCGTGGAGAGAGAGATATGTAAGGGAACTTGGTGATGTTGATGGGAATGTCTTGGGAATTGTCAGCTTTAGAGTAGAAAAGTGGTGGACATCCTAAAATGTATAAAGGTAGATAAATCTCCTGGGCCTGATCAAGTACATCCAAAGCCACCATGGGAAGCAAGAGAAGAAATTGCAAGAGCCCTGACTGAGATAAGTGTCATTGTTAGCCATTGACGCAGAAGACTGGAGGGTAGCTACAATTGTACCTTTTATTTGGGAAAGATTGCAAAAAAAAGATGGATTGATTAGGTATAGTCAACATGGTTTTGTGCGTTGGAGATTGTGCCTCATAAATTAGAGTTTTTTGAAGAAGTAACCCAGAAATTTGATGAGGATACATAATCTTCTTGATGCTCGGAAGTTGTGTGTTATGGTGGAAGGTTGTTTTTTGAACTGGAGGCAGATAACTAGTGGGGTACCCAAAGGCTCAATAATGGGCCTATTGGTGTCTGTCATTTACGTCAACAATTTGGATGAAATTGTACAAGGCTTGATCACCAGTTTGCAGATGACACTAAAATAGGTGATGTCATGGACAGTGAAATAGGTTATTAGGAATTAGAGTGGGTAAGAGAGCCGAGGAATGGCAAATGGAGTTTAAATCATACAAGTACGAGCCGTTACATTTTGAGAAGTCAAAGCAGCATAGGACTTTCCCAGTGAATGGTTGAGTTCTGATTGATTGGTGGGGCACTGGCCTTGTTGTTGAACAGAGGACTGAGGAGCACAAGTACATGGTTCCCTGGATGTAGAACCAAGGGGGATACATGGTGGTGAAGGCGTCTCTTAGCATGCTGTCCTTCATCAGTCAGGACACCGAGTAGAGAAGTTGGGATGTTATGTTGCAGATGTACATGATGTTGGTGAGTTTGCACTTGCAATATTGTGTTCAGTTTTCGTTTGCTATACTTTGCTATAATTATTATTTAGCTGAAAATAGTGCAGAGAAGATTTACGAGGAGGTTGACAAGTTTAGAAACTATGTGGAAAAAGGTTGGGCAAGTTAGGATTTTATTCCTTTAAGTGTAGGCAACTGAGATGTGATCATAGAACCAGCTTTTTCCATAAAGAAGGTGGTTTATATACCGAATGAGCTGCCAGATGAAGGTATAATTACAATTTGAAGACAATTAGACAGGGACATGGATTGCAAAGGTTTAGAGGGATATGGGTCAAACATATGATTGCCTTTCCATTGACTTAACTCAAAAGCTGTGATCTAGGACAGTCAAAATAACTTTCTTAAAAATTAAGAGAACTCAAAGACATCTCTTAATTGATTGAAGCATTTTGAAACAAATATGAAACAATCTTACTTAGATGACCTGAAATTAAAACATATAATTAGTTAGTTACCTAATTGTAGCTAATTACAAAATTCAATTACTAGATCTAAACATCTATCCATTTCTTAAGAAAATATAAACATTTTTAAATTGCCTAAGTGTCCAAATAACATTCACACAATAATTCACATTATAACATGATTTTTAAATCTCATTTTCATGAATTTATAGGCCAAATGGAAGGAATTTAGTGTTTACTTCCCGTAAATTAATGGCCAATCAACTTGCGAGTGGGTTTTAGTGGAACGCGGTGGATTGGAACGTTGCGGTTTGCGGTGAATTTAACCCACAGTCGGCAGGAAAAACACTGCTGGTTCGTATATTTTTTTTGTCCCCTTCTCGCAACATGAAGATTTGATTAAAGGCTTCCCAAGAAGCACGTTTTTATGTAAAAATAAACTGTGTACCTTATTTTATCCCCTACGTAAAATTCTTCCCGTTCTCGGTGCTCACGGCTTTAGAAGATGATTTTTAAATTACTCTAGCTAATAAATGATCTAGCGTAGTTTAAAAATACCTTCATAAAACAAATGTCAGAGCGATTTCTCTTTAGCAATGAAATCCCCTAAGATGGATCGATTTGCCCTGTCTGGAGAATAACGGCATTTTAAACCTGCCCCCCTCTGAAAGGCGCCAAAGACGCGCACACGGGGAGTGGCATAACTGCAGCGCTGCTCAAGGTAAGTTTTGTAACATACCTACTTCAAGTAGTGATGGAATTCATGAGTCACAGAAAAGATGCAACATTATTTTTCAGTTTACAAAGCACCAAACATTTGAAAATGTATTAGTTACAAATTATAGAAAAACTATGTGTTATTACAGCATTTTATTAAGAAACTATTTGTGGCTAAAACGCACAGTGCGATTTTTGATGAGCTTCCCCCCACCACCCTAGTTCTAGCTATCCTTAGCCTTACATTGGACTGCCAGTCATATTGTTTTGTAGCCAAGGCTCTGAGATGGGAATTAAAATCTTAATTTAATAGCCACTAGGTAGAAGGATCTCCTGTGGCGTTCTGCCCTGCATCTTGGTGGAACCAGTCTGTTGCTGAAGGTACTCCTCAGGTTGCCCAGTGTGTCATGGAGGGGAAGAGCTGTATTGTCCAGGATGCTCCGCAGTTTGAGAGGCATCCTCCCCTCCAACACCACCTCGCATGAATCCAACTCTGAATCCAGGACGGAGCCAGCCTTCCTGATGAGTTTGTTAATCCTATGCAAGATTACAAGAGTGAAGAGCAAGAGTATTTTGGGCCTTTGAGTTTCAGCAGTGATCTTGGATCTATCAAAGGATTGCGTTTTCCTTCCATCTTTACAGTGGAAATACATACAATCTGCTGGAGGAACAACAAGTCGAGAAACATCTGTAAATGGAAGGCAATAGTTGATTCCTGTATTGGGACCAGCATCTTACATCCTCTCGCGTCCCCATTATATACTGGAAAAGAAGCCTGATGATCGGCAAGCATCAGCACATTCTAGGGAGATACACAGGGCTGCAGATGCTGGAACCTGGAGCAAAATGTGAGCTGCTGGAGCAGATGGTGGCGCAGTAGGTCAGCAGTAGAGTTGCTGCCTTACAGTACCAGACCCCCAGGTTTGATCCTGGCTACACTGTGCGGAGTTTGTACGTTTTCCCTACATAGAAGAATGATTAAATATACTAAGACACTTGCCTATTTCAGAATGGCCAGACTGAAAATCAGTAAGTAAGATAGGGTGAGAAAACCCACGTGGTCACAGTGCATACAAACTCCGTACAGACAGCACCCGCAGTCAGGATTGAACCACGGTATCTGGTGCTGTAAGGCAGCAACTCTACCGCTGCACAACTGAGCCAGATGCCGTAGATAGCATCAAGCTGTCTCTCCACCCTTCACAAATGGAGACTTTTGAAAGGCAAAATGAGGAGAGAAACTGCAGGAAGAATGGAATGATTAAAGAAAAAGAAAGCAATAGCATTTTAAATATGGGAGTGAATGATGGAGGATCAGAATGTTTTTTGCAGCTTGTCCTAACTTTAGGTTAATAATGAAAGACACAAAGTAGAGTGACTGAGTGGATCGGCCAACATCGCTGGAAGACATGGATATGCATGGAGTAGAAGATTAATAATAAGATACATTCCAATATCACTTTCGCAAAGACATCCCTAATCTGGTTTAGTTTTCCATTATACCTTTAAACAACTAATCTTGATTGGTGTCATATCCGTGGACTACACCATCTGATGATTGGGTGTAATTTGCATGAGGATATTTTTGTCATAGACTAGTCACATGAGCTTTATGGGATTGGATAAATTATTTCCAAAATGACTACAATACTTCAAGCTCAGCGATGAACTTATATCCATGCCTTCTCTGATTTCACTTCCAGTTTGAAGTTAGTCCGTTCTGATCCCATAATTTGCAACTTTGTACTGTAACAGCCTCCATCTATTTTCAGCACCAGCTCCTGAATACTTGAAGATTATTTCATCTTTCAAGTCTTCCCACAGGATGATGACTTCTCCCTCTTGAGTCTTATTTCGGCAAATTCAGCTTTAACAACTGTCAATTGCAATCATCTGCCCTGCATTGCTATCTCTGCACATCTCCAGGGCACTGTTTGATATTCTCCTTATGTTTCATGGCACAACTCATTGGCATTGAATCATGTGTTCATTTTAAAGCTCATGCTGGCTTCATAGTATGAATATGCTGCATTACTGTAATGGCGCTGTGCAGCTTTAAACTTTTGAAATACAGCATGCCCTTCAGCTCACCGAGTCCGCAACGACCAGTGATCATCCCGTACACTAACACTATCCTACCCACGAGGGATAATTTACAATTTTACCGTAGCCAATTAGCCTACAAACCTGCATGTCTATGTGGTACAGTAGGAAACTGAAGCACCTGGAGAAAACCCACATGGTCACAGAGAGAACATACAAATTCCATACAGGCAACACCCATCAGCAAGATTGAACCTGGTTCTATGGCGCTGTTAAGCAGCAGCTCTACCGCTATGTCATTGTGCCACCAGATAGCTGTACAAAGCTCTTCATGGTCTGTATTAGCCTGCCTACAGGACAGTTAAGAAGGTTTATAATGTAACATGCACAGAGAGAGGTACAGTGAAAAGATCTTTGTTTGCATGCTTTCCAATCAAATCAGCTAATGCTATACATGAAGAGAAATAAAATCGAAGTACAAAAGATAGAGTGAAAATGTACCAGAATGCAATATATAGTTTCTCAGCATACAGAGGAAAAGTCCAATGACCGCAAAAAGTTAGTTGGAGAATCCGGACAGCTTACGGAAGGATTGTTCTGAAAGAGGTAAGGAAGAGTTTGAGCCTGGTGGTACGGACTTTCAATCTTTTGCATCTTCTTCCTGACGGGAGCAGGGCAAAGGAGGAATGACTGGGTGGGAGAAGTCTTTATGTTGGATGCTTTCCCAAGGATGTGTGCAGTGTAGATTGAGTCAATGGTGTGGAGTCTGATCTATGTGATGGACTGGACTCCAACTCTTCAATATTTTCGATGTCTTGGGAAGGGCTGTTCCCAAATCAAGTTGTGATTCAACCCAACTGTATGCATCTAAATAAGTTGGAAATTTGTCATTGGCGACATGCAGAATTTCCTCAGTGTCCTGAGGAATTAAGGCATTGCTGTGGTTTTCTGGCTGTTGCTTGAATGTGGTTGGTCCAGGACAGATCGTTGGTAAGATTTATACTTAGGAACTTGAAGTTCTTAACCATTTCCATTTTGGCGCCATTGATGATGATTGGAGCATGTATTCCACTACACTTCCTGTTAGTCGATAACTAGCTCCTTCATTTTGCTAACATTGAGGGAGAGTTGTGTCCTGAGACCATTTTACCACACTATACTATATTTCCTTCCTGTACTACAATGCAAAAAATAAATTTGCCACTTGCCAATCATTAATTGATAGAGGGCAATGAAGCAATGTCTTCCGGCATGCGAGAAATAAAATAATAGAATCTCAGGAGAGGCAGGCAGTTCAGCCTCGGGTTCCTACGCTAGCTCTTTGAAAGTGCTCATCAAACTAATGCAACATCAATCTTTTAGTTGTAACCCTACAAATGAAGCCACCATTATGTCCACACAGGAAATAAGTATTAATGCTCAAAGATTGCACATGCATTAAAAAAAAAGGTAAATGGTTTCTATGTTATAGCGTTTCCTATTGCGATAAGTACCAATAAACAGTAATCATTTACGTAATTCCACTTTACTAAAGTGTTTGTTTGGATGAATGACAATCAGAGTTGACCCACAGCCTCTAGATATCCAACAGATTGATTTGATGCATTGATTGCATTTTTGGAAAACAAACCAGGGCAGACCTTCACAGTGAACAGTAGGCACCTGGGGAATGCCGTGGAGCAAAGTGATCTACACATACAGTACTCTGAAAATGGTATCTTGGGTAGATAGAGCAGTGACAAAGGCTTTGGCATGCTGGCCTTCATCAGAGAATATAATAATATAGAAGTTGGGACGCCATATTACAATTGTACACGATTTTCGTGAGGCTTCACTTGGGGTATTGTGTACAGTTTTGGTCACCCTGCTATACAAATGATGCCATTAAGCTGGAAAGGGTACAGAGAAGATTTACGAGATCAGGATTTAATGGTCTGGGAAAGGTTGGTCAGGATAGGACATTTTCCTGGGCGTGCAGGAGACAGAGGGGTGATATTATTGCTATAGAGGTGTATAATGTCATGAAAGTAATAGAGTGAATGCACAGAATCTTTGACTCGGGGTAGTGCAAGGTCACGGGATTTAAGGTGAGAAGGAAAATATTTAATAAGAACCCAAGGAGCAACTTTTTCCACACAGAGAATGATAGGCATATGGAGTGATATGCTCCCTGATGAAACAGTTAGGGCAGGTACAATAAGAATATTTAAAAGACGTTTGGGCAGGAAGATGAGTAGGAAAGTTTAATAGGGATTTGACACACACACATGGGAAAGTGGAACTAGCTTGGAGAGCCATCTTGATTGCTATGGACAAGTTGGACTGAAGAGTCCGTTTCCATTCTGCATTGACTATAATTGCTTTTATGTGAATGTTTATTCCAAATGTCAGAACAAATCAAAACCCCTTCAACAATAAAACATGATTGTGTAGTTTAACAAATTAATAGACTGCTGTATTTGAACACTCGAGGATCAGTTGCATCTGTACTTTTTGGAGTCAATCGTGATACATGAGAATTCAGAGCCCTTGGCTTCTCCTAAGGCAACTGATCGCTTGCCAGCGTAAGGCTGATAGGAGAGCAAATTAGTACTACTGAAGAAAACGGAAACATCTGCTGTTCTGCAAAGCCAAAGCGGCACACCTTCTGAGAAATGTGGCACCGTTTGTGTGGCTTGATCCTGATTTTGAAAGAACAGAGCCCCTGGCATTCTTCCTCATTAAGTACAGGAATTACAGCATCAAAATTTCACTCCTACATCCATGATGCCGGTATTCATTGTTATCCTCATGCTGGAAGTGTTGCTGATCGAGTACAGCAAGAACCATTCTCAACTTCAACAAGCTCCAAGACACAGGTGGTTCTGCATTGACATAGCTCACTAACTTTTTCCAGGCGTGGTATTAATATGAATCACATTTGGTATGTGTAAAACAAGCTGTGAATATCAGGGAAGGATGGGAGTCCGTGGCTTTTCTTTACACATGCTATTAAGGTAATGTTTTCTGAAAGTGTTCTGCATTATTTATGGAGAAAAAATATATATAGCTGACGTTTCGGGTCGGAACTCTTCTTCAGGCTGAAAGTCTAGGTGGGGAGAGGGTGGAAAATAAACTGAAGGTGAGATAAAGCCAGAACAAATCAGGGCTGGCAACAGATGACCTCAGGGAGGGTGGAGTTCACGATGCCCCATTGTTGGCTGGGGAAGATGTGATGGCAAAATGGAGACAAGGATGTGACCAGTGGAACTGGTGGGATGACCAGGATGGGGGAAGGGGAGAGAATGCAGGAGTTACTTGAATTTACAATCATACCGCTGGGTTGTAAGATGCTCAAGCAAAATGAGGTGCTTTCCTCCAATTTGCATGTGACCTCACTGACAGTGGAGGATGCCCTGGACAGAAAGGTCAGCGCAGGAATAGTAAGGAGAGTTAAAATGTTTGGCAACTGGGAGATTGTGTAAGCCAAGGTGAACTGAGTCTCCCGGGGTACACTTGGCTGATGCGCCTCCCACCGCCCTCGTTTGCCATATCCCTCTAAACATTTTCTATCCATGTACCTATCAAAATGTTAAATGTTGGTAGATGTTGTTATAGTACCTGCCTTAATGACCTCCTCTGTCATCTCATTCCGTATACCCACCACCCTCTGTGCAAATACCTCTATGGTCATTTTTACATGATCCAAGACATCACAAACCATTTGCTTCAATTCCTTAGTTTCCATGATCTTTTCCTCAGTAAAAATGGATGAGAAGTATTTATTTAATATGCCCCCATCTCCAGTTTATAAAGACGGCTTCACTTTGCCAGGAGATCCCTTATCTGCAAATAAACCCTCCTGATCGATTTCTGCATGTTCCCACCCAATGCCTCCAAAATCAGTCATGTCCCAACATAGGACCTTAGCTTGAGAGCCACTTATCTTTCTTCATAACTACTTTAGAACTAATAGAATTATGTTCACTAGTATCAAAGTGTTCCCCTTCACGAACAGGAGGCCCAGTGTTAGTAAGATACTTTAGTAAGACGCTCTAAATATTGATTTATCCAAGCTTTTTGTATGCTTGGATAGATTGAACTACTTCCATCACATCCAAGCTCTTTACACGATAGGAGACCCTGTCAATATTAGAGAAGTTGAAATCTCCCACTCATACTATTATTTTTATAGCTGTCTGCAATCCATCTAGCAGCTCCTCAAATTCAGATTGACAATTTGGGACCCCAAAGTACAATACCTTCAAGTGATAATTCCCTTCTATTTCTAAGTTCAACCCATATAACCTCACTGGACAATCCCTGAAAAATATCTTCTCTGAGAACTAGAGTTATGTCCTCCCTGAATTAAACTCCATTGCCAATCCTCAGCCCTCTTACCCACTCTTATTCCTAATAACCTATTTCACTGTCTATGATATAACCTATTTTAGTTTCATCTGTAAACTGCTTATCAAGCCTTGTACAATTTCATCCACATCGTTGATGTAAATGACAAATAACAATGGGCCCAGTATTGACCCCTCTAGCATGTTCCTCCACTCCAACAAACAACCTTCCACCATAACTCTCTAGCATCAAGAAGATTATGTATCCAATTAGCTCGCTCTCCCTAGATCCCATTTTGACCTAACCTTTCAGAGCAGCCTGTAATGTGGTATCTTATCAAAGGCCTCCTTGAACTCCATATAGGTTACATCTACAGCCTTGCTCTCATCAAACATCTGGGTTACTCACAAAAACTCAAATTTGTGTCGCACAATCTCCTATGCACAAAACCATGTTGTCTATACCCAATCAACCCTTCTTTCCAAATGCATGTATATCCTATCCCTCAGAATCCCCTCCTGACATTAACCTTTCCAATTTACAAAGTCTCAGGGTTTTTTTTCCCAGCCTTTCCCAAATAAAATATATAATTGTAGCCACCATCCAGTTTTCTGCATCCATGGCTAACAATGTCACTTATCTCCCTGATCAAAAAGTCAACGATGAGGGATTACGTGAAGAAGCCCCGCCTGGCGCTAGAACGGCATACTTCAAAGCAGCGGCATGAAAAACACAGAACATAAAAGCCGGAGTAAGATAGTAAGCCTCAACATAGATTTAGAACTACCAGATGATCATTTATTTTATGAGGGTGGGGAGTGGAGGGCACGTAATCCCTCATCGTTACTCCTCATAAAATAAAGATGAAACTTCAAACTGGTAAGTTCTTGTTTAATCTTACTATTTTACTTCGGAGTCACGTGAGTGACTACGTGAAGATTTTGAAGCTTCTGTGTTTTCCATGTCGTAGAATTCTTCCATACGACAGTCCGGCTAGGTCAACACATACATGAGTAAAAACCTTTTACCAGACCAGTTTCAGTTCTTTCCATAAATCATTTAATGATAAAAGAACATATAATAACCCCTTTTTTTTTTTTTTTACATCTGGGGAAAACCATTACAAAGTGATAAAAGATATGTGATAACATAATCAATAATATCAATTGATAGTGAAACAAAGCAGGTGATTATAGTGAACCCAACACCGCGTGTCCAAAGCCTGTCATTGTGTGAACAGGTTTATTGTAGAACTTTGAAAAAGTTTCTTCTTTACACCACCCTGCGGTTTCTAAAATATGTTCGAGTGGCACGTCCTGTAACTTCGCCGCGGACGTAGCTGCTGCCCTGGTGGAGTGAGATTTGAAGTGTCTACTCCTGCTAAAAGTAACACCTGTTTTAACCACCTCGAAATTGTTTGCACTGAAGCTTTTGTGTGTGGTTTCTTATGCGTAATCATTAATGTTTTTTCATTACCTCGAAGAGTTTTGGTAATTTTTATATATTGGTTCAAATGTTTAACTACACACAATGTTGGATCAATAGGGTAAGCTTGAAACGTTACCTTTGCTCCAGTTCTTCCTGGTCTGCTTTGTTTGATCAGATCGTAAACATAAAACACAATGTTATCTGTAGCCACATGCATACAGTCTAAACGTAGCAATTGTAATGTTTGCACCCTTTGAGCTGAAACTAATGCCATTAACATTACTAATTTAAATGTTAACTTTTCCAATGATAAAACTTCGATTGGAGTCCATTGCCTGAGTAGAGTAAGTACAATGCTGACATCCCAAATTTCTGTATATCTTGGTTTGGGTGGATTTTTGTTAAACATTCCTTTCATAAATCTCGATATTAATGGATGTGATACAATTGATTTTTGATCAGAGATTTGTCCTAAATAGGATGACAATGCACTACGTGCACTATTAATAGCACTATAACTTAAGTGCTGTTCAAAATGCAGCTCGGCAAGGAACTCCAATATGTTTGCAATGTTCACAGTATGATAGGATATATTTGATTGTCTACAAAATTTTTCCCATTTCTTTATATGTGTCATATATTGTCTCTGAGTGCTATCTCGCCATGATGCGACTATAATATCCATAGTCCTATCCGACAATCCAAGCTCTTGTAGTGGTCTGGTCAAAACCTGCAGATTAACAAATTCATATAAGCATGTAATGGATGAATTTCTTTGGTCACCGGTTTTATTAACAAATCACTGCTGCTAGGAATTGACATATATGGTTCTTTAATCATGTTTAACATTAATGGGAACCATGGTTGTGTCGGCCAATTTGGAATCACCAATAATCCCGTGGCAGAATCTTGTTCTATTTTCTTCAGACATTGCTGAACCAGAGCAAATGGCGGAAAAGCATAAAAGAACATATTCCCCCAATGCAGTGAAAAAGCATCTACTGCTACTGCATCTGGATCTGGTTCCCAAGACACATATTTAGGTAATTGATGATTTAATCTTGATGCAAATAGATCAATGTCTGGTAACCCATATTGAATCACAATTTTACTGAAAATTACTGGATTCAACATCCATTCGGTGTTATCTTTAAACACCCTTGATCTATTGTCTGCCACCACATTGTATTTACCTGGGATATAATTCGCCGAAACCCAAATTTGGTGCTCTATACACCACTTCCATATCTGATTGACCAGACAATCACGTGATACTGATCTGACTCCCCCCATGTGATTAATATATGCAACAGCTGTTGTATTGTCTAATTGTATTAGTACATGCAGATTCTTTTTTGTAGAACAATAGGCTTTTAATCCATAAAATGCCCCCAATAACTCTACATAGTTAATACCATATGTTTGGAGAAACATTTCCTCTTGGACAGTCCATCTGCCCCCACAGCTGGTAAATGAATCTGTCGCCCCCCCCCCCCATCCGAGAGCACTAGCATCTGTTTGTAAAATTACTTCAGGCTGTTGTATCACAATGTTTTTAGCAGCTTGTGGGACATTTTCAATCCACCATTGCAATTCCAATAAGGCATTTTTTTGTTAATTGCATAGGCCTATCAAAATGGCCTGCTCTCTTTTTTAGAGCTTTTATTTTATCTCTTTGCAGGTTTTGGTAATGTAATGGACCAAATTCCACTGCAGGAAATGCTGCTACTAATTTCCCAATAACTTTTGCTACTTCCCGGATGGAGGGATAAGCTTTGTGCATAAGACCCCTGCAGGTCATTATAATATCATCAATCTTATCTGTTGGCAAAGTTACTAACATAGTAACTGAGTTGATCACAAACCCCAAATAGTTAATTGACTGTGTTGGCTGCAGCTGGGATGAATCAAGAACCCTAATTTCTGAAAATAAGGTTTTAGTTGCTGAAACTGATTTTTCAGCTGATTCCTGATTACAATTGATGATTAAAATGTCATCCAGATAAGCCATAACGATGTGGTTTTGTGCTCTTAATTGTGCTAAAGCTGGTTTCAACAGCTTTGTAAAGAGCCTGGGAGCTGAACTTAACCCATTTGGTAAAGCTTTAAATTGCCACAGCTGTCCCAGCCAATTAAATTTTAAATATCTTCGAAAAAATTGGTGTATCGGTACTGAATAGTACGCGTCCTTTAAATCAATTGTGGCCATATAACAACCTGCTGACATCAAATGTCTTGTAATATTGAATGTTTCCATCTTAAAATGTTTATACTCGACAAATGTATTAAAATTTGTAAGGTCCAGAATAATTCTGCAACCACCATCTTTTTTACTTCTTGGAAATATATTTGACACAAATTGATGTTCATGTTCAACAGTTTTTTCAATAACACCTTTTTTAAACAATTTGTCAATTTCCACATTAATTTCTGCCTCTTCAATTGCAGAAAACATGAAACCATAAGCAGGTTTATTTTGTACCAGAGAGTTAACACCTTCTTTAAATGTTATAATAGCTCCTGAAACTGTTTGTAAAATAAACCGATCAGATGTGATGGCAAGCCACTCATCATAAAACATTTGTATTCGCCCTCCAATTGGAGATTCGTCCACAGTTTCTTTAGGAATTGAATAAATTTTTTGTACCTCTCCATATGAACTTCTCCCCGTATACGGGTGAACATTAGGTTGTGTCGGATGGTAATATTTTCTTATCATATTCTTGCCTCTGTTTCCGAAATCAAATCCCCTTCTTGACGAAAAATACCTTTTTTGTCCAAAAACGAAAGGTCTCATGTGGCTAATAGATTTAGCCTCTTCATCCATTTCTCTTATTTGTTTAGGCAGGTTCTCTCCAAACAGATAACCAGGAGCTTGAACACCACTTGATCGACACAGACCTGCAAATCTTGGATGAAATATGGGCCGAATCGCAATTTTCCTCATACAATTAATTTCATAGAAGAAATTGCACAATAAGCCCAAAGTATCTTTTTTGGATTTTAACCATTTCCGACCCTTCCATTTGCCTTCCATAGGCAGTAATGGCAGCTGAAATCAGTTTGAGAATTCTTTGAAATCTTATTTCTTGTCCTCTCATGCCTGGAGACATAGGCGTCCATATAGACGGATTAACCGTAGGTACCTTCAATGAGGTGCAATTATCCGGTGTTTTATATAATTCTGCTGTTTCAACCATCACAGAATCTTGAAGTTGGTGAGATACCATATAGTTAATATTGGCAGCTAGGTTTTCTTCCATAGCCTCACCACTTCCTTCCGGTATAGCAAATTCTTTTGCCACATCAGGCACATCTGGCCTTTTCTTTTTTATTCGTGGTGTGCACTCATAATCCACATCACCACTTGCAGGGTCTGACCTTTGCAGCCCTGATACACTTGGAATTATATCCAATGAGACTTCCTCCGCCCTTAATCCTGGGTCTGGAGTTTCAAATTCCCAATTTGGCACATAGCCATATTCTGGATATTCAAACCCCTCAGTGTCATTTTGGGAAACTTCTGGGTACTGTGACCCTTGTCTCATTATATTCTGGAGTACTTTCTCCATAATGCTCCATTTTTAAGCCATATAGCTTTATTATCCGGAGGACTTTTATTATCAGAGTCATTATCAGAAACCACGGTCCTCACGGATTTCTTTTTGCTTTTTCTAGGAACATTTTCCTCCGTGGTTTGTATTTCTGGAGAAATTATAGTCTCACTAACGGGTAAATCAACGGCCACCGGTATCGGAACCGGATCCACACTAAACTCTTGTCCCGACTCTTTAGCTTCACCCCGGGACGATCTTTTTACCCGTGAAATTTTTCTTTGAGACTTCTCCATTTTTCCTTTTTTATTATCTGGCTAAATCATTACGCCAGCGTGACTCTGATTTTACTTTCGCTTTTGCTGGTTCTACCAGCGTAGCGTCTTTTTTTTTTCCCAGAACGTCCCCTCTTTCCTTGCACTTACCTGCGGGTCCGTTCCGACCGCTGCGAGGAGCTGCGCTCTGCAGCTCTTGCTTCAGCCGTCAGCGTCGACGTAATGCCGTTCTAGTGCCAGGCGATGCTTCTTCACGTAGTCACTCACGTGACTCCGGAGTAAAATCAATATCAAATCTATTTCTTCCCAGCTGAAGCCAAACAAAATACTTCTTTGCATTTGCACAGTAGTTAAGTTTAATGTACAAAATGAATTATCTGATGTGCAGTACAAAAGATCTCACGAAAAGGAAAGCTACAAAAAATAAATTGCTAGCTTAAACCTATGGAAACTATTAACCAGGTTAAGAAAAAGGGCTTTTCCCTCTATATCACGTATTGAAAAAGGGAAATATGTACAAATAATATATTTGCACTTTTACTATTTTAGAGTTCATATACCTTATTTCTTAACCCTTAAGTGGCGTAAATGGCATGTGGCATAAATTTAAGTGGCATAAATCGTATTTTGAGATCATTTGCATTAGATAATCCATCTGTGCTTTTTTCCACTAGCGAGAGGAAGAAATCCCGACTCTTTTTCAAAAGAGTCGGGATTAAGAGTCGGGATTGAAAGAGTCGTGGTTATTTTTTCACATTTGTTTAAGAAAATAGTGTATCTTCACATCCAAATGATGGAACCGCTAACAGTGTAGTCCTTTTATCACCTTTTCATTCCTTCATTCACCAATGGTAAATTGTTGCCAGCTTTTGAGGCAGTTCATTCCTTTAACTTTGGATTTTATAATTTACCATTTGCATTCAATACCACTGGGAGAACATGTTAAATTACAACCAGTGTCTTTGAGAAGTAAAATGAATTAAAGCTTCAGTTATTAATTACTTTTACAGAGTACACTATGTTTTTTCATCAGCATGGTGAATATTTTTCTTCCAACCACTAACCTACAAACAGCAGGTAAATAAGGTTGTATGTAGGATCTGTGACGATAGATGCCACCTTCTAGAGGTAGCACGTCGTGTAGCTGTCCCCATGAGGGACAAGGCAGAGTTCAAATTCTGTAATCTTTTACATTCCTGCCATCAGTCACATCTTCCCATCCTCATCGCATTCTGCATTCCATAGAGACCACTCCTTCCGTGTTTCGTCATATTCTCAGCAGGATATATTGGGTTTTTCTTCCACTTAAAGTGCCAAAGTACTCTTTTGATTCTGGGATTAAATATCGGCATTGATAGTCATACAGTTAACAGTACCTGGTTTACAATTAGATTGACTTATTGTAAATCATTATTGTAATATTGAGGGGTGCGGAATGCTAAACCTATACTGCCATTGATTCTCTGCCCTGATGTAAAAGAACCCCTTTGTGTAGCAATGTTACAAAATTTTGAGATTTAAAAAATCAAGTCTGCAATTTATCCCATCAGATAAAGCATAAAAAGCTTAATTTGACACCTAATTCACTTTCATATCTTCAGTATTAAAAAAGTTATGGCCATTTTCATACTCGGAAATTAGCATCTTGTTCTCTATTGCTTTTCCATTGACTTAATTCAAAAGCTGTGATCGAGGACAGTCAAAAGCCCATAACTTTCTTAAAAATTAAGAGCTCAATGAAATGTTCAGTTATTATAGATTGAAGCATTCTGAAACAAATATGAAACAATCTTACTTGGATGACCTGAAATTAAAACGTATAATTAGTTAGTTACCTAATTGTAGCTAATTACAAAATTCAATTACTAGATCTAAACATCTATCGATTTCTTAAAAGATAAATTGCCTAAGTGTCCAAATAACGTTCACACAATAATTCACAATATAACATGATTTTTAAATCTCATTTTCATGAATTTATAGGCCAAATGGAAGGAATTTAATGTTTAATTCCCGTAAATTAATGGCCATTTAAATCAACTTGCGAGTGTTTTTTTGTGGAACGCAATGGATTGGAACGTTGCGGTTTGTGGTGAATTTAACCCCCAGTCGGCAGGAAAAACACTGCTGGTTTATATATATTTTCTTTCCCCTTTTCGCAACATGATATTTTGATTAAAGGCTTCCTAAGAACCACAAAATAAACTATGTACCTTCTTTTGTCCCCTACGTAAGGTCCGTCCTGTTGTCGGCGTTGAGGGCATTAAAAGATGATTTTTAATTCACTCTTGCTAATAAATGATCCAGCGTAGTTTAAAAATAACACCATAAAACAAATGTCGGAGCGATTTCTCTTTAGCAACTAAATCCCCTGAGATTGATCGATTTGAATTGTCTGGAGAAAAACGGCATTTTAAACCTGCCCCCCTCTCAAAGGCGTCAAAGTCATGCACACGGGCAGCGCAGAACTGCAGCGCCGCTAAAGGTAAGTTTTGTAACATACCTACTTTGTGTTCTTTTCACAATAAAACACAAGATCTTGATTTAGTGAGTTTGCTCCATCATTCAAAAAGATCATAGCGGAAGATTATTATCGACTCCATTTCCCCAAGGATTCCTGATATTGATTCAATACTCCAATCCTCATCTTCTATGTACTCAATGAATAACAGATTCTTTTAGTGGAGTTTTCTGAAGATTCACACCCTTTCATGAAGAGATTATCACCTTAGCTCTTAATAGACAGCTTCCTCCAAAGACTATATCCCATACATATCATAAATCC
This sequence comes from Okamejei kenojei, assembly GCA_035221665.1. Taxonomy (NCBI): domain Eukaryota; kingdom Metazoa; phylum Chordata; class Chondrichthyes; order Rajiformes; family Rajidae; genus Okamejei; species Okamejei kenojei. The sequence continues at coordinate 31,749,787 of CM069135.1, read as the reverse complement.
TCACCAGTTTGCTAATTGAACTTTTTACTTTGACTTTTATTTTATATCACTTAACAATCTCGGAATATATTTTTGCAGAAGATAATAAAATAAAAGGGAACGTGTCTTTAGCAGTTGTAACTAAATTAATTGTTAATATTAAATTTAGGACTGATATATTTATAGTCACCAAACTTTTTTTAAAAAATCAGGACGCAGTTAAGTTACAGGGCAGTGAAATATATTCAAGAATCCAAAAATACCACTCTTGTTAACCTTGTCTTAAATTCAAAGTGCTTTTGCACTACATGAACATTAAAAAATCCAGAAAAGTTATATGTTCATTAGACTACATGGGACCATTAAAAACTTAGCTTTTCACTACATTGCAGAAGTTATGATGACGCTGAGAGAATAATTGATATTTTTACATTTAAATTACGTCATGAAGGATGTGTAAATAAACTTTGCACAATACTCCAAGTGTGATCTCACCAAATGACTTGTAGAGTTGCTCTATTATTTGATCCATTAATTGGAACTATTTTTGACTATTAATTGGAACTATTATAAGGTCATAAATGATAGGAGTAGAATTAAACCATTTGGCCCTTCAAGTCTACTCTTCCATTCAATCATGGCTGATCAATCCCTCCTTCCTAACCCAATTCTATTGCCTTCTCGTCTGGCACCTGTACGAATCAAAAATCTATCTATCTCTGCCTTATAAATATTTACTAATATCAGCCTCAGCAACCTTCCATGGCAAAGGGGAGGGGTGACAGATAGAGGACATTTGAAGACCAGTGACCTGTGGTCAAGAAATGTTCTTTCTTCTCCCTGATATCTAATATTATTTGAAACTTTTCAGCAATTATAAGAGTGAATAGCCTTTGAATCTAACAATGTTCTTCTTTTGATCCAAACTATAATTCTTGTCCTTCAGATAAGAACCGAGAGCTCTTGGCACGAAACAGACTGTTGGCCACACACTGTTATTTTCTGGTTAATTGGTTGAAAAAATAAAATAAAATTCAAGAATTGCTTCAGTGAATCATCACTGATGTGCCAATTGCATGGGCAGCACCAATGTTTTGATCTTGTTTACTTTGGGGGACCATTTATTAGTGTCTGCATCAAATTCTCATTTTATAGTTGTCAGGAACCCAGATCCAACAACTAGACTGAATGTATGTATTAATTAATAGAATAACCATGAATTATTTTCCAGCCAGTAATTTAAAAAAAGTCCCTTGATTTGAGCCCATTAGGGCAAAAGCTACTATTATTGCCCCCTTTACAGCTACATATGACAATCAATGTGCAATGCATTCTGCTTCTAAAATTCCTTCCCTTTGCAATATGGATGCAAATTCCACTTGCAGAGGGCAATTAGCATTTGCTACCAGATTAATGTTAGTACAAGCACTCCAGGGCGATATACGGCCTAGAATGAATGACCTTCATGTCTGTTCTGGAGGACACAAAAACCCTCCAAAATTAATGACTCCAGAAAACACACCATCTCCAGTGATGCATACCTTGTTTTGGCATGTTATGTGTTCAGACTTTAAACACGCGGTGTGGAAACAGGCCTATGGTCCATCGATTCCACGCTGATCAGCGATTGCACTAACACTATCCTACATACACAAGGGGCAATTTACAACTTACAATTTACAGAGGTCAATTAATCTACAAACCTGTACATCTTTGGAGTGTGGGAGGAAACCAAAGCACCGGAACATAAGAACTCCGAATAGAGAGCACCCATAGTCAGGATGGAACCTGGGTCTCTGGCGCTATAAGGCAGCAAGTCCCGCTGCGCCACTGTGAAATTATTGTAAGGGTCTCTACTAGTCAGGGTTTATTCACATTCAACTGGCCATGTGTACAGTTGAAAACTTTATTTGCATGCAATCTAGATGAATCATACTATACTTGACTATTATTAAGCTGCACACCAGTATCTCCAGAGTACAGGCCGAATTAATATCCAGAAGAGAAGTGTACATATAAATATGCATGTAAATATATCAAGGGCTTACCCATAAGTCTGGCTTTCAATAGCTTTTAGGACCAGTGTTTTTTTTTTTTCTGCTCGTTTCTCAATAGAAATATATAATTCTAGCAGCTGAGTAATATTGTGATATTTACTATTATTACAGATGCCACAGCCACCATTCTTCGTTTGAAAAAAGAACATGATAGAATTGTACGATATATTTTATTTGCATTCATTTACTATCTGCTCTCAACCAACATGGGAAATATTGACCACAATGAACTTATGAAAGATCAGTGTGGTGATCTAGAGATAGATGGAACCACAGGCCCTCTATGGAACCACAGGGCGGCCTTTGACCACCCATACACTCATTCAAAACTATCCCACTTTCACATCCTACACACCAGGAGCAATTTACAAAAGCGAATTTCCCTACAAACCTGCACATCTTTGGAATGTGCGCGGAAACCGGAGCACCTGGAGTAAACCCACACATTCACAGGAAGAAGGTACAAACTATGTACAGACAAGCACCCATAGTCAGGATGGAACCCAGGTCTACCTCTATTCACATTTGAAAAGGCAAGGACATATTCGGGATCAGCAGCAGGGAATTATCCATGGGCACGCTCACAAATTGTATACGTTTTGAAGAGACCAACACATTGGATGTGGTCAGGGAGGCAGATATTATTTACACATTGTCTTTAACATTGTCTTTGATATGGTCCCGCATAGTGGGTTAGTCTGGGAGGTTGAAGCACAAAGGATCCAGAGTGAGTTAGCAAAGTAGATTGTAAATTGCTTTCCTGGAAGAAGACAGAGTGGTAGTGGAGTGTTGTTTTTCAGATTGGAGGCCTGGTGTGACACAGGGATCAGTGTTGGGTCCTTCGTGGTTTGTCATATATATGGGTGATTTTGATGAGAATGTCGTTGGCATTGTTAAGAAGGTTGCAGACAACTTCCAATTCTGTGATACTGTGTACATGGAGAAGGTTATCTAGTTACAACAGGATATGGAGGATATGGTATGGAAGGCATATCAGTTGAGGTATTGAGTAAAAGGCTGGGATGTCATGTTAAAGTTGTACAAAATGTCAAATTGGACTGTAGTCCTGGTCACCACTCAGTAGGAATAATTAAGCTAGAGCAGGTGCAGAAAAGTTTCACAAGAATCTTGCCTGGAGTGAAGGGATTGAATTATCAAGAGAGATTAGATAGTAACAACATAGAAGAGGCATCTTGACAGGTAATTGAATGAAATTGGCATAGAGAGAATTAATGCAAGTAAGTGGAATCAGTATTGGTAGACAGAAGAGCCTGTTTCTATGCTGTGCAACTCCACGATTCTGAAAATAGCACCAAGACCTTGCTTTGACATCGATAAAATATTTTGGAAGAAATCTCATGACTGACAATATCCTAGCATAATTCTTCCAGTTTGTTTTTCCTGTATAGTCTTATACTTTTCTTGCTCCTAAACCCTCTTCCAGCTAGTGATGCAAATAGGGGGCTACGCAGGGGGATGGCGTTCCTCTAGTTTTCAGTTTCCAGTGTCCATCCTGTGCGTGAATTTGCAGCTTTATCCTGCGCTACTTAATCCAAGGGCGAGAGAACGAGCGGACAGGCGGACAAAAGCAATGATCATAGAGCGGAATAGATGATATTTCGGGTCGAGACCCTTCTTCAGACTGAATCAGGGGAAAGAGGAACAAGAGATATAGATGGTACGAAGAACAAATGAATGGAAGATATGCCCATACCTCCCGTTTCCCTTTCCCTTGACAGTCAGTCTGAAGAAGGGTCTCGACCCGAGATCTCACCTATTGTTATATGGTTATATGGTTATTCCGCTCTTTGATCGTTGCTTTTGTCCGTCTGTCCACGCGTTCGCTCGCTCTTGGTGCCGGAGCTTCTCCCCTCAGACTCTGACGCACACACACAAACTATGTCCGGCAGATAGGTGCGGGCCGAGACCAGGAGCATGGCGAAGGATGACATCAAACGGGTCATGGCAGCTATTGAGAAAGTACTGAAATGGTAAGGGGGAGATTAAAAAAAAAAAACCCAAAGGAAATAGATGTTTAACAATAAAAAGGGAGCTGGCCATCGCTCCGTTAAGCCGATTGGACCAATTGCTCCCAATTGGGCCCCGGGCCTAAGGGGGCCCCCGTGCTAGAGTAATCTACTCTAGGCTTGGGTAGATCGATCCCGGGTGGAGGGGGGAGAGAGGGGTGGAGAGCGAGCAGAGGGGTGGAGGGGGAAGAAAGGGATAGACGGGGAGGGGGTGTGAGGGGAAATGGAGAAGGGGGTGGGTCGTTCCCTCACGGTCCTGGGACAGTCCCGGCTCCACCCCTCTCTCTCCCCGGGAAGACGCGGTGAACAATACAGGGAGGGCCGGGCCGGGCCGGGGGTTGGAGCAACGTTTACAAACCTCGGCCTCAGCTCACACCCATCTGCCAGGACCCCGGCATCCACTCCTGCCTCCGGCCCTCTCTCTCCCTTCTCTCCTCCCCTTCTATCCCTCCCTTCCCTTCTTCCCTCCCTCCTCTCTCTCCTTTCCCCTCTCCTTCCCTCCTTTCTCTCCTTCTATCCCTCCCTTCTTTCTCTCCTTTCCTCCCTCCCTTCTTTCTCTCCTTTCCTCCCTCCCTTCTTTCTCTCCTTTCCTCCCTCCCTTCTTTCTCTCCTTCCCTCCCTCCCTTCTATCCTTCCTCCCTACCTCCCTCCTCTCCTTCCCTCACACACACACACAACGCACAGACAACACACACACACACACACACAGTCGCTAAAACAAGTGGTATTGTAACTATTTTCTTTTCAGTGGTGATCAACACATTTTGTTTGTTACTAATAGGCTTACATGTATGCAATTTTATATTAAAATATAGCTTAGATCTGTTTGGTCCAACAACTCCAAGGCACGTTTTAAGCACACATTTTGATTACTTTCCATTCTACCATAGAGATATAAAGTCTATAATAGACTTTATTCATATTTCTATGATTCTACAGACCTTGGCTGGGAACCTGGAGCTCACCACAATTGTTCCCAATTGGGCCCCGCACCTCCTAAAACCCCTGTCTCACTGTGCGAGTTGGCCAACGAGTGACCCCGAGTTTTCACTCGTGGTGATCACGTAGCGGGAACGTCGGAACTCGCACGAGCAACTTATCGACTCGTGGCGCTAACGGCAGGTACTCGGGAAACTTGTTAACTCGTGAAAAAAATCAAACATGTTTGATTTTTTCCACGAGTCAAATTAACTGTTCAAGTTAAAAAATGGAAACATTTAAACTCGTTGTAATAACGTAGTGGCCCCGTGCGTTTATCTTAGTGTCTCGTGAGTCTACCGTGGGAACTTTAATAATCTGTTCTTTTGCTCGAGTAAAGACTGAACCAAAGATAGACACAAAAATGCTGGAGTAACTCAGCGGACCAGGCAGCATCTCTGGAGAGAAGGAATAGAGTCGAGACCCTTCTTCAGACTTACCCGAAATGCCACCCATTCCTTCGCTCCAGAGATGCAGCCTGTCCCTCCGAGTTACTCCAGCATTTTGTGTCTATCTTCGGCCTTTCTGCACTTGTCCTTTATTACTGAGGCGCCTGCCCCGTGGCTTCACTCTGTCTCAATGAACGGCTTAAAGACCTGCCGAAGGGGCAAGTCTGGGGTGGTGGGTGGGATGTGTCCACGTGTGATGCTCCATCCACCCCCGGGGCCGAGAGTGTGGGATTGGGAAGGAACTGCAGATGCTGGTTCACACCGGAGATAGACACACACAATGCTGGAGTAACTCGGCGGGACAGGCTGCATCTCTGGAGCGAAGGAATGGGTGGCATTTCGGGTAAGTCTGAAGAAGGGTCTCGACTCTATTCCTTCTCTCCAGAGATGCTGCCTGGTCCGCTGAGTTGTGTGTGTGTGTCTCTCTCCCTCTCTGTCTATCTGTTTGTATCTGTGTGTGTGTCTGCTGTCGGGTCCCGGTGGCCGCTCAAAGTCACCCGAGCTGCTTCATTCCTCTGAAGTGGTGGCCAGCTGCTGTCTGTGTGTATCTGTGTGTGTGTGTGTGTGTGTGTGTGTGTGTGTGTGTGTGTGTGTGTGTGTGTGTGTGTGTGTGTGTGTGTGTGTGTGTGTGTGTGTGTGTGTGTGTGTGTGTGTGTGTGTGTGTGTGTGTGTCTGCTGTCGGGTCCCGGCGGCCGCTCAATGTCAGTTACCCGGGCTGCTTCCTTTTTAAAATTATTTAAAATAGAGATCCATTGCAAAAAAGTATTTAAAAACATAAAACAACAAGAAATGCTTGGTTACTGGAGGATGCGCATTTTCCCATTGTAGGTCATATCAATAGATGCCGCTCTGAAATAACTCAAAACCACAGGTTGGAGATGTATTTTAACATTGTTGCTTTATTAAAACATACCTTCATTCACGGTTGGCTCAAGAGTAACGGGAGAGGAACTTGCTAACTCGGGAGAGGAACTAGGAACATCGCAGCAATGACATACCCGTGGGAACTCGTATTACACACTTGATCATAAACTTGCAGTCTCGTGCACAGCCACGAGTCTGTCACTTGGGGTACCTCGTGGGTCAACTCGCACAGTGAGACAGGGCCATTAGGCCGGCCCTGGGGGGGGGGGGGGGGGGGGGGGGAGAGAAGGATGGCTTGAATGGGTGCAGGACTTTCTGGAGCTCCAACTGGCAAAGTTAAAAAGGACTAGTCAGGAATATCAAAATGCTCACCTGCATCTGAGAAAAAAAATGATGATTTGTGCATGAAGACGCCATGACCAAAGCAAAGGTACTAGAGCGGAGACAGCAGCCGGTTACGGAAATGGTGCTGAAGATTACCCATGATCCTATTACGGCTTTTTCGTTGAGTGGACTATCTTGCCCCGCTGTAGGATCTTTGGTTTCCAGTCTCCATGAGATGAAAAGTATGGAGGAAATTGGTGCTGTAAGGGCTGTCCACATCTTTCACCAGCTCATTGGAACATTTGCCAAATCCATAATGACTGTCTAAGAACTTGGCCCTCATCAGACCTGGCGTCTCTCCGCCATAAACGGAGTTCACCTCCTGGACGCTCAACTCGTGGACCACCCGCTCCTTCTTGAAGAGACCTCTCCAGAAGTTTCAAACCTACGGCCCCCTGCAATTCGAGCCACGTTGACCAAGATACCACGTTGTAAACAACCACGTTTGCAACTTTGACTGGGAGTTCGCGTTCCACCACAGTCCCGCCAGCGGTTTACAGCTGCCAGGACCCCCGCATCCACTCCAACGAGGCATAGTTGGGATCCGAATCCGTCCTTTGGATCTCTCTCGCCCCCTCACTCCCTTTCTCTCACCTTGGCATTCCCGGAATTATTTGCCGTTTTACGGGGACGGATGCATCTGCGGTTCCTTCCTGTTGGGGGGTGGGGGAGGAACCCTGGCCCATGGCGGCTCCTGGTCCATTCCCTCTGTGGGTGCCGCCTGGCCCGCTGAGTTCCTCCAGCACTCTGTGTTATTTGTTTGACTCTGGAGTTGAAGGTGGACACGGGGGGCTGGGGTGGCTCAGCGGGCTGGGCATTGGCTCTGTGGAGTGGGTGGCGATTCGGGTCGAGACCCTTCTGCAGACAATCACAAGTACTCTCACCGATGAGAGTTCAGTTCAGTCTGAAGAAGGGTCTTCTCTCCAGAGTCGCTGCCTGTCCCGCTGAGTTACTCCAGCTTTATGTCTAACTTCAATTTCAAGAGTTAAATAAAAAACACAGAGTGCTGGAGAAACTCAGTGGGCTAGGCGGCATCTGTGGAGGGAACGGATTAGGAGTTATTTTGGGCCAGGGTTCTTCTCCAATAGGAAGGAACTGCAGATCAAAGATACTAGAGCGGATACTAGTATATTTGCTGCAGATCATGCATGATATTCTTCCGATTTAAATCGGAATTCCGATTTTATTGTTTTCCTATTTGTCAATTTATTGTGCCCGATTATTTGGCAGCCAATCAACTGCTGTCTCTAAGGGGGTTGCATCCAATCAATGACCAGCTTCCCTTAAAATTCCCGGCCAATCAACAAATTGGTCTCCTCCCATCCAATTGGACGCTTTCCCAAGGGCATTGTGTCTAATCACATAATGCGCTGGGGGGGGAGAGAGAGGGGGGTGGACAGAGGAGAGGGGGGGAGAGAGGGGGGGGGAGGAGAGGGGGGGTTAGAGAGGGGGGTAGAGAGGGGGTAGAGGGTTGGGTAGAGGGGGGAGGGGGAGGAGAAGGGGGGAGAGAGAGAAATGCAAAAAAGCAGCTATGACATATAATACACAAAAAACTGTATTATAAATACACAATAAATAAGTGATGCATCCTTGTACTCTTACATGGGAATGACCACACATTAACCCCCCCCCCCCCTTTTCTTCCCAACCTCAGCCTCACAGTCCTTAGAGTACCCCTAGTTCCTATAACCCATTTCCATCAATGCTTCCAGCCATCCTTTGGCATTCTGCTATCATTGTCCATTCCCTTGTTGGAGGTTCTGTCATTCACCTGTGTTCTGAAATTTGCTCCTAAACACCTCAGGCACTCTACAATTATTGCTTTGAAGCATTTTTGAGTTACTCATAATTCATGCTCCAATTCATCTGACTTACCCATGAGGCTCCTAGCATTAAAGTAAATGCAGTTGAGCCTGCCAGTCCCCCCATGCTTCCTTACCTACCTCTGTCTGCTCTCCTCACTGGACTCACTTGATTTGCCATCTTTTACACATGCACTTTTCTCTCCACCTGCTGCACTATCACCATGCTTCACAACCCCCTTCCAAATTGGTTGAAAATCTCTCCAGTGCCAGAAGTTACTTGGTGCGTTGAAAATAACTAAAATATTATGGATTGCATTTTCTTTCATGTGATGCCACAATTCCCATTTGAAGGGAATTTTTACCAAAGTAATTTATAAAATGATGGAAGTATTTTATCTTCCTCATCTAAAGTGAAGATTTCTCTTCACACAGCCTGGATTGTGCTTCTTTAATTGTTGTACAAGAGACTTGATTTTACATAACTTAAAAGTGAAACATTTGTCTTCAGAAAATAATGGGCTCTTTTGACCTGCTTAGCTTCAACAACTGCATTCCATTTCATCTTAGGCCATTTACATAAATGGAAGGCCTAATTAAAATTGAGCTTCTACTTTACATATTGCCTTTTTGTAATGGTCTGTTAACTCTTGTATCAGATGTTAAGAAATAAAAGCTACAATTGGGGAGCTAATTGTGGCTTTTCCTTTCTTAAGATGTAACCATTCAATTTGACGTCCAGGTCCTGCTGTTGTGTTCACTTATGTTTTACCAATGCCCTTGAGGTGAAACGCAATCTCACATAGGAGCATTCCTGCTGGTTCAATACTTCAATTATCAGTGGTGCACTATAGTCCTGGCTCCCATGACTAAACACAGATTCTCGAAAACTGGTCCATCCATGAAGAACCAGGGAGCGAGGATTTGTCTTTGTCCATTTATGAAAAGCGAGCAATGTAGCAAATGGCCACAGGCAACATGTAGATTCCAAAATTCAGTCCCACCAATCTCTGCATTCAGCTCAAGCAATCAAGGTGGCATTTCTAACTCGGCCATCGAACATGCACATTCGAGTGCATTTGGCACAATATTGACCAGAAGAAAGGTCTCGACCCGAAACATCACCCATTCCTTCACTCCAGAGACACTGCCTGTCCCGCTGAGTTACTCCAGCATTTTGCGTCTCTCATCATTGTAAACAACTGAGTTGCATCATATTTTTACAGCACTAAATTTAAAAAAATGTCACATAACGGAAAGTGTTGCAGCCTTGGGTCATGCACTTCAGGAAAAGCTGCCAAGGTTGAATTAAACAGATGAACATCTCTGACTGGTAAAATGGTATGTAAGCTTAGAGAACACTTAGATGCAATTTGGATTCAAGCCATATTATCTCCGGAATAGAGTTAAAGAAGTGGGATACATGGGTGGATATGTAGGGAGGGATATGTATCATGTACAGGACGTATGAGATTACTTTAACCTGGTATCATGTTTAGCACAAGCGTTATGGACTGAAGGGCCAGCTCCTTTGCTGTGCTGTTCTGTATTCTTGTCCAGCCATCAGATTAAACTGTTAAAGAAGGAACTGCAGATGCTGGAGAATCGAGGGTTACACTAAAAGCTGGAGAAACTCAGCGGGTGCAGCAGCATCTAAGGAGCGAAGGAGATAGGCGACGTTTCGGGTCGAGATCCTTCTTCAGACAAGGGTCTCAACCCTTCATCAGATTAAACTGTGTGGATGCCAATTAAGCTTCTGAATAAGGAGATTTATTTCTTTATTTTTTTAAACACTGGTGGTCCGAGTGTCTCCTTCTTCATCTGTAAGATTGCCGAATTCCTCTCATCCAAATAATCATCCTCCCCTCTGACCATCTGCCAATTTCAGTTGTCTGATCATAGATAAAACAGCGCTCCAGTAACATAGTGGTTACATTACTCGACTGGCTTCACAGGTCAATACTATTGATCTGGAGCCTTGTCCGAATAGTTTCAAGGAATAAGAGGCCAGTGTCAGTAATTGTGACCGTGTAACTAGAAGACTGTCGTACTAAATCAAGGATGTACTCAGGGAAGGGAATCTAGGTTACCTCCTCTGCTTTACTTGTGCCAACAGGTGCATAGCCAGTACATATGGCTTTTAACAGTTTTCAGAAATAGCAACTCAATTTGTTCAGAGGACATTTAGGGACAGACAAATTATTTATTTCCAGTAACATCCGTATACATGAATGAATAACAAAGCAATTTATTGTGTGATTAGACTGATTGGCATCTAACATCCTTTAATTCCTTTTGCTTCTCGGGTATTAACTAAAATAATCAGAATTCAGGAAGTGGTTTGGGAGAAGTCATCAACAAGCACTCTGTTTATTTATAATATTGATTCCTTCCATAAATCTTCGCTCACAAGAGGATCAATGATGCCAATGAGATCAAAGATCTTTCAGATGCTGAAAATGTTGTAATTCCTGCTGATTGCTTGCATCACCTATCCATGTTCTCCACACATGCTGCCTGACCCAATGAGTTTCTCTTGCACTTTGTGTTTTTTACTCCATTGAATGGTAGATGGGGGTCACTGGGCTCGTTGGCGAAACACACTAAAACCCTCCTCTGCAGCAGCATTGCTCCGTAACTTGGCTGAACATAACTGCCAAATTATGAGCCAATGTGGCTGATCCCTATCAAAAATCCAGATAAAAATCTCAAATCTTGCCAAGGTCGATTGGGGGGGGGTCTGTTTCCAGATAAGGAGATGGTTCAAAAATGGGAGGCTTTTAAAAGAGACAAAACAGGGGCATGTTCTTATTAAGGTGAAAGGCAAGGCTGAGAAGTTTAGCCCTGGTTGACGCAAGATGTTGAGGGTTACGTAAAAAGAGGAGGCACATGTTAGATTTAGACAGTTAAAATAAAATTAAAAAAATAAAGTACGAGACATGCAGGAGCCACTAGAAGACGAGGGAGATAAAACTGAATACTTCTCATCTCTTGTTACTGAGATAATCAGGGGACCTAAGGAATTGAGACATAGGAGTTGGACGATGTCCTGTTTCCCCCTGGGGGGTTACACAAAAATGCTGGAGAAACTCAGCGGGTGCAGCAGCATCTAAGGAGCGAAGGAGATAGGCGACGTTTCGGGTCGAGACCCTTCTTCAGACTGGTCAGGGATCAGGGAAACAAGAGATATAGACGGTGATGTGAGAGATAAAGAACAATGAATGAAAGATATGCAAAAAAGTATCGATGATAAAGGGAACAAGCCATTGTAAGCTGTTTGTGGTGTGAAAATGAGAAGCTGGTGTGACTAGGGTGGGGGAGGGAGATAGAGATAGAGGGAATGCCAGGGCCCGAGGGCTGAGGGAGAGGTGGGAGGGGAAGGAGACAGCAGGGGTTAACAGAATTGAGAAAATTCAATGTTCAAGCCCAAAGGATGCAAACTCCCCAAGCGGAATATGAGGTGCTGTTCCTCCAACTTGCGGTGTTGCTCACTCTGGCCATGGAGGAGGCCCAGGACCGAGAGGTCGGATACGGAATGGGAGGGGGAGTTGAAGTGCTGAGCGACCGGGAGGTCGGGTTGGTTTTTGCGGACCGAGCGGAGGTGTTCGGCGAAACGATCGCCAAGCCTCCGCTTGGTCTCACCGATATAGATCCCTCCTGTTTCCCCCTGTTCATGTGTCTGTCTAAATGCCACTTAAATGTTGTTCACCTATCTGCTTCCACCACCTCCGGTTCCAGGTACCTACAACACTGTGCAAACAATCATGCCTCAAATTTCTTAAATTTTTCCCTTTTCCGCTTAAACATGCCCTTTAACATTTTATTACATGTTCATCATGGGGAAAATGACCGACTATCTACGCTGATGGTGCCTCTCAATTTTATAAACATCCACTGGATCTCCCCTTCGTCTTTGTCGTGATATAGAGTTTCTCTGCTCTTCTTTCACTCAATTTGTCTTTTTAATGCAGGTGGACACAAAATGCTGCAGTAACTCAGTGGGTCAGGCAGCATCTCTGGAGAGAAGGAATGGGTGACGTTTCGAGTTGAGACCCTTCTTCAACTCTGATAGAAAGTTGGACTTGATGGAATCAACTGCATTCTGGATAATTGCCACTGATATCTATAATATTTAGCTTGTCAAATACCATCTTAATATTAACAATTCAAACTCCCTCTGCATGGAGGCAGAGGGTTTAATATTAAGATCCCTGGCATTTAAATACCTATTTAGGTTCTTCCTGAGGCTCACTGTACCCACAGGAGCCTCTACGTGACTGTTATCAGTATGGACTGTCCAACTCGTTGTTTCGTTCCTTGGGGATAAATGATGAATGTTCCTTTATTTGTTGGCACTATTCCCATCTTTCCCTGATATACACGTGGATAAGTCGGAGGACTCAGGACTTCATATCCCACAAGGTACGTAGATATAGAATATAAGCCAACACTGCAGCATTGGCGGAGTGCTGCATTAACAAGTTTGCTCTTTTGGGTGAGAAGTTGTAGGGAGAATGCACCATCTCTCTCGGGTAGAGATAAAACCTTGTAACATTACTTTGAAGAAGAGCTGAATAGTGCTCCCATGTGTTCAGGCTATTATCTATCAATCAAAATGACTGGAACAGATTCTCAGATTTATGTTCTGTTAAGATTAAAGAGTTACTTGGTTGTAAAGGATACTAGACGACCCTTGGACCCATTCGGTCTCCGTTATGACGCCAGTCAAGTACACACAGAAGTATTAGATCAAAATGGTGATCTGAAATGGCGCCGGTCCCGGCAACCCTCCCCAACTACGCAGGCATGGCTGACGGGTCCGGCAAGCAGGAGCGCACTGTGCAGGCCCGACGCAGCCCGGCTTGGCAACCCTCCCCGAAGCGCACAGATTCTGGGCCCGGCAACCTTTCCCCAACTGCGCTGGTGCGGCTGACGATCCATTAAAGTTTATAAGGTGATTTACTTTTTAAAATATTATGAAAGTTGATACTGCACACCACAGGCAAATGGTGAGTAAGGCGCCCCAAAAATTGTTGAGCTATCGTATACCGTTTTGCCTGTATTTCAGGAACATACATACAAGATGAGACTTTTAATTATGTATATAGATATACCATATAACCATATAATAATTACAGCACGGAAACAGGCCCTCTCGGCCCTTCCAGTCCGTGCCGACCATTTGTTTTCCCCTAGTCCCATCTACATGCACTCAGACCATACCCCTGTTGGTATACATTGTTACATTGAAGAAAAAAGCCAATCCAAACAACTTCAGCCAAAGATTCTTGAGCCACAGTCTTGCACTTTACCTCTACACAACACTTATTCTCAACAGCCTCATATTTCTGTGTGAATATTGAGTGCCTTTTGTCTCATTATGTTCAGTTTTCAGTTCTTTACAGTTCCATAGTTTCCTTGTTTTGTTAGTTATGATATGGTCAGTTTTCACTTCAGGTCTGCAGATATTTTAATACTTTGTATACAACCTTATGCTTGTATACAAAGTTTTAAAATGCTACTACTGGACGGCAAATCATTGAGAATTCAGTGAAGCTACAATGATCAAGCAATCATAACAGGATGATGGAAACTCATAGATCTTCCTCAAAAGAAGACAAAGTACTGGAGTAACAGCACGTCAGACAGCATCTCCGGAGGTGCGGTGGAGTAGACCCACGTCCATGGTTGGTCAGGCCGATCCTGCAATGCTGCCAGGACAAGAGGCCTTCATGGTCAGGTCAACTCTACTTACAATTGGGACTTGAAAATGACACCAATCTGGTGACTGTATACTGTCTCAGTGTATAACCACTATATACTTTTACTGTATCTGAGATTCTTATTTAAGATTATCTAGGTGCTTCTGTATGAGGATACTTGTACAGAACTGTATACAAGAATTAATTTTACTGCGCCTTGGTACATGTAATAAATAAAGTACCATTGCTTGCAAAACAATTTTCACTGTATCTCGGTACATGTGTCAATAAGAAACCAATAATAAAGCTGATTGTAAAATGTGGGCTAAGGTAATCTTTGATCAATTTTTCTTCAGAATCAGTTTGTCAATTAATTTTCTTTTCAGGCATGCACTGACACCCTCTAATTCAAAACAGTTTATCTCAAATTATCCAATTCTCAATTTGCCATTTTTTTAACATTACTTAATTCAAATGAATTACTAGTCCATCTTTTATGCCTAAGTGACAAATGATCAGCAGTAAAAGTAATTGAACAATAATTACTGTTTGACTAAGTAGGATGGCGATATGTCACTGGACAAATAAAGAGGCACGGACTATTGATCCAGAGGCATGGGTTTGAATGGTAGTGGGGGAATTCAAATTCTCGTTATAAAGCAAGTCGGTTCCATTTAAAATCCAGTAATAATGAAGTTACAGACTTTTACAACTTATCTATGTTCTTCAGGGAGGGAAATCTGCCATCACTATCCAGACTGCCATGCAGGCTGTATTTGTGACTTTAGATTAAGCTATGCGGTGGGCTCTTAATTGCCCTCTGCAGCATCCAGCCAGCTCTCTAGTTCAGTGGTTAATCCAACATGGGCCATAAATGTGTGGGAAGGAACTGCAGATGCTGGTTTAATCCAAAGATAGGCATAAAATGTTGTGTAACTCAGCGGGAATAAATGGGTGATGTTTCGGGACGAGACCCTTCTTCAGATTAATTTATGTGCCATAATAAATGCCTCGTTTGTCGATGCCAATAACATCTTGCTAACAGATTGAGAGAGGAAACGAAATGCTCTTAATGCATACTCCGCACATAATCCATATCCCTCCATTTCCTGCATATCCATATGCCTATCCAAAAGTGTCTTAATTCCCACTATTGTATCTCCTCATCCACCATTCCTGGCAGTGTATTCCAGAGACTGATCACCCTCTGGATAAAAAAAAACTTGCCCCGTACATCTCCTTCAAATTGCCCCTTTCACCTCAAGGATATGCCCTTTAGTATTTGAAATTGCCATCCTGGCAAAAAATGTACTAACTCTATATCCTATTTATGCCTCCCATAATTGTATGTACTTCTGATAGGTTGTCTCCACACAACCTCTGGAATTCCAGAGAAAATAATCCATGTGTGTCTAGCCCTTCCCTGTACCTAATACCTCCCTAATACAGGCAACACTCTGGTAAACCTCCTCTGCACATTTTGCTAAACCTTCACATCCTTCCTGTAATGGGGCGACAGGAACTGCACACAACACTCTAGCCTAACCAATTGGAACGGTTTTCTACCATCTACTCCAACTAGATAACTTTGTATAGCTTAATCAATTCCTCACACAGCTCTCACGGTACTCTGAGAGCAAACCTAACCCATCCAGTCTCTCCTCAGAGCTGAATTGCTCCATTCATCATCTGGTAAATCTACCCTGCAGCTTCTCCAGTGAATCATGTCTTCTAGTGTGGCCACTAGAACCCCACAAAGTACTTGTGACATTGCTGATGTTTTTTATGGTTTGGTCTGAACCTCCTTGCTTGTAAACTCTGTGCCTTCACTGCTGTCTTATCAACCTGTGCTTCGATCTTCAATGATCCTTGGGCATGGCCACCGAGTTTCCTCTGTTCCTTGATATCTCCTAATGCATTGTGCAAGTCCTGGGCAGCTTATAACCCAGTGGGATGAATATTGATTTCTCCAACTTCAAATAACCCCTTGCATCCTCCTCCCCCCCCCCCCCCCCCCAAGTCGCATAGAATCTCAGTGTCTTTACTCGTTTTCACCTAGGCCACAGCTAACAATGGCCTGTTTGCTTTACCATTGTTACTTTTTTGCATATAATCCATTCATTTGTTTAATATCTCTCGACATCACCGTGTATATCTATAATTTCCCTATCTCCCACGCTCAGTCTGAAAAAGGGTCTCGACCTCCTTCGCTCCTTAGATGCTGCTGCACCCGCTGAGTTTCTCCAGCCTTTTGTGTACCCCCGAAACATTATCCATTCCTTTTCTCTTGAGATACTACCTGACCCACTGAATTACTCCAGCATTTTGTCTTGACCATAGTAGTTGTCCCCAAATCCATCAGATCAAATATTCCAAAATTAATTACAAATCCCATTGCTCTCCCTACCCAGCCAAGTCATACATTCCCAGGGAAATACAGTACAAAAGCAGCCCTTTTGGCGCACTAGGTCTGCACCGACTGTTAGCACCCATTTAAATATTAATGGGATTCAGCAGCTGCAGGATACCCACCTCTCGATAACACCATCTGCAATTGCCACGTCACCTGCAAACGCACTGATCATATTTCCTACATTCAGATAGTTTAGTTTAAGTTTAGTTTAGTGATACAGCATGGGAACAGGCCCAAGTCCATGCCAACCATCAATCACCCACTTACACAAGTTCAATGTTGGTCCAGTTTCTCATCCACTCCCTATAACCATATAACCATATAACAATTACAGCACGGAAACAGGCCCTCTCGGCCCTTCCAGTCCGTGCCGACCATTTGTTTTCCCCTAGTCCCATCTACCTGCACTCAGACCATACCCCTCCATTCCCTTCACGTCCATATACCTATCCACTTTACTCTTAAATGTTAAAATCGATCCTGCCTCCACCACTTCTGCTGGAAGCTGATTCCACACAGCCACCACCCTCTGAGTAAAGAAGTTCCCCCTCACGTTACCCCGAAACCTCTGTCCCTTAATTCTCATGTCATGCCCTCTTGTTTGAATCTTCCCTACCCTCAATGGGAAAAACGTATCCACGTCAACTCTGTCTATCCCTTTCATCATTTTAAAGACCTCAATCAAGACCTATATATGAGGAACGATTTACAGAGGCCAAATAACCTACAAACTTCCACGTCTTCTTTGATGTGGGTGGAAACCAGAGCACAAGGAGGGAAAACATATAAACTTCACACAGGATTGAAACTGGGTCTCTGGTGCTGCGAGACAGCAGCTATACCAATTGTGTCATCCACTGGTTTTAGATATTAATAAAGACATCTGCCTATTTGCATGGCATATGAAATTCGTATTTAATGTTTTATTAATCTGTTTTATCTTTATCTTGCAATCAGCTAGTAGTTTTAACTTATATGAATTTGCCTTCAAATCCTACTTGAGCACAAAATAAATCTGGACTTGCATTCTGCAGCTGCACTGACGGAAGTGCTTTTTCTTTAAATACACTAATCAAGGTCCCATTCTGTTTTCTCCAATGGAGATAAAATATCCCATAGCATTAATTTCAGGGAGTAGGAAATTAGCTTCAGTACCTTAGTTAATAATTATCTCTTACTTAACATCACTAAAATAGATTATTCTGTCAATATCACAGGACAATATTGTGCAGATCCCGACTTTTCATTTACATTGCAATGGTGTCAACACATTTGTAAATATTTAATTAATGCTTTGGTAAATCCTAAGGTTATCAATCCTGTCTTGTAAATGCAAGTCTTTCATTTATAACTCAGGGCCACCTAAAATCACCACCTTCATCCTAACCCATTGACTACCTACCATGGCAATGGACATTTAGTGAGTACTTTAATTTATTGTTAAAGAATTGTTTCCCTTTGCCATGAGTTGAGCAAGGAATTGAAAGCAGAATCACAGGGCTTGAAGCACAGAACAGAATATGTTACTGAAAAAACTACTGGAAATATTTGCCATTTTGCGAAAATTACTTTAAGGTAAAAATAAGGAAACAAAGGGAAAAATTCACAGCAAAGCTGCATCCATTAAAGGACTCAGAAAAGATTGAATAACATGCATGAAGAGCTTTGAGAGTCTGAAGGTGGTGGACATTAACCCCAACCTAAGATAGATACAAAAAGCTGGAGCAACTCAGCGGATCAGACAGGTAAAGGTGACGTTTAGAGTTGAGGCAACTTATTCAATCTGAAGAGTTACTCCAGCTTTGTGTCTATTTCAGTTTCAACCAGAATCTGCAGTTCCCTCCTACACATTAACTCCAGCCTCCCAGACAGCTTCAATCCTCGGTAGTTTGCTGACCATCGCAACAGAACCCCAGCTGATGCCATTTCCCTTGCCCTAAACTCATTTCTACAACACCTAGACTACAAGTACACCAACTTTGCAATCTTAAGGGCCTCTCCCACTTGGGCGTCATTTGCGCGTCACGCAGATGGCGCGCAAAGATTTTGAACATCGCAAAATCCTGGGGCGCCACGCGCAACCGCGCATCACTGCCTACGTCACCATGCGCGCATAATGCGCACATCACGTGCCGTGACACGTAAATTATGTCGCGTAAATGACGCGCAAATGTTGCCCAAGTGGGACAGGCCCTTTATCAACTATAGCTCAGCCATCAACACCATAATCCCTTCCAAATTATTCTGTACCTAGGAATCAGCACTCCCCTCTGCCAGTGGATCCTTGGTTTTCTGACCCACAGACCACAATCAATGAGAGTAGATGACAACACCTCTTAACACGAAGGTGAAGGTGGAACAATCTATAGGAATCTGAGGGGTAACTTTTTCCACACAGAGGGTGGTGGGTGTATGAAGCAAGCTGCCAGAGGAGGTAGTTGAGGCAAGGACTGTCACATAGTTTAAGAAACATTTAATCGGGAACATCGATGGGACAGGTTTAGAGGTTGTGGAAGTAAAAAATCAAATCCTTTCTTACTTAATTTTGATCAGAATTAAGCAAGGTAACGAAAGGGTGTGCGGATGTGGCAATTAGCATCTCTCGTTGACCAGGTGCAGAAGAGGATCGTGAGAATCGGCAAAATAAGTTTAGACACATTAGCTCTTGTCTGGGAATGCGTGGAATGGTGAATGGTGAATGTTAACATAACAAAATTAGGACAGAGATAAGGAAGCCTGTTTACTCTGTGGGAAATTACAGTAGACCCCAACCACTAGTAGTGTAGAAAAGCTGCAATAAATGGGGGTTTATGATTGGCTCAGAGAGGGGGCAGTGGTGTGGTCTGCTTGAAAGGTGAGATAATACAAGGACATCTTGACATTCTATGTTTGACATATTAAATGGTCGTGGGACTTACCATCGTCCTCCGGGGGCTTTAACATCGGAAGCCCCAATCGCCTCGACGCTGCAGTTGGACTGCTGGACCACGGGAGAGGAACAAAGGGAAGAAATAAGACTTTTGCCTTCCATCACAGTGAGGAGGTGTCGGAGATTCACTGTGGTGGATGTTTGTGTAAATTGTGTTAAGTGTGGGACTTGTTTTTTTTTGTAATGTTAAGACTGTAGAAATGCAATTTTGTTCAAACCAAGTTGTTTGAATGACATTAAAAGGCATTCTATTCTATTAACCATCTGTTGTAGAATAAGATGAACACAAATTAAAAGTATATATTATGACTAATGAAATAATTAATACCCATGTAGTAGATGGTAGTTTTGGAAAACATATAACCAAGGATGAAGTATAATTTCGTATAGTTGTATCTAACAAAAAATAAAAGTTGTTTACTGCATAGTATAATTGTCGGCTAATTTTGCTGTGAAGTCAGAGAATTGATGAGCAGTTATCTGCACCATCTCTCCATGAGGACTCTTGAATCAAACCTTGAAGTCGCCGCTTTTCCATTTCCTTTAATTTCCCTCTTAAGTTAATTTCTTCCACAGAGGGATATGGGCCAAACGCAGGCAGGTGGGACCAGTGAAGATGGCACATGCTGTTTGGTGTGAGCAAGTTGGGCCGAAAGGCCTGTTTTACACTGCATCACTGTAACTGGTGCACCACAAGCATGCATTCTCAGTCCAATACTATTTTCCCTATACGCTCACAACTGTACAATCAAATTCAGCTTTAACTCCATCTACAAGTTTGCTGATGACACCACAATTGTGGGCAGGGTCATGAACACTGGTGAGATGGACTACGGGAAGTAGATAGATAACTTGGTAACATGGGGTCAGGACAACAATATCTCCCTCAATGCCAGCAAGACAAAGGAGCTAGATATCTACTTCTGGAAGCATGGTGGCGAACATGCCCCAAACAGCCTCAATTATGCTGAAATGGTTAAGAGCTCCAGGTTCCTTGGTGTTAATATCACCAATAGTCTGTTGTGGACTAAACACATTGTTGTGACAACCAAGAACGCACATCATCACCTCTATTTAGAAGATCGAGGAAATTTGACATGTCTCAGATGACTCTTATAAAGAAAGAGTTGGCAAAGTGGCACAACTGATAGAGCTGCTGCCGCACAGCACTAGAGACCCGGGTTCGATCATGACCCCAAATGCTGTCTGTGTTGTGTTTGTACATTCTCTCTGTGACCTTGTGGGTTTCCTCCAGGTGCTCGAGTTTCTTCACACAACCCAAAGACATGCGGAATTGTAGGTTATTTGGCCTCTGTAAATTGCCCCTAGTCGGTACGGAGTGGATGAGAAAGTGGAATAACATAGGACTAGTGTGAACTGGTGATAGATTTTTGGTGTGGACCTGATGGGCTGAAGGGACTGTTTCCATCCTACGTCTCTAAAACTAGATCTTAAATTTCTACAGATGCATCATAGTAAACACACTGTTGGGTTGCACCATAGTTTAGTTTGGGAACAGCTGGGCTTTCTCCAAGATCTTTGGTTTCCTCCCAGAATCCAAAGACATACAGGTTTGTAGGTTAATTGGCTTGCGTTTGTATACTTGATATAAGTGTAAAATTGTCCCAAGTGCATGTAGGCTTACGTTAAAGTGCGGGGATTGATGGTCGGTGCGGACTCAGTGTGCCGAAGGGCCTGTTACCATGCTGTATCTCTAAACTAATCTAAACAGCTCTTTTGAAGTCTGCAAGAAGATCCACGCAGACCAAACTTCCCACCATTAACTATCACCTCTCCACACTGCCTTGGACAAGGAGCCAACATGATCAAAGACAGCTCACATCCCGGTCATTGCTTCCTCTCCCGACTCCTGCCAGACAAAAGCCTCAGAAGCTTGAAAACGTGTGGCACCAGACCCATGAACAGATTCTTCCCCTGAGTTATCAGGCTTCTAAATGGTCCCTCCTTGAGCTAGGGTACTGTCTGATTCACCTCTATCTCATTATGGACATTGTCTCTGGAACTGATGTGCTATGATGCTGAGAACTATACATAAACTGTATTTTCCCCTTTGCTCTACATGTTGTACTTGAATTCAACTGAATTATATTAACATATCGTGCTATCTGATCAGATTGGGTAACATGCAAAATTAAGCTTTTCACTGTACATCAGTACATGCAACAATAATAAAACCCAAACCCAGAAGATTGTTTCGTGCCAGCTACTCATCATCTGATGTTAGCTCTTGGGGCTAACAGAATCAAGTGAAATGGGGAGAAAGCAGGAACGGGGTACTGATTTAGCATGATCAGCCGTGATCATATTGAATGGCAGTGCTGGCTCAAAGGGCCTAATCCTGTACCTATTTTCTATGTTTCTATTTCATATGAAAGCAAGATTGAATTATCCAGTCATTTTCATTTTACTGTATAAATAATTTAGCTTTTCATGAAGTTTTAGCATGAAGAATGAACACGAAAATCCTTAAATCTATATTCTATTGTATATCTTTTTAAAGTTTTGCTTTTAAAAGGACAAGTTTTAATCTAACAGTAGGCAGTATGTAGTAAAATTTGAATTTTGAATACACTGTTATCCAAGTTCTTCCAAATGTCTAAGTCAAATTAATCAACAATATGAATGGATATTATCTGGTTATTACCTCATCATTGTTCGTAGGAGACAGCCAAGTGCAAACTTTGTATGTCAATCAATACAACAATGATGATGATTCAAATGTTCTACAATCAAATATGCTCTGATTGTGAGGCTCTGAAATATTCTATAGAGCATGCACACTATGTATTGGATGAAATACGGTACTTAAAGTGGAGTTTTTGTTTACTCGAATTGGTAATAGGATCTCATTTCCATCACTGTATCAATATTATTCACAAAAATCCCTCACAGATTGGTCGTGGACTTCTCTTCACTTTGACATTGAGCAGCAGGTCCCATGCAGGCAATTTCCAGACATCCAGTCATGAAGGAAACATTTTATTTGACAGGTATCTGTATCTTTCTTCATCTTTGGGGCTTGTGCTTGCACTCTGAGGAATCCATCACTCGCTCATTCTTTTTTCTACTACTGTATGCTCTGTCAATCATCCCATGCAGACACATCCACCTTCTAATTGATCCCCCAACATATTATCCATCCCATTTGAGTGCCTATTTCTGAACTGTCTTTGGAAGGTACAGTTGTGAGGAAAAAGAAAACTTCCAATTGTCCCATGCCATTCACAGACTACAGTAATAACTTTGTTCAAATATTTCTTAATGGAGTCATGGTTAAAATATACTAAATTCGGCAACTGTTTTGCATGGTGAATTCCCCCATAAATAAAAATATTGTGAAGAGATAACTATTTTTATATGTCAACTGAGAGGCAATTTCAGAGTGGGTGCGAGCAGAGACGATTGTTCTTCACATTCATCTTATTCACTTCTTGTAACTTTAAAGATCTCCATCAAGTTGCCAACCATATATTAAGTATTTGAGTAACTAATATCTCATTTAGTATTAGGGGGCAGTAGCTTTTCCCGATTTTTTTCCTGTGTTATCTAATATGGTTACAATAAGAGACCCCAATAAAAAAAAACTAATCTCTTGTCAAAATGTGCCCTGTCAGGTGGCCTTGAGAGCAACGTATCTTTCAGAGTCACTGTTTTTCAGATGAAGCAAATTATAACATTAGAACATAAAACATAGAACAGGACAGCACAAGAACATGACCTCTGGCTCACAATGTCTGTGCCAAACATGTCAAGACCATCTCTAATCTACCTAAACATAATTCATATCCCTCCATATCCATATGCCTAGCCAAAAGCCTCTTAAACGGCACTGCTGTATTTACCTCCAACACCAACCCTGGTAGTGCATTCCAGCCATTCACTACCCTCTGTGTAAAAAATTGCCCTGCAAATCTCCTCTAAAGTTTGCCACTCTCACCTTAAAGCAATACTCTCTAGAATTTGATTTTTCATCCTGTTAAAAAAAATGTTCTGACCGTCTACCCTATCTGGTAATAATTTATTATTTTATATGCTTCTTTCAGGTCTCCCTGCAACCTCCCGCGTTCCAGAGAAAACAATCCAAATATGTCTAACCTCGCCCTGCAGCTAACATCCCCTAATCCCGGCAACATTTTAGTGAACCTCCTGTGCATCCTCTCTGAAGCCTCCACATACTTCCTTAATGGGGCAACCAGAACTACACACACTACTCCAAATGTGGCCTATCCGAAGTCCTATAAAGCTATCATGATACCTGACTCTTATACGTGAATGTCCCATCCTATGAAGGCAAGTATAACCATATAACATATAACCATATAACCATATAACAATTACAGCACGGAAACAGGCCCTCTCGGCCCTTCCAGTCCGTGCCGACCATTTGTTTTCCCCTAGTCCCATCTACCTGCACTCAGACCATACCCCTCCATTCCCTTCACGTCCACATACCTATCCACTTTAGTCTTAAATGTTAAAATCGATCCTGCCTCCACAACTTCTGCTGGAAGCTCATTCCACACAGCCACCACCCTCTGAGTAAAGAAGTTCCCCCTCACGTTACCCCGAAACATCTGTCCCTTAATTCTCATGTCATGCCCTCTTGTTTGAATCTTCCCTACCCTCAATGGGAAAAACGTATCCACGTTAACTCTGTCTATCCCTTTCATCATTTTAAAGACCTCAATCAAGTCCCCCCTTAACCTTCTGCGCTCCAAAGAGTAAAGACCTAACTTGTTCAACCTTTCTCTGTAACGTAGTTGCTGGAACCCTGGCAACATTCTAGTAAATCTCCTCTGTATTCTCTCTATTTTGTTGACATCCTTCCTATAACTAGGCGACCAAAATTGTACACCATACTCCAGAATTGGTCTTACCAATGCCTTGTACAATTTTAACATTACTTCCCTACTCCTATATTCAATGCTCTGATTTATAAAGGCCAGCACACCAAAGGCTTTCTTTACCACCCTATCTACATGCGATTCCACCTTCAGGGAACTATGCACAGTTATTCCTAGATCCCTCTGTTCCACAGCATTCCTCAATTCCCTACCATTTACCATGTACTTCCTATTTTGATTTGTCCTGCCAAGATGTAGCACTTCACACTTAACAGCATTAAACTCCATCTGCCATCTTTCAGCCCACTTTTCCAAATGGCCCAAATCTCTCTTTGAAAAGAAGAAAAGTAGACTTTGAAAATCTACTTCATTATCCACAACACCACCTATCTTAGTATCATCTGTATACTTACTTATCCAATTTTCCACCCCATCATCCAGATCATTGATGTACATGACAAACAACAGTGGACCCAACACAGATCCCTGAGGCACCCCACTGGTCACCGGCTTCCAACCTGACAAACAGCCATCCACCATTACTCTCTGACATCTCCCATTCAGCCACTGTTGAATCCATCTTGCTACTCTGCCATTAACACCCAAAGATTGAACCTTCTTAACCAACCTTCTATGGGGAACCTTGTCAAAGGCCTTACTGAAATCCATATAGACAACATCCACTGCTTTACCCTCATCAATTTCCCTAGTTACCGCTTCAAAAAATTCAAGAAGGTTTGTCAAACATGACCTTCCAGGCACAAATCCATGTTGACTGTTCCTGATCAGACCCTGTTTATCCAGATGCTTATATATATTATCTCTAAGTATCCTTTCCATTAATTTTCCCACCACTGACGTCAAACTAATAGGTCTATAATTGCTAGGTTTATTCTTTGAACCCTTTTTAAACAATGGAACAACATGCGCAGTACGCCAATCCTCCGGCAGTATTCCCGTTTCTAATGACATTTGAAATATTTCTGTCATAGCTCCTGCTATTTCTACACTAACTTCCCTCAATGTCCTAGGGAATATCCTGTCAGGACCTGGAGACTTATCCACTTTTATATTTTTCAAAAGTGTCAGTACTTCCTCCTCTTTGAATCTCATAGTTTCCATAGCTACTCTACTCTTTCCCCTTAACTCACCGAGTTCAATATCCTTCTCCTTGGTGAATACCGAAGAAAATAAATTGTTCAATATCTCCCCCATCTCTTTTGGCTCTGCAGATAGCTGTCCATTCTGGTTCTCTAATGGTCCAATTTTATCCCTCGTTATCCTTTTGCTATTAATATAGCTGTAGAAACCCTTTGGGTTTACTTTCACCTTTCTTGCCAAAGCAACCTCATATCTTCTTTTAGCCTTCCTAATTTCTTTCTTAAGATTCTTTTTACATTCTTTATACTCCTCTAGCACCTCATTTACTCCATGCCTCCTATAATTATTGTAGATATCTCTCTTTTTTCGAAACAAGTGTCCAATTTCCCTTGAAAACCATAGCTCTTTCCAATTTTTACTATTTCCTTTCAACCTAACAGGGACATAAAGATTCTGTACTCTTACAATTTTCCCTTTAAATGTCCTCCATTTCTCTTCTACATTCTTCGCATGAATCAAAGTGTCCCAATTCACTCCTTTAAAATCCTTACGCATTCCCTCAAAGTTAGCCTTTCTCCAATCAAAAATCTCCACCCTAGGTCCAGTTCTGACTCTCTCCATAATTATATTGAAACTAATGGTATTGTGATCACTGGTCCCGAAGTGTTCACCAACGCATACCTCCGTCACCTGACCTGCCTCATTTCCTAACAGGAGGTCCAGCACTGCCCCTTCTCAGGTCGATACCTCTATGTACTGCTGCAAAAAACTATCCTGCACACATTTAACAAACTCCAAACCATCCAGCCCATTTACAGAATGTGTTTCCCAGTCTATTTTTGGAAAATTGAAATCTCCCACAATCACTACCTTGTGCTTACTACTAATATCTGCTATCTCCTTACATATTTGCTCTTCCAATTCTCGCTCCCCATTTGGCGGTCTATAATACACTCCTAAAAGTGTTGCTACACCGTTCCCACTTCTCAGTTCCACCCAAATAGCCTCCCTAGACGAGCCCTCTAATCTATCCTGCCAAAGCACTGCTGTAATATCTTCTCTGACAAGCAATGCAACACCTCCCCCTCTGGACCCTCTAATTCTATCACACCTGAAGCAACGAAATCCTGGAATATTTAGTTTCCAATCACAGCCCTCCTGCAACCATGTTTCACTGATTGCCACAACATCATATTTCCAGTTGTCAATCCAGGCTCTAAGTTCATCCACCTTACTTACAATGCTCCTAGCATTAAAATATACACATTTTAGAAACCCACCATCCCTTATTCTCTGTCTATTATCTTTTTCATCTTTCTCGCCTACATTTTGGATCCGAGTGCTTCCCTTCTCTGCCTCTTGCCCCACACCCTGACCCTAGCCCCCTGACCCCTAGCAATAATATATTGCTTCGTTACTACTCTGTCCGTTTACAGTCAGCCCTGGGCTTAAAAATCAAGAACCTTTTGTACATTAATGCTTTTAAGGGTCTTGCCATTAATTATATATTTTCTCCTTTCTTTTCACTTGTTCTGATTAAACTCCATTTGCCATTTCTCCACCCAATTCTGTAAATATCTTGTTTCCTTTTAAGACAGTTTTGAAGTCATTTGGACAGGTACATATTGTGACAGCACCCTCTCTCTCAGATGCTGCTCTGATCCCCATCAGCGGAAGACAGACCAGAAGATGCCAAACCTTGGCACCATTGAGCTGAGGTCACTCAAATCATTGACAGTGTCCAATTATCCGATATCACGTTCGCCCACCTCAGTCTTTTCAGCCCTTATAAATCCAAACGTTCCAACCAAATGAGAAATGGGAGAGGGCGAGAGATGAAGCAGGAGCGAAAGAGGAAGGAAGAGAAGGGAGAGAAACTGGGGCTTCTCCCTTCTAGCTGTGTTCCCCTTTTGCAGCTCTGGAGGAAGACAGAGCCACTGGGACAAACCAGAGATCACCAGCGCCACCGTTCTGTGGTTAAGACTGACCTGCCAGGACAAGCCCAAGACAGCCAGCACCTAAGAGGCCAAGGCTGAATGAGGCTGCCAGTGCCACCTATTCATATCCCAAGGCTGAACTGCCAGGATAAGCCAGTGATCCCCAGCACCTCCTCTCGAAGCAAGAGAGAACTGTAGGTTCAAGCGTGAGATCGCCGCACCTCCCCCTTCAAGGCCAAAGTTGAGCTGGCAGATCAGGTTAGAGACCATCAGCTTCTTCTTCTTCAAGACCCAGGACTGAGCTGCCATGACAAGCACGAGATCGCCAGCGCTCTGACACTTGTGCTCTGACAACAAGGGACAGCACCCACATGCAGACCTGGACATTCTCGTCACTATAAACATAACGCAGGTTCACTCTACTGCAAGTGTCAGCCAAGTCATCGTCAACATGACATTATCCCAGACACCACAATATATGGAAATGTTTAGAGGGATATGGACCAAATGTGGGCAAATGCGAATAACTTAGATAGGCCATCTTGATCGGCATGGACAAGTTGGGTCGAAAGGCCTGTTTCATAAGATCATAAGTGATAGGAGTAGAATTAGGACATTCGACCCATCAAGCCTACTCTGCCATTCAATCATGGCTGATCCTTCTCTCCCTCATAACCCCATTCTCATGCCTTCTCCCCATAATCTCTAACACCCCTTGCTATAAGCTTCTCTCTCCATGGTAATAAACTTCCCAGATACTAAATGGTCCTGCTTTAGGATTGTCATGGGAGGATTTAGAATGAATCTTTTCTGCACAGAGTACATTTGGGGTCTGTTGCTGCATAATCAATTGTTTCAGAGTTTGCAATCAAGACTATACAACTTAAATTAAGAGAGCGGAGAGAGAGGGGGGGGTGGGAGATTAGGAGAAAGAGAGTGGAGTAAAGCGGAAGAAGGGAGAAGAGCTAAAGTGGGGTGGGAGAGAGGGACAAGGGTGAGAAAAAATGAGAAAAAAAGATTGAAAATGTTGAATGTACTGGAGGGGTGTGATATAGATGGAATTTCACTGGAGAGGGTGCAGAGCAGTTTCACCCGGATGTTGAAACAAGGCACTGTAGATGCTGGATCACAAAGGATACAAATTACTGGAGTAAATCAGCAGGTCTAGCAGCATCTCTGGAGAACATGGATAGGTGATGTTTTGGATTGGGACCCTTCTTCAGACCCTAGGATGTTGTCTGGGATGCAGCATCTAGATTTGAAGACTTGATAGATTGATTATTTTCTCTGGAGCAGTGAAAGGCTGAGAGTATACTGGGAGAGATTTACAAATGTTATGACGGACATACAAAATTAAACAGTGAGAAAGCTTTCCCCTTCGTGGAAGTAACAATAGTCAGAGGAAATCAGTTTCAGGTAAGAAATGGGACATTTAGAAAGGACTTTGGGAAAATTTTATATTTCCACACAAAGTGGTAGAAACCCAGAACAGACTATCTTGCAGAATATTGAGCGAGATACTCGCACACCGTTTTGGAAATAGTTTGATGAGCACTTAAAAAGCAAAGGGATGCAAGACTATGAACAGGAAAATGGGATTCAGTGCAGCTAGGCCGTTGTAGTCATAGTAGTCCAAAGGGCATGACTATGCTGTTTGACTCCATGAATCACTTTTATATGTGTTTAATGTTGTAGTCAGTCATGTAAATCTAGTGAAAATTTCAATGAGATAGTCATTATTGTTTGAAATTTTCAATTATTATTTTTGGTGTTGACAAAGCAGAGAGTGGTGCTCGACAATATGTTTTCTGGTATCCCTACTCTCAAGTGCAATTAATCTTTGCTTTGATTCTTAGTTTCTATGAAATTTATTGGATTTGAAGTTGTACCTCTCATCCCTTTAATTTCTGGTTTAGAAGTAAAATAAATGAAAGAGCAAACTGTTATTGAACATACTCAAGGTATCAGGTGTACCACCAGTGGTTTGCTGATGTATTATAGATGAGTTGGGACTAGGGTGATGCTCATTTAGCACACTCAAGGGGATTGTATTCTGCTTAATATGCAGAGAAAAACTGCTTAATGCAAATTTAAACATAGATTCCGACAGTTTTTTTTTTAGTAAGCTTTAAAAATAACAGTTTTGTTCCATCAGGCAAAATAAAACATCTTCGATATCTTCACCTTGCAACACATTTTGACTTAGCTTTGGGCAATAATTTCTATGTGCTCTGGCCTTGCATAATGTGCAGCAATTGTACTATTAACGTTTCACTGCATTTAGTCTTATATTTGATTAACATTTATTTTAAATATAATTGAGTTTCTCAATTTAAAAGTAATTCCAAGAATAATTGTACAGGCCAAAACGTAGAATCAATGCAGATGAGTTGGTCATCTTTGCAGATCGACATGTAAAATATATGCGCTGCAGTTGTAAAATGCTTGCAAATTGAGAAGAGTTTATGAGTTGGCAAAAATCAATTTCAAGAAATTAGTTTGTAATGCGTTATGAGAGCAGCTACAATTGTGGAAAACAAGCCAACAGATTCACATTTATCCAAAAAAGATAACATTGACACTAAATAGTTCTCATCATATTACATTTCCTCAGCTTCAGGTCCTTTCAAGGAATACAAGTAACTGGGATGAAATTCTTCAGAGTCAGTTACATGTAACACATCATCAAACTGCTTAACAACACCTCCTGAAATCTTCACCATTTCTTTCAATTCATTGCCAATGTTCTTTACCATTCAACCAAACGTGTGTACAAACTCCTGGAGTTGGTGTCCAAACTCAGTAACTGGGTGGCACAATGATTGAGTTGCTGCCTTACAGGGCTAGAGACCCAGGTTCAATCCTGACTATGGGTGTTGTCTGTACATTCATCCCGTGACCACGTGGGTTTTCCCCGAGTGTTCCATTTTCCTACCACACTCCCAAGATGTACAGGTCTGAAGGGTCTCGACGCAAAATGTCACACATTCCTTCTCTCCAGAGATGCTGTCTGTCCCACTGAGTTACTCCAGCAGGTTTGCAGATTAATTGGCTTCAGTAAAATTGATAACTCTGATAACTGATCAGGGAGATGCAAGGTGCAAAGAGAAGACCTGAGCACTGGATTAAGACAGCGGAGGATGATGAGGGAGAGGAAGGGAAATTTGAGGGGTGTGATCAGATGCAGGATTAGAAACGGAGCAACTGCTCTTCTAAAGTTAATGTAGAAATGACTTCAAAAAAGATTGATTGCCCAGAGTCTGGCAGCTAAGCTTGCAGTGATGGGCCCAATCCTTTTTAGTAAGACTCACTTCACTACTTGTGAGCAGTAATCCTGATAAGCACGTTACAATTGCATACACATATCAATCATGTCATTGACAAAATGAAGTCATCAAATGCATCCAGCAGCCTCTGCTCATCATAGCCCCCAGATGGATCCATTTTTGAAAAGAGCATTCTGCACTCAAAGTACCCAACTGCATTAAAGATAAAATGTAATTGCATGGCAAAAAAAATGTTGTGGTACATGATTGGATAATTGAGGCTTAAGATTATCTCTCCTCCTCCTCCCCCACCACCCCCCCCTCCTCCCCCCCTCCCCCCCCCCCCCCCCCCCCCCCCCCGCATTCGTGCAGCATACAAAACAGGTTCCCACCTATCAGAAGGTCAGCAAATCTTTGCTTCATACACATGCCCATACACAAGAGAGTACAGAGGAGATTTACTAGAATGTTGCCAGGGTTCCAGCAACTATGTTACAGAGAAAGGTTGAACAAGTTAGGTCTTTATTCTTTGGAGCGCAGAAGGTTAAGGGGGGACTTGATTGAGGTCTTTAAAATGATGAAAGGGATAGACAGAGTTGACATGGATAAGCTTTTCCCATTGAGGGTAGGGAAGATTCAAACAAGAGGGCATGGCATGAGAATTAAGGGACAGAAGTTTAGGGGTAACGTGAGGGGGAACTTCTTTACTCAGAGGGTGGTAGCTGTGTGGAATGAGCTTCCAGCAGAGGTGGTGGAGGCAGGACCGATTTTAAACATTTAAAAGTAAAGTGGATAGGTATATGGACGTGAAGGGAATGGAGGGGTATGGTCTGAGTGCAGGTAGATGGGACTAGGGGAAAACAAATGGTCGGCACGGACTGGAAGGGCCGAGAGGGCCTGTCTCCGTGCTGTAATTGTTATATGGTTATATGGTTATATGCCCATCAGGTTTCCAACCAGGCACTTCCTTCAAGCATACATAGCAGGGAAAAAAACAACTCTAATGATTTTCAATGTAGAATACTCTGGAAGCCAGGTCATTGTTTTTTTTAAAGTGGAGATTGATAAAGTTTTGATTGGTAAGAGTAAAGGTAACGAAAAGAAGGCAGGAGAATGGGGTTGTCAGAATATCCTGCTGCTGTAAGAGTGTAAATCAATCTCTGGTCTATAAAGTGCAATAGAATGCTTCACATTTCTTCAATGTTTATATTCACGAGATAATTTGATCATAGACCTTTCTGTTAAATTTTAGCTTTTGCCGCATTAGACAGTTGTCTTGGCTCTGACATTCTGTTTTTATATGAGCAGTTTTATTTTAGAAAATGCTTCCAGAAATGTTGTGAATAACACCATGATGTGCCGGAACACATCTCTGTGTCAGTGTTCTTAATGTCCAAGAAAATTTGGCATTAGACAAAACCCACTCAGATCCTTGAAATTGTATGAGACATGGAATGAATTGAAAGTAGTATTCCTGGAATTTGTGACGAAGAATGACTAGATGATCCCATACAAACCTTGCTGCAATTAAGCAACAAATCCTCCAAGGAGCAGAAGTGGACAATGCTGCAGATATTTGAGTAAAGAGTTCAGCTATGAAAGAGTGCATGGGATCACCTTAAATTCAAATGAGGGTTCTGAAGTCTCGGCGGCGCGGAGCTGGAGCGCTGTCGCGGAGCCTTGCCTGGGTCGCCGCACTGGAGCTTGGGTGAGCTGAAGATCGCAGGAGAACATCACGGAGCTGCGGGACTGTGGAGCTGCAGCGCTGACTAACATCGGGAGCCTGGGATCTCTCGGCGAGATCGCCAGTTGTGCAGCTCCATCCAGCACGGACTCTTGACGTAGGAAGCCGCGGTCTCCAGCAAGGAAGCGGCAGTTACAGGCACCCCGGGCCGCTGAAAGGGTTCTCCCGTCGCCCGAGCACCATCACCCGGCGAAGAAGGGCCTGGAACATCGGCCCCCATTGCGGCGACTGTGGAGGCCTCAATAGGCCCGACTATGGGTGAACTGGGGATGGGGCCTGGACTTTGTGCCTTCCCTCATAATGTTTTTATGTTAAATTCTTTAATGTTATGTCTTATCTTTATCTATGTACTGCATGGCAAGACAAATTTCACTACACCAATTGGTGTATGTGACAATAAATGTCCTTTGTCCTTTGTCCTTTGTAAGTCAGCAGAGGATCAGTCAGGAGAGTTTGGTCCACATTATAAATGGTATGATCTTTAGCAAGAGAGATGATAAAACCTAACCAGGGAGGAAGGGGCAGTGTGTCATTATCACGGGGCACGTTTCAGTAAAGCCAAGTGTTAGTGCAATCATACACTAAAGGTTATTTAAAGTGTAGACTTTCTATAAAAATAAACAAGCGATTCATGAATGGTGGTGTTAACCACCCATGGACGAAAATTTGAATCCTAGCACAATTTGTTACATCCTGGACTTGACATTATCACACACATTATCTTCATTTATGTAGCTCCCCGAATTGAACTTAAGGTGGTTAACACCGGCTGAAATTACTTCAAGGAATGATCACAGTTTTCTTAATAGGTTGGACAAGAGGTACGGTCATCCAGAAGCAGAGAAAATATAAGTAATTAATCAAGGTAGCGAGAGGGAGCCCACTAAAGGCTGATTGCATTGTTGCCAGTTTAAGAGCCATATCAACAGACTGTTTTATTTCCCAATGGTAATGGCATAAAGCAGTACTGAAATTACAGTAGACATGAAAGTTGTATTTCTAAAATATTAAGCTATCATTTGTAGATACCGAACAGTGGTGCTTACTAAATGCTTTTGAGGGTAAACAATTTGAACATTATCATAAGAACAGCTTTAATAATTTATTGTTGCTGCTCAGATACAGCAACATTTTCATAACATACATTGTTATTAAACAGGTTCAACCCCCTAATAAAACAAAGTTCTCCTATCAGTGTGATAAAAAAAAAAAAATCACTTCCCATTAAAGTTTGAAGTTAAAATATAACTTCTGTATACAAATAATGACTTGCACATATTAATTCTCCTTTGGGATTCTTTGATTTTTTTTTTTCATCTCTCCCATTTGGTCTGTACAATGGTCTTTTTCTGGAAAATAAAGTACTTTGCATTACAGAAGTGTTTTTAAACTTTCTCCCAGTTGCCTACCTTTCCACGGGTTGCTTTGATATGCAACTGCACAAATTCACCAGCTGAGATTTAAACACATTGTAAATCATAATAAATCTAAATTAATCTGAATCAATCTGACTGTGCCGGAAGCAAAAGTAAGTAGTGAAAAGTAAGCGAATATTGCGAACTGTTCCAATTAACAGTAGTTTTGAATTGTGTTGAGCAATCAGAGGTGAGAATCTCTGAGACCCTTGCATCCTGCCATTGATTTGACCCATTTCTATTTTTGCCCTTGCTGTTACGGCATCCAGAAGGTTGAAAGATTGCTTTAACTTTTCTCGAGAAGTTGATTGAAAATGATTATTAAAGCTCGAGACCATGATGAAATGGCATACTGATTGCTTGCAATAATTCAAATGAATGTTTGTACATGAAGCTAAGAAATAGTTACAAGCATTTGCCTTCTCGCTCCTTCAGCTTGCTCTACCACAGGTCCTTGGTTCTCTCATTTTTGCCATTTGCTCCACTTTTGTCTGTTTCCCAGAACCTTTGATTGCTCTCTATTTCAAATATCTTTCTAACTCAGCATTGATTGTATTGATGGACTTGGCTTCCATATTTCTCTGGGATAGAGAATTCCAAAGATTCATGATGATCTGGCAGAAAAATAATTGTCAGTTGACAAACACTTGTTCTAAAACTATGTTCCATGGTTTAATGTTTTCCAGGAGAGGAAGACTCCTTTCAATATCTACCATTTCAAATCCATTCAGCATTATATATTTCAGTAAAATCCCTTGTAAACTCCCATTAAGTGTTATCTTAACATTTCCTCATAAGACCAATGGTACAAAAGCTTTAAAGTACATACAACCAGATTCAGGAATTGGTTGATTCTTCTGTTATCGGACTACTGAACTGTTCTTCCATAAGCTAGGGTTCAGTCTCAATCTTCCAACCTGTCATATGAGGAAAGATTGGAAAGACTGGGCTTGTATTCACTGGAATTTGGGATGAGAGGGGATCTTATAGAAACGTATAAAACTATAAAAGGACTGGACAAGCTCGATGCAGGAAATGTTCCCAATATTGGGGGAGTACAGAACCAGGAGCCACAGTCTAAGAATAAAGGGGAGGCCATTTAAAACTGAGATGAGAAAAAACGTTTTCACCCAGAGAGTTGTGAGTTTTTGGAATTCTCTGCCACAGAAGTCAGCAGAGGCCAATTCATTTGAGATATTTAAAATAGAGTTAGATAGAGCTCTAAGGGCTAGCGGAATCAAGGGAGGATATGGCGAGAAGGCAGGCACGGGTTACTGATTGTGGATGATCAGCCATGATCACAATGAATGGCGGTGCTAGCTCGAAGGGCCAAATGGCCTCCTCCTGCATCTATTTTCTACCTCATTTCGCACATTTCCCCCTTGAACTATAAAGCTACATTGCTGTAAATTATATTCTGCATTCTGGTGTTTTTCTCTTTGCATGAGAATTATTATACTTGGGCATGACAATGTTTTTCATGCATTTATTTTCAGTCTAGACTAAGTGGGAACCGTTGGGTCCCAGCATCACACGGGAAGGCTGGTCACCAGCGCAATATTCCACCTCTCCAAAGATGGGAAAAATCCTCTGGTCCTGGAAGGCGGAGGGGGGGTCTGAGCGAGGTGGCCAAAAATGACGGCTGTAGGTGGCGGTGTTCTCTCAGAAATCGCAACACAGTGGGCCAAAAGCGGTCAAGATCAGACTTTTAGTAATATAGATGTAATTTACTAACACAAGCAAAACCTTTTCACTGTATTTCGGTATATGTGACAACAATAAACCAATCAATATATGGTAATTCTTTCATACAGGGATTAACCAAGTAAACTTTATTCCAACACAAGCATAATTCTTCTTAATAAAGAGACTAATGCTGTGGTCCAGATCTGCTCTTATGAATGCCATGCAGGGCTGGAGCAAGTTTCCTCTATATATACTTAATCCTCTTTCCAAAAAAGGGCCAACCTTCCATTCGCATCCTCATTATTCACTGTAACGGCTTGATAAGCTTTCAATGTTTCATGTACATCCAGCTTCATGAACATCCATCTCCTTCTTTCATATACAAGGACAGCCAGTATCCTGCTGTTCCCTTCCATTTAAACAATATTCTATCCTTGCATCCTTTCCATCAAAACTGCTCTATTCCCCAGATTATACTCCATCTACCCATTTTATTTCTATTAATTGAAGCTATCCAATCCCTTTCCAGGCTTTTTGCATCCTCCTCGTGACTTGATTTCCCATCAATATTTGTACTGCAAACAATTTTGGCTCCAGAGCACTCAGTCTTGGTCATTAATGTCGATTATAAATAATTGAGACTTCAGCACAGATTCCTGTGGCAACCTATTAGTTACACATTGCCAGTCTGAATGTGATCCCTTCATCCAGAATTTTTGTTAGCTAGCTAATATTCAGTCCTTGCTAACATTTTCCCTGAACTGCCTGCTGTACCCACTTTCTGTGTAACACTTCGCCAAATGCCTTCTAGAGATCCTCAAAGATCAATTAATTTGACATTTTTTCCCCTTCTATAAAACTACATTTATCCTTCTCAATGGTATTAATATTTTCTAAATATCATGCTGGGATTTCCTTAGTATGCACTCCCAAAATTTCCCATGATTTTGTGTTTTCGCTCCTTGGTAGGTTGTGATGTTCCAATTGCAGCTTTCCATTCCAGAATCTCGGGAAGTTTGAAAGATTACAACCATTGCATCAGCTACCTCTGCCACAACTTATTTTCATACCTTAATATAAAGGTCTTCAAGCCTAGGGACATTATTAGCTTTTAGTCCCATTAGGTTGTCAAGTGCCTTTTCTTTCCTACTCGTTGCTACAAATATTGTATGCATTAAGCATCTTCTACCTTGAAAACATTTGTTTATAATCCCAGTTTTGACTTTTTTCTCATTATTCATTTTCTTGCCTCAGTCTCTAGTGGACCAGCATTTATTTCAGCAACTGTGTTTCATTTTATATGCTTGTTGAAGCTTGTTTATTTTTCTTACTCTCATAATCCATTTCTTGCTCTTTAATTAGCTTTATATATCCTTTGATGATTTCTAAAATGCACCCAATTTTCTGGCAAACATTAATTTTCAAAACATTGTATATTTTTCTTTCAATTTTATACCATTCCAAATTGATTATCTTTCTATTATATTCTTTACTTTTCAATGGAAATGACCTTTGATACGAATTATAAAAGATCTACTTAAATGTCTACAATGACTTATCTATTGTGCCTTTAAAATCATTTTTCCCCATTCTTGTTAACTCTGCCTTGTACCGCTCCAGTTTTTTTTCCCCATTTAGGTTTCATGTTAAATTTTGTTCCTTAACTACTTAAAGCTAAAAACAAATCTCTTGCTTTGTTTGGAGGCAGGCACAGGCGAAAAATCAAAAGCAAAGCAAAATCCTATGTGTTAAAAGCAGTAAAACATCTTGTGAATCATCATATGATAATTGTTTAATTATAGATATAACTTCTACAGATACAATTAAACCATTATCCTGTAGTTAATACACTGGGATGGAAGGTAGGATTTGGTCTCATCTACATATGCTTTTAAAGAGAAAGAGGTGTTTCATGCTAACACTACTGTGTGTTCCGTGCAGATTCTTTCCACAAAAGCATAAAATGTTTTGGGGCAAAGGTTTGCCCATAACTCATCTTAAGGCAATGAGAAAGACTTGAGGCAGATGTTAATGCACAAAATATTGTCATTTGAAATTAATTACTCAGTGCAAACACATGTTACCATCCCTATTTAATTACTAAATGGTACCTTGAAATACAGAACATGACAGGGATGTTTTTCTAGAAAAGAGAAAGTAAAAGGGTTACTTGAGCTAGTGCGAAGATATGAAGTGGCAGATTTATGAGCCTGTCCCACTTAGGCGACTTTTCAGGCGACTGCCGGCAACTCTCAAGTCGTAGCAGGTCGCTGAAAAACCGGTGACTGAAACGGCGATTGGAACGGCGGCTGTCAGAGTGGAACACACATCACTTCTTTCACCAGACAGTTATGCAGGTGGGGGACAGGGCAAGCGGGGGGAGTGCTGTCTGAGTGAAATTCACACGGTGCAAAGCCAATGTGATACAGATACACACTGCAATCAACTGGAAGGTAGGTGCTGTAATTAAGACTGAAAGCACAGTGTAAGCAACCACATAGTCATGCAAGCAACACCTGGGCGACCTTGCGGCAACCACATAGTTTCCTGTAGTCACCTAAAAAGTTGCGTAAGTGGGACAGGCGAATCTATTAACATCACTATCGCTAACAAAAGTAGAATCTATTAACATCACTATCACTAAGATTAAATTTGGGGAAACTACTCAAGCATGCGAGAATGAAACTTGCTTCCACGTCAAATGGTTAAGACAAATGCCACTGCAAATGCATATCAGAGAAGGTAGAGGAATGCAAAAAGGTTGCAAAATGGAATGTGATGAACTTAGGTTATTATGGAGTATAAATACTGTTTCATTGACTGACATGTTCCTATTTTGCACACCCTAATTTGATGTGGGGAGTTTGAAAGTAGTATCACTTCTGTCCATTAATATTTTTCCTAATTGTGGAGGAGGGTGAAATAATTTTAACAACGGAGAGGATGCCATTAGATGGAAGGACAGTGAACATTATGCAAGGGACATGCACTATATTATATGTCCTCATTGAAATATGTCATCCATTCTTGGTTCAAGTGATAAGCTCTGCATCAGACTTCCAGTCTGCCATGGGAGATATTAGCAACATGTCAAACATTGCCATTTGCTGTTGTACCAGGAAGGGCACCAAGGCACTCGTCAATTCCAGGCTGCAATTGTTTTGCCTTTATTCTGCTGCAGTCCACAGTGCCAACTGTATTTGAGCCAGTCAGTGTCTACTGGCAACAAGGCCCAATGCTGGTGATGTGACAACTAACTCGATTTTACTAATCTTGTGTTCTAAGGCAACGCAATTCCAATGAGAGCCATGCTGCCAGGAGGAATGAGAAAAGCCTGACCAATGACATTCCTTATCACCCTACCATTCGATGTATAATGTTTGGCCCTATTTGACTTTCCAAGTACATCAACTGCCACTTGTCAGATTAAAATTGCCAATGTTCCCCCTGATCCATTTCCTATTGTGGCCTTAAGTCAAGCATCACTCCTCTTAATACCACCAACTTCGTTAACCGCAAACTCACCAATGGTTCCTACATTCACATTCCAGTCAGTTGCCTATATCACAAAAAAAGAGTCCCTGTATTATTCTCTGCAGTATACCTCTGGTTACAGATTTTGAAAGAGAAACTCCATCTTCTCTAAATTCTGTTCCTCATTCAATGTGGAATCCTTGTACTTATTTCTGATCCACACTGGCTAATTGTCGGGTGATTCTTCAATAAGTGTCCACTTTGGTGTCCCGCTACTTTGATGCTGTATATAAGGAAAATACATAATTCTATCCCATTTCTTCTTTTTCTATATTGTTAATAAACATAATCCTCATAAATAAAGATTAAACCCTAAATTAATTAAGTGCTTTTTTTGTTTTTTCCCACGATGTCCGATGTTCGATGCCCCCCCCCCCCCCCCCCCCCCCCCGGAAAACCGCATGTCCCGATGGTCACCAGTGAAATTTCAAGTTAGCATACTTATTTAATGAGGGATATGAAATCAAAATACTTTTAAACGGTAGGTATGAATAATTAAAATATTCATCATCCTTAAAAAGTATTCTTGATAAAATTATAAACCTTACCGATTTTTCCAAAAATGTATTGTTCCGGTGATTGGAGTCATTACCGTCACTTAGCTTTGTTGAGCCGTCCCACATGTCTATAAATAGAATAGACTCGAACTTCCGACCACAAAAGACCACGGAATTCAAAAGTCCACTACCTTGTGAATTTCTCCTGATTCGCTGGATGAGAAGCGTGTGAAAACTCAGTTTTCTGCTGCATAACAGGTACATTACTCCCCCCCCCCCCCCCCACCGGCTAACAAGGGCTGAAGAGGGCCGGGCATGGTGAGGGACATCGGGTCACGGGAAGATGTGGCGGCTGCGACAGATTTGTCTCCGGCTGGAGATGGAGCTGGAGCTGCTGGAGATCGGGGATAAGTAACCCTAGCCCCAACCCCAAAGATAGTTTTAGTCATCTCCATCACATGACGCTCCCAAACTTGATCATCTCCACCATGCGGAGTCATATCCATCACATGAGTATTTTATGCTCATAATGTGTAAAATAATACAACAATGACCATAATTATCAATTGTAATTGATAAATGAACAGTATGCTTCTGCCTATTCATCTGAAGTTAATATTGTTTTAGAGGAAGTTGGTGAAAAGTTATGTGAAGGTTACCGTTCATGCTGTAAATCACCACTTTTTTCGGCAGTAACTGTTATGAAGGTTTAAAATCAACGCATTAGACTGAAAACGTTTTTTTGGTGGTTTGAGGAAGATTATCATTTGAAAGACTGCGACAAAAAAATTGATTTTATATTCTTAAATCAGTTATATTTTGCAGTGTTGTTTATCATAAAAATATGACGGATATGACTCAATGCAATGGGCAACCTGGAAAAAGAGGAAAAAATAAATTAAATTGTTCTAAAAGATTGCGCCAAACATATTTTTTCCCATAGTAGAGATGTTCATCTATGTGAAACAACATTCAAAGTTGCAAAAATGTTTGGGTTTCCTGAAACCTCAAAGTAGACACTTACTGAAGAATCACACTGGAGCAAAATTCATGATTTTAAAGTTATTGCAAGAGCCAGGGCCGGCCTTACGCCGATTGGACCGATTGCTCCCAATTAGGCCCTGCAGCTAAGGGGGCCCCGCGCTAGAGAAATCAAAAGATTCGAGAGCTCCGCTCTAGGATCAATTGGAGCAAAGATCTTATTGCGCGCAAGATGGTCCACTCCTGCGAAATACAATGGACTGACATGTAGTACGCACCGGAGCGTAACTTCTCGCAGCGTTGCCTGGGAACAGTTTATGTGTTTTTAAATGTTTTTTTTACAATTTTCTTTTTAAACGGCACATACCTTGTACCGGGAGGAACTGCAGATGCTGGTTTAAACCGAAGACATACACAAAAGGCTGGAGTAAATCATCAGATGAAGCAGCATCTCTGGAGAGGACCAGGCAATATTTTGGGTCGACTTTTTCGATAGTTGCCATGAAGGGAGAAGCGCGGCACCAAGAGCGGGCAACGCACGGACAGACGGACGAAAACAACGATCATAGAGCTGCATAGGTGGACATTTCGGGTCGAGACCCTTCTTCAGATTGACAGTCAAGGGAAAGGGAAACGGGAGATATAGACATATTTTCCATTCATTTGTCCATAGTACCGTCCATATCTCTTGCTCCTCTTCCCCCTGACTCAGTCTGAAGAATGGTCTCGATCCGAAATGTCACCTACGATCTTTGCTTTCGGCCGTGCGTTTGCTCGCTCTTGGTGCCGGTGCTTCTCCCCTCAGATTCCGCCAAACACACACACACAGCATGTTCGTCAGATCGGTGCGGGCCGAGACCAGGAGTAGCTATGAGGAGCAGGGCGAAGGATGACATCAAATGGGTCATGGCAGCTATCGAAAAAGTACGGAAATGGTAAGGGGGAAAATAAAAAAACCAGAAGAAAATAGATGTTTAACAAAAAAAAAGTGGGGGCCATAGAGGGAGGCGAGGTTCAGACTCCGTGTCCGTGTCGGAGGGAAGGGGGGGGGGGGGGGGGGGTGGGGGAGGGGAAAATGGTTTGAGTTCCTCTTTGAGCCAGTTCAGCTGACTCAGAGGGTCAGGTGATAGAGTTGGGTCTCGCCTACTCCTGATTTCTAATGTCAGCTATTCCTTTTGTACAGAAATGACGCCCGACCCGCTGCATTTCTGTCTATCCTTTAATCTCTCAGCTTTGCTTTGGAGTAATCTACTCTCGACTCGAGTAGATCTACCCCGGGTGGAGGGGGAGAGAGAGGGGGAAGAAAGGGGTAGACGGGGAGGGGGGTGTGAGGGAGAATGGAGAAGGGGAGGTGCCCTCACGTTCCCGGGGCAACGCTATCTCCCCTCCAGTTGCCGTGCTTCACGCACAAAGCTCCAGCTCTTCCCCT
This sequence comes from Okamejei kenojei, assembly GCA_035221665.1. Taxonomy (NCBI): domain Eukaryota; kingdom Metazoa; phylum Chordata; class Chondrichthyes; order Rajiformes; family Rajidae; genus Okamejei; species Okamejei kenojei. The sequence goes on along the minus strand of CM069135.1, from coordinate 31,707,748 downwards.
CCCCCCCCGGGAAGACACAGTGAACAATACAGGGAAGGATGGGCCGGGGGTTGGAGCAACGATTACGAACCTTAGCCTCAGCTCACGCCCGGACCCCGGCATCCGTTCCCGCCGCCAGCCCTCTCCCTCCCCTCCCTCCTCTCTCTTTTCCCTTCTCTCCTTCCCTCCCTCCCTTCTTTCTCTCTTTCCCTCCCTTCTTTCTCTACTTCCTTCAATCCCTTCTCTCCTCCCTCCATTCTCTCCCTCCCTCCTCACACACACAACGCACAGACAACATGCACACATCATGCACAGAAAACAAACACACACACAACTAAGTTAGGATGGGGTAGAAGCCCAAAGGGTAGGATGGGGCTGAAGCCCAAAATTTAATCCCTGGACTGGTTTTTCACCAATAATTATTGGTTTTCCAGGCTCTCGTTAATTATTTTTTTTTTTCATTTCACGGTCACTAAAACAAGTGGTATTGTAACTGTTAAAGAAGGAACTGCAGATGCTGGAGAATCGAGGGTACACAAAAGGCTGGAGAAACTCAGCGGGTGCAGCAGCATCTAAGGAGCGAAGGAGATAGGCGACGTTTCAGGTCGAGACCCTTCTTCAGACTGGTCAGGGATCAGGGAAATGAGAGATATAGACGGTGATGTGGAGAGATAAAGAACAATGAATAAAAGATATGCAAAAAAGTATCAATGATAAAGGGAACAAGCCATTGTAAGCTGTTTGTGGAGTGAAAATGAGAAGCTGGTGCGACTAGGGTGGGGGAGGAAGATAGAGAGAGAGGGAATGCCAGGGCCCGAGGGCTGAGGGAGAGGTGGGAAGGGGAGGAGACAGCAAGGGTTAACAGAATTGAGAAAATTCAATTTTGTGTACCCTGGTATTGTAACTGTGTACTTTTCAGAAGTGATCCACATATTTTGTTTGTTACTTGTAGGCTTACATGTATGCAATTTTATATTAAAATGTAGCTCAGATCTGTTTGGTCCATTAACTCGCAGGCACTTTTTAAGCGCACATTTTGATTACTTTCCATTCTACCATAGAGATAAAGTCTACAATGGACTTTATTTGCATTTCTATGATTCTACAGACCTTGACTGGGAACCTGGGGCTCACCAAAATTGTTCCCAATTGGGCCCCACACCTGCTAATGCCAGCCCTGGCTAGAGCCAGGATTTTACCATAAATGCCATGTGCCTTTTCACGCCTTTTTTTTAAGATTTCAGGAAGATAATGCCCTTTTCACGATAGAGTGCCTAAATCAGCCTCTTTTGCCGTTTTAACGTAACTTACAAGAACATTTACACCACCGGGGTGAACCCTGGCTGTAAGTGGGTGTTAAGTGGTGATTGGAGAGGGGTGCGTGGGGAAGGGTCCAGTCTTTTCAAACTGGAGTCAAGCTGTGAGTAGGTGTGAAGTGTCAGTTGGGGTTACCAGGGTTAAGTTTCTGTTTATCGAAACTGCAGTAGAACTTGTTCAGGTCGTTGGTCAGCTGACGATTGTCCAACCTCTTCTTAGCTTGTACTTGGCCTGCCTGGAGAGGTCTGCATCCCTGCTCCTGCAGTATCTACCCCTGCAAGTGTCAAAATGCCTAAAGTCGTCAACACCTTGTAAAAAACGGAAAGATTTGGTGAGAGTGTACGGGAGTGATATATTCTCTACAGACAACTGTGTGCTGTTTTGCAACGCATGTGAGAAAGCAGTGAATCATAAGAAAAAATATTTAATCTCCATGCATGTACAGACAGCTAACCACAAGTTGGCGGCAGAGAAACAGAAGGTAGGAAATACGCAAGCTTGTCTCCTCACAACATTTATTGCTGGCTCCAATTGCAAATCTGAGTTTGAGTGATTTGTGCAACACATTCATTGATGCTGGAATTCCACTGTGGAAATTGGAAAACAAATCTCTCAGAGGTTTTTAGGGAAATACACAGAGGAACATATACCAAGCGAGTCATCATTAATGAAAAATTGCGTTGACAGCAACTTCAGCATTGTTGTGTAGAAAATTAGAGATGAAGTTGCATGCACAAAATATGGATCTCAATAGACGAGATAACTGATGCTGTGGGGAGATTTGTTGCCAATGTGGTCATTGGTACACTGGAGGCAGGTCAACCATCAAAGGAGTATTTCTTGATATCGGAAGCATTGGAGAAGTCAAAGACCTGAACTATTGCTCAGTTGTTTACATCTTCACTTGCTGTAATTTGTACTTAAAGTTCCGGGCGATGTAGGTGAAGACATAAGGAAAATGTGAGAGGGTGATTTTAGCTAACAAAGATCTTGAAGAAATCCAAAACATAGCTATAGTTCTCAACAGTAGTTGTAATGCACAAGATATCGACATGAATGTAGAGTTTGTAGCTTGTTTCAGGTATGCACCAGTGACCTCAGCTGGGGTAGAAAAAAGTTTTTCACAACTGTAGCATATTCTGTCTGACAGACGGCATAGTTTAACACCGGATAATTTGAAACAATGCTGGTAAAAAATGTGCAACCAAGCAACTTTGGTCATTTAATGTAGTACACCTTTATAATTATCATTTTAAACCATATTTTAGTGGTGGAAATAATGCTTTTTTATGCCTTTTTTGTTAATAAATGCCTTTTTCGAGTCTTTTTTGTATTTCCCAGTCCCTACCTGGTCGGAGAGGCGGCTTTTCTCCGGGCAGCATCTTCGACCCGTCCTCACGGCCTACCATCGGGTCTGGAGCGGCGTTTCCTGAGGGGACCGGCCAGAACCACAGCTTCGGTGGCAGCACAGCGCTGGAGTGCTATCGCGGAGCGGAGCGGGCGATGCCTTGCCCGGGTCGCCGTGCTGGAACTGGATGCTGAGATCGCAGATGAACATCGCGGAGCTGCCAGCCATGGGCGGCGGTGCTGAACTTTACATCGGGAGCCTGGGATCTCTCGCCGAGATCGCCAGTGGTGGAGCTCCATCCAGCGCGGCCTGTCGGCTTCGGAAGCCACGGTCTCCAGTAAGAAAGCGGCCGTTCCAGGTGTCCCCAGCCGCTGCGAGGGTTCTCTCGACGCCGGAACACCATCACCCGGTGAGAAGGGCCTGAAACATCGGGCCCCGTAGCAGTGGCTGCGGAGGCCTCAATAGGCCCGACCATGGGTGGACATGGGGATGGGGACTGGACTTTGTGCCTTCCCTCACAGTGGGAACCATTGTGGGGGGATGTTTTTATGTATATTGTTAAATTCCTTTATAATGTTATGTTGTCTTTTTATTAATGTGCTGCAATGGCAACTTGAATTTCACTGCACCAAAAAGGTGTATGTGACAATAAATGAACCTTTGAACCTTTCTCCCCTTAACCTCTGACACCCATACTAACCAAGAATGGGGTCAATTCCAGGCTGCAATTTTATCAACCCAGTTTTCCTCATTTGGACCTCTCTGCATTTCTCAAGCCTTAATTTTAAACATGGGCTGCAGATCTCAATCTACAAATATAACATTCCATATCTAAACTTGGTTACTTTAAAAATTCCTCAAGAATATTCTCTGCAAGTATGGAATTGATTATTTCTCCAAACCTTTCACTTCATGCACTATTTTATCAAGGTGCCTTACCATTAAACAATTCTTCTTCTTTATAACATTAAAGTTTAAGTAAATGAAAACTAATGCATATTTATCAGTAAAATATTTACCATGTCTGGTGACACAAGGGAACCGATTAAGATGAAGTTTGATTGAATTCCCGTTGAAGGGCCAGAAAGATCATATACAACTGAACAAGAACAGTATTTCATTTCCAAATATCTGCCTCTGAAGGAAACAGAATAATCTGCATAATTCTGGATGAATTGTGTGCATGTTAACGAAAGGATTGTCAGTGCTGAGGAAGAAATATTTAACATTGAAACATCCAACATTAATTGTAACTGGTTTAAAATTGTGTTATAACATGATGGAGCACACGAGTAAAATTTATAGACAACATTCGCAGAATTTGTACATCGGCCAAATGCCAGTATTCTCAAGTGCCCCACTAATCCAGAATTGCATGAGATAAGAGGATGTTCTTTCATGAAACAGTCCCAGTGAAAGCTATTGGACTGAAATATTAACCTTTTTCTCTCCACAAATGCTATCGGATCCCTGGAAAATTTCTAGCATTATTCTGTGTTTATTTCAGATTTCCAGCAGTTGCAATATTTTGCTTTCCAGTTACCAGCACCTTGATGCAGTTAAAATTGTCCTTCTATGTCAAACTTCCAGGACGTTACCTGTTCATCAACAATACGTGTGCACAATATCTCTCTCTAGCCTCGACCCGACACTGTCGGACACGTTACAGGGCGCAAAGACAACTCGGTATCTAATACATTATTCATCCAGGCACTAAAGGGAACATTCTTCACCAGAGGTATTGGAGCGAAGATTACATAGTCTTTGTTTAAAAGGTGGTCATCACTTTGATCTTTTGACAAATGCAAGGTCACACAAGCACCTGATTACTCTCTTTGTGTATCAAGGTCACCCTCATCTTCCCAACCTCAGGATTGTTTCAGCTCCCATCTGAAAACAAATGCCACATTTTGCAATTGTTTAAACACTGATGCATCAGAGAAGTTATTGATAGGCACTGCTAGATTTGATCTACTTATTCATCAGCCCATATAATCAGGTCGAGCGGATTGCTACCATTGGATATGTGCGTCCTCACACAGACCATCCTGGCAAATTCCTATCTGGGACCCTGAAGTGTCATTACACCATGTTGAACAGGACACCTACTCCCAAAAGAGATGTGATTTACCAGTCCCAAGCAAACCCCATCAGTAAACCTGCGTGTATGCTCATTGCCCTCAGGAATCACTAGAACAGCCACGAAGGAAAGACGGTGTGTGCATGCATGCTGTGAGTATTTAAGATGTAGGCTCTTAACTGCTAATCTTAACGCAAGTAATTTGACCAGAGCTTTTTACTAATGTCTGCTGTCTCTGAAATAGTATGGCATATCATAAGGCATTTTTTTTTTTTTTTTTTTTAAACAGTAGCTTTGAACTTCTTGGTCTTACAATAACTTTTAAAACCTAAATTAAGAATAAATCCAATGGCACAGAACAGACACAAATGCATGAATAGACTTCTCTCTCCCAAACAACTTTTAAGGGCATTCACCTCAATCTTCATTTTAGAAGCATAATCTAGACCAATAATTGCCAACTACTCTCAGTCACCAAGGATCTTACTTGTTAGCTGAATAATGTCAGATCACTTGAGATTGTGCCGTTTTAATTACATTTTAAATGTCATGCTACATTAAATTAGAAACTACTGCTTTGTTGCACTTTAAGTAAATGCAAATGGTACAATAAATTAGATGATGATCACCATAAAATACTTTGAGTCCCGCCTGACTGTCAAAATATATTAGAACCATGTGTCACAATCATACCCTCCACACATTATAAATCCAACTAGGTCCCTCTTTACATTTAATTGCTTTAGTTAGCTATGTTGACATAAAGTTACCCTGCAGTACATTTAAAGCTTTTGTGACATATTAAAAGTAAACACTTTGAACAAATTTCACTAATGGCATATTCTGAAAGCAGCTTTCCAAGAATCCTTAAATTACCAGTCCTTCACTTCAGGCCAGGAGAAGAAAATCAAAATTAAAGTTGTAAAATGAATTAATACATTATTAGAGAGGCGTTAATGTGACATTTGTTTCAACAGTAGACATGAAATTATTAACAAATATTCAAAGCTTGATATTAAAATTAACCTTTCACAGATTCCAATAAAAGTTCAAGAAAGGAATATAATCAGCAATTTAGTTTTACTTTGAACGTAGAAAGAAAGGACAAAATAAAGGTATTTTGCCAGCCTCCAGTTCTCCAACCTCTCTCCAGCTATCTGCTCTTAAGACATAGTTATCCAGATTTGTCATGCATCCTTCAGCATCTCACCCCTAAAAATTCAGCAACTGTAATGAAACTTAGAATCTTTGAAGAAGCCATTTCAAAATACAAGATCTTTCCCAAGTTTTCACTGAACAGGCTGGCTCAGATTTTGTTGCAATCTTCTTGCTCTACATTGTTCCATAACTATTCAATCCTTTTCCTATTTTAAATAGCATGGATAGATCCCGAGTCAACTTTAAAAATGTCAGGCACTACATGCAATCTCAAGTCATGTCTGCTGTCATACCACAAGTGCTGAGATACAAGGACAATGAAAATCTAGCAGTATCACAGACACATGGACCCAGACAAGTTACAGAAATACCACGAAAACCAAGAGAGTCAAGAGTGTTTTATTGTCATCTGGCCCAGATAGAACAATGAATTTTTTACTTGCATGAAAAGACTGAATGGGTGAGACAAGTGCTGGGACCGCAGCTATTTACAATATACATCAATGACTAAGATGAAAACAATATTTTCAAAGTAAAATTAGAAAATTTGCAGATGACACAAAGCTGGTGGTAGTGTGAACTGTGAGGAGGATGCAGGGTGACTTGGACTGGCTGGGTGAGGGGGCAGATGCCATTTAATGTGGATAAATGTGAGGTTATCCACTTCCGTGGCAAGAACAGGAAGGAAGATTACCCGAAAGGTGTCAAGTTTAGAAAAGGGGAAGTACAAAGAGATCTAGGGGTCCTTGTTCATCAGTCACTGAAAGTAAAGAGCCTGTCCCACTTGCGTGTCCTTGGCACGCAAATTACATGACCTCGTGGTCGCGTTGAGGCGTATGGGCATCGTATGGCCGCACAGGGCTGGTCCCACTTAGAAGCGCAGATGGGGTATGTAGTTGTGCACGGCATCATGCGGGGCTCCGAAATTTTTGTAGTGAACGAAATCTTCGCTTGCCAATGGCCTGTCGCGAAACTGACAGCCAAAGTGGGACAGGCCCAAGACCCTGGCGCGACGCAATGTCTCACCTTCAACAGCAGCAGAAGAAGCAGGCAAACGATCACCGAACTCGGCCTGGGGCTCACGGCAGCTGCGGTCTGGATCCGCCCCCACTTCTATTCCGTGAGCAGGGCCAAGAAATTTGAAAATAGACACAAAATGCAGGAGTAACTCAGCGGGACTGGCAGCATCTCTGGAGAAGCAATGGGTGACGTTTCGGGTCAAGACCCTTCTTTTCAGACTGAAGAGTCTCGACACGAAATGTTACCCATTGCTTCTCTCCAGAGTTGCTGCCGGTCCTGCTGAGTTACTCCAGCTTTGTGTCCATCTTCAAATGACGCCACTCGCTCCAGATGGCTGTGCGTATGCATGTAATCGTGCCTGATCTTCGCTGGACCATCGCGGCTCAACGCGACCACGAGGTCGCCTAATTTGCATGCCAAGGAAATGTAGGTGGGACAGGCCCTTAAGCATGCAGGTACAGCAGGCAGCGAAGAAAGCTAATGGCATGTTGGCCTTCATAACAGGAGGAGTTGAACATAGGAGTAAAGAGGTCCTTCTGCAGTCGTACAGGGCTCTAGTGAGACCACATCTGGAGTATTATGTGCAGTTTTGGTCTCCAAATTTGAGGAAGGACATTCTTGCTATTGAGGGAGTGCAGCATAGGTTCAAGAGGTTAATTCCCGGGATGGCGGGACCGTCATATGTTGATAAAATGGAGCAGCTTGGAATTTTGAAGGGTGAGAGGGGATCTTATTGAAACATAAGATTATTAAGGGATTGGACAAGCTAGAGGCAGGAAACATGTTCCCGATGTTGGAGGGAGTCCAGAACCAGGGGCCACAGTTTAAGAAAATGGGGTAGGCCATTTATAATGGAGGTGAGGAAAAACGTTTTCACCCAGAGTTGTGAATCTGTGGAATTCTCTGCCTCAGAAGGCAATGGAGGACAATTCTCTGGATGCTTTCAAGAGAGAGTTAGCTAGAGCTCTTAAAGATAGCAGAGTGAGGGGATATGGTGAGAAGGCAGGAATGGGGCACTGAATGTGGATGATCAGCCATGATCACAATGAATGCCGGAGGTGGCTCGAAGGGCCGAATGGCCTACTCCTGCGCCTATTGTCTAAACGAATTGAAGAGTTGCAAATTGTGAATTGAGGAAGGATTGTAGGTGAAAGTAGAGGGGGAAATGGAGAACGAGATGCAAGTCCAGGTGAGGCACAGGGGGGGGGGGGGGGGGGGGGGGGGGGGGGGGGGGGGAGGAGTTAAGTAGCGGCCTCACTCTGGAAGAGGCCAATGACAGAAATGTCAGTATGGGAATGGGAAGTGGAGTTAAAATGGTTAGCAACCGGGAGATCCAGTAGACCGTGGTAAACCGAGCGCAAGTGTTAGACAATTGTAATCTTCCAAAACTCAATACGTTGGAACAAGAGGAATTAGGAGCTCAGATTACACTAAAGCAAATAGAGGAAACAATAAATCTGTTGAAGAATGGTAAAACGCCTGGACCAGATGGCTTTAGTAATGAATTCTAAAAGATTCTACGAGATAATTTCACCACGCTTACAAAATTTATATACACATGCTTTTAAATAAAATATATTACCAGAAAACACTAACCGAGTCAACTATTACACTTATACCTAAAAGGGATAACAATCTAGAAGACTCAGACTCATATAGAGCCATAGCACTCCTAAATACAGATCAAAAAATATTAGCAAAGACCCTAGCGAGAAGATTGAGTAAATATGTTAGCAAACTAATCAATCAGGATCAAATGGGGTTTATACCAAAGAGATACTCATTCAAAATTTGAGACGGCTGTATAATATAATGTACTCACATAAAACTGAAGAGGAAGACTTAGCAATTATTTCACTGGATGCAGAAAAAGCTTTTGATCAAGTAGCATGGCAATATCTATTTAAAGTATTGCAAAAATTTAATATGGGAGATAACTTTATCTCATGGGTAAAATTATTATATGATAAGCCGTGGGCTAGAATACCGACTCATAATATATTATCCCCGAAATTCCAATTATCAAGGGGCAATAGACAGGGGTGTGCATTATCGCCCGTGCTATTTGCATTTGTGATAGAGCCTTTAGCAGAAAGTATGTCGTCATCCGAACATTCATGGACATAATACCAAACACTCAAATAATAAAATTTCATTATATGCAGACGACATATTATTATATATTACCAATTTGCAAATTAGCATACCAAATATATTAAACTTAATAGAGGAATTTGGCTCTTTTTCAGGATATAGAATAAACTGGAACAAAAGCAAAATTATTACGATAAAACCTCAAGAGCCGACACATCTGTTGAAATTCCCTTTTAGAATTGCAACAGAAAAATTCAAGTATTTGGGTATCCAAATTACTAGAAAATATAAATCATTATTTAACGCAAACTATATGCCTTTATTAACTAAATTGAATGGGTTGATTAAATTCTGGAAAACACTAACGATGTCCTTAATAGGCAGAATAAATGCTATAAAAATCTTTAACACAATACTGTACCTATTTCAATCATTACCAGTATATTTACCAAAAAATCTTCAAAAAACTAGACTCTGATATTACAAACTTCATATGGGACTATAAATCACAAAGAATTCAAAGAAAACATCTGTGTAAATCTAAAGAATTCAGGGGACTGACACTCCATAATTTGTTGTACTATTATTGGGCAGTGAATATTAAAAATATAATTTACTGGTTAGACAGTTCTGCCCAACAAGTAGATTGGATAAGAATGGAGAAAGAGGATTGTTCCCCCTATAATATAGGAGCGATTCTTCTTTCTCCGATGAAACTGAACAATAATAAGAAGAATCCAATCATTCACAGTATAATACGAATTTGGAAACAAATAAAATTAACTTTAAAATTAAGAAAATTATCACGTCTTTCCCCAAAAGTTAACAATCCCTCATTCAAACCATCTATTATTGATAAAACGTTTTTCCATTGGGAAAGAATATGAATTAAAATGATTGGAGATATGTATGAAATGGGAAAACTTCTATCATTCCAACAACTACAACATAATCTGAAAAGTAACCAATATTTCAAATACCTTCAAATTCGAGATTTGAAAAAATATATACAAGGATATCAAACTCAGATTTATTAGAGGAAGGAATGAACAGAAAGGCAGAATCAAGTAATTAAATATCATATTTATATATTTTAAATATAGAAACACCAACAGAGGCAATTAGAAGGGACTGGGAACAAGAGCTATTGATAAAAATTCCGAAAGACAGATGGGAAAAAAAAACATTTATGTACATAAATGTTCGATTAATGTAAGGCATAACTTAATTCAATTAAACATTTTACATAGATTATATTACTTGAAAACCAGATTGAATAAAATATTTCCAAATGTTTCCCCCATTTGTGACAAATGTCTAACTCAAAATGACACTATAGCACATTCCTTTGTCTCCTGTACAAAACTTCATAAATTTTGGAATTAAATAGTCAGAACTTTTACAAAACTATTCAACACAAAATTGAACCCCAATACAGAACTGATTATCTTCGGATCAATGGAAGAGGGATATAAATTAACTACGTTACAAGAAGCTTTGTTCTCCTTTTATCGACTTCTTACAAGCATATGGTGCAACATAACATAAGCTTAGAAATTAAATGGTTCAGAACTGGGTGACGGATGGGTAAAGATATTAAATAGGTATATCTCTGAAGATGAAGGACCTGGGCATCAGCGGACAAGCCCTTCGCCAGGCCATCAAAGAAACATCATGGGTGGCAGAGCGGAGTAGCCAGTGGCTCTGGCTGAAGAGGAAAGATCCCTTTTGGTCTCCCAAATAACTGACTAGACAGATGCAGAGGGGGTGGTTCTGGGACGCCAAAATGCACCGCTGAGCCTACTGGAGATGTTGTGGGTTCAATCAGCAAAATGTCGATGAAAGTAGGTGCCCACTTGATAACCCTAATGACGTGTCTGCCTAGCCTTTCTCAACATCGGAGGAGCATAAATGAGTGCAGAAGGCCCCATCACCATCGGGAATAAATTGAAATTTGCCACTTTGGACTTTTGATGTCTAGTCCTGTGTATTTGTAAACATGCTACATTCTAAATCTGCAGTTCTAGATGTCTTGGCATTTCAGATTCATTCTAGCTCCATCTTATGTCCAGCACAGGAATCCACTTTCTCGCAGATGAATCTTTCTCCCACTAGGAGTCAGTTTCCCACTGACATTGACCCTTGACTTTCTGATCCACAAACCAGAATCACGGAGGAGAAATGACAAAACTTCCTCCATGATAATTCTCAGTACGAGCCCCACAAGGATATATTTTCAGCCTGCTTAATAGACTCCCTCTACTTATGACTGTGGTGCTATAATTCTGCGCCATTCACTAGTTTGCAGATCCAGTTCAGTTTATTTTAATGTCACGTGTACAGAGGTACAGTGAAACTCCTTTTGTTGTGTGCTAACCAGTCAGCAGAAAGACAATATATGATTACAATCAATCCATTTACAGTGTAAAAGATACATGATACAAGTACATGATGATACAGGTACAAGGGAATAAAGTTTAGTGCAAGGTAAAGCCAGCAAAGTACGGTCATGGATAGACCGAGGGACATCAAAGACAGTAAGTAGTTCAGCACGGCTCTCTGGTTGTGGTAGAATGATTCAGTTGCTTGGTAACAACTGGGAAAAAACTGGCCCTAAATAGTTCTAGTTCAAGAACTTGAACTATTCAGGGCCAGTTTCTTCCCAGTTCACATGTCACATGCACCAATTAACGTACAGTAAAATGAGTTACCATGCAGCCATACAATCAAAAAGACCACAATACACAATAGAATTTAACATAAACATCCACCACAGTGGAATCAACATTCTTCACTGTGATGGAAGGCAATAACGTTGAGTCAATCTTCCTCCTTTGTTCGCCGTGGTCGGGGCCATGAACCCTCCGTAGACGCCGCTACGGACGGCCTGATGCACAGGCCCCCTCGTCGAGATGATCGAAGACTACGACATCGGGACCAATCGGAAAACATAGTCCGTGGCTTGGAGTTCCCGAATTGGCCACTTTCTTACTGCAGACCATGGCTTCACGATGTTATAGTCCACAGGCCGGTGATCGGAGCAAGGAATCGCCCTGCTCCGTGATCGTAAGTCCACCGCACCTGCTACTGAATCTCTGGGCCGGTCTGCGAGAAAGGCCACACCAAACCAGTTGTTGGGCCACGAGGGGGTTGAAGATGCGACAAGGAGAAAAGTTGCATCTCCGTCGAGGTAAGTGACTGCAAAATGGTTTTCCCCCTTTTGCTCCCACAACCCCCCACACTAAAACATACATTCAGACGTACTATTAAAGAAAGTTGAAAGTACAAACACGCTGCTGGCGAAGCTGTCAGCGCCACCCGGTGGAATCTGGTGGTGTGTGTTTTCACACATATACATTTTGCCTGATGGGAGGGGGGGGGGGGGAAAGACGAGGGAGAGGCCAGGGTGCAACTCATCCTTGATTATGCTGCTGGCCTTGCCGAGGCAGCGCGAGTTATAAATGGAATCAATAGAAGGGAGGTTGGATTGTGTGATGGCCTAAGCTGCATTATAATGGGCAGGATCTCAAACAATGATGAGAGAGTACAGAAAAGAGATAAAGAGCTGAGTAACATGGCGTCAAGACACCTACCCCTCTCTCAATGTTAGCAAGATTAAGGAGCTAGTTACTGACATTAGGAAGTTAGGGGAAGTGCATGCCATCATTAGCATCAATGGTACTGAAGTGAAGTTGATCAAGTGTTTCAGGTCCTTAGGCAATATTTTTTGTCCTTGACCAAGCACATTGAAACTATGACAAAGAAAGCATACCAATGCCTCCACTACCTCAGAAAACAAAGGAAGATCGGCATATCACCAACAACTCTACAGATGCACCATAGAAAACATCTCATCAATAAAGGAAGGGTCTTCGATAATAAACAGGATGGAATCTTGTGATGGAATCATAGGTAACGGTCTATTTCTGAAGATCTTGTTTACAAAAAGAACAAATGCACCATCAAGGTTTCAAAGTTACTATGTTTTGCCGAATGCCTATAAAGATGTTGAATTTTCCTTTATAGATTTGTAGTGAGAATAGACTGATAGATTGAATGAACATTGCAAGAAAAAAAATGAAATTGAAGATATTTCTCATCCCACTGCTCAAGACAGTCGAAAGTTGTTCAAACATAATAAAATATTGACATTACTTCCACATTTGATGTCAGCTGTGATTTCTGTTGCTGCGGGCACAGGCCCTATCTGTTGGGTGCGCACACAAGAAAATGGACTTTAATTATTGCACTCATTCTGCTTTCTCACAGAAACACTGCCATTTTCATGGTACCAGTTTAAGATACGATATAACTTTATTTCGTGGTATTCCTAAATGTTTTGCAGAGCATTAGTGCATTTTAAGGAAAGTATTTTTTTTGTTGTTATTTTGGCTGTCTCACCTTTTGCTTTTGTTTATCTCTTAGCTCAGCCGTGACCTGTTGAGGTCAGTCCCGGGAGTTTTCTCAATTTTTCTTCTCTCCCCAGTTATGTCAGCTCCTTGTTTGAAACTCAGAGTTGAGTGAAGCCATTGACAAAAAAAAATTACAAAATCCTATTGCTGGAAAATGTCAAGTTCTCTGGGGTTGAAGATGTATTTGACTGGCAAAGGTCAGGATCTTCTCGGGAGGAGGGCGAAGCACAAAATACTTCCAAGCATGGAATAGTAGATTTATATTGATCCATTGAAGTCAGAGAAGGTTGAGGGACAGCAGGCGTGGGTATACAATATTTGCATCCTCTGTGTGAGTGACAGTGATATAAAGTCATGAATAGAAAAGGTAGGTAATTATTTTAAATCAAAGAAGTGACCGGCCCAAAATAATTTAGAGCACTTGATTAGAGGTTTTTGAAACATAGACCTTAGATAATCCAGGATGCACCTAGTATTGCCAGCATCGATCTGCCATTTAAATCCCATCCAGTGAGTCCTCTCAATGGCTGACGTATTCAACATATTCCTCAGGCAAGCAGCTTTCAGGACATTACCAATGAGACCACTACAACCTCAAATAAGCTCTGAACCACAGACTATTATTGCTTGTTTTTTTTGTGTGCGCGTATATGCGTATTTGTGAGTATATGTGTCTATATACACACGCACACACACATCAGGCACGTGCCGTCAGGGTAGACAAGGTAGGCACTGCCTACCCCGACTAAAATTATAACATGGTAATAACTAAATATAAATAGTAAAGGCATGGGAGAATTATGCCAATGTAAGAGATCAATCCCTTAGGTAGGCATAAATCTCCATGCCTTTCATCCGCAGCGCTTGTAACACGGGAAGCTCTGTGCAACCTACGTGCCGTCAGCGCTGCCTGAAGCCGTCAATGATAATCGGGGCTGAAGGCAGCAGAAATTCTGCCTTTGCAGCACTGCGCATGCACAGATCTATTTATACTTTATTGCCTCTGCCCATTGGAATACAAACTGTTCTCAAACTACAACATTGGTAAAGAGGGAGCCATTTCATAAGATCATGTGATAGGAGTAGAATTAGTCTACTTTGCCATGGTTGATCTCTCTCTGGTTCCTTAACCCCATTCTCCTGCCTTCTCCCCATAATCTCGGACACCTCTGCTTGTTGGCACTTGTGAATTTTGTCAATTAAAAATCAAAGCTTGCTTGGCACTTGCTCCTACACTTGGTGCTTCCATTCTGCTCTTAATTGCAGAGTACAGCACCAAGGTCAACAAGACCTTCCAGAGTGCTGCCCAGAGCTATTTTGAGATAGCTTCCTGACACCTCTCGAATTTTGACAAATACAGATTGAATTCTGACCAGTGTTCTAATTGGTTGCAGTTGTTGTATTAGAATTCTATGTTTGTAAACATATACAATAAGTAAACTTGGAGCTTCATAAATTGCATTAGTGAGTTCCGGTGGACATTTGGGTTGACAAATTCAGATGTGCAGCCATGCAACTGAAAATTCTTATGCTTTCAGAACTGAACATAATTGCAGCCACATCAAAGCTGGTTTGCACTTCCAGCCCTTGTGTGTTAATCCTTGTGTGTCTAATGCAATTTTTAAACCAGCCATAGGACGGCCATTTCCCAATTCAATTGTGCAAGGCCCCAAGAGGAAAATTACAACTTTGTTGGGGAACAAGGTTTTTTGCTGTGTCTCGGTACACATGACTATTAAAAAAAACAATACC
This sequence comes from Okamejei kenojei, assembly GCA_035221665.1. Classification (NCBI taxonomy): domain Eukaryota; kingdom Metazoa; phylum Chordata; class Chondrichthyes; order Rajiformes; family Rajidae; genus Okamejei; species Okamejei kenojei. The sequence goes on along the minus strand of CM069135.1, from coordinate 31,692,588 downwards.
TTGTCTAGATGTGCTGCGCTAGCACAGAAGCAATGCAGATCAGTGAAAAATCCTTCAAAACTGTAGATGCTGGAAATCCTCACTGCCTCTTCTCTGGGACAGAACCTGATAGTTCCCTAGGTCCTTGCCTTCCATGCCACCTGCCTTTGCATTTCCTTCCAGGTCCGACAGAGGTTCACCTGCACCTCCTCCAACCTCATCTACTGTTCCTTCCAGGTCCGACAGAGGTTCACCTGCACCTCCTCCAACCTCATCTACTGCATCCGCTGCTCCAGATGCCAGATGATCTATATCGGTGAGACCAAGCGGAGGCTTGGCGATCGCTTCGCCGAACACCTCCGCTCGGTCCGCAATAACCAACCCGACCTCCCGGTGGCTCAGCACTTCAACTCCCCCTCCCATTCCACATCCGACCTCTCGGTCCTGGGCCTCCTCCACGGCCAGAGTGAGCAACACCGCAAGCTGGGGGAACAGCACCTCATATTCCGCTTGGGGAGTCTGCATCCTTTGGGCTTGAATATTGAATTTTCTCAATTCTGTTAACCCTTGCTGTCTCCTCCCCTTCCCACCTCTCCCTCGGGCCCTGGCATTCCCTCTATCTCTATCTCCCTCCCCCACCCCAGTCGCACCAGCTTCTCATTTTCACACCACAAACAGCTTACAATGGCTTGTTCCCTTTATCACCGATACTTTTTTGCATATCTTTCACTCATTGTTCCTTATCTCTCCACATCACCGTCTATATCTCTCGTTTCCCTGATCCCTGACCAGTCTGAAGAAGGGTCTCGACCCGAAACGTCGCCTATCTCCTTCGCTCCTTAGATGCTGTTGCACCCGCTGAGTTTCTCCAGCTTTTTGTGTACCCTTTGCATTCAACTGGCTGGTTATAACAATTTCCAGCATCTTTAGGGAGATCCCATCAGCAGAGACACCTGCAATCCTCCTCTGCTCTTTCAAATTTTGTAAGGACTGCTTCCTTCATGACTACCCCCTCTATTCCACCAACCACCCCACTTCTTCCCTTGATATGTGCATGCACATAGGTGGGTGATGTTGAGGAAGGTTGGTGAATAGCAGGCTTTTAATGATCTACCAGAAATAAGATCACGAGAGGTCAGGTGAGGGGTTTTCACAGTTGGTACCGTGGCATGGGTGCTGGAGCGCAGGAGATTTGGGCGGGGATCATAGAGTCAGAGGTCAGTAACATGGAAACAGGCTCTTCAGCCCATCTTTTCCATGAGGACCTGGTTGGCATTCTAGGCTAGTCTCATTTGCCCATATCTTTCCAAATCCTTCCTATCCATGCGTGTCCAAATGTATTTTCATAATTGTCCATTTCTGTAGCTTACTCTGGCAGTTCATGCCAGATACCGACTAAATTCTGAGCGGAAAAGTTGTCCTGAGGTCCCTCTTAAATCTCTGCCCTCTCCTTAAGTCTCTGCTCTCCAGTTTTAGAATCCTTGATTTGGGAAAAGAAACACAAGTTTATCATGCCCTTCATGATCTTGTATAATTCAATAACGTCACCCCTTAGCCTTCTTCATTCCAATCAAAAAAAGTCCTTGTCTATCCAACTTCTCCCTGTTATTCAAGCCCACAAATCTGGGTAATATCCTGGTGAATCTCTTTGGAACTCTTTCCAACTTAATGACATCCAACCTTTCGCAATACTCCAAGTGTGGTCTCACCAACGACTGGTACAGCTGCATCATGATGTTCCAATATTTGTGCTCATGACCCTTCCCAATGAAGGCAAGCAACCCTCATACTGTCCACACGATTCACCACTTTCAGGGAACCATATGCCTCCAGCGTTACACTCCAGTGGTCTACTATTATCTGTTTATGGGCGTAGGGTGAAAGTGCAACTAAGTGACTAAATGGGTTTCTCAGTTTTCCAATGGGACCTGCTCGTTAAAATTCACCAAAAGTGTTTGAAAGCAAATGAGCTTTGGCAACTTGTGGACTGATGTCTCCCAGTGACGGTATAAAACAGCATGATAAATTAAATGGATCCATTAAAAAAAAATCTACCAGATTATTATATCACTCAGTAAAGGAAATGGGCTGTTGTCAGCATTACAGAAAGCATTTATAAAACAGCACACAATGTACAGCCAAACAAATGAATACTGAGCACTTAAGTACGAATAATGAAACAGACTCATTTAGGTGTTACTGAAAATTTTGTAAAAAAATTCAATGATAATGTATTTTGTACACAGCCTCATTTAAATTTAAATCATCCAATTTAAATTCACATTGTTTAAATTAATTGCAAGATTCAGACTACTTGAAATTTTAAATTATTAAATTAGAAGACTAGTCCTGTACTTAACTGCTGACTTGTCAAAAACATTACTAAATTATCAAAAATATTGCATGTGGGACCATGATTAATTAAAATGTGGAAATGGACTTGTCAAATTAGGAAAAGCAGCAAATTGGACAATATTTCGCTCTTCCCATAAAATGAATCAACTGTTCTTTAATAGGGAGACAGTGATGGGCAGTCAAGCTTTCAGAGGTCTGTTTAGTCAAAGCAATTTTCCTTTACGATCCACATTAAAATATCTTTGACCAGTAATCTGTTGAAATGTGTTAACCAATAATTCTGTGACGAGGGCAATGGGCTCAGTGGGACCATGAACGTCTTTAACCAATGAAACTTATGAACTCCAAATCCAGCAAGCTCTTAAAAGTAATGGGGAGGCCAAGGTTGGGATATTGCTGGAACAATTCAAATAGAGGGACAACCAGCTGATTCTGAAGATAGTAATTCTCGTCACATCTTTTAATACCCTGATCATGCAACTCAATTTGTGCAATAACAGCATGCATTGTAAATACCCCATTGTATGGGAACAATAACAATTAAAGGGCATGATGTTCAATATGATTGACATCCACAGTTCATAGTTCAACAATGCAAGGCATATTTACTGTTTCAATATGAAAACATGGACATCTAGGCTTGCAACTTATATTGCAGGGTCAAAAATACAGTAATTAAATGTCTTGTTCTAAACATTAAACAAATTTAACATCAGTAAGTTTTCTTATATAAAGTCTTCAAAAGAAAACAAAGTGCTCACACTTGTGGAGATGGAATTGAAGTTCTGTTAAATTCACACACATTTAAATTATAAAACATTTTTGGTCAAATTTTTGGAAAGTTAATGGTCCTTCCACAGAATGATCGTATAGTCCTCACACTCAGCAATTCATAGGGAGGAAATGAATGGAAGATAAAATTCCCATGAGATTGGAGGGGCCATCAGTTATTTGTTATGAATTTTACCGTTCATGCATAATTTCAGACATATTACATTCATGACCATTTCCATACAATTATACTGCTTTATGTGAAGAATACAAACCACTCGAATGAGCAAGGGCACGATTGTGTTAATCAATCCCGCAAGGTCACAGTATAATGTATAGAAGAAATCACAGGATCCATTTCATCTGTACCATTTCAAGAGCATGTAAAATTAATTTCAATGCCCTGTTCTCCATCACCTTGTACTTTCCTCCTATTTAAACATTTATTCAATATTTTTCTTCAATGCTGCGATTTGTTTCCACTTCAGTGACTTGTGACAAATCGTTACATGCTCCAACAGTCTTCTGTAAATTTCGAATGATCTTTTTCCTCACTCAATGCCAAATTTAAATAACTTAGACCAACTACACTGCAGTTACTGGTTGCTTCTCTTATTCGAATGGTTGAGGGAGAGGAAAGAAAGAGTTGTATTTAAGTAGAATTTTAGGAACCCCATCCTAATTTACAGTCATTTAATTGTTTCTGTGGGATGGTCACTGTTATAATTTATGAATGATGGTTGGCATAGTTTTAATATTGATGTTATATCCAGAGCTTCACTGAGTTATGTTATGCCAAGGGAACAGAACATCAGGGTATACACAAAAATCTGGAAAAACTCAGCTTGTGCAGCAGCATCTAAGGAGCGAAGGAGATAGGCGACGTTTCGGGTCGAGACCCTTCTTCAGACTGGTCAGGGAAACGAGAGATATAGACGGTGATGTGGAGAGATAAAGAACAATGAATGAAAGATATGCAAAAAGGTATCGATGATAAAGGGAACAAGCCATTGTAAGCTGTTTGTGGAGTGAAAATGAGAAGCTAGTGCGACTAGGGTGGGGGAGGGAGATAGAGATAGAGGGAATGCCAGGGCCCGAGGGCTGAGGGAGAGGTGGGAAGGGGAGGAGACAGCATGGGTTAACAGAATTGAGAAAATTCAATGTTCAAGCCCAAAGGATGCAGACTCCCCAAGCGGAATATGAGGTGCTGTTCCTCCAACTTGCGGTGTTGCTCACTCTGGCCGTGGAAGAGGCCCAGGTCCGAGAGGTCGGATAGGGAATGGGAGGGGGAGTTGAAGTGCTGAGCCACCGGGAAGTCGGGTTGGTTTTTGCGGACCGAGCGGAAGTGTTCGGCGAAACGATCGCCAAGCCTCCACTTGGTCTCACCGATATAGATCATCTGGCATCTGGAGCAGCGGATGCAGTAGATGAGGTTGGAGGAGGTGCAGGTGAACCTCTGTCGGACCTGGAAGGACTGCTTGGGTCCCTGAAAGGAGTGGAGGGGGGAGGTGAAGGGACAAGTGTAGCATTTCTTGCAGTTGCAAGGGAAAGTGCCCGGGGAAGGGGTAGAGCGGGAGGGAAGGGAAGAAAAAAACCCCTCCCATTCCGTATCCGACCTCTCGGTCCTGGGCCTCCTCCACGGCCAGAGTGAGCAACACCACAAGTTGGAGGAACAGCACCTCATATTCCGCTTGGGGAGTCTGCATCCTTTGGGCTTGAACATTGAATTTTCTCAATTCTGTTAACCCTTGCTGTCTCCTCCCCTTCCCACCTCTCCCTCAGCCCTCGTGCCCTGGCATTCCCTCTATCTCTATCTCCCTCCCCCACCCTAGTCGCACCAGCTTCTCATTTTCACACCACAAACAGCTTACAATGGCTTGTTCCCTTTATCATCGATACTTTTTTGCATATCTTTCATTCATTGTTCTTTATCTCTCCACATCACCGTCTATATCTCTCGTTTCCCTGATCCCTGACCAGTCTGAAGAAGGGTCTCGACCCGAAACGTCGCCTATCTCCTTTGCTCCTTAGATGCTGCTGCACCCGCTGAGTTTCTCCAGCTTTTTGTATAACCCTAGATTCTCCAGCATCTGCAGTTCCTTCTTTAACAGAACATCAGGGTATGTTGAATTTACCAACTGCAGAGTTGCCAGTTGTGTTGTCAACAGTCATTCCAAGCATTTACTCCATAATGAGAGGAATAGATCGGATAGATGCACAGAATCTCTTGCCCGGAGTAGGGGAATCGAGGACCAGAGGACATTGGTTTAACGTGAAGGGGAAAAGATTTAATAGGAATCTGAGGGATAACTTTTTCACACAAAGGGTGATGGATGGATGGAACAAGCTGCCATAGGAGGTAGTTGAGGCTGGGATTATCCTAACTTTTAAGAAACAGTTAGAGAGGTACATGGATAGGACAAGTTAGGAGGGATGTGGACCAACTGCAGGCAGGTGGGACTAGTGTAGCTGGGTGTGGGCAAGTTGGGCCGAAGGGCCTGTTTCCACAATGTATCACTCTATGACTATCTCCCAGTACCTTTCACTTTATAACAATCAATAGTATACATCATTCAGTTTCTCTGGTGCGCCTACAATGCTCCATCCCACATCTCTGCTTGCAGAATCTTATCAGAATGCATCAAACGTTCTGGTGTGGGCGAAGAAGAGTGGTCCGAGCAAAATGTGCCATCAGCAGTGAAATCAATGCCTTTTTAAAACAAGCTGAATATAAGTGGCACATGGTTATAGTGTGCTTTTATAAGGAGACATGAAATTGGGCTGTGATGAATAAAATCACTAATATTTGATCCTAGCCTGAGTGTAAGGTCAGTCTTAGGTCTGTGAATGCGGAATTCTTGAGACTGTTGCTGCCCTGAAGACAGTAGATGCTGCGAGGACAGTTACTTCTCACTTTATGTGCATCAAGTAAGTTGAGCATGTGCTCATTTTATTTTGCATTAATATGCAAACATTACTGCACAGATCCTATTAAACATTACTGCACAGATCCTATTGGTCATAAAAGATAGTGTATTTTTAATATACTTTGAATGAAAATAACAGCACTTCTATTTGTTATTGGCCTTGGGCCACAACACTGTCAGGAATTGTCAGAGAAAAATACAAATACCGTACAAGAGGCATGGACTATTCTTACAATAGGATAGTCACAGCGTAATACTGCATGGAAACTGGCTGTTCAACCCACCAAGTCCCTTTTTACAGTAACCCTACCTAGACTGGATAGACTATTGAGGGGGGATCTTATAGAAACTTACAAAATTCTTAAGGGGTTGGACAGGCTAGATGCAGTAAGATTGTTCCCGATGTTGGGGAAGTCCAGAACAAGGGGTCACATTTTAAGGATAAGTGGGAAGTCTTTTAGGACCGAGATGAGAAAATCATTTTTCACACAGAGAGTGGCGAATCTGTGGTATTATCTGCCACGGTAGGTAGTTGAGGCCAGTTCATTGGCTATATTCAAGAGGGAGTTAGATGTGGCCCTTGTCGCTAAAGGGATCAGGGGGTATGGAGAGAAGGCAGGTACAGGATACCGAGTTGGATGATCAACCATGATCATATTGAATGGCGGTGCAGGCTCGAAGGGCTGAATGGCCTACTCCTGCATCTATTTTCTATGTTTCTATGTTTCACATATCTTCAGCTATGATATCTCAAGAGGCAACACATCACCATTTCAGAGCCATCGTCACAGCGTAGAAGCAGGCCTTCGGCCCTTGTACTTTAGTCCAATTTGCCTATGTTTACCCTAAATGTCTTGATGTCCAAATCACATTGAAGTTGACTACCCATCCATCCCACTACCCATTTGAGCCATCAAATGGGGTTTAAAAAAATTCCAAAAATCAAAGCCAATTAACCTACAAACCTGTATGTCTTTAGAGTGTGGGGAGAAACCGGAGCACCTGGCGAAAACCCACACGGTCACAGGAGGAATGTACAAACTCGGTATCGACAGCACCCATAGTTGGGATAAAACCCGGGTCTCTGAGGCTGTAAGCCAGCAACTCTACCGTTGCGTCACTGTGCTGCCCCACTAGATTTCACTGGATTGCATGTTATACAAAAAGAAATCACTATCTCAGTACATGTGACAGTAAAGTACTATTGACTGCTACCCTTGATGTGAATCAAGGATGCATGGATGGCCCCATTTCTGCTGTAGCGTCCCTCTAAAGCATTCCAAGGTAACTTTGGTACCAGCACTAACCACTGTTGAAGAAAGACACAAAATACTTGAGTAACTCAGCGGGACAGGCAGCATCTCTGGAGAGAAGGAATGGGTGACCTTTCGGGTCGAGACCCTTCTTCAGATTAACCACTATTAGATATTTTTTGCAACAATGGACTGGGATGCCAGGATCTGCCAATGTCACTGAAAACTGTGACTCCTCTTAATTTCTGACCTCAGAATACTGGCATGGACGCCCACATGTACTAAGGCCTCTGGTAGAAGTTGATCCCAATTTATTTTACTCTTGTTCTCCCCCACCACTTACTCCTTAGCCAGCACCGTATCTTTTTCTTGTTAAGGAGGTTGCTAGCTTTAATTTGTTAAAACATATTTAGGCACGATCTTTGTTTTATTTATTTTCTCCAGTGTATTTTTTTAGTTAACAGAAACTTTTAAACATAGAACAATACAGCTCAGGAACAGGCTTTTCAGCCCACAATATCTGTGCCAACCATGATGTTAAGTTAAACTCTACTCGTCTGCGATGCGTATTTGTGTGCCTATCTAAAAGCTTCAAGGCCACTATTGCTTCTGCATCCTGGCAGCATGCCCCATGCTCCCGTCACTCTGTGCAGACAACTTGCACCACCCATCTCCTTTAAATTTCCCCCCTCGGACCACAAAGTCATGCCCTCTAGACTTTGACATTCCCACCTGGGAAAAAGGTTCTGACTGTCAATCCTATCATGTTATATACTTCTAACACGTCATCCCTCAGGCTCTGATGCTCCAGAAAAAAACAATCCAAGTTTATCTAACCTCCCCTTAGGCTTTAAACCACTGGAAATGTGAAAGAGCCTTTAACAATATGAGCAAGTTCATCCATCTCATGGAATGAATGTGGCAGCGATGTCAACAGGATATTAGCAGATGCAGTGGGGTGGGGCGCAGGAGGGAGCAATGCTGCATAGGCTGGGTCCAGCATGATGCGGTGTTATAGTTTTGAAGTCATGTACCGGATATTTTGAAAAAAAGGAACAGATTACTGTTGTGGCTGAAAACAGAGGTAAAAGGAGCATCCCAAAACTCACAGGAGTATTTCAATTTTTTTTCCCCCAAAGTTCAGATCAATAACAGATTAATTTCAAGCACCAGACATCCAGCAAATATATATTTTTTAATGATGTATATCATTGTTAATGTAGCATCCAGATAGAGATGAGCTAGCTGCTGAAATAGGAGAATTCAGTTTTGCCTCCAGAAGGATTTGAAACATCCCAAGTCTCATTTTTACTGAAGCAAGTTGCACAAATAATGAGGCAACAGATTAGGAATCTTCTGCTGGGTATTCTGTAAATTGAAACCTAAATACCTGGCACTGAATTTACTACAAATTGCTCATTGAAACATTGCACATGGATCACTAATGCCTAAATAATTTGGAACTCCTAATCAGCTCCTTTGTGGACAACTGAAATAACGATAAACATAAAATATGAAGCAACACTGAAGTAAATTCTGTGTATTTAGATGATGGAAAGTAATGAAGGTTTGAGTAAAGGTTAACAATTTCCATGCAAGAAGAAAATATGCAATTCAAAATTCATTTCCAATTTGAGAAATCAATAAAATATAAACCAGATCAGTGTAGTGAAGAGAAAATGCTCCACTATTGAAACAGTTCAGTCGAGATTGCAAATTATAATTCCATCATTCAATTCAGATGAACACAGATTTCATGACATAAGGCTGGACATAAATTGTCTTGGAGGTCTTGCCTCAATTACTGTTCTACATATTGGGTCTTGCCTTGGATACATTGGTGGTTGTATTCCTTATTTAACAACAATACATTCCTCTTGGAAGTTAATAATGTCCTTTGGATGAATAATAATATGGATTTAGATTTTTGGCTTTGTTATAATATTCTGGAATCGAGCTTCTTGAAGATGCCTGGCATGATCTTCAAGTTTCTGACTGACACATCTGTGTTTTACTTCCAAAGAATGATTAGCAGTCAACTAGTGGATGAGATTTATTCAGTGTTTACAGTTCAAACAAATATTTTAACATGTATGGTTTTGCCTATACCTAATGTTAGAACATCTGTACATCATAGAGATACAGATTTCTGTTGGGGAAAGTCCTGTGCATCATTGTTTGCTCGGACACAAATCAAATAATCAATTGTCCCCTCTACTCACCACCCAACATTCTGTATCATTTAAAACCAATTTATTCTTCAATCCAGTTGGAATGACAAAAATAGAAGAATCATTCCCAACAATGGTTTAGTTGCAGACAAGAGATTATCAGAAATTACTACAAAAGCTGATGGGATGTCAAAGACATTCCCGAGGACTGAAGGAGGTGGTCTTCACCACACACAGAATTTTATTTTGGTGCAGCTTTGCGTAGAACAGATCATACTGTTTTTATATTCAGACAGCTATTTTTACCCCACAAATCTCCAAACAGTCTTCTCATTTTGCAGTTACTTTTAGAAACGACCCATTTTCCCTCCTCTTGACTGTCGAACTTTACAAGATCCAGATACTTTGTGATGTTTACTACTTTCTCCTACGTTCTTACTTTTAAAATAAAGACTCCTTGCACTTTCCCATTCTAACACATTTGTTTCCAGAGGGCTGACAGCAGAACATTACTTATGGCTTAATCCCATGTTAATTAGATTCTTAAAAGGCAACCTTAATGGCACTTAATCATTATTCTCCAATTAGTTTCTCATTCTAGTCAATCTTGCTTTCACTTCAATTTAACAATCTTAACATTTCTCTCTACGACGTCTTTATTCTCACTGTCCTCAAACTCTGGCTCACTGGACTTCTTTCCACTCTTTGTTTATTTTCCTCCATGACCCTCAACTTTGGTCATCACTTCAAAGATTCTCATTTTCCACGTGTGGAAACAGACAGCAATGTTTAATCAAGGGTGAATGGAATAAAAAATTGAAAATAAGCATCCATAGAAGCACATGAATAGTGGTTAGAAATTCAGTCTCATAATAAATGTCAACAAAATAGAGAGAGTACAGAGGAGATTTACTAGAATGTTGCCAGGGTTCCAGCAACTATGTTACAGAGAAAGGGTACACAAAAAAGCTGGAGAACTCAGCGGGTGCAGCAGCATCTAAGGAGCGAAGGAGATAGGCGACGTTTCGGGTCGAGACCCTTCTTCAGACAGAGAAAGGTTGAACAAGTTAGGTCTTTATTCTTTGGAGCGCAGAAGGTTAAGGGGGGGACTTGATTGAGGTCTTTAAAATGATGAAAGGGATAGACAGAGTTGACGTGGATACGTTTTTCCCATTGAGGGTAGGGAAGATTCAAACAAGAGGGCATGACATGAGAATTAAGGGACAGAAGTTTCGGGGTAACATGAGGGGGAACTTCTTTACTCAGAGGGTGGTGGCTGTGTGGAATGAGCTTCCAGCAGAAGTGGTGGAGGCAGGATTGATTTTAACATTTAAGACTAAAGTGGATAGGTATATGGACGTGAAGGGAATGGAGGGGTATGGTCTGAGTGCAGGTAGATGGGACTAGGGGAAAACAAATGGTCGGCACGGACTGGAAGGGCCGAGAGGGCCTGTTTCCGTGCTGTAATTGTTATATGGTTATATGGTTAAATGCCTGTAAAATGCCCTGCACAATTGATTTAAGATGTAATCAAACACAAATTTACTACAGAATCATAGCGCTACACAGCAAGGACACATGCCCTTCGGCCCACCTTTTCCATGCCAGGGTAGACCCATTTGCCTGCATTTAGCCCACAGCCCTCTATACCTCTTCCTATACATATAGCTGCCTAATACTTTTCTAAAACTTGTAATTATATATCTGCTTCTATGGATTCAACTGGCAGCTCATTCCAGATACGAACTACACTCCAGGTGAAGGACCTAGGGTCCCTCTTAAACCTCGCCCTTCTCACCATAGGCCTATGTCCTCTGGTTTTTTAAATCTGCTATCCTGGGAAAATACCACGAGCATTCACTTAAAACATGCCCTCTCATGCTCTTGTTTATCTCAATACCACAGCCTCCTACACTGCAAAGATAAACTCCAGCACTCTGTTTTGCTCAAGATTCCAGCATCCGCAGTTTCTTATGTCTCTTGAAATTACAATATGGTTGAATAAGAAAAACTGTAAAGAATGCAGCCTACTGGCTCAAAGGTAGATACTACAATAAGCATGCATTGGAATTTTAAATAAAAATGGAGTAGAGAGTTTAAAACTGAAGAATGGAATTACATAGAAATGGAGAAGACGACATGCAGAGGACTAAATGATAAACCAGTATAGGAAAGTCAAGGAGCTTAGATGGGAAGGGACACTGAACTACAGGGCGATGTTAGTGATCTTGGCAAATCCATGGATCTGAAGTAGCAGAAGGACTAAGGATGAACTAGACAAGGAAAAGTAGTAAATAGGATTGCCGAGAGCAGGAAGAATAGCATTAATGGAAGAAGTGCAGATATATATCAATGAAAACGTGAAACCATTATGCAGTAGACAGAATTCCTTGAACTGGTAGCTGGGTAAACTGGTTGTCAGGTGTGGAGAAAAATAAACGTGGCCTAAAGACAGGAGCCAGACATAAATAACACTCAAAACTTTACAACAAATTAATTAATAATATGCAGTTACATGTGGTCAAGCAAGCAGCTTGACCACACCAAAGTGAAATTAGGATAACAAACCTACTGTCAAGTTAAAAGGAAAATTAAAAAAAGTCATTTAACAGCTAAATACCATTTAGGATAAAACATCTAAAAACACAGACAAAAAAAAATCTAAAAACACAGGGGCATTTTTTAATATTAGGATGAAAGATCTAATACAAAAGAACGTCTTTAATTTTGAAACCACATTGAGAATGTTCTGTTCCATTGGCTCATTCTACATATTCCATAACAATCTATTTGTAAGAGCTCAATACAACTGAAGAAACAGTCAATTCTGCACTTAGAATACTTCAGATTGCACATAGATGCAAAATACTGTTATTCTTTTTATCTAATGTTTCTTTTATTTATATCATTGATCAACAATAAATCAACATTGATTGTTAATCTATTCAGGAAAATTGTCTTACAGGTTCTCTGGAGTTCAAACATCCTCTCTGGCATTGGAATCTCAGTGATAGAATAGAGCTCAATGTTAAAAGGGTGGTTTTGGATGTGTTAGGCTATAACATGTAGTGGTTAATTAAGAGGGTCTGCTTACAGATAATGGGACAGCTTTCAAAAGTGAGAAATAAGTAGTACAGGGGAAGCATGAGAATGAATATGTTATTGTCACATGTGACAAGTCACAGTGAAATTCTTTGCTCGCATACCCAAGGTTTGCAATGGTCGCCACATAAAGGGCGCTGACAAAGTTACAAAGTATCCCACACCAGATCCACCTTTGTTCTCCCCCCCCCCCCCCCCCCCCCCCCCCCCCCCCCCCCCCCCCCCTCCCTCACAGCAATCCTCCCATGCCGGGTCCTCCATCGTTCCTCCCCCTGGCAGCAGCGTACTCACTCCCATGTGGTCCGTCCTCATCCGTCAGTCAGCACCCTCATCAGACTCGGCACCGACTTCTCCACGATCGCCGCCAGGTCCCCTCCAGATGCCTCCGTGGCGCCAACCCAGTTCCCAGCCACGGGCTCCGATGACCCAGACTCCGACCCATGAGGCTTCACTGACCTGCGAGCCTCTGACTCTGACCCGCACATGTTCCTGTTAGATAAAGGCTAATTTAGGAAACGTTGATTGAGAGGTGTGGAGGCTCTGCTCAGGTGGCGGACGTCAGATTTAAGCAGTCGGACAAGCAAATCCCTCCACTGTTATCGTTTAGAAAGCAGTCAGGAGGGCAAACAGAGGAAATGAAATGAAGCTAGCAGGCAAGGGAAAATAAAATTCTGAGAGATTTCGCAGATGTATTAAGAGTAAAAGGGTTGTCGGGAAATAATATAAATACCCTTAAATATCTGCTTGTAGAAGATGTACATTAAATGAATATATAAATGAATATTGCTCATCCATTTTAACTGAGCAGCACTTCTTGGAAGGTAAGGAATTAAGGAATAGGAATTATGTTTTAGATTCAGATTACCAAAGAGGTATTGGTAGTTATAAAGCATATTAAGTGTCAGATCCTTGCCTGGATCCGAATGTAATAAACATGCTTCAAGGACACTGATCATAACGCTATGGTTTATTCGTCCGCTTTTCCTTTTCACCCTGGCCACGCGTCCTGACCTTTCTGATGCATAGTAACACGTGATACATTTAAATACAACATCACTCCCTTACCAAACAAAACCGATGTCAGCATCATTATACTGCAAACAGAATATTCCAACACTTTAGGATGTGGCATTTGTTACATTGATAACACATCATTTCCACATGTCAACACATCTCATATTTTGTACAGATCTATGGCAGATTGTATTTCTATACATTGTACTTATACCACTACCCTATATCAAAATACCTATGCGTATTGGCTTGCAATAGCACTTGGTCCTCAAAGTGATACAGCAAAAATTCCGCCAAAATGCTACACAGATTCACAACTACAACTTTCTATAACCAGCCACTGAACTCACACCAACTATGAGGTATCTGCTTTCCTGTCTCTGACATCATGTTCTACAAATCTATCCCCAAGCCTCTCTTTGTCTCCCATTCCATTAAATAAATGTAGATCACACTTCCCGGGCAACCATTTGGTTACTTGAAGTTGGACATATGCATTATTAAAGATGCATAGAAAGCAAGGTGGACAAAATGTTTTGGACAAGACAACGTAAACATTATGTTTAACAACAGAAATCCTACTTACGATTTATATCTTATTGAGAATGTAACTTGAGAAAGATTTGCCTGCTACCAAATATTATTAAGTAATAAAAAGCATTGGCATATGTCAGGGTCATCAGGATTCTGTTAATGAGGGGGTCAGCCTTAGGGACCATTTCCTGAAGAAATAAAACTGCAGTGGCTTTGCTGGTCACACTCCTTTTGGAAGGTGCCAACCATTTAATTAATGAGAGCAGGAAATGCCAGGCTATACAAAAAGTGCATCAGGGAGCAGCAGCTCAAGTAGTAAAATGAAGAGCTGGCTCACTAGTACTGATTGAAGAGGGATGTTTTAACAAACAGTAGATTTAGTGGTTGATTTTCCACAAGGCCTGATTACTGGAGAGGATAGAAACAAAATGCTAGAGTAACTCAGCGGGGCAGGCAGCATCTCCAGAGAAAAGGAATAAGCGGCGTTTCAGGTCGGAAACCTTCTTCAGTCGGAAGTAAGGTTCGGACCCAAAGTGTCACTAATGCAATGTTGCTGTTCAAATAACTGAAGTCTTACACCGTGATAAAGGTCTAAAGACTTTATTAATGTTACAGCATTGGTAACTTCATACTTGCACATTTCTCTAATAATGTGAGAACCAGGTAGGGAGGGTTACTGTAAAGCTAGTGGGCGTAACTAAAAGCATAACATGAGTGACACTGATCTACAGTCACCTATTACTTTTCTCCAGAGATGCTGCCTGTCTCACTGAGTTACTCCAGTATTTTGTGTCCATCTTCAGTATAAATCACCATCTGCTGTTCCCTCCTACACTTTACTGGTGAAGATGCAGTGCAATAAGCCAAAGGGTGAAGACTGGTTAGGAAATGTACTTCTAAGACCAAAAAAACAATGAAATCTTATTATGTAAGGAGAACTGTTTAAAAGCAGACTAAACTGTTGCGAAATATCTGCAACAATTATATTATTCATTGTTAATTTCTTCTGGAATATTACCGTTGACGATTAGTGGCGAAGTCCTGTTAGTATTAATACAAGCAGCTCCAGACTAACATTTTTGCCACTGGAAGTATAATCACCACACCACTGTAAAACTACATATCCCAGCTTTTAGTTCCTTCACAAAAAAAGATCTTTTTTTTTTCTCCCCTGTTTGACGCACTGAGAAAGACATTTAAGAAAGTTTTAAATATGTTGCTACAGAGAGAAACCAGGCATTTCTACCTCTGGACTTGGATGTGTTGTTAACATCTGAGTCTATTGTCACATCTAACATTACAGTCCTTATAACCATATAACCATATAACAATTACAGCACGGAGACAGGCCCTCTCGGCCCTTCCAGTCCGTTCCGACCATTTGTTTTCCCCTAGTCCCATCTACCTGCACTCAGACCATACCCCTCCATTCCCTTCACGTCCATATACCTATCCACTTTACTTTTAAATGTTAAAATCGATCCTGCCTCCACCACCTCTGCTGGAAGCTCATTCCACACAGCCACCACCCTCTGAGTAAAGAAGTTCCCCCTCACGTTACCCCTAAACTTCTGTCCCTTAATTCTCATGTCATGCCCTCTTGTTTGAATCTTCCCTACCCTCAATGGGAAAAGCTTATCCACGTCAACTCTGTCTATCCCTTTCATCATTTTAAAGACCTCAATCAAGTCACCCCTTAACCTTCTGCGCTCCAAAGAATAAAGACCCAACTTGTTCAACCTTTCTCTGTAACATAGTTGCTGGAACCCTGGCAACATTCTAGTAAATCTCCTCTGTACTCTCTCTCTCTCTATTTTGTTGACATCCTTCCTATAACTAGGCGACCAAAATTGTACACCATACTCCAGAATTGGTCTTACCAATGCCTTGTACAATTTTAACATTACTTCCCTACTCCTATATTCAATGCTCTGATTTATAAAGGCCAGCACACCAAAGGCTTTCTTTACCACCCTATCTACATGCGATTCCACCTTCAGGGAACTATGCACAGTTATTCCTAGATCCCTCTGTTCCACAGCATTCCTCAATTCCCTACCATTTACCATGTACGTCCTATTTTGATTTGTCCTGCCAAGATGTAGCACTTCACACTTATCAGCATTAAACTCCATCTGCCATCTTTCAGCCCACTTTTCCAAATGGCCCAAATCTCTCTGTAGACTTTGAAAATCTACTTCATTATCCACAACGCCACCTATCTTAGTATCATCTGCATACTTACTTATCCAATTTTCCACCCCATCATCCAGATCATTGATGTACATGACAAACAACAGTGGACCCAACACAGATCCCTGAGGCACCCCACTGGTCACCGGCTTCCAACCCGACAAACAGCCATCCACCATTACTCTCTGACATCTCCCATTCAGCCACTGTTGAATCCATCTTGCTACTCCGCCATTAACACCCAAAGATTGAACCTTCTGAACCAACCTTCCATGGGGAACCTTGTCAAAGGCCTTACTGAAATCCATATAGACAACATCCACTGCTTTACCCTCATCAATTTCCCTAGTTACCGCTTCAAAAAATTCAAGAAGGTTTGTCAAACATGACCTTCCAGGCACAAATCCATGTTGACTGTTCCTGATCAGACCCTGTTTATCCAGATGCTTATATATATTATCTCTAAGTATCCTTTCCATTAATTTGCCCACCACTGACGTCAAACTAATAGGTCTATAATTGCTGGAGAATTATAGCAATTATTCTTTGAACCCTTTTTAAACAATGGAACAACATGCGCAGTACGCCAATCCTCTGGCACTATTCCCGTTTCTAATGACATTTGAAATATTTCTGTCATAGCTCCTGCTATTTCTACACTAACTTCCCTCAATGTCCTAGGGAATATCCTGTCAGGACCTGGAGACTTATCCACCTTTATATTTTTCAAAAGTGTCAGTACTTCCTCCTCTTTGATTCTCATAGTTTCCATAGCTACTCTACTTTTTTCCCTTACCTCACAGAGTTCAATATCCTTCTCCTTGGTGAATACCGAAGAAAAGAAATTGTTCAATATCTCCCCCATCTCTTTTGGCTCTGCAGATAGCTGTCCATTCTGGTTCTCTAATGGTCCAATTTTATCCCTCGTTATCCTTTTGCTATTAATATAGCTGTAGAAACCCTTTGGATTTACTTTCACCTTTCTTGCCAAAGCAACCTCATATCTTCTTTTAGCCTTCCTAATTTCTTTCTTAAGATTCTTTTTACATTCTTTATACTCCTCTAGCACCTCATTTACTCCATGCCTCCTATAATTATTGTAGATATCTCTCTTTTCGAAACAAGTGTCTAATTTCCCTTGAAAACCATGGCTCTTTCCAATTTTTACTATTTCCTTTCAACCTAACAGGGACATAAAGATGCTGTACTCTTACAATTTCCCCTTTAAATGTCATCCATTTCTCTTCTGCATCCTTCCCATGAAACAAAGTGTCCCAATTCACTCCTTTAAAATCCTCACGCATTCCCTCAAAGTTAGCCTTTCTCCAATCAAAAATCTCCACTCTAGGTCCTGTTCTGACTCGCTCCATAATTATATTGAAACTAATGGTATTGTGATCACTGGTCCCGAAGTGCTCACCAACGCATACCTCCGTCACCTGTCCTGCCTCATTTCCTAACAGGAGGTCCAGCACTGCCCCTTCTCTGGTCGGTACCTCTATGTACTGCTGCAAAAAACTATCCTGCACACATTTTACAAACTCCAAACCATCCAGCCCATTTACAGAATGTGTTTCCCAGTCTATTTTTGGGAAATTGAAATCTC
Organism: Okamejei kenojei; assembly: GCA_035221665.1. Taxonomy (NCBI): domain Eukaryota; kingdom Metazoa; phylum Chordata; class Chondrichthyes; order Rajiformes; family Rajidae; genus Okamejei; species Okamejei kenojei. The sequence continues at coordinate 31,674,683 of CM069135.1, read as the reverse complement.
CCACAATCACTACCTTGTGCTTACTACTAATATCTGCTATCTCCTTACATATTTGCTCTTCCAATTCTCGCTCCCCATTTGGTGGTCTATAGTACACCCCTAAAAGTGTTGCTACACCATTCCCACTTCTCAGTTCCACCCAAATAGCCTCCCTAGACGAACCCTCTAATCTATCCTGCCAAAGCACTGCTGTAATATCCTCTCTGACAAGCAATGCAACACCTCCACCTCTGGTCCCTCCAATTCTATCACCCCGGAAGCAACGAAATCCTGGAATATTTAGTTTCCAATCACAGCCCTCCTGCAACCATGTTTCACTGATTGCCACAACATCATATTTCCAGGTGTCAATCCAGGCTCTAAGTTCATCCACCTTACTTACAATGCTCCTAGCATTAAAATATGCACATTTTATAAACCCACCATCCTTTATTCTCTGTCTATTATCTTTTTCATCTTTCTCGCCTAAATTTTGGGTCCGAGTGCTTCCCTTCTCTGCCTCTTTCCCCACACCCTGTCCCAAGCCCCCTCTACCCGAGTCCCTCCCCCCAGCCTTTCTAGTTTAAAGTCTCCCCAGTAGCCTTTGCAAATCTCCCTGCCAGGATATTGGTCCCCTTCGGGTTCAAGTGCAACCCGTCCTCTGCGTACAGATCATGCCTTCCCAAAAGAAGTCCCAGTGATCAAGAAACTTGAATCGCTGCCCACTGCACCAGTCCCTCAGCCACGCATTTAGCCTCCACCTCATTTCATTCCTACTCTCACTGTCACGCGGCACAGGCAGTAATCCTGAAATCGTTACCCTTTTGGTCCTTCTCTTTAACTTTCTCCCCAACTCCCTAAATTCTCCCTTCAGGACCTCGTCACTTTTTCTGCCTATGTCATTGGTACCTATGTGTACCACAACATCAGGCTCCTCTCCCTCCCTTATCAGAATCTTTTGGACACGTTTCTGACACATGCAAGACCCTGGCACCAGGGAGCAAACTACCATCCGGGTCTCCCGACTGCGCCCACAGAATCGCCTATCCGACCCCCTAACTATAGAGTCCCCTATTACAATTGCCCTCCTCTTTTTGCTACCCTTCTGAGCATCAGGGCCGGTCTCTGTGCCGGAGGCCCGGCCGCTGTTGTTGCCCCCAGCTAGGCTGTCCCCTCAAACCCGAGTACCTATTTTCCAGTTGTACGGTCACAGGGGTACTCTCTAGCCCCTGCCTCTGCCCCTTGCCCTTCCTAACCGTGACCCACTTGTCTGCCTCCTGTGGTCTGGGAGTGACTGCCTCCCTGTAGCTCCTCTCTATTACCTCCTCACTCTCCCTGACCAGACGGAGGTCGTCGAGCTGCTGCTCCAGGTTCCTAACACGATCCTTTAGGAGCCCCATCTCGACACAACCTGGCGCAGATGTGTACGTCTGGAGGGCTATCAGATTCCCTGACCTCCCACATCTGACATCCAGAACAGTACACTGCCCTGGCCTTCATACTGCCCCCCCTACACAGCATACAATAGCAACACAATATAAAATCACTACAAACTGCTGGGATCTGACTGTAAATCAGCTGCTATTCCCTAGTCCACTTCCCACCAATCAGCGGCTTCCTCAAAAAAACCCACTTCTCCAAATGGAATGTTATGGATTTTGGTAAGCCTCTGAAAAAACAAGCCCCGCGCTTGATTTTAAACCTTACCGGTCGGGTGTCGCTCCTCCCCCTCCTCCTCTTCCAACGGCTCCTGTGGGCCTCTGAAAGAAAACAAGCCCCGCGCTAGATTTTGAAGCTTACTGGTCGGGTGTCGCTCCTCCCCCTCCTTCTCTTCCAACGGCTCCTGTGGGCCTCTGAAAAAACAAGCCCCGCGCTCGATTTTAAACCTTACCGGTCGGGTGTCGCTCCTCCCCCTCCTCCTCTTCCAACGGCTCCTGTGGGCCTCTGAAAAAACAAGCCCCGCGCTAGATTTTATAGCTTACTGGTCGGGTGTCGCTCCTCCCCCTCCTCCTCTTCCAACGGCTCCTGTGGGCCTCTGAAAAAACAAGCCCCGCGCTAGATTTTAAAGCTTACCGGTCGGGTGTCTCTCCTCCCTCTCCTCCTCCAACGGCTCCTGTGGGCCTTCTCTATACTATTCCTCAGTTCTTTTGTATTCTTATTCATCGGTTCTTTTGTAGTTGGCATTACTTTTTGAATCTCCCTGTGCATTGCTTCATTGACAAGATAAATCATGCATTTAGAGTAAAAAACATGTTTGGATCGATAAATGGCAGCATTCCAAGAGATGTCTAAAACCTTGCTTCTAGGTTTCTTTAAAATGTTTACTTGTAGCACAAACAACAAATTTAACTGTTAAGATATTTACTGCAATTTAATGATCACTTTGTTCCTTATTACTCTAAAACACTGCATTCAATTCTACAAACAAAGCTTTTCCGAATTCTCATTAAACTCTTGACCCCACTTATACAAGGATGTGCAAACATTTCTGCATACGTACAACGCAATTTTGTATGTGGCTGTGTAATGAGGAAAGTTGGATACTGAACCTGTATCCATCTTCAAGAAATCAAAGCTTATTATTGTCCAGATAAAAAGCCAAAGATGCCTTTGAGCTTCAGGCATTGAATATGATATTTATAGGCTGGGGGAATCGTATCTGGATATTTCTTAATTTATGTACTTCAGTTTCTGATTTCTACCTGCAAGACTATTACATCTCTCAAGGATTTATCCATCCTTGCCCAAGGCAACCAATGTATTTGCAGCAGAAGATTTTCATCTTCTTGCCCAGACTACTGACAGTGGGATGATTCCTCATCTGCTAATGATCACTGGAGATGAATACCTTACTATCCATGTAAATAGCTCGTTCTGAGTTTCTCCCCAGTCTAGTTTCAGTCAAAAATCAGAGTCAAGCACTTGCGCAACTAATCTTCATTTTGACAAAACACAATTACAGTTCCCACTACTATACCTAACCACCGCGGATTCGATCCTCGTATCTGCCTTATCAAGCCCTCTAAGCCTCGCTCAAACAGAGACACTCCAGAAGGTCACGCAGTCCAAAGTGTTCTCCCAGAAGATCGAAACCGGACCTCGTGGGAGCGGCCTTTTATAGGTCCCCAAACCTCGAGGGGCCGAAACACATGGGGGTGGTCTCTTTACAGTCCAATAACAGATATTGATTAACCCAGGACATGATAGACATTTCCCCAACCCAATAACTAATACAATGTATTCAAACGGAGCTTCTGAAAGGAAGCAAACATCGTAACATGTGCATTGATGTTCAAGAAATCCAGACAAAGCTCAATACTTCATCCAAACAACATCTAGCAAAGTAAGGTTTTGCAACATTATTTACAATATGTCTGGTTTGCATTCTTCCAATCCATTCCATGCAATTTGCATCTAATTGTCAGGATCTTAGAGATTAGTTAAAACAAATGTAGGTCCCTTGCAGTCAGAAACAGGTGAATTGATCATGGGGAACAAGGACATGGCAGACCAATTGAATAACTAGTTTGGTTCTGTCTTCACTAAGGAAGACATATAATCTGCCGGAAATAACAGGGGACTGGGGGTCAAATAAGGTGGAGGAACGGACTGAAATCCAGGTTAGCCGGGAAGTGGTGTTGGGTAAATTGAATGGATAAACGACCGATAAATCCCCAGGGCCAGATAATCTGCATCCCAGAGTACTCAAGGAAGTAGCCACAAAAATAGTGGATGCATTAGTTATATTTTTCAAAACTCCTTAGATTCTGGAGTAGTTCCTGAGGATTGGAGGGTAGCTAATGTAACCCCACTTTTAAAAAAAATGAGGGAGAGAGAAAACGGGGAGTTACAGACCAGTTAGTCTAACATCGGTAGTGGGGAAACTGCTAGAATGAGTTATTAAAGATGGGATAGCAGCACATTTGGAAAGTGGTGAAATCATTGGACAAAATCAGCATGGATTTACGAAAGGTAAATCATGTCGGACAAATCTTATAGAATTTTTCAAGGATGTAACTAGTAGAGTGGATAAGGGAGAACCAGTGGATGTGTTATATCTAGATTTTCAGAAGGCTTTCGAGAAGGTCCCAGATAAGAGATTAGTATACAAACTTACAGCACACGGTATTGGGGGTTCGGTATTGATGTGGATAGAGAACTGGCTGGCAGGCAGGAAGCAAAGGGTAGGAGTAAACGGGTTCTTTTCAGAATGACAGGCAGTGACTAGTGGGGTACCGCAAGGTGCTGGGACCCCAGCTATTTACAATATATATTAATGATTTGGACGAGGGAATTGAATGCAACATCTCCAAGTTTGCGGATGACACTATGCTGGGGGGTAGTGTTAGGTGTGAGGAGGATGCTAGGAGCCTGCAAGGTGACTTGGATAGGCTGGGTGAGTGGGCAAATGCATGGCAGATGCAGTATAATGTGGATAAATGTGAGGTTATCCACTTTGGTGGGAAAAACAGGAGGGTAGACTATTATCTGAATGGTGGCAAATTAGGAAAAGGGAAGATGCAACGAGACCTGGGTGCCATGGTACACCAATCATTGAAAGTAGGCATGCAGGTGCAGCAGGCAGCGAATGGTATGTTAGCATTCATAGCAAAAGGATTTGAGTATAGGAGCAGGGAGGTTCTACTGCAGTTGTACAGGGTTTTGGTGAGACCACACCTGGAGTATTGCATACAGCTGTGAAAGACATTCTTGCCATAGAGGGGGTACAGAGAAGGTTCACCAGACTGATTCCTGGGATGTCAGGACTTTCATATGAGTATTGGCTTGTACTTGCTAGAATTTAGAAGACTGAGGGGGGAACTTATAGAAACTTACAAAGTTCTTAAGGGGTTGGGCAGGCTAGATGCAGGACGATTGTACCCAATGTTGGGAGGTCCAGATCAAGGGGTCACAGTCTAAGGATAAGGGGGAATTCCTTTAGGACCGAGATGAAGAAAACATTTTTCACACAGAGAGTGGCGAGTCTCTGGAATTCTCTGCCACAGAAGGTAGTTGAGGCCTGTTCATTGGCTGTATTTAAGAGGGAGTTAGATGTGGCCCTTGTGGCTAAAAGGATCAGGGGGTATGGAGAGAAGGCAGGTACAGGATACTGAGTTGGATGATCAGCCATGATCATATTCAATGGCGGTGCAGGCTCGTAGGGCCGAATGGCCTACTCCTGCACCTATTTTCTATGTTTCTATGATCTGCAGATGTTCCATTCTCCTCCTGCAGCTCTTATCTACGCACTAGACAGACTGGTACCATTCTGCAGCTTGTCCCATTTCTACAGAAGGCACATTTAAATTGACCAAATGGCCTAGCAGCCCAGAAGCATTTACTCAATGTTAGTGTCCTGGCCTCTCCAATTTGGCCAGAATTAACATTTATACCATATATGCATTTAAATATTTTTTTCTTGTTTGCAAAGAATGGTGGCCCTATAAATTCCATGGGAGTAATTATCTATACACCACACAGTAACATCCATTATATCCATATAATTAAATGTCTAAACTTGACCACTTCCTGTTTGCACTGTATGTTGATTTTAGAAAAAACGCTTCCACTTACGGCTGTGATTTTTGGCCATCTTACTGAGAGTCCCCCTCCAGTTGTCAGGGCAAGAGGATTTTTCCCATCGATGAAAAATAAAATAACCCTAGATTCACTAAGGAGGACACAAACAATCTTCCTGATATAGTAGTGGCCAGTGTATCTGGGGTGATGGAGGAACTGAAGGAAATCCACTTTAGGCAGGAAATGGTGTTGGGTAGACTGATGGTAGGCTGATTAAATCCCCAGGGAATTATGGTCTGCATCCCAGGGTACTTAAGGGAGTGGCTCTAGAAATTGTGGATGCATTGGTGATAATTTTCCAATGTTCTATAGACTCAGGATCAGTTCCTGTGGATTGGAGGGTAGCTAATGTTATCCCACTTTTTAAGAAAGGCGGGAGAGAGAAAACAGGGAATTATAGACGTTAGCCTGACATCGGTGGTGGGGAAGATGCTGGTGTCAATTATAAAAGATGAAATAGCCGCACATTTCAGGATAGCAGTAACAGGATCGGTCCGAGTCAGCATGGATTTACGAAGGGGAAATCTTGCTTGACTAATCTTCTGGGATTTTTTGAAGATGTAACTAGGAAAATGGACAAGGGAGAGCCAGTGGATGTAGTGTACCTGGACTTTCAGAAAGCATTTGATAAGGTCCCACATAGGAGATTAGTCGGCAAAATTAGGGCACGTGGTATTGGGGGTAGAGTGTGACATGGATAGAGAAGTGGTTTGCAGACAGGAAACAAAGAGTAGGGATTAACGGGTCCCTTTCAGATTGGCAGGCAGTGACTAGTGGGGTATCGCAAGGCTCGGTGCTGGGACCGCAGCTATTTACAATATATACCAATGATTTGGATGAAGCGATTCAAAGTAACAGTAGCAAATTTGCAGATGGCACAAAGCTGGGTGGCAGTGTGAACTGCGAGGAGGATTCTATTAGAATGCAGGGCGACTTGGACAGGTTGGGGAAGTGGGCAGATGCATGGCAGATGAAGTTTAATGTGAATAAATGTGAGGTTATCCACTTTGGTAGCAAAAACAGGAAGGCAGATTACTATCGAAATGGTGTCAAGTTGGGAAAAGGGGAAGTACAACGGGATCTGGGGGTCCTTGTTCATCAGTCTATGAAAGTAAGCATGCAGGTACAGCAGGTAGTGAAGAAAGCAAATGGCCTTTATAACAAGAGTCGTCGAGTATAGGAGCAAAGGGGTCCTTCTGAGATAACACCTGGAGTATTGTGTGCAGTTTTGTTCCCATAATTTGAGGAAGGACATTCTTGCTATTGAGGGAGTTTACAAGGTTAATTCCCGGGATGGCGGTACTGTCATATGCCGCGAGAATAGAGCAGCTGAGCTTGTACACTCTGGAGTTTAGAAGGATGAGAGGGAATCTTATTTAAACATATAAGATTGTTTAGCATTTGGACACGCTAGAGGCAGGAAACATGTTCCCGATGTTGGGGGAGTCCAGAACCACAAGCCACTGTTTAAGAATAAGGGGCAAGCCATTTAGAACGGAGAGGAGGAAACACCTTTTCTCACAGAGAGTTGTGAGTCTGCTGAATTCTCTGCCTCAGAGGGCGGTGGAGGCAAGTTCTCTGGATGCTTTCGAGAGCGAGCTAGATAGGGCTCAAAGAGAGCGGAGTCAGGGGATATGGGGAGAAGGCAGGAACGGGGTACTGATTGGGGATGATCAGCCATGATCACATTGAATGGTGCTGGCTCAAAGGGTCGAATGGCCTACTCCTGCACCTATTGTCTATTGACTTGACGTGGATTGACTCGACTTGAAATTGATTGTTGGCCCTGCTCTCACTGTGCTTGACTTGACTTGACCCACAACACCCATGCTAGCGCTCCAGAAAGCACCCCCCCCCCCCCCCCCCCACGGTTCCCAATGGTGGAAGGTCAAGAATAAAGGTGAGTGGCAGAGAACCTAAAAGGTGACCCCAATAAATTATTTATCCTCTGAATGGCTAGGAGCTGAAATGAAAGTAGCAAAGACAAGCATAATCAGAGCTTTCAATAGGAAGCTGGATGAGCTTCCAACAGGATATAATTTGCAGGGATATCAAGTGAAGCAGAGCAGTGTGAGAAGTCGATTGTTGTTATGGAGAGCAGGTTTAGATTCAATGTCCATCTTCCCTGCTGCAACTATTCTGTCCTTTGGGTCAGGCTTGGCTATATGCACAATATGGTATTAAATTGCAAGTTGTAAAGATGACATTATGCATTCTTTGTATAATATGCCTTTGCGGATGCTGAAAAATTCTTAGACCAGTCTGGTTTTAGTTCATTTTTTTAAACTAAATCAATGCCAACACTGAAACCCTGAAATAGATTTCAAGTTCAGTTTTACCTAATTGGAGCTTAACTCACAAAACATCGCCAGTTTTCACTCACTTAGATTCTGACCCAGAGATAACAAAATGGATGGAGAGCAATTTGATGCTACTATGGTGACGATCATATCTTGGAAGACATGGACTTGAGCCTTCATAACAAGTCCAATTGGAAGTGTTTAGAATTTGCTTTGCTCAAGCTGAATCTAACTAGCAAATGTTGATAATCCTATTAACTTGCCTAGATACACTTTAAGGACGGACAAGCAGAGTGGAGGTAACATCAAGATAAAAAGTCACATTAATATATGGTTGCAGACTTTGGAATTTATAGTTCACCAGGTAGACTGGATAAGATAGAGCTGTTCTGTGAGAGCAGATGAGGCTAAATATCATGAGTACGCAGACTGAAGATGAGTATCAATAGAACCAGGGCTGACAAATGGAAATCTCAATAAGCCATGAGAATTAGAATTTAATACCATAGAGGATACATGGAACAGGTTCAACAATAGCCTGTGATACAGGAACTTGTTAGATATTTGGAGGAAGGAAACACCGGGTGGCGTCAGCAATGGCTACCTCGCCAACAGTCTCTCTGTCCCTTCCTCTGTGTTGTTTTTTTAAAGCATGTTAAATGTATGTTTTTAGCGTTCTTTAGCTTGTATTATGTGGGGGGTTGGGTTGGGGGAACCTTTTTTACAATTTCTTACCTCGACGGAGATGCAATTTTTTTCCGTGTCGTATCTCCGTCAGCACTGCAGCCTAACATTATGGAGCTGGAGGCCTCTGCTGGAGACAGACTTCGGGAGCTCCAGCCACAGTAGCCTGCTGGACTTGCCATCATGGATCCCTTTGCCAGGGATCGACCTCTGAGCTCCTATGGCGGGAGCGGACTTAACATCGTTGAGCTTGCTGTCGCCAGGTTGGAGACGACTTCCGTAGCTCCAACCGCAGGAGCTTCGATCGCTCTGACATGGGAACTTCAATCGCCCCGACGCGGGGGCTTCGACTGCTGGCTGCGGGAGATTTGTTCGCCCCGACTGCAGATGGTTCGACTGCCCCGACCGCCGGAGAAAAATGAGGGAAGATTAGACTTTATTGCCTTCCATCACAGTGAGGAATGTGGGAAATTCGCTGTGGTTGATGTTTATGTTAACTTTTATGTAGTTGGTCTTGTTGCTTTATTTTTTTTTTTTTAAGTATGGCTGTATGGTAATACGAATATCACTGTACCTTATTTGGTACATGTGACAATAAAAGACCTTTGAAACATTTGAAGTGTAGAGTAAAGGGCTGGGCAGTGAGAGTACTTTGGTTGCTATCTGAAAGAATCACTGGAGGTCTGATGGGCTGGTTGGCTCAGTTCTGCTTTATATTGTGTTATGATTCTTTCGACAGAACTAGACTAAGTAGAACCCATTGGGTCCCAGGTTCACACAGGAGGGCTGGTCGCACAAAGCAATATTCCACCTCTCCACCAATTCCAATATTGGTGGCCAGTGGGGGAGGGGCTTTCAGGAGCGCCAGCATTGGTGTTGTGGGTCAAGTCAAGTCAAGCACAGTGAGTGCAGGGCCAACAATCCATTTCAAGTCAAGTCAATCTACTTCGTCAATCCAATTCAATTCAAGTCAATCCACGACAATTCAAGTCAAGTCAATCCATTTCAAGGGCAGGCCAATCAACTCATTGCATTGTCATTTCATTTCCATTGTGCATTGCAGTTTCAAACACAGGCAGGGCAGGCCAAACAATTCATGGCATTGTCATTAAGGGCTAACAAATCATTTATTGCAAGTACATTGCAGACTCACAGTTCAGTTGATTCACAGCTTAGAATCACAGTTGTGGCCTCTCCCTCGCGATCTTCCAGACTCACTGACTCATGTCCAGGCATCCGGGGTTTTATTGTCATGCCCCCCCCCAGAATGGTTGTTTCCTTCATCATGACGATTGACAGGTGAGAGGACCAATCAGCTGATCCCAAGATTCTTTAAACACTCAAAACTTTTTTTATTTTTCATCGATCGGAAAAATTCTCAGGGCTGCCTCAGCGGGAGGAGAATTGCGAGTAAGATAGCCAAAAATCATAGCGATATAGGGTAGCGTTTTTTTCTAAAATCAATATACAACCCAGACAGGAAGTGGTCAAGATGAGACTTTTAGTTATATAGATAGATATCTCAGTACAAGATCCAACCAACTACTTTACTGTGTAAAATTCACCTAAATTGATGCACGATGATTATATGCAAAAGAACTAGAACTGAAAGATCACTGCAGTAAAATAGATTAACTGTTCCTTTTAAAAAGGTCAAGCAAAATTCCTGCCCTGAAAAATGACTGCATGGGTCTGATTTTCCAGAAAACCATCCAGATCATTAACAGCCGATTCTTAGTTACTTCTGTGACCAAAAAGATGAAAAATTCTGGAATACATCTCTTCAAATTCTGAAAGCATTACAGGTGTATTGGTTTGTACTGCATATGATTCTTTTTTTTTGGTTTATCAAGTGAAAATGTTATGTTATGCCGACAATGTTTGTTTAGGGTAAGAGGTCAAATATTACTGGTCACATGTGTGCAGCACACGGAAGCATTTTACAAACTCTGAACTTTAGAAAACTAGAATATTCATATCTATAGCAAACACGCTTTATAGTTCTCTTGCTAGGAAAATAGCAATAAGATTAATCTTACAATTTTTAATGTATTATTTCGTGATGACATCTGGTCACGTGTGTGCCATTTTGGTTCACTTTGCAAAGAATGGGCCAACATATACTGCAAATATACTCAACTCAATACCTTTAAATGAAATAAAGGTAAATACAATTAATTTTACAGTAATTTCAGACCATAATCATTTTGCAGAAGACGAACGCAAATACTGCTCTGATGAGTGTTTTCATATTGGTCATAAATGTATCTTCTGGTCTTTTCTTGTAATAGCTAATCTATGCACAGAAAATTCTGCTGAAATTCACGTAATTAATCATAATGATTTTTCATTTTCACTTTAACATTTCCTTTTTTTTGCTCTCAGACTCAAATCACCCATTCACATGCCATCACTGGAGGTACTACCACATATTCTTACTCCTATCTCTATCTACTGGATTATTCAATTCTCATACTTTAATATTACTCTGCACCGGGGGCGGAAATCCCGGGGGGGGGAGGGGGGGGAAACATGTCCCCTCCATGTTTTGAAAGGTGGGGGACAAGCCCCCCCATGTTTTGTAATCCGGATTCAGTGGGGGTGGGACTAGTGATCGAGGGCGCTGATTGGCAATTGGGGGGGGGGGGGGCGGAACATGATGAGTCAGTGCGAAGATTGGAGGAGGGAGGTGTCGGTCAGAGGCCGAAGTAGAGGGGTGGGGCAGAGGATAGAGCTTGAATCGGCCTGTTCGCGGGGCCTTTAATCGCCAGGCCCTCCCATCGCCCCACGGTCAAATTCCTGCATCGAGGCACCCGATGTTGAAGCCCCCGCCGGGCGATGGAAGATCCTACGGCCGGTTATAAGCCACGGCGGGCGAAGAAAGGCCCCGCGAACGGGCCGATTGAAGCTCCACGATTTGGGGCGGATGATACTGCTGTTGCTGGTGTTCGGAGTCGGTCACCAACCAGGTCAGCTCCTGATGTTACCATCCATAGGGCCCATGGCCGAAGTCTCGCGTGCGTGCTTCCGCCGAGACCGTGTTCCCCCCCTCCATGTTTTGATATCGATTTCCGCCCCTGCTTTGCACCACAATCTTGCTGCATCCTGTCTTTTGCACATGTTGCTGTATTTGTGTTATTACTGTATATATACACCATTTACACTATCTCTACATGAACAAGGAATTTTAATTAAAATTTAACAATCCAAAACATTACCTTGACTAACCGGCTGAGTGTTTTCCACTATCCTGTTTGAGTTACAGCATTTTTTTTATCTTTGGTGAACGAAACATATCTCAATATTGAAGCTAGTCTGTTGGTAATGTGCTCCACAGTCAAATGAGGGACATCCAGAAATATTGACTTTTCAAGTGTAACAAAGATCAAATCCCCAAACCAAATGTACATTCTCTACTGTACTAATATGAATCTTTACTCTGCACACTATATCTGACCACAGAGAGGCTGAAACCAAAATGAAAATATTTGCGGGACTGGGCAGGCCTACAAAATAGGAGCACATTTACCTAGAAACTGATTTGAGGTTCACTCATCATCTAATCCTTGAGACTTTAACCATATAACAATTACAGCACGGAAACAGGCCCTCTCGGCCCTTCCAGTCCGTGCCGACCATTTGTTTTCCCCTAGTCCCATCTACCTGCACTCAGACCATACCCCTCCATTCCCTTCACGTCCATATACCTATCCACTTTACACTTAAATGTTAAAATCGATCCTGCCTCCACCACTTCTGCTGGAAGCTGATTCCACACAGCCACCACCCTCTGAGTAAAGAGGTTCCCCCTCACGTTACCCCGAAACCTCTGTCCCTTAATTCTCATGTCATGCCCTCTTGTTTGAATCTTCCCTACCCTCAATGGGAAAAACGTATCCACGTCAACTCTGTCTATCCCTTTCATCATTTTAAAGACCTCAATCAAGTCCCCCCTTAACCTTCTGCGCTCCAAAGAATAAAGACCTAACTTGTTCAACCTTTCTCTGTAACATAGTTGATGGAACCCTGGCAACATTCTAGTAAATCTCCTCTGTACTTTCTCTATTTTGCTGACATCCTTCCTATAATTAGGCGACCAAAATTCACCAGAATTGGTCTTACCAATGCCTTGTACAATTTTAACATTACTTCCCTACACCTATATTCAATGCTCCGATTTATAAAGGCCAGCACACCAAAGGCTTTCTTTACCACCCTATCTACATGCGATTCCACCTTCAGGGAACTATGCACAGTTATTCCTAGATCCCTCTGTTCCACAGTATTCCTCAATTCCCTACCATTTACCATGTACGTCCTATTTTGATTTGTCCTGCCAAGATGTAGCACTTCACACTTATCAGCATTAAACTCCATCTGCCATCTTTCAGCCCACTTATCCAAATGGCCCAAATCTCTCTGTAGACTTTGAAAATCTACTTCATTATCCACAACACCACCTATCTTAGTATCATCTGCATACTTACTTATCCAATTTTCCACCCCATCATCCAGATCATTGATGTACATGACAAACAACAGTGGACCCAACACAGATCCCTGAGGCACCCCACTGGTCACCGGCTTCCAACCTGACAAACAGCCATCCACCATTACTCTCTGACATCTCCCATTCAGCCACTGTTGAATCCATCTTGCTACTCCGCCATTAACACCCAAAGATTGAACCTTCTTAACCAACCTTCCATGGGGAACCTTGTCAAAGGCCTTACTAAAATCCATATAGACAACATCCACTGCTTTACACTCATCAATTTCCCTAGTTACCGCTTCAAAAAAATTCAAGAAGGTTTGTCAAACATGACCTTCCAGGCACAAATCCATGTTGACTGTTCCTGATCAGACCCTGTTTATCCAGATGCTTATATATATTATCTCTAAGTATCCTTTCCATTAATTTGCCCACCACTGACGTCAAACTAATAGGTCTATAATTGCTAGGTTTAATCTTTGAACCCTTTTTAAACAATGGAACAACATGCGCAGTACGCCAATCCTCCGGCACTATTCCCGTTTCTAATGACATTTGAAATATTTCTGTCATAGCTCCTGCTATTTCTACACTAACTTCCCTCAATGTCCTAGGGAATATCCTGTCAGGACCTGGAGACTTATCCAATTTTATATTTTTCAAAAGTGTCAGTACTTCCTCCTCTTTGAATCTCATAGTTTCCATAGCTACTCTACTCTTTCCCCTTAACTCACCGAGTTCAATATCCTTCTCCTTGGTGAATACCGAAGAAAATAAATTGTTCAATATCTCCCCCATCTCTTTTGGCTCTGCAGATAGCTGTCCATTCTGGTTCTCTAATGGTCCAATTTTATCTCTCGTTATCCTTTTGCTATTAATATAGCTGTAGAAACCCTTTGCGTTTACTTTCACCTTTCTTGCCAAAGCAACCTCATATCTTCTTTTAGCCTTCCTAATTTCTTTCTTAAGATTCTTTTTACATTCTTTATACTCCTCTAGCACCTCATTTACTCCATGCCTCCTATAATTATTGTATATATCTCTCTTTTTTCAAAACAAGTGTCCAATTTCCCTTGAAAACCATGGCTCTTTCCAATTTTTACTATTTCCTTTCAACCTAACAGGGACATAAAGATTATGTACTCTTACAATTTCCCCTTTAAATGTCCTCCATTTCTCTTCTACATCCTTCCCATGAAACAAAGTGTCCCAATTCACTCCTTTAAAATCCTCACGCATTCCCTCAAAGTTAGCCTTTCTCCAATCAAAAATCTCTACCCTAGGTCCAGTTCTGACTTTCTCCATAATTATATTGAAACTAATGGTATTGTGATCACTGGTCCAGAAGTGCTCACCAACGCATACCTCCGTCACCTGACCTGCCTCATTTCCTAACAGGAGATCCAGCACTGCCCCTTCTCTGGTCGATACCTCTATGTACTGCTGCAAAAAACTATCTTGCACACATTTTACAAACTCCAAACCATCCAGCCCATTTACAGAATGTGTTTCCCAGTCTATTTTTGGAAAATTGAAATCTCCCACAATCACTACCTTGTGCTTACCACTAATATCTGCTATCTCCTTACATATTTGCTCTTCCAATTTACGCTCCCCATTTGGCGGTCTATAATACACCCCTAAAAGTGTTGCTACACCGTTCCCACTTCTCAGTTCCACCCAAATAGCCTCCCTAGACGAGCACTCTAATCTATCCTGCCAAAGCACTGCTGTAATATCTTCTCTGACAAGCAATGCAACACCTCCCCCTCTGGTCCGTCCAATTCTATCACACCTGAAGCAACGAAATCCTGGAATATTTAGTTTCCAATCACAGCCCTCCTGCAACCATGTTTCACTGATTGCCACAACATCATATTTCCAGGTGTCAATCCAGGCTCTTACTGACTTACAATGCTCCTAGCATTAAAATATACACATTTTAGAGCCAATGGAGAAATTAAATGTTGGATGTTAAAACACACATGCCAATGAACCATCTTGTTGGTTGTTCGTAACTCTGGGTATAAGGAAAAAGCAAATAATTTTGAATTGCAACTTTCAAAATCGACAAGTCCTTTTAAATGTTTTATATTTAAAATCTGTGCACCACAAAGATCTGAGATTGCAGGATTTGACCAATTAACTGTAATTAAATAACCCACCCAATGGGTCCACCAACAGTTAAAACAATTAATTGCTAATGCCAAGCTCCAAATTTCAGCGAAAACAAGATATTTCTGTTTTCCCAATTGAATGCTAAGATTTGGGATTAAATGATAATGATATTGTCTACTGCTGATGGTAGTTTCTGCTGAAAATATGTTTTGCTGATGAAACACATGCATGGCAATTGTATTTTTGCCCACTGATTAAATTACCCGAGAAACAAGGAAAGCATCTTTGGTTCCTTGTTTCTCCATTTCTCATATCATCCATCTGTTTTACAGAAATTCTGTATGGTTTAAGCTATTCTGCCAAGGCATTATAGTTTACCCAAATCCAGTTGAGCAAAATTTTCAGATACTTTAAAATTTGTTTCCATATTTATATTATCTATATTGCTAATAGTCTGATCTTGACCGCTTTTGGCTCACTGTGCTGTGATTTCCGAGAGAACGCCGCCGTCTTTTTTGGCCACGTTGCTCAGAGCCCCACTCTGCCTTCCTCTGCCGGAGGGTTTTTCCCACCGTTGAAAAATTAGAGATATATTAATGTTTTTATTTAATTTGCCATTCTCTCTGCTGCCCCTGCTGGTGGGAGGGGAGGGACTATAAAACCCAGAAGTGGTGTGTCTCACTCGGTCTCTGCAAGATGGAGGAAGCCAGAGGGTCACATCTCTGAGTTTGAATGACACTGAACAATTGTCTACTTAACTGTGAGTGCCCTTAATGTGGTTTGAAAATGATAATATGGTTGGTTTGAAGTAAAAAGGCATAGCCTGCAAATGGTTGTTTGGGTTGAAGTAAAAAGGCACTGCTGCAAATGGTGGTTTGGGTGCTTTGGGTTGAAGGTCAAAGGCACTACTGCAAATGGTGGTTTGGGTTAAAGTTAAAAGGCACTACTGCAAATGGTGGTTTGGGTGAGTTCTGTTTGCACTGTATATTGATTTTAGATAAAACACTACCACTTACGGCTGTGATTTTTGGCAATCTTACTCAGTCCCCCTCCACTCAGCAGGTGCAGAGGATTCTTCCCATCAATGAAACATAAGTGTTATTAGTGTTTAATAAATGTTGAGAATCTCTCTCCAGTCAATCACGCCATGAAGGCCACACCTTTTCCGGTGGGAGGGGTTATAAAACCCAAAAGTGTGCACGTGTCTCAGTCTCTGCATGATGGGGGAGGGAGAGGTCACGACTCTGTCTGAGCTGTGGATCAACTGAACACACTGAATGTCAACTGAACCGAGTTTGGTGTTTTGTGTAGTTTTATGGTGGTTTCACCCTGCTTGAAATGCTATGAAACTGCATTTGAAGGTGGTGGCCTTGCACCCTGCATGAAATGGTATGAAACTGCAATTGAATGTGGTGGCGTTACACCCTGCATGAAATGGTATGAAGCTGCATTTGAATTTGGTGGCCTTGCACCCTGCTTGAAATATTAGGAACATGGATTTGAATTTGGTGGCCTTGTACCCTGCTTGAAATGGAATTTCAAGGAATAGCCATGAGTCAACTGTCAGCCCACCAGCCGTGAGCGAGCTGCAAGCACATCAGGCTTGTGGGACTGAGCTGCCACCCCAAGAACCCATACCAGCGCTCCAGAAAGCCCCCCCACGGGCCACCAATATTGGAATTGGTGGAGAGGTGGAATATTGCACCAGGGGACCAGCCCTCCCGTGTGAACATGGGACCCAACGGGTCCCACTTAGTCTAGTATACCATAAATATTTTGTTTAGATTGTTCATGTTTGAATCATTTGCTTACTCAGCTTTATTGCCCTTCCACAAAGAACTTGCAGGATATTTATTACACTTGATAATCTGTTATATTCAAATGTATAAATAGCTTCTAATTGATTCAAAAGATTAACTCAAATGTTAACTGCTAACTTATGTCCTTTAATATCACTGCTTTCAACACCACTCATTCCACCAATATAAATCTATGAAATTAATGCACACATGCAAAAGATCCAAACTTTATACCATTACTGGCACCAATATAACACATAGTATGCAGAAATCATAAAATGGCCAAAATATTAATTATTTGATCGAAATCGCTGATGGCTCTCTTTATAAACACTGACATTTGATTTCATTCTTTAGCAGGAAAAGGACATGCTGCTTATTCTTCCAGAAATCTACAGATTAAGAAAATTCTCTTTTTTTTAAAAAAAGCAACTATTTGCACAATGGTACAAAAGATCAGAAAAGTACAATCCGAATAAATGTGCAATTATTCCAACAAATCACAATAAAGTGACCCGATAAATTAGAATTGAATTAGCACTTACCTGGCAAAGAAAGTAAGAAATAATGGAAAAGAGCAGGTGACAATTACAAAATTAAGTATACATTTACAGATTTACATTTAACGACCTGTAATTGGAGGCAATGAGGTGAATAATTAACTGAAGTGTAGCAAAGCCATTTTCCTTTTTCTGACGAAGATAGACACAAAATGCTGGAGTAACTCAGCTGGACAGGCAGCATCTCTAGAGAGAAGGAAGGGTGACTTTTCCCATATTCAGACAGGGTAGGGATAGGGAAATGAATTCTCGACCAGAAACGTCCCATTCCTTCTCTCCAGAGATGCTGCCTGTCCCGCTGAGTTACTCCAGCATTTTGTGTCTACCTTCAATTTAAACCAGCTGAAGGCTGAAAATGCAGCTTCACTCAATCTGATGTACAATATAATTTTTGAAATTTCAAGATGTTGATAAAATAAAAAAATAAATTTCCCCCCCAAATTTAACCAAATGCAGTCAATATTAGTTGCATTGCTGCAGTATATTACTCGGGTTATTACTGCTTACTGTGATACTCAGCCAAACCAACCCTATCCATCAAAGCTGGTTGATGTTCATCCACGAGTTCACAGAATGTTTAGGTGCAATTGTTGATGAGTTTGACATGAATAAAATGTACACTTGCTCAGTCATTGTCTGAAGATCATCTCTCAATGCAATGGAGCCATTATATCAGAATATTGCCTTGCACTCATTTGAGAACCCGAGAGACTCCTGATCCAATTATCTCTTTCACACTCCCTTCATGGAGGGCTGCCATGTACTTAACTTTAGCTTTTGGATATTCCGTTATTTAGATTTTGTCGCACTACTTCAGATTGTACTACAATCTTTGCACTATACTGCTATTTTTTAACTTGTTTATCATTACTATATGTATCCTGTTTACCCTGTGGGCCTCATGCGAACAAAGAGTTTCATGCAACCTGGTATAAGTGATGATAAGTTAATCTGAAATGGCTGACTTCTGTTCCTAAATTTGAAGTAAACCATATAAAGAAGGTACTAACTATCAATGACTCTTACAGAAAAAACAAGGGGAAATGAATCTTTAATTAGTGGTTCACACTAAAATGGATTTTTAGAATATCAGTTGTCTATTGCACTCACTTGTCAATTGTCTTAAAGTGAATTGAATGTCAGGAAGTACAAGTATTTAATACTTGAATGCTTATTGAGTATTATCGATTAAAGGTGAATTTCTGCTCTACATTTAAGATTAATAATAAAACCATAGATATAATCTACTACAGTTCCAAATAGTCAATACACCGTGCAATTCCAGTCTCTCATTTAATCTTGGTTTGAGGTAACAGACATTGTCTATGAATGTTTATTGAAAGGGAGGAAAATCATCCATACATAATCATTGTAGTCATTAAGATGTAACATCTCATTTAAATTAACTCTGATTAAATTACCAACTACTAGGACATCAGCCAATAGCCGCTTGCATTTTGGACAAGAAATTGACAAAGTTTCACACTGAATCAGAGTATAAAGTGCCTGTCAATTAATCTGGGAGGAAGTTGCCTCATTTGGAAGATTGTAGTGCCTCAATAAGTGTAGTTTAAGATTTGATGAGGATATAGTGTTGGTTGAACCACAGTTGATGGGTGTTCACTCTGTTCATTAATTCCATTTGTGTTATTTCACCTCTAATACAATTAGCATAATATATTCCAGCACATCGAAAATTAGTTCTCAACACAAACAAAATATGCCTTCAATTAAATCCAACAAATTATAATTGGATACAGAATTGATCATCAACAGAACAAGAACCGGAGGTTGACAAATGTCCTCTTCTAGAAAGTTTGAAGAAAGAAGACTGGTAGGCAATTATAAAATTTGAAATACAAGCCACAAGTTCAATGAAAATATGAAGAAATTATAGTGTAAACATCAGCATTGACATTAAGTTGATACTTGCAGCATACATGTACATAATAAAGGCCCACATGAATACTAACACACATTATAAATGCCAATATCCTTTAGAACATCAAGATAAATAACACTGCATTACACTTGTTAGTATCAAAGATTTTTTCAATATCAATCATTAAAGAAATGGCTTAATTTAAAAATGGAACGTTTTAATCAAAACACAAAATAGAACAGAATATCTTACTAACATCCATCAAAGTGAAATAATCACACTACAAACCAACATTAAAATAATTCCTAAATTTGACAATGGAAACTTGCATTTGGGTGAGACAAAACAACCTGCATGAAAAATAAAGACCTTTCATTCCCCATGACATGACACTGTTTAAATAGCCTCCAAATGCTCACATAACATTGCTGAGCTGAAAAAGTGCACTCACAACGTGCAAAATCCATTCACACTTCAACTTACTGCAACTTCCAATTCGCTCAGATCCATGTGCAATCTTGATAAATGTCATCAATAGCATGTGGAGTGTGTTTGGGGGTCTTCCACAAATCTGGGTGGTATTCTCAGTTGGGTGGACTGCAGAACACAAAGTAACAGTGAGAGGCTTATAAAGCAGAGGAGATAGTATATTTAGCAAAAAACAACATACACCAGAATAATAATGGAATCAATGCATACATCAGTACCCTTCTAAAAATGTTAGTATATTCTCCAAGTAAGCCATATTTCAAAGGTTTTTCTGTTATCAAAAGTGGAGAATTCATTTTTAATGAAGGCTTCCTGGAGCTCCTAGTGGCCAACAATTTTAACTCATCTTCCCATTTCCATACCAACTGTTCTGCATTTGGCCGCCTCCATTGTTGGAGTGCACTAACACGCAAATTGGAGGACCAACCTCCCATACTCTAGAGAGTAGCTCACAAACAAAATGCTATGAACTTTGAATTCTCCAATTTCAAGTAACAATCCCTTACCAAGTCTTTCTTTCGGATGCACACTCCCCCCATAGATATTTCCCACCATCTCCAACCACCCTGCTTTTTCCTCATCCTTACACTCATCTCTCATCCCCAAGTCCCATATTTCTCTTTTATCCCTCCTCATTCCTCTCCCCTTCTACTCATAATCCCTCCTTTTGACTACATTTTACTCCTCCTCTCTTTTAGCTGACCCTCGTTTGGCTCCTTTCCAATTCTTGCCTTTTACCACTTAGTCCACTCATCTCCCAATCACTCCCTCACCTGCACCCACATATCACTTGCCAGACTTTGCCCCACCCCTACCTCTCATTTCCATCTTTCTCTCGCCTATTCCATTTAATCTGAAAAAGGGTCCTGAACCAAAACATCATCTATTCCGCAAGTCCACATCTGACATGTCGGAGAAAAAGATTTAAAGTGATGGAGTAATTCAGTGGGTCAAGCAGCAAGTCTGGAGAATATTGATAGGCGATGTTTCAGATCAGAACCTTTCAGTTTACAGCAACACCAATCCATATTCTCCAGAGATGCAGCCTGACCCGGTGAGTTACTTTAGAACTTTGTGTCTTTTTTTGTAAATTAGCATCTGCAGATCCTTGTATTTGATACGTTGGAATCTTTCAAAGGCCTGCTGGTTGAAATGCAGGACCGGCATGTTTAAGAAAAAAGGAGAGATAAGGATGGAACAGCAAGGGAACCTTTGATGATCAAAGAGGTGGAAGGATTAAGAGGGCGGAACTAGACAACAGCTTTGAGGAAGAAAGAGGAAAGACCTCATCAAAGCGATTAAAAGGGGACAATAAGAGCGATGAAATGGCTTTGGTAAGTCAAATCAAAGAGAATCCCAAACACTTGGATACCCATATTAAAAATGAGAATTACCAAGGAGAAGAGTGCCACTCAAGGACAATGGAGGAAAGGAGGGAATTTGCGTTTGGCACCTGTGGATGTAGGCGAGGTACTAATATTTGCATCTGTTTTCTCAAACGAGAAAGACATGGAGGATTTATAAGGACAATATCAATGAGCCAGGGCAATTTAACATCAGGAAGGTGGTGGTGTTGGGACTCTTGAAGTTGTGTAAATCCCCAAAGCCTGGAAGGATCTATCTCAGGTTATTGAGAGGTGATTGTGGGAGCCTCAATGAGGACCTTTGCTTCTTCTCTAGCCACAGCCCAGAGGATTGGAGAGTAGCCTGTGGAATGTATTTATGAAGGGAAAGGATGTGTTTGTTAAAGTATCAAAGTAAATTATAAAGTAAAGTAAATTTAAGAAGTTGGTTATGACACCAGATCAGCAATGAATACACAGCAAGGTGAACTCACCCAACGAGCTTCATTTCCAATGACAAACAAGAACATCTAGATTCATCCCAACAGCTTTTTCTCTCCCTCCTCTGGCTTGACTCTTGGGTTTATCAGGACAAGGATCAGATTAATTGGTCCAGTAACCATTAATCAGATCCAGCTGTGACATTTGTCTGTGGCCCGAATCAGAGCACACCTTAAAGGGGACATGCTGTCACATTTTTAACCTTCCCCCATCCCCTCCTCCACCATTGCCATGCATTTTCACTCTTCTGTCCAGCACTGCACCACTAGCAAGCTACAAATTCAGAATTTCAACCTGCATAGTGGTTGTTCCGAACCGATCATTGAGGAGCTGCACATTGTTCTGTTTTTCCTCAAGCTCTTCCTCTGAATGAAAAATATAAGTCACCAGCATTGCCCCCCCCCCCCCCCCCTCATTCCTTCCCCACAGATTTATATGGACAAGGTTCAGATTAATTTGTTCAATAACCATGAAACACATCCAGTTGTGGCTCATTTGCCTGTGGCCAGGATCGGAGAGGATTTTAAAGAGGACATATCGTCACAGTGGATAGAATAATGGTGGCGCCTGCATGTGTAATTTATGCAAAAAGAATTTCACTGTGCTGTTGTATGTGTGACAAATAAAACACTATTGAACTGCAGGCCAGTGAGCCTCAGCGGTAGGGAAACTAATCAAAAAAAATATTCCCGGATTTACTCTCACTTGGAAGAGAATGGGTTAATTAGGGACAGTCAACATAGCCTGTACACAGTAATTTGTGTTGCACACAGTAAGTCATGTCTTACTAACTTGATCTAATTATTTGAGGTGACAAAAGTGATCGATGAGCGTCGGGTGGTGGATGTTGTCTACATGGATTTTAGTAAAGCTTTTGATAAAATCCCCCATGGTGGACTGGTACAGAAGATGAAGATGCATAGGATTAAAAGTGATTTGGTCATATGGAGTCAGAACTGGCTTATCGATAGAAGATAAAGGGTTGCGTTGGAAAGATAATATTCAGGCTGGGGTCTGTGACCTGTGGAGTTCCGCAGGCACCTGTGGTGGGATCACTGTTGTTCGCATATCACTCATATAAGGAGATTGCATAAGGCTGCCCTCGACTGCCTGTAACTTAATAGCGACCCCACTGCACTGCACTACGAGTTAAAAAGACCCGTGCCGACCACATTTTACTCGCGGAAAGTTTTTCAACATGCTGAAAAATTTTCCACGACCTAGCTGAGGCCACGAGTATTCGGGAACTTCCCACGAGCATGAAGGAGAGTTCCAGCGACCTCATAGGGCCTCCTAGGACCACAGGTCGACCATGCTGCGAGTTTGAAGATCGAAGACACTCTTCTAAACTCGCAGATTAGGTCGCCAAAGCGGGACAGCCCCTTAAGTATGCAATTGTTGCAGGATAAATGCAAGATGTGCTGCAGTGAAATGCATGCAGACATGCCGAGCATAATGAACGACAGCGTGCAAGTATTCCTTTCCAGGGAAATCCTCTGCCAATTGCATTTTAAGACTCCAATTTGTGGCTTGAATCATGGTTATTTTCAGAAAACAATTTATATGCAGCAGAAAAATACAACGTGTGAATGATGATATTATAAGTACATGTAGTGTAAAACAATATCAATCTCTTTTCAATCTTTTGATAATGCAAAGATATGTATCCATATGGTTGTGTGCAAAACACTGCATTAATATATCGAATGCACAAGTGTATGTTCATATCTGAAAATGGATCTACATAAAACACATATTTTTGAAAGCAAGACATGTATTTGTTTTATTAGTCTCTATGTGTGAGACTAAGAAGGATGCAGAGGAATTGTACAATGGAATTTGAGTCAACTGTTCTTTCCATTGCTTGTAGTTGAGAATCTTCAACAGGTTATTATAATATTCCTGCTTTAATTAGAGGCTTGATATTTATTGTGCATCAACATATATATTAATGCGGCAGGGGGAAGGAACTACAATGCACTGAACATTTGGTGTTGCCAACAATAGGTTCTGCTATGGATATTAATAACATTTTAAATACTTTATGGTTGGGCATCACATTTTAGATATTTTTGTTGCAGAGGCAAAGCAATTTCAAAGTGCTCCATAGTTCTGACCTGTACCTGATCATTTTTCGTCCCCTTAGCAAGTAATAATTGTGTTCTGAATGATCTGCATTTCTTTTCATTTTACCGCAATTAGAATATGTGGCATTCAGGTGACCACTGCACGGCTGCACACCAATATATTGTGCATTGCTACAAACCTACTCATTAACACCGGGTCATCCAGTTTACGTGCTATCAGCAAGGAAGAGAACATCCCAAAAAAAATTAAGATGTCTCTTTGAATGGAGGATTGACACAGCTTTAAAATGAAAGGTTCTGACAGAGCGTATTGATAGATTTTTTTTAAATGTCTTCCAGTGAGTGACCCAATAACTAGAGGTCACAGATGAATAATTATTAGCAATAGATCCAGAGGTAAGCGGGGGTCAATTTTCCCGACTCATATTTGTTGGGATTTGAAATGTTCCAGCTGAACATGATGATGGAAATAGTCTCAAATTAATTATGGGAAAGGGATTGCTACAGAATGATGAATTTACAATGTTAGGAACCAAAAGCAGGATTCAAGCACTAAGCATAAAGTAAGTGGGCAGCACAGGCACAAAGGGTTGAATATGTTGAATATTGAAGGGTTCCATGCTGTCAATTTTTGATGAGCACATGACAAGCTCATTTGTACAAGCCTATTTGAAATGTTTTGTTTGCAAAAAAAACCCGCTATGTGACCTGACCCATAATGAGTGCATATCTAAATCCTCCAAGTAATTCATTATCCAACCTTGCATCACATATCTACTACTGCAGCAGGGTAAGATGCATTATAATATCTAACTTCAAACAGCCCTTGCTTTCACGCTCTCTCCATCCCCTCTCCCTTTCCTTCGACTTCGGGGCTGTGGCGGGTTCAGGCGTTCCGGCGGCCCGACTCGGAGCTGTGGCGGCTTTCCGGTGGCGGTGGCAGCGACTTCGGAAGCCCGGCCCAGTGGACGACATCATCGGGAGCTCGCAGGTCACAGGTTGGTGACCAGTTTTTCCGGAGCTCTCGCGGCAACAGCTGTGTCCGCTGGACTGCAGGGCGGCAGCTTCGGCAGCTTCGACCGCCCCGGGCCGCGGAGTTGAACCGGCCCACTCGCGGAGCGCGGTTCACCCGCGGGACTTATTTACATCACCCGGTGCGGTCACAACATCGGAGGCCCGGGTCGCCTCAGAGCAGAGGAAGAGGAAGAGGAAGAAGGGAAGAGACAAAGACAAGATTTTTGCCTTTCACCACAGTGAGGAGGTGTCTGGTGAACTCACTGTGGTGGATGTTAAATATGTGTTTATTGCGTGTTTTTGTTATTTACTATATGTATGACTGCAGGCAGCGAAATTTCGTTTAGACCGCAAGGTCTGAAGGACAATAAAGTTTTCCAAGTTCCCTGTTCTCCCACCAGTCTTACTGTCTCCGACTACATTCTATCTCTATCCCCTGACATCAGTCTAAAGAAGGGTCTTGACCCAAAATGTCACCCATTCCTTCACTCCAGAGAGGCTGCTTGCCCTGCTGAGTTACTCCAGCATTTTGTGTCTCCCTTCCATTTAAACCGGTATCTGCAGTTCTTTCCTACACAGTATAATGTCATCCCTATTCTGCCCCAGTGATGTGTTCAGAGTCTTCCTGCACCAGGGTCATACCAGAATCTCTGGCGCAGTAGTAGATGTTGCTGCCTTGCAGCACCAGAGGCTCCGGTACGATCCTGACTATGGTGCTGTCTGAACGGAGTTTGTACATTTTCCCTGTGACCACGGGGGTTTTCCCCAGGTGCTCTGGTTTCCTCCCAAACTCCAAAGATGTAAAGGGTTGTAGGCTTTAGTTTAGTTTTGCTTAATTTCACGTGTACTGTGGTACAGTGAAAAGCTTTTGTTGTGTGCTATCCAGTCAGCAGAATGACAATACATGATTACAGAGAAGCTATCAGTGTATAGATACTGTACATAAGGAATAACGTTTAATGCAAGTAAAGCCAGCAAAGTCTGATCAAGGAAAGTTCCAGGGTCACCAGAGAGGTCGATAGACGTTCAGCATTCCTCTCTGGTTGTGGTTAGATGATTCTATTGCCTGATAACCCCCACATCGATGCCTCTCAGAATTATATAAACTTCTACCTTCTAAGCTTTATGGTAAACCTCCTGTCCGCCCTCTCCAATGCTTCTACATCTTTCCTGTAATGGGTCAACCAGAAATACGCGCAATACTGATAACCAACGGTCCTATAGAGATGCTTCATGACTTCCAAATTCTTATATGGGGGAAAACCCACGTGGTCACAGGGAGAATATTTAAACTCATATCCTACACACCAGGGACAATTTCTAATTTTTAACAAAGCCAAATTAAAGCCATCTCCCAACCGAAAACCATGAGATACATGTACAGGTTAAGGCTAGGTCCGCTGCATACAAGTCAAACGATCCCGAGCGGTATGAGAAGGCCCACTATGATCTCTGCAAAGCCATCGAGGTTGCCAAGAGACAATACTGGGATAAACTTCAGTCCCAGTATAATCATTCAGACACATGGAGAATGTGGCAAGGTCTGAATATGATAACTGGCTGCAAAGCAAGATCAGGCAACATCATTGGTGATTGTGTGACCCTACCTGATGAACTGAATACTTTCTCTGCTCGCTTTGAGCAGAAGGCCAACAGGGTGGTGACACCTTGCCCTTCAGAATCCAGTGTGCCTCTCCCCAGGGTGACTGTAGCTGAGGTTAGATCGGCCTTCCTGAGGGTAAACCTACGAAAAGAAACTACCAGACGGAGTTCCTGGCCATGTCCTTAGTAGATGCGTGGACCAGCTGGGAATAAACTGTTCCTGAATCTGGTGGAGTGTTTTCACACTTCTATACATTTTGCCTGATGGGAGAGGAGAGAAGAGGATAGCCAGGGTGCGACTCGTCATTGATCATAAGATCATGTGACAGGAGCAGAATTAGGCCATTCAGCCCATCAAGTCTTCCACCATGGCTGTTCTATCTCTCCCTCCTAACCCAATTTTTCCGCCTTCACCCCATAACCTCTGACACCCGTACTCAACAAGAATCTATCTATTTATGCCTTAACTGGCTTTGCTTCCACAGCCTTCTGTGGCAAAGAATTCCACAGATTCACCACCATCTGACAAAATAAATTCCTCCTCATCTCCTTCCTAAAAGAATGTCCTTTAATTCTGAGGTCATGACCTCTAGTCTCAGGCTCTCCCTCTAGTGCAGTGGTTCTCAACCTTGTTTGCCCCATGCATCCCTTCACCATAAATCAGAATGTCATTCCCCCCCTCCTTTCCAAGATTGTTTGCCTCAAAAAGTGCATTCCAAATAATATGCATATAATACTGAAAATCCTTTATTTCTAACAGTTTGAGTTTGCTAATCTGTGGTCCCAATTCCCCCCCTGAAAACCTGAAATCCCCCCCTGGGGGGAATTCCCCCCTGGTTGAGAACCCCTGCTCTAGTGGAAATATGGTCTCCACATCCACTCTATCCAAGCCTTTCACTATTCTGTACGTTTCACTGACATTCTTCTAAACTTCAGCAAGTCTCAGCCCAGTGCCATCATACTCATTCCTGGGATCATTCTTGTAAACCTTTTCTGGACCCTCTCCAGAGCCAGCACATCCTTCCTCATATATGGTGCCCAAAATAGCTCACAATATTCCAAATGCGGCCCGACCAGCGCCTTAGAGCCTCAGCATTATATCTGTTTTTGCATACAAGCCTTCTCGAAATAAATGCCAGCATTGCATTTGCTTTCTTTACTACCAATTCGACTTGCAGATTGACTCTTTGGGAATCCTGCACCAGCACTCCCAAGTCCCTTTGCACCTCCGATTTCTGGATTTTCTCCCCTTTTAGAAAATAATCTACGCCTTTATTCCTACTACCAAAATGCATGACTCTACACTTTGCTACACTATATTCCATTGGCCACTTCTCTGCCCACGCTCCCAACCTATCCAATTCCTTCTCCAAAGTCCCTGCTTTCTCTACACTACCTGCCCCTCCACCTATTTTGGTATCATCTGCAAACCTGGCCACAAAGCCTTCGATCCCCTCATCTAAATGATTAATATACAACATGAAGAGCAGCGGCCCCAGCACTGAGCCCTGCGGAACTCCATGGTTGTGCAGCAGTTTGTTCCTACACATAACTTAGGTGAAAAATAGGAATGCACCCTCCATATGCCTAGTCAGCCAAAAACAAGACAAAGGAGAATTGGACAAAACGGTAATTTTAAAAGGATCATGCAAGAGGAGGAGATGACAATGAGTTGTCTTTAGCTCAGCACCTAAATGGCTGCAGAAGCACCTACCGACACGAGAGGCATAGATGTCGAGGTGTTCCCCTTTCCTCCCAAATGCAAAACATGCAAGTTTGTAGGTTAATTGTAATTCTGTATATTGCCCCTAGTGTGTGTAGTTTGCGAAACTGGGATAGCATAGAACTACTGTATGGATGATTGTTGGTCGGAGCCGACTTGGTGGGCTGAAGGGCCTGTTTCTACGCTGTATCTCCATCTCTCTAAAATTATGAGACTGCTCTTCCTGGTCGATCATTATCTCCTTTGTCTTTCTGACATAGAAAGGGTGTTGTCTCGACACCAGGGCACTAGGATCTCAATCTCCTTCCTATACTCTGTCTCATCATTATTTGATACCCAGCCCACAATGGTGGTGTCGTCTGCGAATTAGATTTGTACACAGCTGTACAGTCGTGGCTCCCCTTGGATTGCAAACTTGTCGTGGTCGGGAAGCTTGTGTGTCTCAGTGACCCCTAGAGCTATGCCAGCAGGAGATTTGTTTCTTGTTACGGTCTCCCATGCTGGACAGGTCGAAGGGTAGAGGCGGGTTGAAGAGCAATCCACTGGTCCTCCAGGTTGGAGGTTGAGCACAGGGCTAACAACCCTGTCTCGTAAAACAAATATGTTACGGAAACAGCAACTGAAGGAATCAACATGAGTGGAGGACCTTCGTTGCTGCCCTAGATGCCAGGAGGCATAATAGGCAGTAAAGGGCCTGTCCCACTTGGTCGACCTAATCCACGAGTTCTGGCGAGTTTGCACTCGCAGCATGGTCGACACGGGGTAACTCCCCTTCATGCTGGAGAGTGGTCTCCGCATACTCGAGGCTTCAGCTAGGTTGCGGCATTTTTTTCAATATGTTAAAATATGCCCACGATTAAAAAAAAAGGTCGCCATGTAAAAAATAAAAATCTATGTATTTTATATTCGTAGGTTTAGTCTTAGTAGGTCTTGGTAGGTCGGCATGTTAGTCGTAGGTAATCGAGTGTAGTCAAAGGTAGTCGTAGATAGTCTTCATCATAGTCGAAGGGAGGTCGAAGGGGGTCGTCTTCACTCTCCACTATTCGGTGTCCAATTTTCCCAAAGTTAGTCGTAGCTAGTCGAAGGAGGTCTTCAACATGTCATTTTTTTCAAACATTTCTAAACTCGCCAATTAGGTCGCCCAAGTGGGACAGGTAGGTAGGCAAGTAGGTAGGCAAGTAGGTAGGCAAGTAGGTAGGGTCGTGGGTGTACAAGGACTAAAGAAGGGAGCTTAGAACGCATCCTCACGGAGCACCCTTGTTGAGGATTACCGTAGAGGATAATTTATCCCCTATCATCAATGATTGGGGTCTGTTGGTCAGGAACTCAAGGATCCAGTGCAGAGATGAGTGCTGACACCAAGTCCCGCATGTTTGGTGATACGCGTGGATGGTATGATGGTATTAAAGGCAGGGCTGCAGTCTATGAATAGGAATCTGACGTAGGTGTCTCTCTTATCCAGGTGTTCTAGAGATGAGTGTAAGTCCAGGAAGATTACATTTGCAGTGGGTGAAAGCCACTGGGTAGATTGGATTTAAGCATTCCATAACTTCCGCTAACTGGTCCATGCAGCTACTAAGGACATGGCCAGGAACTCTGTCTGGGCAATTGTTTTTCGTGGGTTTACCCTCAGGAAGGCCAATCTAACCTCAGCTACAGTCACCCTGGGGAGAGGCACACTGGAGTCTGAAGGGCAAGGTGACACCACCCTGTTGGCCTTCTGCTCGAAGCGAGCATAGAAAGTATTCAGATCATCTGGTAGGGTCGCACTATCACCAATGATGTTGCCTGATCTTGCTTTGCAGCCAGTTATCTTATTCAGACCTTGCCACAATCTCCATGTGTCTGAATGATTATACTGGGACTGAAGTTTGTCCCGGTATTGTCTCTTGGCAACCTCGATGGCTTTGCAGAGATCATTGTGGGCCTTCTCATACCACTCGGGATTGTTTGACTTGTATGCAGTGGACCTAGCTTTAACCTGTACATGTGTCTCATGATTTCCGGTTGTGAGATGGCTTTAATTTGACCGGTAAAAGTTGGAAATTGTCCCTGGTGTGTAGGATATGAGTTTAAATATTCTCGCTGTGACCGCGTGGGTTTTCCCCCATATAAGAATTTGGAAGTCATGAAGCATCTCTATAGGACTGTTGGTTATCAGTATTGCGCGTATTTCTGGTTGACCCATTACAGGAAAGATGTAGAAGCTTTGGAGAGGGCGGAGAGGAGGTTTACCATAAAGCTTAGAAGGTAGAAGTTTCTAAAATTATGAGAGGCATCGATGGTGGTGCTTCCCTTTCCTCCCAAATGCAAAGCATGAAAGTTTATAGGTTAATGGCTTCTGTAATTTGCCCCTAGTGTGTGTGGTGTGTGAAACTGGGATAACATAGAAATAGTTTATGGATGATTGTTGGTCGGAGTGGACTTGCAGGGTCGAAGGGCCTATTAATACGCTGTATCTCCATCTCTCTAAAATTATGAATTAACAACACCATTGTTTTACTGATAGGTAATAGGCATTTTTCATTTAAATTAATTTAAATGAATAATACGAAGGTTTCAAGGTAAAACATTTGCTGAAAGATGTTACCTCAAAGGCAAATAACCACCTGACTGAGTAACACAGTTCAACACTTTTATTTGTTTTTAATCTCAAATCATTGGGGAGGGATCACATCCAGAAAATGTTAGATTTTTCCTGCATTTCCTCGCAGAACTGCCAGCATTGCAAAGCGTAAATGCCAATAAGCTTCAAAGTCCAGCAGGAACATTAAATCCTGAATATAAAATAGTACAGCACTGGAATGGGCCCTTTTGCCCACAATGTTTGTGCCAAACATAATGCCTAGCTAACTGATCTCATTTGCCTGTACATGATCCACTATTGTATCTGCCTCCTGGCAATGCGTTTCAAACCCCCACAACTCTCTGTGTAAGAAAACTGCCTTGCACATCTCCATTAAACTTACCCCTTCTCACCTTATAACTCTGCCCTCTAGTGTTGGATATTTCCACCCTGGGTGAAGGTTCTCCCTGTCAGCCCTATCTATGCCTCTCGTAATTGTATATACTTCTATCGAATCTCCCTTCAACCTCAGACACTTCAGAGACAACAATCCAAGTCTATCCAACCCTGATGCTGAAATCCTCTAATCCAGGCAGCATTATGGTAAACCTCCTCATCACCCACTTCAAAGCTTCTACAACTTTCCTGTAATCGGGCAACCAGAACTACACACAATACTCCAATAAGCAGAACTATCACATTTAAGAAACATTTGGACAGGTGCATGGCTAGGATAGGTTTAGAGGGATATGGGCAAACACAGGCAGGTGGGTCCCATGTAGATGGGGTATGTTGGGCTGAAGGGCTTGTTTCCACGCTCTGTGAATCTAATCATGCTGGTTTAGAAACAACACTAGATTTCAATAAACTTCAAGACAAGAAGCTCCATGTCTAATGGGGGAAGAAGAATATTCCAACAAATCCGAGCACAGTTCTCAATCACTCACATAATAATGAACATTAAACTTGTACTTTGTTGAGTGCAAGGACATTTATAATTAATACTGAGATTCAGTTTATAAAATGTCATCAACAGAACAACAGTTGCTTAGGCAGATAATAATACATTTTTCTGAATATTTTTGTCATTGCAAGAATAATAAATGACTTTAAAAATCCAAGATAGAAAATGTTCCGTCAACATTTCTTATTATTGAATAAATAAATAAACTCATAATTTTTAATAAAAGCAATGTAACATTTATGTAAAGGTAATATTTAAAAAAATATTCCATATTATTTTGCACTGCATTTTTAGTTTGAAATTTATGCAGCACTGATGCAGTAACAGTAAAATTCAAAATCCAAGGGATGGGTCAGGTTCCTGGGTGTACAAAACCCAGAGACCACAACACCAATCAACTATCTTGCCTATCAAGCCAGAATTGAGAGATAATTTTTGCATTGCAAAAGCTTAGTTAATTTGATCATCTTTTGTTACAGAGGAGGACGAATGGAGAGTTAGTTGTGATATATAAAAACCACATGAAACCCAAATAGATTGGATTTGTGGACGACATAAATATCGGCTGTGATAATAATGAGGCAGATGGTCTTCGGCCTTTGTCCTCTCGTTTTGGATATCTCTGCTTTGTGGGAAAAATACTACTTTCTAGCACGTCTATAGCAGCAAAATTGCTCGAGTAACTCAGCAGGTCAAGCAGCATTGGACCCTTCTTTACATTGATTGTGGTGGGAAGAAAGCTGAAAGAGAGGAGGGCCAGGACAAAGCATAATAGGTGAACAAAGGCATAGGCGTATTTGATAGTCCGATTAGTTTAGTTTTGTTTAGAGATACAGCATGGAAACAGGCCCTTTGGCCCACTAAGTCCACTCAGACCAGCAATTCCTGCACACTAGTTTCATTCTACACACTATGGACAATTTACAAAGCCAATAAACCTACATACCTGCACGTCATTGCAATGTGGGAGGAAAACGGAACTCCCGGAGGAAACCCACATGATTGCAGGGAGAACGTACAAACTCTGCACAGACAGCACCCGTAATGAGAATTGAACCCAGGTCTCTCGCGCTGTAAAGCAACAACTCTACCGCTGAGCCACTGTGTCGCCCCCAGATGGTAGGGCAAAGACCAGAGATGAAAAAATCAAGGTGTGAGACGAAAAAATTGAAGTTGCAAAGCAGGGTGCAGGAAAGATAGGGGAGGGTGAAAGGGGGGAGTTTAATTAGAGGTTACCAAAATTGGAAATCCAATGTTTGGATTGTAAGCTACCCAAGCAGAACATGAGGCCCAGTTCCGTCAGTTTGCTATCACTCTGGCAATGGAGGAGGCCCAGGACAGGGAGGTCAGTATGGGAATGGGAAGGGGAGTTAAATAGTTAAATAGTTAGAAACCCGACAGACCTTGGCAGATTGAGGAAGTGTGCAGCAAAGTGGTCGCCTAGTCTATGATTTGTTTTGCCAAGTGGGAATTACCCAGTTGCCTGCCTTGATGACACAACTCCTGATGCCTTGCAGTGGGAGGATGCAATATTTTTGTCTGTGACTTCTGGTGAAGAGAAAGTGCAATGTTTGTTCAACATTGTTCATAACTTGTAACATAAGGTCAATCTCACTGCTGTGATAAATTATAGACCAGCAGCCTCAGAGCAGATACTCAGCCATGATAAAGCTCTGTACAAATAATGAATCCAAGCTCACATATTTATTTCAACACTGATTCTCTTCACAAGCAAAATAGCAAGTTACCAGCTAGGACTGTTAAAAAACAAATTAATAAATCTGCCAAAGAAAGTTCAGACCCTGGATTACAAAGTTCCCGGAAACAGGATGTTACAAAATTATTCAAAATCACAGTTCCATGGCATTCTTATGCTCACAACAGGTGTAAATTGGACCATTTGGAAAGACTGGGAAGATAAAGAAATGCTTATTATAGATATACATATTAACAACAGCATTGTCACAATTCCTCACCCACAGTTGTTTTGAGAATGACTGCACTAGGAATTTGGGACCATGGAATTATATTCCTTTCTTTATCCATTCTTGAAATGTATCTTCAACTTCACTGGCATAACAAACTTGAACTCGCTATACTTACAGTTGATGAAAGAGAAAACAAGAATTTAAGGGAAATTCCCTCACAAGGGATTTAGATTGCTAATATATTAAATTAATTGAAAACAAATTGGGCAAACTCAACATTTCTGTTCAGTCAAACCAGTTAAACCTATTGTGAACAATAATATCTGTGAAACTTTAAATTAGTTCAAGTCAAAACTTTACCCACAAATTTGAGTGCAAGAGCAGAAAAAGCTGATATGGAAACAAAAATAAATAAAGTAAACGTTAGTTTAAGTAGAATACAACAAAAATACAAGGCAAACTGAGTTGATCAAAAGCAGAAAAATACAGATGAAGTTCAGATAAAAAATTTAAATCTTTTGTCAAATTTAAATTCATAATTGATTAATATTTGCTTTTTTGATTAATATTTACATTGTTTTAATCCACATCTACATTGTTTAAACAAAAATATGGTAGATCAAAGAAACAAGGTTCCCTCAAACTAAATGGAAATAAAGTCATTATATGCGGACGGATTATAACCAAGATATTTGCACCAGAAACTTTGTAGAGCTCAGGATTCAATCATTGCCTTTCTTTTCAATTTGACAGTGGCATTCAAGAATAAAGAAACCCATTGATCAAGATTATATTGTTACAGATAATTAAAGGTCACAACTCATGCCTTATGGATTAAAAAATATATTTTTTTCTTTCAGGTTGAGTTTTACTGAAGAGACGACCAAAATAAATGATAAGGGCAAGATGGTTAGAAGGTGAGAGTTATATTTAGTTCTTAGGGCTAAAACAATCAAGGGATGTGGGGAAAAAGCAGTTCCCCACAATGCCCATACTAGCCCTTTGACCCACAACACACATACTAGTGGAAAGGTGGAATATTGCATTGGTGGACCAGCCCTCCTGTGTGAAGCTGGGACCCAATGGGTCCCACTTAGTCTAGTTTATAACTAGCCCTTGACAAGGTTGCATGGTCTTGGTCCATTGACCAAGATACCCCATTAAATATTGTCATGTAGCTTGTTTTAAACTGTGTGAAAATGAAATTAAGCTAACGTTTATTGATATGCCCCCTCAGCTAGTCCCATATCCCTCTAACCCTTTCCCATCTATGTACCTGTCCAAGTATCTTTTAAATGTCGATTATAGTACCTGTCTCAACTACCTCATCTGGCAGCTCATTCCATACCTCCAGCATCTGCTTTGTGAAAAAGTTGCCCCCAAGGTTCATATTAAATCTTGTCCCTCTCATCTTAAACATGCGTCCTCTTGTTTGTGATTCCCTTACACTGGATATAATCTGAAATTTAAAAAAAGAGAAAGTGCTGGAAATTCTCAGCAGCTTTGCCATCATTCATGTAAATGGCTTTGGCAAGAGGCTATCAACATGAAAAATGTTTTCTATTTCTTTCTCCTTAGATGTTGCTTGAGCTGCCAAGTATTTCTAGCATTCCCTGGATGTTTTATTCTGCACATCTCAAGGTTAGGCAAGTGAATCAATAGTTCACCCGGAGGGTTTACGAAGGAACAGCAGATGCTGGTTTAAACTGAAGATAGGAAAGAAAGTTGGAGTAAAGAAAGTTGGAGTAAATCAGTGGAAAAGGCAGCATCTCTGGAGAGAAGGAATGGGTGAAGAAGGGTCTTGACCCAAAATGTCACCAATTCCTTCTCTCCAGAGATGCTGCCTGTTCTGCTGAGTTACTCCAGCTTTTTATGTTTATCCGGAGGGCCATGACAGCCAGAAATCTTGCCTGAGATGGTCTCTCTTAACTAAGGAAGTGTAAGGTGGGGATAACCCAATTGTTTTCCTACAACTCAAGGGAACTTCCAGCACTAGAGCTCAAACATAAAAATAGATATCCTTCATGTACAGTTGTGTGGTCAGCCTCCAGAGGCCTGGGATTGATCACGCATCATGTACTCTATGTTGTATGTGATAGATGCTGATAGCCCTGCGTCATTCATCAAACTGCCATGCAACCATCATGTGGTGCCATACCAGTGAGAGTCAAGATGTTCAAAACTATTTCTGGCCAAGAGGAGGAATCCAAAACCAGACATCAGAAATTAAGCGTAATCTATACATAACTAAAACTCTTCCGGTTTGCGTTGTTTTTACAAACGCGTAAAATCAGTATGAGATAGCGCTATGTTTTTCTGCCACCCTACTCACTGTTGTCCTGTGCTGCAAATGCACCAAGTTTTGATCCGATTGGTGGTATATTTTAAAAGTTATTAAGGTTGTAAAATCTCTGCTGTCAGTCACCGGCCGCGGCCCGCTTCCCTAGGTGGGCAGCCCACCTAACTGCCTGCTGGCGCGACCTGCCTGCCTGCAGGCACCCACCTTCCTGCTGGAGTGGCCGGTGTTCCTGCCGGGGCTCCTGTGGTCTGGGCGCTGAGCCTGGCTCTAAATGCACCAACTGCTGAAGCTCCTCCGGGCCACGCAAGAAGGGAGAGGAGCGGCAACCTCAAGCTCCTGGGGTGGTGAGGAGGGTGTGTGGGAGGGATTGAGGGAGATGAGGGGCAAGGAGGGGAAAGTGGGGGAGGTGAAGAGGGAGATTGAGGGAGGAGGGGGGGGAAATAGAGGAAGAGGAGGGGTGTAGGGGGTGAGAGATGGATGGATGGAGGGAGGGAGTGTAGGTGAAAGAAGGGATTGGGGAGGGTAGGAGAGGGGAAAGAAGAGGGAGGATGGAGAGTGAGGAATAGAGGGAAAGGAGGGGGGAGTGGGTGAGGTAGGGAGTGGGGAGTAAAGGTAGAGGAGGGCAGTGGGGGAGGTAGAGGGATAGTGGGGAGGATAGGGGAGGTGAGGAGTGGTGGTGGGGGATAGAGAGAGATAGGAGGAGGTAGGGAGGGGAGAGGAATTATGGAGGGAGGGAGGCGGAAAGGAGAGGGAGGTAGAGGTGAGGGAGGGATTGGAGAAGGGGAGGAGGAGAGGGGAAAGAAGAGGGAGGGTGAAGAGGAGGGGGATGGAGTGTTGGGGGATGAGGGGAAATGAGCTGCACCTGCGCAGTTGGGGGCTACGGCCAAGTGGTGGAATATTGCGTTGGGGGAATGGATTGGGTTGGGGGACCAGGCCTCCCGTGTAACAGGTCCACTTGGTCCAGTTACTAATAGATTTATGATGCAATTCTGAAGAGATTTATTTCCCACGAGAATGTTGAGATTGCACAATTGATCTTCCGCTAGGAGTGGTTGAGATCAATGGCAAAGATCAAGACGTATTCAAGACAACATCACAAGAGTGTATAGGTTTACTAGACCAAGTGTCACCCATCAGGTTCCGTCCCCTCAACGCGCGGTTGTGAGGGGAGGGGGCGGCCTGCGGCGTCACACAAACACATTCACCAACCTCTCACACACACACACAACACCACCCAAATTGATATTATATTAACATTACTCATTCACTCATTTTACTCCATGCCCTGCCCTATGCACTCACGCATAGCACCCAACTCACAGGTGCGGCTAGAGAGGGAGGAGGATTGAGATAGAGGGGCCCAGAGACACAGAGGGGGATAGAGAGAGGGGGACAGCCAGAGGGGGGCAGCCAGAGGGGGGCACAGATAGGGAGGCAGAAGGACAGATAGGGAGGCAGAAGGACAGATAGGGAGGCAGAAGGACAGATAGGGAGGCAGAAGGACAGATAGGGAGGCAGAAGGACAGATAGGGAGGCAGAAGGACAGATAGGGAGGCAGAAGGACAGATAGGGAGGCAGAAGGACAGATAGGGAGGCAGAAGGACAGATAGGGAGGCAGAAGGACAGATAGGGAGGCAGAAGGACAGATAGGGAGGCAGAAGGACAGATAGGGAGGCAGAAGGACAGATAGGGAGGCAGAAGGACAGATAGGGAGGCAGAAGGACAGATAGGAAGACAAATGCACAGATTGGGACACCGAGGGACACAGTGGCACAGCGATGGACACAGAGAGAGACAGTGGCATGGGACCTTGCTGCCTTTTGGAGCTTTGTGGCGTCTTTTGAGTGGGTGGCCCTGCTGCTGTGAGCGGGTGGACAGTCAAAAGCAGCGGAGGGTCGGCCGATCGTGGTGTAGGCACAGAGAGAGACACAGAGAGGGACGCGGAGGCACACAGAGAGGGACACAGAGAGGGACACAGAGAGGGACACAGAGAGGGACACAGAGAGGGACACAGAGAGGGACACAGAGAGGGACACAGAGAGGGGAGCTTGCTGCCTTTTGGAGCTTTGCGGCGTCTTTTGAATGGGCGGCCCTGCTGCTGTGAGCTTGCGGCCCTGCGAGCAAACGGACGGGCAAAAGCAGTGGAGGGCCGACCGATCATGGCTTCGGCGAGGGGAAGCCCACACACCCGTGTGACAGACGATCACTTACCCGTGTGACAAATTTAAAGAAGTGAAAATTAATTAGCCAAGAAGCACGGAAGACATAACAGAGGTGACGTCACTCGCAGAGGCAGGCAGGCAGATGCATTGTGACGTCATCAGCGAGACCATCTCATTATTTTCTAATTTATTTGAGATTTGTGAACATTTTCATAAATAACGAGAAATAATGCATGAATCTTTCAGATAAGGAGATTTTTGACATCATGGCATAAATCTCTATCGGAATATGTAAACATTTCACCGTTAGCATGTCGTGTTTTCGCGGAGATGTGAATCGCACACGAACATCACACAAATAGATACACATCCAAGATCAGTTTTATATGTATAGAGATAATTGGAGAAAGAAATAGAAGGTGTTTCCATAAATAAAGATACCAACCTGTGACAGGGGTGGCCAAATTTGAAAGTTATTAAATCATAATTAAATACCACAGTATTAATAATGGGCCTACCTGTGATCCTTTTAAGCTAATTTGTGATCAAGTTCAACCACAATTTGACCAAAATGTAATACTTACAAAATTTGAAAAAAAAAAAAAATAATGTTTTACTGATTCTAAGCTCCCTTGCAAAATGTTGGCACATAACCCACCACGAGGCCTGTAGTTCATGCCAGGGTCATTATAATCGTGTTGTTTGAATTTTTTTTGAATGCAAAAGAAAGTTATAGCATTGACAGCGTTAAAGAACAGGAGGGACTACAGAATGAGACATCGATAAAATAGGTGAACAAACTAGATTTTAATTATTATTTTCATTATTAAGTCTTTCAATGGAAAGCTTAAACACAAAAGATAAACGATAAAAAAGAAACAATAAATATATAAATGGTTACTCTGCTTTTAATTCACATATTTCGCACGTGACCAAATAGACACTGCTAATCATGTTGTGCTGCACACATTTTGGCATCAGAAAACCATCTAATCGGGTGATAAATCAGTATTAAAATAATAAGCATAATCAGATTTTGGCTTTTATAGTGTTATTTAATTGAAAAATTAATATCATCTTTCTGGCATAATTTAGCCTAAGGATTTGATGAAATCCTTCTTGAAAACTATCACAAAAAAAGGCAAGAAAAACACATGGACATATCTGATATTTTTCTTTGTAAAAACAGATTTATTTATTTTTGCTTCATCTCATTATTTTGGCTATACACCATACTACATCTATACTACTTAAAATACAGGATATGAAAGAATGGGAATATTACATTAAAAACAGGAAAATAACCTGGACGTTTGGAGATCTTCAGCTTCACTACTCAGTGCTGTATTTGCAGAAACACCCATATAGTGATTGATTGAAAAACACAGCATGGAAACAGGCCAGTGAGTTCACGCCAACTATCGATCATCTGCAGACACATTCTGGGCAATTGTCAGATGTCAATTAACCTACAAACGCCAGACATCTTTGGGATGTTGGAAGAAACCCAAAGCATGCGTCACAGTGCGAACATGTAAACTCCACACAAACAGCACCCAAGGTCAGGATCAAGCCTAGGTCTCTGGCACTGTTAGGCAGAAACTCTACCAGCCATGCTACTGTGACACTGATATTGTTTGTGAGTAGAGTGGGAGAAGCAGTATTTTTGCAGAACACAAGTTACAATAGAGTCTTGTTGGACTGAATGGTCAGTACAATTCTGTACTATTCCATGCAACCATTGAGACCAGTTGCAAAACAACACAGAGATGTATGTATAATAGTTACAATTCTTTGCTAACACACAATTATATCAAAATACATTATGTGTCCCTTTTAAATTGTTTTGACTTTAATTGGTATAAAATTAATTGTGGAATATTTTACAAGTCATAACGTTACTACACAATTAATAATTTCTTCTGTCACCTTTTGTCAAAACCATTAATTAATCATGGAGTTGCATGGTTTTGAGATGCTGAGGTGAATGACAGAGAGGAAGCAAACAAATTAAAAGAGGACATATTCCAGGTTTCAACACAGCAATGAGATGTGCAAGAATGGTGTCTTGGGAACCTAAAGAGAATTATTCAAGATTGCTGCAGTAACAACTTGCTGTTGTATGGCTTCTATTTGAGGTAGTAAAATGTCCTTCAATGCTACATAAACATATGATGAAAATTAAGTCCAAGGGGTATTTGATTCCACACTCCCAACTTTTAATTTTCAGCATCATTGAGATTGTTTAGCAATTATTAATAACTGTTGTTCAAGGATCCACAGTGATTTAATCGTTTAGAATCGGAACTGGCTTACTCTATCTTTGAAGATATAGACACTGTTACGATAAATTTTGTATTGTCTCCAAACTTACCAACTAACCTCTACTTTACATCCGATTTGTGGGACCCCTTGTGCACGTTACAAACACAAACTTATGTGATAGACCAACACAAAGTGAAGTGGAAGAAAAATGATACATGGTTTTCAAATTTTTTTACAAATAAAAAACTGAAAAGTGTGGCGTGCAAAAGTATTCAGACCCCTTTACTCTGATACCCCTAAATAAAATCCAGTGCAACCAATTGCCTTCAGAAGTCACCTAATTAGTAAATAGAGTCCACTTGTGTGTAATCTAATCTCAATATATATACAGCTGTTCTGTGAAGGCCTCGGAGGTTTGTTAGAGAACATTAGTGAACAAACAGCATCATGAAGCCCAAGGAACACACCAGACAGGTCAGGGATAAAGTTGTGGAGAAGTTTAAAGCAGGGTTAGGTTATAAAAAAAATCCCAAGCTTTGAACATCTCACGGAGCACTGTTCAATCCATCATCTGAAAATAGAAAGAGTATGGCACAACTGCAAACCTACCAAGACATGGCCATCCACCTAAACTGACAGGCCGGGCAAGGAGAGCATTGATCAGAGAAGCAGCCAAGAGGCCCATGGTAACTCTGGAGGAGCTGCAGAGATCCACAGCTCAGGTGGGAGAATCTGTCCACAGGACAACAATTAGTCGTGCACTCCACAAATCGGGTCTTTATGGAAGAGTGGCAAGAAGAAAGCCATTGTTGAAACAAAGCCATAAGAAGTTCCATTTGCAGTTTGCCACAAGCCATGTGGGGGGACAGTAAACATGTGGAGGAAGGTGCTCTGGTCTGATGAGACCAAAATTGAAGTTTTTGGCATAAATGCAAAACGCTATGTGTGGCGGAAAACTAACACTGCACATCACCCTGAACACACCATCCCCACTGTGAAATATGGTGGTGGTAGCATCATGCTGTGGGGATGCTTTTCTTCAGCTGGGAC
The DNA here is from genome assembly GCA_035221665.1 of Okamejei kenojei. Lineage (NCBI taxonomy): Eukaryota > Metazoa > Chordata > Chondrichthyes > Rajiformes > Rajidae > Okamejei > Okamejei kenojei. The sequence continues at coordinate 31,633,296 of CM069135.1, read as the reverse complement.
AGGGAAGCTGGTCAGAGTTGATGGGAAGATGGATGGAGCCAAATACAGGGCAATCTTGGAAGAAAACCTGTTAGAGTCTGCAAAAGTCTTGAGACTGGGGCGGAGATTCACCTTCCAGCAGGACAACGACCCTAAACATACAACCAGAGCTACAATGGAATCAAAGTATATTCAAAGTATATTCAAAGTTAGATCAAAGTATATTCATGTGTTAGAATGGCTCAGTCAAAGTCCAGACCTAAATCCAATTGAGAATCTCCGGCAAGACTTGAAAATTGTTGTTCACAGACGCTCTCCATCCAATCTGACTGAGCTTGAGCTATTTTGCAAAGAAGAATGGGCAAAAATTTCAGTCTCTAGATGAGCAAAGCTGGTAGAGACATACCCCAAAAGACTTGCAGCTGTAATTGCAGCGAAAGGTGGTTCTACAAAGTATTGACTCAGGGAGGCAGAATACTTTTGCATGCCACACTTTTCAGTTTTTTATTTGTAATAAAATTTGGAAACCATGTATCATTTTCCTTCCACTTCACAATTATACACCACTTTGTGTTGGTCTATCACATAAAATCCCAATAAAATACATTTATGTTTGTGGTTGTAACGTGACAAAATGTGGAAAAGTTCAAGGGGTATGAAAACTTTTGCAAGCCACTATATATATATATATATATAGTGGCTTGCATATATATAGTTAGTAGCTAAGTTTGGAGACAATACCAAAATTTATCGTAACAGTCTGAAGAAAGGTCTCAACCCAAAACATTGCCTATCCATGACCTCCAAAATGTTGCTTTGTTTTGTTTTGTAAACCAGCATCTGGTTCCTGGTATCTTCAAAGTTGATAGAGTCGCAGACTGAGCTTCAGAAATGGGTGGAGAAATGGAAGAGAGTTTAATCTGAGCAAGTGTGAGATGTTGAATGTACAGAGAAAATACATAGTAAATGACAAGACCTTGAACAGCATTGATATACAGAGCAATTATGGGGTCCAAGTCCGTAGCTCCCTGAAAGTGTTCACACAAGTAGATAAAGCATTAAAGAAGGCTTAGGGTATAAACAAAGAACTGCACCAAAGATAGACAAAGTTCTGGAGTAACTCAGCGGGTCAGGCAGCATTTTTAGAGAAAAAGGATCAGTGACATTTCATGTCCGGACCCTTCTTCAGGCATGAGTGGCCGTGAATAGTCTGTGAACTCACCGCCCGCACCCTAAGACATTGCCCCAAAGTTCCAAGATTAGTTTGGGAAGCAGAATGTGACAACCTCAGCACAAGGAAGTGGAGGAGTGACAGCTGCTAGAGGCGATGTACGGTACATCTGTTGTGGTTGTGGCAAGTGAGTTGTGTTGGCAGAAGCAGGTATAGGCTGCACTACAGTAGCCGGATGAGCGAGCAGATCAGGCACAACCTGCGGCAGCTGCATGAAGCAACGGTGGAAGAAGCTGACGGCTTCCTGCTGGGCTAGGCCGACCCCTACTTCATTGATCTGTCGGGACACCAGGCATTAAAGTGAGAAAATAAGAATCCTTCCACTCTTTCACTTGCGTATGATTGTACTCATTGATAGTATGATTTGGCACCATGGTGCAGTGGCGGAGTTGCTGCCTTACAGCACCAGAGACATGGGTTCAATTCTGACTACGGGTGCTGTAAAAGTGGGTTTTCTCTGTGTGCTCTGGTTTTCTCCCACATTCCAAAGACGTACAGGTTTGTAGGTTAATTGGCTTCGATAAAATTGTAAATTGTCCTTAGTGTTAGCGTCTGGGTTGATTGCTGGTTGGCGCGGACACGGTGGGCCATAGGGCCTGTTCCCATGCTGTATTTCTAAAGTCCAACAAACTTTTCACCCCGAGTACTTGTGGCAATAATCAACTAAACTAAACTAATCATGGTGTATATCCTAGCCTCATTAGTACTCCCATATGCATTTATTGATTTAGAATTCATTGGCTACTGCTCAGCTCATTTTACCAATATTACCCTGTAGTCTAAGACTACCTTACTACACATTGTCAACAACTCAGCTAATCTTCGTGTCATGTGTAAACTTATTGATAATACCCCCAACATCCACATGCAAATCATTCAGCTATATTACAAATAGCAGGGTCCCAGCTCTGATCCCTGCAGAACACCAATAGTCATAGACATTCAATCAGACTTGGAGGGCATCTACCACACACGGTGCCTCAGGAAGGCCGTCAGCATCCATAAAGACTCCTCACACCCTTCTATTGGACTGTTCGAACTCCTACCTCCTGACGTTACAAGGCCTTCTACGCCCGCACCTCCAGACTCAGGAACAGCTTCATCCCCAGAGCTATAGCTGCTCTGAACCGGCCCTGCTGAGTGCCCCCCACCCCCATGAACCATCTCCCTCAGATGGTCACGTCGCACAGACACATTTACACGTTAGACTGTTTTGACTGTTTTACTGTTCTTTTTATAACCAATGTTCTCGGGGTATCTAAACCTAAATTTTATTAGTTGTTTAAGTTATGACATCAGATGGAAGCTGCATACCAAATCTCGTTGCATATATGTGCAAAGACAATAAAATATATTATTATTATTATTATCACGCAAACATCTTTTCAACCATCACCCTCCAAATCTTACTGCCAAGCCAATTTTGGATCCAATTTGCCAACATCCCATGGACCCTAACCTTTTCCACCAATCTCCTGTGTGGAACCTTGTTGAAGGGCTTACTAGAGTCCATTTAAACTACATCTACTGCACTGTCTTCATTGGTAAACCTACCTCCTCAAACGATTTTAAGCAGATTGTTTAGACAGAGTCTACCTGTGACAAATCTATGCTTGCTATCTTTGATCACTCTCTGCGTTTCAAAGTGTTAATTAATGCTGTACCTCAGAATGTTTTCCAATAACTTCCCTGTTAGGTTCACAGGTTCAGAACTGCCAGGCTTTTCCCCTGATGTCCCACTTGAAAAGGGGGAACCACATTTGCCACCCTCCCATCATCTGGTACCTCACTCATGGCCACGAAGATTATAAGCTGCAGCAATTTCTTTCTTTATCCCCCATAAAAAAAATGGGATAAATCCCATCTTGTCCTGGAGATGTAATCACACTAACTCTAAGGCATTGAATTGCTCCCCTTTATTTATACTTGCACTTGAACTACATCTTCCCCGTCACTACATTTTCAAACTATAAAGTACAATTCCGATGTGACTAGAAATAAAAAATTGTCATTTTTGGCATTTTATCCTCATACTTTTGAGCTCAGTGCACAGATTGCCTCTGTTGTACCAAACGGTCCCTACTTTTTCCCTGGTTACTCCTTCGTCCATGAAACTTATAAAATGCTTTTAGCTTAATCCTGACTGCCACTGGTATTTCATGACCTAATTTCCTTTTCCAATACCTCCCTATACTTTTGGCAGGCCTCTTGCCTTTAGTTCTATATACCTGTTATATGCTTCCATTTTTCTCTTTATCTAACCCTTGAACAGGGTTACTTGTTAACCTTGGCTTCCACCCTTACGGGAACCGATAGTAATTAAGTGTGACTTATTTCATCTAGAAATGAATAAAATGACTGTGGCATTGGTGGCACATTTCATAACTATTTCCGAGTACTTACTGCTGACATGGTTAAGTCCAGGTGGAGTAGAAGAACAAAGATCTCAGAGTACACAACTAGCAATCGTAAGAATGATATCACAAGTTAGCACGGTCATTACAAGACAAACCCAGCTTTGTGTGCATTTCTAGAGGATTTAGCTGAAAAAACAGCGATGTCACGCTGAACTTGGTTGGACCATGCCTAGAATGCTGTTTATAGTTCTTGTTGCCATATTATAAAAAGGATGTAGAGGCGCTGGTGAGGCTGCAGGGAAGATTTATTAGAAATATCATAGGAATGTGATTATGTCAGGGATGGATGAAAAGTCTAAATCTCTTTGCTTAATTAAAGAGGAGGAGATGCAGTGACCCACCAGAGTTATTCAAAATGTTGAAAGGTTTTAATAGAGTGAATGCAAAAAAAATGTTTCCAGTTGTACAGAAGAGCTTAATCAGAAACCATCAAGGCAAGGCAAGGCAAAGCTAAAAGTGAATTCAGAAGAAATTTCTTTACTCAGAAAGTAATGAGAATGTGGAATTTGCTCTAGTTGGGAGAGCTTGAAATGAAGATTTGAGCATATTTGTGCATAATTTGGATATATTTGAGCAGAAGACGGACAAGCGAATGAGCGAGAAGAAATAGAGGGTTATGTTGAAGATAGATAGGAGGGAGTTTGAGAGCCAGCATGAACAGTTTTCTTCGATGGATGTCCCAGACTTGAAATACACATAGGTAATTTCCACAGATGTTGCCTGACCTACAGGGTATTTATAGCATTTTCTGGTTTCATTTAATCTGAGCATTTGCAGATTTTTGTCACTTTAATTTCTCACCTGCTTGGCTCTTCAGACTGCCGATTGCGAAGAGTATTTTTGAATATTATCCCTAATATTACTCTCCTTTATGTGTCCAACTTGTATCCTTCTGTGACAATGATAAAAGATAAATTGTTTAGTCTAGTTTGATGTTCCCCCAGCATCATTTTAATGCACCTACAAAATGTAGTACAGAAAAGGTGCAGCAATGTTTATTATGCAATTAGAAGTGAAATGGACAAAATTCACCAGTTTGAGAAAAGAATAACTAAGTGCATCTTTATGACAGCATACCTATTTAAACTCAGTGAGATAAACATGATTGAAACAAGAGTTAAATCATATTGATTTTAATCTGCTGGCATAAGTTCGGGGTCAGATCTGCGAGAGATTTATAAAACTGATATATTATGCCGTATTTCTATTCATAACATGTTCACAACTTATGTTGATTAGACCTTCCCCGGTGGTTTGAATCCCAGCAACATCAATGATTTACCATTCTCTTTACCAAATACAACGTTGCAAGCCTCCCCATTGCAATTTCAGCTTGCCAGTAGATTCAGCTGCAGGAGGTGGTGAGATTGAGGCAAACTGTTCATAAATTCTCCTCACAAATTAATCTCAGCCCATTCAACCATATGCAAAGCGCAGCATTAGTTTCTATTTTATTCAGAGTACCTTGAAAAGTAAATGATCATTCATATGGTCAAAATCTGACAGTTAGTCAGGAGGTTTGCATGGGTATGTGGGACTATGCTCGCTAATTTTACTTTGCACACAATTTATATTCTAAACCCCAAGAACTGCAGCCTTTAGGTGCTGCTAATGGTTTACCATAACTGTTGCAAATCAACAGACGGCTGACTTAAAACCACTCAGACAATGTCACCTTACAACATTAAATGTCATTGCAAATGCCATCACTCTCCTTGATAAAAAAACTATTCTGCCAACAGCAGCATCAAAATTGCACTTATCAGCACCCTAAAATAGCAGAGGTAAAGGGTCACTGAAGGAAAATGCTTTACTTAACCAGTTATAACTGTTCTGATTGATCCTAAATAGCATTTGCTCGAGATATCAGGGACTTGTACTCACTCCAATTGTAAAAGATTGCTGTGCTATTCCAAAGGACATTTGATTTTGGACGTTATAATTAATGTAGGCTTATGTCGGCAGTCAGTGATCCAAGTCTCACCTCACGTGAAGAAATTGTGAACTTAACAAGGCTGTACTGTGCACTTACAAGAGAAAGGAGGAAATAATTGAAAAAGTCCTGGGCCTGTTTCATTTCTGCAACTTTTTTGGCGGCTTGCCGGCACCCGTCATAGGTCATTGCAGGTCGCCGAAAATTTTCAACATGTTGAAAATCCAGCGGTGACCTGAACAAGGTATGACTCTTTGGGTACACAAAAAGCTGGAGAAACTCAGCGGGTGCAGCAGCATCTAAGGAGCGAAGGAGATAGGCGACGTTTCGGGTCGAGACCCTTCTTCAGACGTCTCCCGAAACGTCGCCTATCTCCTTCGCTCCTTAGATGCTGCTGCACCCGCTGAGTTTCTCCAGCTTTTTGTGTACCCTCGATTCTCCAGCATCTGCAGTTCCTTCTTTAAAACCATGACTCTTTGGGTGACTACTCTCGACCATACAGGATTCACACCGCGATATGTCGCCAGGGTGTCGCCTGTATGGTCGTGAGTAGTCTCCTCAGTCGCCCAAAGAGTCGTAGCATCTCTCTGGTCGCCGCTGAATTTTCAACACGTTGAAAATATTCGGCTACCTGCAACGACTTATGACGGATGCTGTCGGTCGCCGAAAAAGTTGCGTAAATGTGACGGGCCCATTAGTTTACTTCCAGAACATTTTGATACTTTGGTCTTGAATTCCTAGTTTTTTTTAAATTCTGGTTAATTTCAAAGGTGCTTCTTCATTTTTAATGTTACGCAAAAATGGTTATTAAAAATATTACAAGAGATGCATTAACTCTGGGCCTCGATTTAAAGTAACTAAATTGATGTAGATTAAAATGACAATTGTGGGTATATTAAATTTATTTTTGACAAATCTCTTGTCCAAACAAGCATATCTTTTGTCCTTTGCCCCAATTCTGCCAACTTCCTTACTCTCCTTACATTTCTCACCCTTGTCTTGCCCTTCCTTACCTGTTTATAACAAATAGAAACATTACTGGGTCTTGGTAAATGTGTAAACATGTGTAACCTCCTCACAGTAAAATGAGGAAATATGCAAATTCTGCTTGCTTGACATTAATGACCAGATAGGGAGGAGAGTTACAGATTAGTCATAATTCAATTAAAAAAGCTAAAATGGTGTAAGGATTGATGAATTATTTATATTCCTACGTTACTATGAAATTAGTGAATTCTTCAAAAATACATTTCCCAGTCCACCATAGCTTTGACAGAAATGTTGCCATTTTGCAAAGTATTCCATCCTGCAACCATACCACAGATCCAATTCTCAATTGTAACTGATTTGATAGCAGTACAAAATCATTTGCAGTGTTTTAGCTCTCAACATAGGACAAGTGTATGTACTTTTACACTACCACATTCTCTTAACACCTCAAATTCTATTGATCTATGTTCACAACCTTCTCACTAATGTTTATTAATCAAGCAATATTGCAAAACTGACTGTCCAGTCATTAAGCCTTTAATTTGTTAAACCGCACTTAGTGCCTGAGTCTCCACAGACATGGAGGTTAGTGTCGGGTTCACATGTGCAGCAGGTGTGAATCACAGGAGCCCTCATCTCTCTGACAGATTGGGAGGGTCTGAATGTGTCAATTCACCTGCTACTATAATCCCCATGGAATCAAATATTAAGGCTCTGTTCTTATAGGATTCGCTAATATTATATTGGGGAAAGTTGTCAGACCAGACAGCAATGCAGGGATGGTTAGGCTAAGGTTTAGGAGGCAGTGGGGAAGGTAAGTTGTCTCCTCATGCCCGTTCTGGTTTTCAAATCAATTTTGCTTTGCTTTAATGACCTTCAGAAGTTTTATATTTTTAATTATTGAAGGACAGAAAGATAATTATTTGCAGCAAACATTTCCCATAAATTGGAATGAGGTAAGGTTAGGAATAATGTTACTCGGACATATCCCCATGAAACCTTGCACGAGGATAGCACACTATAACATTGAAATCGCTAGTTCTATGAAGATGGAAATAAAAGACTTGACATCTATGCAACCACCACCACTGGACATCCCAATGTGCTTTGTGAAGTGTATTTGATGTTGTAAAGGTGGCAACGTGGTAAACAGTTAACACATAATAAGAACCCACTAACAAATTAAAGGCATAATGACTAGACAGTCAGTTTTGCAATATTGCTTGATTAATAAACATTAGTGAGAAGGTTGTGAAAGATTTGGTCTGCTTTCACAGAAATTGTCAGGGTCAAGAGTGTTTTATTGTCACATGTCTGAAAGAGAATAATGAAATACTTACCTGCAGTAATAAATGTATTTAAAAACAATATAGTGCAAAAACAAAAATGAAACCCAAAATGTGCGATTCACTTGAAGTCTGCTTGGATGAGTTTCAGTAAAAAGTCTGCAGGTTTTCCAGCAAACATTCAGTGCTGCATTGAAGCAGCAAACTGGGTTATTTGCTTGCGAATCTGGGATGGGGTTTTATCAAAGTCTTCTGACTTAGCAGACAGACTACAATCAGCTATGGCTTGAAACATATATTTGGGTAATGGCTATAGTGGGGAACTTCATCTAGCTAGTGTACTTAGCTCACTTGCAAAAGCAATTAGGTTTAGTTTAGTTTGGAGATAATAACGTGGCAACATTCACTTCAACCGAGAGTCCGCACTGGCCAATGATCACCTCTACACTAATTTTATGTTATCCAAAGTCAAACAAACACACTTTATTGTCATTTAGAAATACATCGATATATGCAATTCCAAACGAAATTCTGTTGCATTTGGCTCCCCGTGCAACACGATAATTAACAGAAGGATAAAATGGATAAAAATGGATAAAAGGATAAAAGGGTAAATAGACAATGGTGGCAGCCCATTACATGGCATTCAGGAGTCTGATGGCTCATGGGAAGAAGCTGTTGCAGAACCTTGATGTTCTGCTCCTTATGCTTGTTAAGTACTTCCGCCGCCACCCCTCTGGTGAATGCTATGTACTTAACGCTTTTGTTTTTCTCCTGAGTGCAGGCCCCGTGGCTGGGAGTCAGGAATCAAGGGATTAAGGGCTCCTGTACCCGATTGGCCAAGCTGCGTCAGATGACGGGTGACTCATCGGAAGCTTAAATACCAGAAGCTCCCAGAATTCTCTCTCTCTTCGTCGACCCCGACTCATGAACAGACTGTGGTTTGAACTGCAGGAGGCCTGGCCACATGGCATAGAACTTTGTGTATTATTACCTACATTTGTCAATTAATATTGAATTGAGACAGATAAGGGCTTTCGTGTATTTTGTTTAAGGGTTTTTTCCATTTAGGCAGGTTAGAGACTCTAGTTCGATGGCCCATTGCGAGGCTGGCTGGCGCACTGTTATCTTTGTTTATTAGTTTATTCTTGTCCTTGACTGGGTTGTTTGAATCAGGTTTGGGTTTTAACAAAATAAAATACTATTTTCTTGAACTTGAGCCTGGTTTTTTGACTATGTTATGCGGCTCTGAAGTACCTGCATTCGGGAGTCGTAACAAAATGGGGGTTCGTCCTAAGCTTTGAGGACCCTAGACAGTTTGGGTTTTTTTTTTTGGTAGGCTTCTGGTGACTGAGGAAGTCTGTGTTGTGAGGTGACTGAGGAATTCTGTGTTGTGAGGAGTTTTTTTTCTCATCCGTTTGTGGTGACATTGGTGCCCAGGGTTTGGCTGGTGGTTTGGTCCTACATTTGATATGGAGTGTAAAGTACAGAATTTTACTGAGGCTCTTAGTCGGGAGTTGTTTGATAAATGTACCAAGGAGCATTTGTTTATGCTGGCAGAGACCTATAACGTGCCTATTGCTAAGCATTTGAAGAAAGAGGCTATAAAGTTGGAGTTATGGTCTGCGTTGGGGAGGAGTGGGGTATTGCCTGCTGCTGCAGACAGTCCTCTATCTTCTACAAAGCCTAGTCAGGAAATGGGGGACCCCATTCGATTGAAGGCGTTAGAGCTTGAAATGAAAAAGGAGGAGAGGGCCTTAAGAGCGAAAGAGCTTGAAATAAGAGAGAAAGAGCTCCAATTTGAGCTTGAAAGGAAAAAGGAGGAGAGGGCCTTAAAAGAGAAGGAGCTCATGCTCCAATCAGAGCTTGAAATGAAAAAGGAGGAGAGGGCCTTAAGAGCGAAAGAGCTTGAAATGAGAGAGAAAGAGCTCATGCTCCAATCAGAGCTTGAAATGAAACGCCTTGAGCTGCGGGAGAAGGAGTTGAATGCCTCCCGAGTTTCTACTAGGGAACGGGAGTTTGATATGAGCAAGAACATCAACCTGGTTCCCCCGTTTAATGAGAAGGATGTGGACAAGTATTTTGCAGTGTTTGAACGGACGGCTTCGTCCTTGAAGTGGCCTAGGGACATGTGGTCCTTGCTGTTGCATAGTGTCCTTGTGGGTAAAGCACAGGAGGTGTACTCATCGTTGTCTGTTGACAACAGTCGGGACTATGAGTGTGTGAAGTCTATGGTTTTAAGGGCTTATGAATTGGTTCCAGAGGCGTACCGGCAGAAGTTCCGGCACTTTAGGACATTTGATAGTCAGACTTATGTGGAGTTTGCTTGGGAGAAGGAGGCACCTTTTGACAGGTGGTGCGCTTCTCAAGGAGTGAAGGATTTTGAGCGGCTGCGGGCCTTGATTATTATGGAAGACTTTAAGAACTGTCTCCCTGAGAGGGTTGCTACTTACCTTAATGAGCAGATGGTGACGGAGGTGTCTAAGGCAGGTGTTAGCAGATGAGTATGTATTGACTCATAAAACTGAGTTTGTTGGGCGATCCTATAGTTTTGGTGCACGGCCGTTTAATCGTGGTGGTGTCGCCGGTGGCAGTGCCAAAGCTGTTTCTGTGCCTGCAAGTGTCAGCTCATTAATACAGGGGGAGGTCCGAGCTGATAAGGTTGACGGAGATTTCAGGACTAAGGAAGGGCCTGTGTGCTACTATTGTAAAGGGAGCGGGCACATCTTAAAGTCATGTCCCATCCTGCAAAGGAAAAATGCAAAGCCTGTGGCTTTGGTGGGTACACAAAGAGCACCTGTGGTTCCTGGGATGCCTGCGTCTGATGAGTGTAGGAATTATTCTGCGTTCATCATGAAAGGTTTTGTTTCTCTAGAGAATGGGGGGTCATAGAGTTCCAGTATCCATCTTGCGTGATACTGGTGCTACTCAGTCCTTTATATTGGATAGTGTACTGCAGTTTTCTTGGGAGTCATCGGTTGGGTCCAGTGTCACTGTGGTAGGATTCGGGTTGGAGGACATGGTAGTGCCTTTGTATACCGAGTTGGTTTCAGGCCGGGTAATTGTTGGGGTACGGCCATATTTTCCCAATGCGGGAGTTTCTGTGATTTTGGGGAATGACTTGGCAGGAGGTAGAGTTCTCATTACTCCAGAGGTGACGGCTGTTCCGATGGTGCAGAGTCCTGATATATTGGCTATGCAGCATCCAACGGTCTTCACAGCTTGTGCTGTCACAAGGGCTATGGCTAAGAGCCAGGCAAAGTTTGAAGATGTAGTGGACCTGAGTGAGAGCCTTTTTGGGGATCAGGATGATGGATCCTGTGTTGTGAAGGGTGTTTCTACATCTCAAGATGGGGTCTTGTCTGAAAATGTGCCCGTGCCTGAAAATGTGTCACGTGACCGGCTGGTTGAGGAGCAAAAGAGTGATCAAGGTTTATCGGATCTGTTCAACTGCGCAGTGCCTGAGGGGGATATGGATTCCACAGCAAAGGGGTATTTTCTGAGGAATGGATTACTGATGCGAAAGTGGTCTCCCTTGGATATGTCAGGACATGATGATTGGAGCGTGGTTGATCAGATTGTGATACCTCGTCGGTATAGGGACGAGATACTCTGTTTGGCTCATGATGGACCTCTGGGTGGACATTTGGGGGTCAATAAGACGTATGACCGTATCTTATGGAATGTTTTTTGGCCAGGGTTGAAAAAGGACATGAAGCAGCACTGCAGGTGTTGTCACATTTGCTAGGTGGCAGGAAAGCCAAACCAATCGATTGTTCCTGCGCCTTTATATCCAATCCCAGTGGTCGGGGAGCCGTTTGAATGGATTCTAGTTGATTGTGTGGGTCCTCTACCTTGGACAAGGGTGGGCAACAAGTTTTTATTGACTATTATGTGTGCGTCTACCCGCTTTCCGGAGGTGGTCCCTTTGCGTAACATTACTGCCCCTGCCATTGTGAAGTCTCTCACTAAGTTTTTTTCGTTGTTCGGTTTGCCCAAGGTTGTGCAGAGCGACCGAGGTTCCAACTTCATGTCAAAGGTTTTTGGTCAGGTAATGAAGTTGTTGGATATTGAGCATTGTTACTCCAGTGCGTATCATCCAGAAAGCCAGGGAGATCTCAAGCGGTTTCACCAGACTTTGAAATCCATGTTGAGGACTTACTGCCGGGAGTTTGAAAAAGACTGGGATGAGGGGGTTCATCTCGTTATGTTTGCGGTGCGTGAGGTCGTGCAGGAGTCTTTAGGGTTCAGTCCTGCTGACCTGGTGTTCGCGCATACTGTTCGTGGTCCGTTGAGGGTCCTGAAGGAGAAATGGTTGCAGGAGAATTCAAAACGTAGTATTTCAGACGTCTGTACTTTTAGGTCTAGACTGCGGAGGGCATGCGAACTGGCAATGGGTAATCTTGCTTCTGCTCAGTCTAGGATGAAGGGCTGGTTCGACAGGAAGGCTTCTAGTAGGAATTTTTCTCCAGGTGACAAAGTCCTGGTGTTGTTGCCTATTCCTGGTTCCAGTCTGCAGGCTCGGTATAGTGGTCCCTATCAGGTGGTTAAGAAGGTTGGTGCAAGGGATTACGTTATTGGTACCCCTGATCGGAGGCGTAAGACTCAGCTCTGTCATATCAACATGCTGAAGCAGTACCATGAGCAGGAGCATGTACAGGTTGATCGGGGAGGAGCTGTGTCCTTCGGTTTTGTCTAAGCCTTGGCTGTAGTAGTGCTGCCCCCTGACACGGGTGGTGATGTGGGTGAGGCACGGTTGTCGTTGGCAGTGACACAGGGAAAGCTGTGCAACTCTGAAGCTTTGGAGTCGCTTCCCTTGCAGTTGTCTCATTTGTCTGGAAGTCAGCAGGATTATCTGCTTGCTTTGGTGAGGTCAAATGGGTCACTGTTCTCGGATGTGCCTTCTCAAACGTCTGTGCTGCAGCATGACATTGACGTGGCCGGTGCTGCGCCAATTAAACAGCATCCGTATCGGGTCAACCCTGACAAGCGTCAACGTCTAAGAGGTCAGGTTGACTATATGCTGCAGCATGCAATTGCTGAACCTAGTTGTAGTCCGTGGAGTTCTCCTGTGTCTACTGGCTATGAAGGCTAATGGGGAGGACAGGTTTTGCACGGACTTTCGGAAGGTGAATGGTGTAACTAAGCCGGATTGCTATCCGCTTCCACGGATGAAAGATTGTGTGGATCATGTGGGTAGTGCATCTTTTGTGTCTAAGTTGGACTTGCTAAAAGGGTATTGGCAAGTTCCTTTGACTAGGCGGGCGAGGGAGATCTCAGCGTTTGTTACGCCTGATAACTTTCTTCAGTACACGGTAATGGCATTTGGGATGCGCAATGCGCTGGCAACCTTCCAACGGCTAGTGAACAAGGTATTGTCTGGTTTGGCCTTCTGTGAAGCATACCTTGATGATTTAGTTGTGTGCTCCAGGTCTTGGATCGAGCACATCGGTCATCTGAAGGAGGTATTTTGTCGACTAGCGGAGGCAAACCTAACGATCAATCTGGGGAAGTGTGAGTTTGGACAGGCCACGGTGGCGTATCTGGGTAAGATGGTGGGCCGGGGTCATGTTCGCGCTCTCGAGGACAAGGTGCGACATATTGTCGCATTTCCTGTTCCAACATCTAGGACTGAACTCCGTAGGTATCTGGCTATGGTTGGGTACTATAGGGGGTTCTGTCCAAACTTCTCTGCATTGGCTGCTCCTTTGACGGATTTGCTGAGTCCGAAGGTAGCTTTTGTGTGGTCCGCTGAGTGTCAACATGCCTTTGATCATACTAAGGGTCTTCTAGTGCGCGCACCTGTGTTTGCGGCACCTGATTTTGAGCGTCCATTTAAGCTGGCAGTGGATGCTAGTGATCATGGGGTTGGTGGGGTTCTTATACAGGATGATTCAGATGGGGTGGGGAATCCAATTTCGTACTTCTCTAAGAAGTTTAATCCAATCAGAGGTGGTACTCCACCATTGAGAAAGAGACCCTTGCTGTGTTAATGTCTCTGAGTCATTTCGAGGTTTATGTGGGCTCCTCGAGTGTCCCTGTCGTCGTGTTCATGGATCATAACCCTTTGGTTTTTTTGCAGAACATGAAGAATAAGAACAGGCAGTTGATGAGCTGGAGTTGGCAGCTGCAAGAATACAACCTGGATTTCAGGCACATCAGGGGCAAGGATAATATCTTGGCTGACGCCTTGTCGTGCCAGTAGTGTTTTAGTACTGAATAGTTTCTTCCGAAGCTTATTCAGTATCTTTGGGTGGGGGTGTTAGGTACTTCTCCCCCCCCCCCCCCCCCTCTGGTGAATGCTATGTACTTAACTCTTTTGTTTCTCTCCTGAGTGCAGGCCCCGTGGCTGGGAGTCAGGAATCAAGGGGTTAAGGGCTCCTGTACCCAATTGGCCAAGCTGCGTCAGGTGACGGGATGACTCATCGGAAGCTTAAATACCAGTAGCTCCCAGAACTCTCTCTCACTTCGTCGACCCTGACTCATGAACAGACTGTGGTTTGAACTGCAGGAGGCCTGGCCACATGGCATAGAACTTTGTGTATTATTACCTACATTTGTCAATTAATATTGAATTGGGACGGATAAGGGCTGACCTGAGGGTTTTGTGTATTTTGTTTAAGGGTTATCTCCATTTATGCAGGTTAGAGGCCCATTGCAAGGCTGGCTGGAGCACTGTTATCTGTGTTTATTAGTTTATTCTTGTCCTTGACTGGGTTGTTTGAATCAGGTTTGGGTTTTAACAAAATAAAATACTATTTTCTTGAACTTGAGCCTGGTTTTTTGACTATGTTACGCGGCTCTGAAGTACCTGCATTCGGGAGTCGTAACAATGCTACGATATCTTTTGCCCGAGGGCAGCAGAGTGAACAGTCCGTGATGGAGATGTGACAATCCCTGTTTCGTATCTGACAATCTAGGTACAATTTACAGAAGCCAATTAACCCACAAACCTGCATGTCTTTAGAATGTGGGAGGAAACCAGAGCACCCGGAGAAAACCCACACGGTCACAGTGACAACATACAAACTTCATATAGACTTCACCCATAGTCAGGATCAAATCCACCTCTCTGGCACTGCAAGGCAGCCACTCCACTGCTGCACCACTGTGCCGCCAATATACCTCATTGGAAAATGTAACAAAATGCAAGTTACTCAACCTGAGAAAAGCTAACAAAACCATTGGCTGTAATTACAGGCATTTGTTGTCAGGCTGAAAAATTTCTGCAGGCACCGGCCATATTTCCACCTTTTTTTCTGAACTGGTACCATTTCATGTTCAGCTGGAGATTTAAGAGAAGTGGCTTCATCCTATCACTCAGTGAAAAATTTCATTGGATAATCATCTTTGTACACGAAGTGAAATGTTCAACAAGGCCCAACCTCTGAACATGGACAGGCATGTCAATACACATTTTGCTACGTTTGCAACTACACACTTAAAAATGTTGAATGATAAATGGCTTACAGCATTAACTAATAATATTTTGCTTGTTAAAGCAAGATATATAAAAGTATCACCCACTGCATGTCATGCTAATTGGACACCCGGACAAGCATGTTCTTCAACTTCCTGACAGAAGCTAACCAGCGATCTCAAAAAGACTTTTATTGTATGCAATAAATAAGAGAATTTACTTTCCATCTAGTGGTTGCCATGTGCGGCTTTGGAATGCAAGTTGTTGAGGTAACAACCTGATTGAAAACAAACAGAGCCCCTACTAAATCTCTGGAACTCTCGCCTTCACTATTCAACAGGGAGTTCTGCTGACTGCTATGAGATTGATCAAATCTACAATCTTAATCAAGCCATAAAGGAACTGGTGACGCGAGCTGTTCCCCCGAGTTAAATGTTCTCCTTTCAACTTTTTAAAATTGCAGTAGCTTCATGGAAAATAAACCTTTACGAACAAACATACCCATTTACCATGAGAGATCAGAAAGACGAATTCAAACAACACTTTCAGTGGCAGGAAATGAAGGGTTGAATGAGTTGATGTAGTCTCTCAAACACAAAGCAAACAAAAGCGTCTACCTAAACTCTGATGCACTCATGAAAGAATTATTTTGCTTCTGCTCGGTGCAAGAGCCTAATAATTACTGTTGGTGTTCTTACTAAATGTACATAATGTACCTCATTAGAAACAGCACACATTTAATATATGCAGGTTAACACTTATTTCTAACAGTTGTAAAAGGAATTTGAATCAAGCTCACCGTGTACACCGAATAATAACAACGTTTGGTGTACACAGTACTAGAACAAGCCATATCTTAACTTCCAAAGCCAACATGGTTGATCTGTATTCAAACTCCTTTATTTCAGAGTGAGGCCAAACACAAATTGGAAGAACAGCACCTCATATTTCACTTGGGCAGCTGACAACCCAACAGTATGATAATTGAATTCCCTCGCTTCAAGTGAACCCTTGCATCCCCTCGCTCTCCATCCCTCCCCCACCCTCGTCATCGTACTAGGTCCACTCTCTGAATAACTCTTTACCACCTAGCCCACAGCCAACAATGGACCATTGTGGGCTCCACCTTTCCTTGATCATCAGGGAAAGGTTGCAGATTTCATTCATTTGTTCTACATACATTCTATTTCTTGCGTTTACCTTTCCCCATTACTATGTCTGAAGAAGGGTCTTGACCCGAAACATCACCTATTCCTTTTCTCCAGAGATGCTGCCTGACCCACTGTTACTCTAGCTTTTTGTGTCTATCTTCGCTAAACCAGCATCTGCAGTTTCTTCCTATATATTCATGATTTTGCTCCTTTCCTACTCATCCTTTATCTAGCAATATTATCATCCGAGACAGCATTTGCTGTTCTTTTTGCATCAGTTACAAACTTCTTACAACCAGCTTGTAAAAACTTTCCCACATCACCGTTGAATAGTTTACTTCTGACTTGAATGCTACATTCTTTGTTCAAGGCTTTCCCACCAGTTAGGCAATCCATTTAAAATTGAAACATAATACCCTTTTACATTTTTATACAAAACACCCTTTGAACTACATTCAATGGAGTATAAATCTACTTTATGAAGTCTCTCCTCATAATATAATCCCAGAGCCTTTGAAATATTTAAGGGATCGATTGGCCAGGTGGGTGGAATGGTTGATGGAATTTAATACAGAGAAGTGTGAAGTGTTGCATTTTGGGATGTCGAACAAAGGCAGGATCTTCACAGTAAATGGTAGGCCTCTGGGTGGTGTTGTAGGGCAATCGGATCTAGGGGTACAAGTGCATGGTTCCATGAAGGTCGAGTTGCAGGTCGATAGGTGGTCAAAAAGTATTTTGGCACTTTGGCCTTCATCAGTCAGATTATTCAGTACAGAAGTCGGGAGGTCATGTTGCAGTTGCGTAAGACGTTGGTGAGACCACATTTAGAATATTGTGTTCATATTGTGTTCAGTTCTGAGCAACATGTTATAGGAAAGATATTGTCAAGCTTGAAAGGGTTCAGGAAAGATTTACAAGGATGTTGCCAGGACTAGAGCGTGTGAGCTATAGGGAGCAGTTGAGTAGGCTGGGTCACTTTTCCATGGAGCACAGAAGGATGAGGGGAGATCTTATAGAGGTGTACAAAATCATGAGAGGAATAGATCGGGAAGATGCACAGAGTTTTTTGCCCAGTGTAGGGGACTCAAGGACCAGAGGACATAGGTTCAAGGTGAAGCGGAAAAGATGTAATAGGAATCTGAGGGGTAACTTTTTCACACAAAGGGTGTTGGGGGTATGGAACAAGCTGCCAGAGGAGGTAGTCGAAGCTGGGACTATCACATCATTTAAGAACCAGTTAGACAGGTACATGGATAGGACAGGGTTGGAAGGATATGGACTAAGTGCAGACAAGTGGGACCAGTGTAGCTGTGACATTGTTGGCCAGTGTGGGCGAGTTGGGCCGAAGGGCCTGTTTCCACACTGTATCACTCTATGACTCTATGAACCATCAATGCACTCCTTGCAAGGGTAGTCTGTGGTTTCTCAGATGCAGAACTCAAATTTATTCTGCGGTTTTTAAGGATGTGGCAAAACTCCTTTTCATTGACATGCTAATCCTCTGTATTATAAAGATGCACATTTTAAAAAAAAATCTACAACATTTTAATGATCTGTGTCCTTCTTTGGACCTACACGGCTCAAGATATACATAATACTTTTTTTCTGCTGCTCTGACACCCTCATGCACAGGAATCTTCCTGTCATAGCTTCACCCACTCGTATTTAGTTTAGTTTGAAGATACAGCGTGGAAACAGGCCCTTTGGCCCACCGAGTCCACATCGTCCATCAATCACCTGTTCATACATTCTATGTTATCCCACTTTCTAATCCACTTCCTACACATTAGGGGCAATTTTCAGAGGACAATTAACCTACAAATGCGCACACGTTTCGTATGTGTGAGAAAACCAATGTGGTCACAGGCAAAACATGAAAACTCCACACAGATAGTCCTGTGGTCAGGATCGAACCGGTCTCTCTGGTGCTGTGAGGCAGCAGTTCACCAGCTGCACCACTGTGCTACCCCCAACACCCTTTTGATATTCGATAGGTTTATTTCTTCCACCAATTTTCACGTTATCAGAAATTTTGGATATATGGTATTCTGTGTGTTAATTATTAAGTGACAGGTCCTTTCATAAAGTCATCAGGCCCCCATTTTTGTTTTTAACATTAATCTTATCTAACATTTTAAATACACATTGCCATACATTTCCAAATACTTGCTTCCAATGTGTTACATATCCATTTGCACAAAAATTCATTACTGGTCAATATCATGTTGAAACTTGATCATTGATGTGACTAATTCAGGCACAATACGACTCAAATTTGGAAGCCAAGTGCAATGCACGGGCATTAATATATTGTGCACCACAGGCTGATAACCGAGGGTGAATTGGGCAAACGGCAAATCTCTGAGTGATTTTTTTTCCTTTTGAGACTAATGGCAAACCCAGGCAAGTATACTTATCTCATGATGTTCAATTCCAGTCAATATCCAAATCAGGACAATTATTTACTCTGAAGGTATAATTTTAGCCAATGATATTACGTAGAAGCTCACTGAATAGCTTCTTGAAATCCTGTCCATTTTTAAAGTGCTTCTTCAAAATGTTAATTTAAATTATTCAGAGACGTTATTTTAATTAGGTAATATCTAAGCTTGAAGTTACAAGATGGGCAAATTTGGCCCACTTTATCTCTTTAATTCAGAGGAAGGTCTGTAGTTTGCACATAATTCTAATAAAATTGACTCTTATGTAATTCTGATACTATCACTAAAACAATCTGGATCATCTTAAGAAAGTAAAAAGATCAAATTTTTTTTTCTCAGACTAATGGAGTTGCAGGATGAAGGCTGCAAAGAGACGTGGGAGTGGGGCAGAGCCTGGTAAGTGACAGGTGGATACAAGGAAATGTTTGGCAGATGAATGGAGTGATGAATGAATACTTCCCACTCTCTTTCCCCTTCACACCCCCGTCTCCTTCCATCCATATCCCCCCCTCTGATTTGCATGTTATACCTCTTATCTCACGCCCTTTGTTTCCTTTTCATCTCTAGTCTTTGTCACTTATTCCACCCTTCTGCCTATCACACATCTTCAGCTGCAACCACCCATCACTTGCTGAGCTTCCCCCCCCCCCCCCCCCCCCCTCCCCTTTCTAGCTTTCTCTCCCCTACTCCATCAGTTTGAAGGTTCCTGACATGAAACATTGTCTAACCATTACCTCCACAGATGCTGCCAGACCCACTGAGTTCATATAGCAGTTTGTTTTTTTGTTCAAGAATCCAGCCTCTGCAATCCTTGTGTCTCCAAGTTAAGAAAAAAAAGATGCGGAAAGGTGAAGACAATCTCCATAATGAGAAGCATACCAAGATTTAAAAAAAATCAGAATACATCCCCAGGTCTTAGAAGCATGACCCTAACAAATGAAAGTCAGCAAACATTTCAAACTTAGAATAAAACTACTTTGACTGAGGACCATTACTGAAGATTACAGGACCCAATTAAACCACATCAGATTAGTGTTAGTTTTTGAGATACACAGTGGAAACAGGCCTTTTAGCCCACTGAGTCTTGGCAGACCAGCAATCACTTGGTACACTAGCACTATCCTGTACACTAGGGAGAATTTACCGAAGCCAATTAACCTACCAACCCACACATCTTTGCGATATGGGAAGAAAGTGGAGCACCTGTAAAATGCCCATGTGGTCACAGGGAGAATTTACCAATTCCATACAGACAGCACCCCTAGTCAAGATCGAACCTGGGTCTCTGGCGCTATAAGGCCGTAACTCTCCCGTTGCGCCATGGTGCAGCCCATAATGCACTGTAATCCTAAAATGCACAATTCCTTGTCCACCATTGTACAGTACTTGGTCAGTGGACATTTATCCACAATCCACATGGCTTGATAGGCAACATATCTAAAGGTCAAGTTTACTTCTTTAACTCAACAGTTTTAGTTTATAGCACAGAGGGCTGACCTACCTTGGAAATGGTGAAGAAGGGCCCACTGCAGCATTCAACTAATTTGATGAAGAAGCAAAATAATTGGTAGAAACTATAGATTCAGCTTTAGATAAAGGCTGAAGCAGCTCGGATGAAATTAATTTAATTTGAATCACTTCTTGTAGAAAATTTACGCAATTGAATTAAAAAAATATAATTTTTTTAAATCAAAAATCACGGTAATCAAAGCTTTAAAAAATTGCCCTTACTTTCACTATACAATGTCTGCAAAACAGGTGTTATTTTATATTCATTAGAAATTAAAATCAGAACCACACCTTGCAATTAGCAGATTCTGACTATTCAATGTAATTTGCTAGGTAAATGTAAAATATCTGTTTTCCAAGAGGCTACACTGCTATATTAGTTAGGCTGCAATAACACAAGACTTTGCGATCATTGAATCTTACCTGAGGTGTCGAGGTGGACGTTATATCCTGGTGGAAGTGAGGCAGTGGGCTCAAACACCAGGATCTCAGCAATGGATGCATTAATGCTGAGCTTCAGTGCTTTGCTTGTCACTGGTCACGGTCTGCTCAATGGGACAAGAAGTTGCCCACTCTGTCATCAGATAGCAGAGGCACAAACATGAGCCAGGGGAAAGGCAAATCCCTGCTGGCTGGAGTTCAGCTAGCTCGGGAGCACTGGCACGAGCTGTGCATATTGGAATGTGTAAAGGAAATTAAACAACAACCAATCAGCGACTGTTTATAACCAGGCAAGGTTCTCTAGAGCTGCATCTGTGCACAGTAAATACTCCGAGCTTAATCTGCTCAACTGACCCACGATTTAATGCCAAATATATTAGTCACATCAGATATTCCAGTGCATTGCAGGGAAGTAACTCTCATTTCACACAACAAAACCACATTGGAAAGAAGAGGCTGGAAACTCAAGTTATGTTTGAACAATTACATTTGTCAAGTAAGAAATTCTATAGATTGTAGACAGAGGATGTCAGAAAGAGGATCTGAACATAGGGAAGCAGTTCAGTGAGATGTGGTGAACATTCGCAGTTGTAGATGGTCCCAGAAATTCGGGCTTTGATTGATACAGACTGCAAACAGGCCCTTCGGCCCACTGGTTCCATGCCAACCATCAGTCGCCCGTTCACACTAGTTTTATGTTATCCCATTTTCCCTACATTCTAGGGGCAATTTAAGGTCCCAGCTTCTATCTTCGGTTCCCTGACTGATGAAGGTCAGCTTGCTAAAACCCTTCTTCACTGTCCTGTGACACCATTTTCAGGGAACCATGTACTTGTACTCATGGATCCCCCTGCTTTGCAACACTCCCAAGGCCCTGCCATTCACTGTGAAGGTCCTGCCCTGGTTTGACTGCCCAATATGCAACACCTCGCACGTATCCAAATTAAACTTAATTTGCCATCCCTCAGCCCACTTGCATAGATTACCAAACTTCCACTGTGATTCTTGATAACCATCTTCATTGTCCAGGATACCACCTACTTTAGAGTCAATTTAAATAGTTCTCATCCTTCCCTGGGCAATTGACCATGTAACATGGAAGCCACATAAAACAATGTAAATGGCTACTGTTATACTTTATTATTTGTTCACAACTCATGGCAGCTGAGAAGATATTGTAAATGATAGAGGTCCAGCTGCATCCTGATGCCATGAAATAGGAATGTATATGCCTATGTCACAAACTTTGTTCTTGGTGATTAATCTTTTAATATGTTGAGAGGAAGGACAACATTTGCAGTTTCATCCTTGCATTTTCAAATGACCTTGTACCATCTCATCGAGGCCGATTCTGCAATCAAGAATTGGGTGCTGATCGCACTGTTGGAGATGTTGCCTGCCTCACGAAAACTTAAAATGAAGCAATGTCTGCTTTAGATGGATACGAGTGGTCTCAGGGGAATTCTCTGGGTGTTCCGATAAATCTGTATTTATCTCCAAAATCAACATTACTGAAAGGGATTAACTGAGTAAATCTCACTGCTCAAGGAATAGGGTGTAAACAAAACATCAGTTCTTTAAAACTCAAAAGTAAACTAAATTTGGCTTCTGTGCAGAGGGAATGAATTGTATGTAGCAATCCCAGAATTAAATTTGGAAAAAAATGGAGTAGGTTGAAATCAGGGTGCTAACTCAATTGAATCAATTTGTTTTGATACAAAAATGTCATCCCCTAATCTCATCAAGGAATTTAAAATAAATTCCAGTCCACATGGACATGGTGGGACTTGTGGGTCCCTGATTCTAAGATTCAGGTGACGAGATAGAAGTGAATTTAAAGAGATATGGCACAAATAGATATTAAAGCTTTTCATAAGTGATAGGAGCAGAATTCGGCCATTTGGCCCATCAAGTCTCCTCCACCTTTTAATCCTGGCTGATCTATCTCTCCCTCCTGCCTTCTCCCCATAACCTCTGACATCCGTACCAGTCAAGAAGTTTTCAGCATGGTTGGAGAGCCCAGAGCAAGGGCAGCATCTATTTTTATTTATTCCTTTGTTGGAAGTTGTGGCTGGGTGCAGTCAGGTGAATTGGCATCCTTGCCCAAGAACTAAAAGGAAGAAACCACCAAACCTTATCATAAAATTATCTAAACGTACAGCAGAGAAATGGATCCTTGCAGCCCACCCTGTCCATGTCGACATAACTATATACACTAATCCTATTGACCGGCATTGGACCGAATGCCTCTTAGCCTTTCCTATTCAAGATCTGCTCCAAATATCTTTTAAAACTTTGTCATTGTATAGGTCTCCATTATCTCCTCGTTGAATCAGTCCAGATATTCACCACCGTGTGTGGAAAAACATGCCCTCATGACTCCTTGAAGCTGTAACATTACATTCTGTTTCCTGTCTCTTTTTTCACTACCTGTTGTTCTCATATATGCTATGAACGTTGCCCATTTCCTTCGCTCCATAGATGCTGCCACACCTGCTGAGTTTCTCCAACATTTTTGTGTACCTTCGATTTCCCAGCATGTGCAGTTCCTTCTTGAACAATATGCTATGATTTGCCTAGATAATACACAAAACAGTTTTTCACAGCATCTTGGTATATATCACAGTAACAAACCAATGCCAATGACATTACCTTTCCCAATAACAGCACTCACATTACACCTGTATAATCTAGGTCTAAACTCCCTTGCCCCAGGAAAAAGATTCAACTATCTACCCTATGTATTCTCCCCATAATTTTATAAATCTCCAAAAGGTCAACCCTCAGCCTCCCGAGTTTCCAGTAAGAATAAATCCTGCCTGACCAATCTCTCCTTACAACTGCACCCCTCTGTTCAAAGCAACATTATAATGTACATTGTTAGGAAGGTAAGAACATCACTGCAGTAATTAGAGAGAATTTTCTTGGCGGACCGTCCGAAGGGGCTCTACATGTTAGGAATTCAAAGGGGTAATGAAGCTCCTATTAAGCCAGAGGATATCAATGTAACCAAATAGCATCTAGTTACTAACTCTGTTCAACACTGATTGAATTGATCGATTGAAAGACACAGCATGGGAACAGGCCCTTTGGCCCATTGAGACCATGCTGACCATCACATTGGTTCTCGTTATCCCACTTCCACATCAACTTCCTACACACTTGGGGAAATTATGTAGACCAATTAACCTACAAACTCACATGTCTTTGGGATGTGGGAGGAAACTGGAGCACTTGGAAGAACCCCATGCGGTCATTGAGAATGTGCAAATTCCATACATGCTGCACCCGAGGTTAGGATCGAACCAGGATCTCTGGTGCTATGAGACAGCAGCTCTATCAACCAGCTAAACTTTTTATCCTTGTCATATGTCATCTGGACTTCATGATCAAAATTCCCTGTAGTGTGAGAAATAATATAGATTTCTTTGAACAGATAACTATTTTTTTTTGTTTGTTTGTTTGTTTATTTTTGTTAGAAGTAAGTACAGTAGTCTGGTACTTAAGTACCTAATACATAAATACATATTTTCATTCTTGTACAACTTCATACTTTTGGTTCAATAATAAAAGAACAGTGAGAGAAAAAAGAAATAAAGAGTGTCGGAATAGATAGACAAGCGAGTGACAACAGAAAACAAAAGAAATAAAGGACAGAGATGAGAAGTTAAAAGATTGACGAAAAGGAAAAAGTAAAAAAAGAGAGATTAGGAGAGATCTACCTATCTCATATTTTTACCCATCCATCACCCAGTTCTAAACCATTTAATTTCTAAGGTTATGTTATGTTGCACCATATGCTTGTAAAAAGTTGATAAACGGAGATCAAATCTTTAAACTAAATTATCTAACAAATCAGCTTCTTTCTGATCACAGAGTAGATCTGGGATTTATACTTTTCAAGAGAAGTTATCAATGCATTCGTAATTCATGTTACATTGAATAGATGGATTGATAAACGAAGTAACAATTCAAAGCAGAGAAGCGAAAGCCAAAGTAATAACTGTCTCTGCAATTGTGATAAGCAGAAATCTGTCCGAGTTTCATTTAGAATCTCCAATTAATAATTGTGGAATTCCATGCCACAGAGGGCAGTGGAGGACAAATCACCAGATGGATTTAAGAGAGAGTTAGATAGAGCTCTAGGGGGTAGTGAAATCAAGGGATATGGGGAGAAGGCAGGCACTGGTTATTGATTGGGGACGATCAACCATGATCACAATGAATGGCGGTGCTGGTTCGAAGGGCCAAATGGCTTCCTCCTGCACCTATTTTCTATGTTTCTATGTTTCTACTAGACTAAGTGGGATGTTGGGTCCCAGCATCACAAGGGAAGGCTGGTCCCCCAATGCAATATTCCACCTCTCCACCAATTCCAATATTGGTCGCCAGTGGGGGGGCTTTCTGGAGTGCTAGTATGGCTGTTGTGGGCAGAAGGCACTGGTTTCCAGAGAGCTAGTATGGACATTGTGGGCCAAATGGATTCTTGGGCTGGTGGCTCAGTCACTAAAGCCGATGGGCTGGCAGTCGACTCATGGCTATTCCTTGAAATTCCATTTCAAGTAGGGTGCAAACCACCAAATTCACATGCAGTTTCATACCATTTCAAGCAGGGTGCAAGGCAACTGAAGACAGCGAGTCATGACCTCTCCCTCCTCCATCTTGCAGAGACTGAGCCACACCCACACTTCTGGGTTTTATAATCCCTCCCACCCACCAGAAGGGGCGTGGCCTTCATGGCATGATTGACAGGAGCCTCTCCTGTAAGTAGGAAGTAACCCCATAAATAGTGGATGCATTAGTGATAATTTTTCAAAACTCTTTAGATTCTGGAGTAGTTCCTGAGGATTGGAGGGTGGCTAATGTAACCCCACTTTTTAAAAAGAGAGGGAGAGAGAAAACGGGGAATTACAGACCAGTTAGTCTAACATCGGTAGTGGGGAAAATGCTAGAGTCAGTTATTAAAGATGGGATAGCAGCACATTTGGAAAGCGGTGAAATCATTGGACAAAGTCAGCATGGATTTATGAAAGGTAAATCATGTCTGACGAATCTTATAGAATTTTTTGAGGATGTAACTAGTAGAGTGGATAAGGGAGAACCTGTGGATGTGTTATATCTGGACTTTCAGAAGGCTTTCGACAAGGTCCCACATAAGAGATTAGTATACAAACTTAAAGCACATGGTATTAGGGGTTCAGTATTGGTGTGGATAGAGAACTGGCTGGCATTCAGAAAACAAAGAGTAGGAGTAAACGGGTAATTTTCAGAATGGCAGGCAGTGACTAGTGGGGTACCGCAAGGCTCAGTGCTGGGACCACAGCTATTTACAATATATATTAATGATCTGGATGAGGGAATTGAATGCAACATCTCCAAGTTTGCGGATAACACGAAGCTGGGGGGCAGTGTTAGCTGTGAGGAGGATGTTAGGAGGCTGCAAGGTGACTTGGATAGTTTGGGTGAGTGGGCAAATGCATGGCAGATGCAATATAATGTGGATAAATGTGAGGTTATCCACTTTAGCGGCAAAACAGGAGGGTAGATTATTATCTGAATGGTGGCCGATTAGGAACAGGGGAGATGCAACGAGACCTGGGTGTCATGGTACACCAGTCATTGAAAGTAGGCATGCAGGTGCAGCAGGCTGTGAAGAAAGCAAATGGTATGTTGGCATTCATAGCGAAAGGATTTGAGTACAAGAGCAGGGAGGTTCTACTGCAGTTGTACAGGGTCTTGGTGAGGCCACACCTGGAGTATTGCGTACAGTTTTGGTCTCCTAATCTGAGGAAAGACATTCTTGCCATAGAGGGAGTACAGAGAAGGTTCACCAGACTGATTCCTGGGATGGCAGGACTTCCATATGAAGAAAGACTGGATAGACTCGGCTTGTACTCGCTGAAAGTTAGGAGATTGAGGGGGGATCTTATAGAGACTTACAGAATTCTTAAGGGGTTGGACAGGCTAGATGCAGGAAGATTGTTCCCGATGTTGGGGAACTCCAGAACAAGGGGTCACAGTTTAAGGATAAGGGGGAAGTCTTTTAGGACCGAGATGAGAAGATCTTTTTTCACACAGAGTGTGATGAGTCTGTGGAATTCTCTGCCACAGAAGGTAGTTGAGGCCAGTTCATTGGCTATATTTAAGAGGGAGTTAGATGTGGCCCTTGTGGCTAAAGGGATCAGGGGGTATGGGGAGACGGCAGGTACGGGATAATGAGTTGGATGATCAGCCATGATCATATTGAATGGCAGTGCAGGCTCGAAGGACCGAATGGCCTACGCCTGCACCTATTTTCTATGATTCTATGAGAGAATCCCAATATTTTTTAAACACTAATAACTCTTTTATTTTTCATTGATGGGAAAAATCCTCGGCACCTGAGGAGCGGAGGCCAAAAGAGTAAGATGGCCAAAAATCAAAGCCGTACGTGATAGTGTTTTTTTCTAAAATCAATATAAAGTGCAAACAGGAAGTGGTCAATATTAGACTTTTAATTATATAGAAGGCAAGGCAACATTAATTAGGCAAGGCAACTTTAATTAGGCAAGGCAACTTTAATTAGACAACAGAGCTTTAGCATTTCCAAACCAAAGGCAACACAGCTTTAGCATTTCCTAACCAAAGGCAACACAGCTTTAGCATTTCCAAACCAAAGGCAACACAGCTTTAGCATTTCCAAACTATATTTTCAAACCACATTAAGGGCACTGACAGGTCAGTAAAACCACTCACAGTTTATGTGACATGTGTTCAGTGTTATTCACAGCTCAGACCGACAGACGTGACCCTCTCGCTCCCCCATCATGCAGAGACTGAGTGAGGCACTCAACACTTCTGGGACTTATAGTCCCTCTGGAAGGGGCGTCGCCTTCAGGAGAGAGAATCTCAATTTTTTTTAAACACTAATAACTCTTTTATATTTCATCGATGGGAAAAATCCTCTTGCCCTGCGCAACGGAGGGAGACTCTGAGTTAGATGGCCAAAAACCACAGCCATAAGTGGCAGCTTTTTTTCTAAAATCAATATACAGAACAACAGGACGTGGTCAAGATCAGACTTTTAGTAATATAGATGACAGTGTGGAAGATATTCTCGGTAAAATGACAGGATTTGCAAACGATCTACAGCTTTCAACATAAGGAGTAAATTAATATGAATAGTGGTGAATCGCAGTTGAACATACCACCTAATATTTTAGAGGACTAATATGGGTAAGATAGAGATTAAGACAGAGAGATATATTGGAAAGAAAACAATGCAAATTGTTTCTCAGTGAATGAAGTAATGAAATGAGTGCAATCATCAAAAGTAATCAAAGTAAAGAAGTATTAAACAAACTGCAAAGTTCTGGGGGAACTCTGTGTCAGGCGGCAACTGGGGAGGGAATGGATAGGTGACGTTTCGGGTTAGAACCCTTCTTAAGATGAAAGGCATATGAACGTTGCTGATCCAGTTTCACAGTATGTATTGATGAAGTTTAAATGAATACACAAGCCAGGAGAATCCTGCACGGGCAGAAAATGTGAAACGAGTAATAGTGGGATAAATTACTGTATTTGGGAAATACTGATCATATTCATTGTGACTAAATACACATTATTCATCAAGCCCTCATCTCCTTCCCCTGTGGAGGTATCTGGAAATGTTCGTAACTACAAAGAGCATTGAACCCACACTCAATAAGTACCATTCATCCATGTGTACTTCCTGACCATGAAACTTCTTGTCGTCAACTTTTTATTATTAATTCATATATTTTGGATAGGAACTTTTGACATCAATTTGCCCACAGAGTAAGTTTTTAATTTCCAATGCTCAGACACGAGAAGGTTGTATTTCTAAGCAAAATCTGTCAAGTATTAGAAATTAATAAGATTGCAAGATTTATGCATGAAATGGACTCTTATCAAAGAAAAAGGAAGTTAAAAAAAACCCTGCTATGAATGAGAACGAGGCCGCTTCTTTACAGCTGTGTTCCCTTAAAACCTAACACCTGGAGCTGGATCAGCTTTTGGGGCCAATGAGGACATTTACAAGTTTCCCGTAAAGCGTCTGTTCAACTTCGACAACTTTTTCGGCACCAGTCACTGTCATGGCGTGACGCCGAGAAACCGGCCCCCTATGACAATATCTACGACAGTCTGCCACCTAGTCGACGTCAAGGTACGACAAGTTACTGTAATAGCGCCACCTTTGGTTGGAGGATTGTAAATGATTGAATAAACCATAGCGCAGCTGTGCAGTCAAGTTCCAGTCAGCAGTGAGTTAACGTTATTCTGTGCCTGAGCTCAAAATATCACAAATTGGCGATGAGGATGGGATCGTGGATTCCCCAGCTTTAATTGTTAATGTAGATAAGGAATTCTACAGGAGAAGGTTGTATAACCTTTGGTGTCAGGAAAAGCTGATAATCTGGTCACAAAGTTTGAATGCTGTGAGACTGTTAAAAAAATCTAAAATAGCGGTACCCAGTGACTATATCGGAAGATTGGGTGAGTTCCAGCAAACCCGCGAAACATTCAGTGCATACATCGAACGTTTAGAGATGTTTTTTGTTACACATAACAGCACTGAAGTAGAAGCTTTTGATGCAGAATGAAGACGTTTGAATGAAGCAACTCAAGTTAAGAAAAGAGCAATTTTTCTCACTGAAATGGGTCCCGATGTTTATGATACAGTAAAGAATTTGTTAGCTCCAGCCAAACTAAAGGACATGCCTTGAAGGATATTCTTAAGAAGTTAACAGAACACTATGATTCTAAGCCCTTAGAAATAGCTGAAAGCTATCGATTTGGAACGAGATACCAACTTCCAGAGGAGTACATTAGTAATTTTAGTGTGGCACTCAAGAGGTTATCAATTCATTGTAATTTTGGAAATTTCCAAGACCAGGCATTAAGAGACCGTTTCGTGTGTGGACTGAGAAGTGAGCGGATCCGAAGTAAGCTGATGACGGTGTTTGACCTGACATTTGAAACAGCTTGTAAAACTGCTTTGTCAATGGTTATGGCAGAGAGGGGTTCTAGAGAAGTCAGGAGAACTTCTAGACAACCAGTGGAAGATTTGAACAAGCTGCAGTCCAGCAAACCAAAGACGGATAAGTCGACAAAGATGTCAGAGAATCGTTATCCATGGAAGGGTAGCAAGACTACTGCAAAGTCATGCTATCGCTGTTTGGGCTCACATTTAGCACAGTCTTGTCCATTCTTCAAGGCAGAGTGTTAATTGTATCACAAGATGGGACATCTAGCGAAGGCTTGTCGCAAGGCTAAGCAGAGAAAAGCTTCAACAATAAGTAAGCATCTTCATTCTGTGGAACAACTGCAGGCAGAGGAAGAGCCTCTCGACATTTACACCATCTGCAGCAATGAGCTAGCGAACCAGAAGACAAAGAATGTGTCCGTGCAAGTCCAGTTGAATGGAGCTCATGTTAGCATGGAAGTCGACAGGAGCAACAGTGAGCGTGATTCCAGAATCTATGTATCGGGAGAAGCTGAATCAAATTCCTTTGGAAGCGAAGCGAATCGAGCAATGTGGTTATTCTGGAGAGAAGATTCCAGTATTATGATACGTACATGTACCGGTTAGGTATAAAGAGCAAC
The DNA here is from genome assembly GCA_035221665.1 of Okamejei kenojei. Taxonomy (NCBI): domain Eukaryota; kingdom Metazoa; phylum Chordata; class Chondrichthyes; order Rajiformes; family Rajidae; genus Okamejei; species Okamejei kenojei. The sequence continues at coordinate 31,602,892 of CM069135.1, read as the reverse complement.
AGGCGGAGTTGCCTCTCGTAGTTGTAAAGGGAGATAAGCCTGCGTTGCTAGGTCAGAATTGGTTGCTGATCTTGAAGCTAAACTGGAACGAGATATTCCTCATTCGCGAAGAATTCAAGTGTCTGGAGGACTTAATCAAGCAACATCCGAAGGTGTTCAGCAACCAGGGAGAGCCAATCAAGGGGTACAATGCGAAAGTACACATGAAGCAGGATACATCACCAGTGCATTGCAAACCACGGGCTGTACTGTATGCACTTAAGGACGTGGACAAGGAGAAAGAACTGAAAAAACTTGAAACTGAGTACATTATCAGTAAGGTAGAAAGTAGTGAATGGGCAACACCCATTGTAGTTGTACCTAAACCTGATGGTAGTGTTAGACTTTGTAGGGATTATAAGGTAACTGTAAAGCATGAACTGGAAGGTAGCATACCAGATACCCTACCAACAGCAGAGGATTTGTTTAGCACCCTCACAGGGGGCCAAATCTTCACAAAAATGGACTTGACTATTGCCTGCTTGCAGTTAGGTGTAGAGGACAAATCTAAATCCAAGCTGACTATTAACATGCATTTGGGATTGTTTCAGTTCAATAGGCTCCCATTTGGCATATCATCAGCCCCAGGTGGTGCTATGATCTTTCACGTGCTAGAAAATGGAGAGGGGAGGCCAATAGGATTTGCGTCTAGAACACTCAATGCTAGTGAGAAACATTATGCGCAAATAGAGCAAGAGACTCTTGCATTGATTTTTCGTGTTCGGAGGTTTCACAAATACTTATATGGTAGAAAGTTTCTAATCGAGATAGATCACCAGCCATTTACTGTGATCCTAAATGCAAAAGCACACATACCAACTCTGGCAGCAGCCAGAATGCAAAGATGGGCATTGATATTGTCTGCATACCAGTATGATATTCACTATCGTAAGGCAGCAGAGCACAGCAATGCTGATGCCATGTCATGATTAGCTTTGGAATCAGAGGTTTCCCCAAACAGAGAGGACTTGTTTTATTTCTCTCATGTAGATGAGTTACCAATCACTTCAGGAGACATTCGGAAGGCTACTCGTACTGACAGACTTTTGTCAAGAGTGCAGGAATATGTTACAAATGGATGGCCAAACAAATTGCCGGATTCAGAGGCAGAACTGAAACCATTCTTTCTACGTAGGAATGAACTCTCAGTAGACCAAGGTTGTGTCATGTGGGGAGCGAGAGTTGTAATCCCTGAAAAATATGGAGTAAAATTGCTCAAAGATCTTCATGATCAGCATTTGGGAATGTGTCTAACAAAGAGTTTGCTAGAAGCTATCTATGGTGGCCTGGTCTAGATAAGGACAGAACAGATTGTGAAAGAGTGTAGCACATGTCAAGCAGTTGGAAAGAATCCACCAACTGTACCGCTACAGCCATGGAAATGGGCCGGCTAGAGTGTGACAAAGATTACACGCTGACTTTGCAGAGTTAGAGGGACCACAATTGTTCATTGTGATTGATGGTCACTCCAAGTGGGTTGAGGTGTTTCCGATGAACAAAACGACATCCAGCAAAACGATAGACATTTTGCGAGGATTGTTTGCGTCCTATGGATTTCCAGAGGAAATTGTGTCTGATAACGGACCACAATTCTGTTCACAAGAGTTTGCACAATTCATGAAAGGGAATGGGGTAAAACACATTAGAGGCGCTCCATATCATCCCGCTTCAAATGGTGCAGCAGAACGCACAGTGCAAACAACTGCTGGATCCAAATCCAAAGAAAAGACAGTTGTCTCTGTTTCACAAACTGGCTAACTTTCTGATTACGTATCTAAACATACCTCACACCACCACTGGTCAAACACCAGCTGAATTGTTCTTGAAAAGAAAACCCAGAACAAGGTTTTCACTGTTGAAACCAAACTTGGCTCAAACAGTAGAAGAGAAACAGAAGAAACAAAAAGCATATCACGCCAGAAATAGAGTAAATGAAAGGAGTGTTGAGTTGAATCAGAAGGTAAAGGTGAAAAACCATCATCACAAGTGGGTAAAGTGGTTACCTGGCAGAGTAGTGAGAAAGTGCGGACCACCGACATACTTGGTCAAGATGTTTGGAAGTGGAAAGGTGAGAAAACTACACATTGACCATGTCATGACTCTGCAAGCACAGTCAGGTTTGTAAGGAGATAGCAGATATTAGTAGTAAGCACATGGTAGTGATTGTGGGAGATTCCAATTTTCCAAATATAGACTGGGAAACACATTCTGTAAATGGGCTGGATGGTTTGGAGTTTGTAAAATGTGTGCAGGATAGTTTTTTGCAGCAGTACATAGAGGTATCGGCCAGAGAAGGGGCAGTGCTGGACCTCCTGTTAGGAAATGAGGCAGGTCAGGTGACGGAGGTATGCATTGGTGAGCACTTCGGGACCAGTGATCACAATACCATTAGTTTCAATATAATTATGGAGAGTCAGAACTGGACCTAGGGTGGAGATTTTTGATTGGAGAAAGGCTAACTTTGAGGGAATGTGTAAGGATTTGAAAGGAGTGAGTTGGGACACTTTGTTTTATGGGAAGGATGTAGAAGAGAAATGGAGGACATTTTAAGGGGAAATTGTAAGAGTACAGATTCTTTATGTCCCTGTTAGGTTGAAAGGAAATAGTAAAAATTGGAAAGAGCCATGGTTTTCAAGGGAAATTGGACACTTGTTTAGAAAAAAGAGAGATATCTACAATAATTATAGGAGGTGTGGAGTAAATGAGGTGCTAGAGGAGTATAAAGAATGTAAAAAGAATCTTAAGAAAGAAATTAGGAAGGCTAAAAGAAGATATGAGGTTGCTTTGGCAAGAAAGGTGAAAGTAAATCCAAAGGGTTTCTACAGCTATATTAATAGCAAAAGAATAACGAGGGATAAAATTGGACCATTAGAGAGCCAGAATGGACAGCTATCTGCAGAGCCAAAAGAGATGGGGGAGATATTGAACAATTTATTTTCTTCGGTATTCACCAAGGAGAAGGATATTGAACTCTGTGAGGTAAGGGAAAAAAGTAGAGTAGCTATGGAAACTATGAGATTCAAAGAGATTCAAACTGACACTTTTGAAAAATATAAAAGTGGATAAGTCTCCAGGTCCTGACAGGATATTCCCTAGGACATTGAGGGAAGTTAGTGTAGAAATAGCAGGAGCTATGACAGAAATATTTCAAATGTCATTAGAAACGGGAATAGTGCCGGAGGATTAGCGTACTGCGCATGTTGTTCCATTGTTTAAAAAGGGTTCAAAGAATAAACCTAGCAATTATAGACCTGTTAGTTTGACGTCAGTGGTGGGCAAATTAATGGAAAGGATACTTAGAGATAATATATATTTCAGGGGATTGACACTCCCTAACATTGTATTATTATTGGGCAGTGAATAATAAAAATATAATCTACTGGTTGGACATTTCTGCCCAACAGGTAGATTGGATAAGATTGGAGAAAGAGGATTGTTCCCCTTATAATATAGGAGCGATCCTTCTTTCTCCGATAAAACTGAACAATGTAATATACAAGAAGAATCCAATTATTCATAGTATAATACGAATTTGGAAACAAATAAAATTAACTTTAAAATTAAGAAACTTATCGCTTCTTTCTCCAATAGCTAATAACCCCTCATTCAAACCATCCAATATTGATAAAACGTTTACCCATTGGAAAAGAATAGGAATTAAAATGATGGGAGATATGTATGAAATGCGAAAACTTTTATCATTCCAACAATTACAACTAAAATATAATTTGAAAAGTAATCAATATTTCAAATACCTTCAAATTCAAGATTATTTGAAAAAGTATATACAAGGATATCAAACTTTAACCCCAGATCTACTGGAGGAAGGAATGAATAGAAAGGCAGAATCAAGCAATTTAATATCTTACTTATATAATATAATACTAAATATAGAAACACCAACGACAGAAACAATTAGAAGAGACTGGGAACAAGAGTTATTGATAAAAATTCCGAACGATAGATGGGATAAAAATTTATTATATGTAAACAAACGTTCAATGAATGTAAGACATAACCTAATTCAATTTAAAATTTTACATAGATTATATTATTCGAAAACAAGACTGAATAAAATATTTTCAAATGTTTCTCCCATCTGCGACAAATGTCTAACTCAAAATGCCACTATAGCACTTTCCCTTGTCTCTTGTACAAAACTGTATACATTTTGGAATTAAATTTTTGGAATTTTTACAAAACTATTTAACACAAAATTGACCCCAATACTGAATTGATTATCTTTGGATCAATGGAAGAGGGAAGTAAACTAACTATATTCCAAGAAACTTTTCTTAATTATGGTCTAATAACAGCGGAAAAACATATACTTAAATTTTGGAAAAACGCACCTACGCCAACATTCAAAATGTGGATCTTAAACATGTCTGAAATGCTACATCTTGAAGAAATGAGATTCCTCTTACTAGGCAAAGTAGACCAATTCTTAAAGATTTGGTCTCCGTTTATCAACTTTATACAAGCATATGGTGCAACATAACATAACCTTAGAAATTAAATGTTTAGAACTGGGTGACGGATGGGCAAAAATATGAGATAGGTAGATCTCTCCTAATCTCGCTTTTCTTTTTACTTTTTCCTTTTCTTTCAATCTTTTAACTTCTCACCTCTGTCCTTTTTTTTTGTTTGTTTTCTGTTTCTACTCGCTTGTCTATCTATTCCGACACTCTTTATTTCTTTTTTCTCTCACTGTTCTTTTATTATTGAACTAAAAGTATGAAGTTGTACAAGAATGAGAATATGTATTTATGTATTAGGTACTTAAGTACCAGACTACTGTACTTACTTCTAACAAAAATAAACAAACAAAAAAAAAAGAGTTAATATATATAAGCATCTGGATAAACAGGGTCTGATCAGGAACAGTCAACATGGATTTGTGCCTGGAAGGTCATGTTTGACAAACCTTCTTGAATTTTTTGAAGCGGTTACTAGGGAAAGTGATGAGAGTAAAGCAGTGGATGTTGTCTATATGGATTTCAGTAAGGCCTTTGACAAGGTTCCCCATGGAAGGTTGATTAAGAAGGTTCAATCTTTGGGTGTTAATGGTGGAGTAGCAAGATGGATTCAACAGTGACTGAATGGGAGATGTCAGAGAGTAATGGTGGATGGCTGTTTGTCAGGTTGGAAGCCGGTGACCAGTGGGGTGCCTCAGGGATCTGTGTTTGGTCCACTGTTGTTTGTCATGTACATCAATAATCTGGATGATGGGGTGGAAAATTGGATAAGTAAGTATGCAGATGATACTAAGATAGGCGGTGTTGTGGATAATGAAGTAGAGTCTACAGAGAGATTTGGGCCATTTGGAAAAGTGGGCTGAAAGATGGCAGATGGAGTTTAATGCTGATAAGTGTGAAGTGCTACATCTTGGCAGGACAAATCAAAATAGGACGTACATGGTAAATGGTAGGGAATTGAGGAATGCTGTGGAACAGAGAGATCTAGGAATAACTGTGCATAGTTCCCTGAAGGTGGAATCGCATGTAGATAGGGTGGTAAAGAAAGCCTTTGGTGTGCTGGCCTTTATAAATCAGAGCATTGAATATAGGAGTAGGGAAGTAATGTTAAAATTGTACAAGGCATTGGTAAGACCAATTCTGGAGTATGGTGTACAATTTTGGTCGCCTAATTATAGGAAGGATGTCAACAAAATAGAGAGAGTACAGAGGAGATTTACTAGAATGTTGCCTGGGTTCCAACAACTATGTTACAGAGAAAGGTTGAACAAGTTAGGTCTTTATTCTTTGGAGAGCAGAAGGTTAAGGGGGGACTTGATTGAGGTCTTTAAAATGATGAAAGAGATAGACAGAGTTGACGTGGATAAGCTTTTCCCATTGAGGGTAGGGAAGATTCAAACAAGAGGGCATGACGTGAGAATTAAGGGACAGAAGTTTAGGGGTAACGTGAGGGGGAACTTCTTTATTCAGAGGGTGGTGGCTGTGTGGAATGAGCTTCCAGCAGAAGTGGTGTATGCAGGATCGATTTTAACATTTAAAAGTAAAGTGGATAGGTATATGGACGGGAAGGGAATGGAGGGGTATGGTCTGAGTGCAGGTAGTTGGGACTAGGGGAAAACAAATGGTCAGCACGGAATGGAAGGGCCGAGAGGGCCTGTTTCCGTGCTGTAATTGTTATATGGAAAGTTATATGGAAAAAGGAAGACTTGACTCGATCAAAAATGCGTCCAAGTGGTTCTAAACAGTCAGAAACGTTTGGTCTGGGAAGATATCCAGAAAGAAGGAGAAACCCAGTGGTTAGGTTTAATTTGTGACGTTTATTGCCTGAAACGCACATCTCATTGTATATGCAACATATATGCCTGATGCCCTCATTTTATTGTTATATAAAAGTAAACTATCACACAAGATTGTAATAAATTCATACCATTTGTATATTCAAAAATGTCAACAATGTTATATTTAAAAATGTCAACAAGGCAATAACATTTTCATTAAGGTGGGAGGTGTCGTAATAGCGCCACCTTTGGTTGGAGGATTGTAAATGATTGAATAAACCACAGTGAGCTGTGCAGTCAAGTTCCGGTCAGCAGTGAGTTAAATTGTTATTCTGTGTTTGAGCTCAAGATATCACAGCTACGTCAACCGCCATCCCAATTCTTCGCGACATGTAGCGTCAACCCACGACAACACCCATGACAACCTACAACGATATAGACGACAGCCTACGACAACCAAAGTCAACCTAAATCAGTCTGCGACAAGCTGTGACAAGTTATGACCTTGACGGCATCAACTGAAGACAGGTGGAACGGCGCACTTTTTTTCATATGGCGCAACGTGACTTCTCATGACACCGATACTGTCGCCGGTTGACGTAGGCTGTCGCCACTTGAATTCACCGAAGTCAGCGCCCAGCGACAGCCAACGTTATAGATGGCATCAACCTGGCAACAGCCTACGACAACCTACAACAGCACCTACATCAGGAGGTCACACAACGTCAAGCTAACTATCACCGAGAGGTTTTGAACATTTCAAAACCAAGCGGCGACAAGAAAATGGCCATGACAATTGAGGCAACAGCTCACAACAATACAGGCATCACGCCACATCATCTCGCGACCATGTGGCGACAGCCTATTTTCCGGATGTCACCGAAAAGGTCGCCTAAGTGGGACAGGCCCTTAGGTGGCGAGTCTATCCTGAAAATGTTTCAATATAAAATATAACCCTCAAACTTTAAAAGATAAAAAAATTCTCTGGAACTTTAATCATCTAATCTAATTGGGCAGCACAGTGGTGCAGTGGTAGAGTTGCTGTCTTACAGCGCCAGAGACCCAGGTTTGATCCTGTCTATGGGTGCTGTCTGTACATTCTCCCTGTGAACGTGTGGGTTTTCTCCAGGTGCTGCAGGTTTCCTCCAAAACTCGAATGACGTACATGTTGTTTGTAGGTTAATTGGTAAGTTGTAAAATTGTCACAAGTGTGTGTAGTTTAGTGTACAGGGTGATGCTGGTCACTACGGTCTGAAGGGCCTGTTTCCGCACTGTATTTCTAAAGTCTAATCTTTGTAGAATCAATGAAATTCAATAGATAAAGTGGTAATATAAAATCTAAAGTCAGATATTCTGATATTCAGATATCAAAAGTCTGACAGTTGCTCCAGTGATATATTGTTATCATTGCACAGGATTTAATCCTTTAATCCTTTAATTCTGCTTAATTTCTGTACACATCTGAAATTTCTGTTAAATCCAGTCATACTATCAGAACATATTACACAGGATCTGTCAACTCTTGTTTACTTGCATAATGTACAGAAAAATATTTGTTGCTCAGATTTATCACAGCCTTATGGGCCTGTCCCACTTAGGTGACTTATTAGGCGAGTGCAGGAGACTCTGCGCTCACCACATGGTCGCCACATGGTCGCTGATGGTCTCTGGTCGGTCTCCTTCATGGTCGCGAGGAGTTCCCGCATTCTGGGAACTAGTCGCGGCCTCTGTATGGTCGCCGCATGTTGAAAATTGGTCGCCATGAAGAAAATCGATAACCCTGTAGTCGTGGGTGCATTTGTCGTGGGGTCGCCATGTAGTTATGGGTAGTCAAGGTAGTCATAGGTAGCTTTAGTTAATCGCCTTTGCCGACCGGTCATTTTCATTGGCTCATTGGGGAAAAAAAACGTAAGCAGGAGTTTTCAGAATCTAGGATAACCGACCGGTAATGTTAAATGTCTGCTGAACTTCACAGCTGTGTATCTCTGGCTATTAAAAGCTGTCTGGCTTTTTAAAAAATGTCTCCACTCCTTCTCCCCCCTTTCTCCCCCTCCCCCACCCCCCTCTTTTAAAGTACACTGTGCTAGCCGGTACCCGGACGTGGTGTCGAAGGACGAGAAGCCGAAGCGAAGAAGTGGAAGCCAACGGAAATGACGCCGAAAAGCCAAATAACCGAAAGGGCACAAAATGCAAAACGCCAACTCACCAAACAGACACAACGCCGAAAAGCCAAATAACCGAAAGGGCGGGACGCCTAAAAGCCAAACAACCGAAAGGGCCCAACACCAGAAAGCCAACTTACCGAATGGACACAACGCCGAAAAGCCAAATAACGGACATGACTGACCAGACTGATTCCTGGGATTACCAGACTGATTCCTGGGATGGCACGACTTCCATATGAAGAAAGACTGGATAGACTTGGCTTGTACTCGCTGGAATTTAGAAGATTGAGGGGGGATCACATAGAGACTTACAAAATTATTAAGGGGTTGGACAGGCTAGATGCAGGAAGATTGTTCCCGATGTTGGGGAAGTCCATGACAAGGGGTCACAGTTTAAGGATAAGGGGGAAGTTTTTTAGGACCGAGATGAGAAAATCGTTTTTCACACAGAGAGTGGTGAATCTGTGGAATTCTCTGCCACAGAAGGTAGTTGAGGCCAGTTCGTTGGTCATATTTAAGAGGGAGTTGGATGTGGCCCTTGTGGCTGAAGGGATCAGGGGGTATGGAGAGAAGGCAGGTACAGGATACTGAGTTGGATGATCAGCCATGATCATATTGAATGGCGGTGCAGGCTCGAAGGGCCGAATGGCCTGCTCCTGCACCTAATTTCTATGTTTCTATGTTTCTATGACGTCGCTGGGGGGCGGGCCTTGTCAATGATTTGTCCATCCCGACACATTGCGACTGCACGGGGGAGACAAGGCGGAGGATGGCTATGGCCGGACAGCACTGACCCCGGGGAAGGCGGGGGGCAGTGGGGGCTGTCCCGAGGGATGCGCTCCTTCGGCCGCTTACACCTTGGTGCTCGGGTTCAGAGTGCCCAGTCATCCTCCAGCCCCGGGCGGTCTTGTGTGGGGAACATGACCCCCACCCTCCTGTCTCCCCCTGGACGTGGGGGTCTGGACCAATCACTGACAAGTCCCGCCTCCCAGCGACGTCATTTTCGAAATTTGGCTTTTCGCCATTATGTCCGTTCTGTGAGTTGACTTTCCAGTGTTGCACCCTTTCGGTTATTTGGCTTTTTGGCGGTGCCCTTTCGGTTATTTGGCTTTTAGGCGTCAAGCCCTTTCAGTTATTTGGCTTTTTGGCATTGCGTCCATTCGGTTATTTGGCATTTTGGAGTCGAGTCCGTTTGCTTACTTGGCTTACACTTCTTCGCTTCAGCATCTCGTCCTTCTACGCCACGTCCACAAACGATGCTAGCCATCTTAATTACAGCGTCAACCTTCCTGTTCATCATGGTGTGTGTCTGTAGCACCTTGGCTTTGTACCGTGTGAATTTCAGACAGTGCCCCCCCCACTTGCCCTGGACCCCGCCTTTGCAATGTGTTTGTGTGCGTGCGCGTGTGTTGCACTGTGACAGTCGCCGTTCCAATTCCCGGTTTTTCAGGCGACTGCCAGCAACTTGACGGTCGCCGGCAGTCCGCTGAAAAATCGCCTAAGTGGGACAGGCCCATTAGTGATTGGAATTGGGCACTGCAATCATTCCTATTCTCCCAGTATGCAGTCAAATCAAAAATATCACACGTAACTTTTCAAAAATTCTTCTGTTTATTTTGGCATTAGGCATATTCATACAGTTATTAATTTTAAAAGGTAGTGGTTGAGTGCTCTTTTTTCATAGAATCTGTTTGACTTTAAGGAAGAGGCAGAACTAGATAGATTCTTGATTAGCACAGGTGCCAAGGGCTATGGAGAGAAAGCAGGAGAATGGGGTTAGAAGGGAGAGATAGATCAGCCATGATTGAATGGGGGAATAGACTTGATGGGCTGAATGGCCTAATTCTGCTCCTATCACTTATGCCTTAGCACCTTATGAGTTAAGTACTTGCAACGCTATTAAGTCGAACAACATGTGAATATATAAGAATGCTGCAAGGAGGTTATATTCAGATAAAGGAAATATTGATAAGTAAAACATCAAAGATAAAGAAAAAACCAAGCACACACAACACTGATGTGCAAGTACCAATGACACCATGATACCAGTAGGATTATAGTTTATGATTTGAAATACAGTGTATTTCATTAACCTGTGGCCAAACTTACTGGAAATGTTATCCATTGCAGTGTGTGGCTCTTGTCAGTCATGGAATGTTTCACAGAGTTCTCATCAGTAAATAGGGATAAAATGTACATGCATTTGGAAAGGAGAGGGTCGAGTAAAGATAGTCAGCATGATTTTTTATGTGTGGGAGACTCTATAATTCTACGAGCAAGAATGATAACGATTTAAATGCACTGGTAGAGCATAAAGCATAAATTCCAGGGTCACAGGCCAGTGCGACTTGAGATTGTGTTGTTATGGGAGAAATTCTTTGCTGGAAATAAAAAATAAAATAAGGTCATGTTTGACCTCTCATTAACATTGCAAAGCCATACTGCGCAAAAGAGAATAAAATAATGATATGAAAACTGTTACAATTTGCATTTATTTTCACGTCATTTTAAAGAAATTTCCAACATTTTCTGAATCAAATCATCGTGGAAATGTTTATCAAACAAAATCACCCTACCTCCCTGCACTCTTCCAATTAATTGTAGCTTTGTGCCTGTTAATTCCATTCAAATTTTGGGGCAGTCATTCTGCTAACTGGCATTTTGTATGTGATTTCCACCTCTTAATCTGCCTGCGACCATAGTACCAGGCAATGAATAGAAGAGTCTTGCTATTCTCATACATCCGAAACAAAGATACCACATCCATGTATCAACTGTGCTGTTTATCAAACAACATCTACCTCATTATGTGCTATTGCCTTGTTAATTAGAGTGAAGTTTCTGCCGTGCTAATTATTAATGATTGCAAGGGGGCAGCTACTCCAAGAACATACAATCTCATAATTAGCGAAATATGCTGGCAAGTTTCTTCTGGACAACAGACCAATCGGATACAAAAACATGAGACAAATCAATGATGTTACTACCACCTCAGATAAAATGTAACAAGTGCTCAGTCGAAGATAATCTAATGTAAAATAAAGAAAGACAATATAAAATCTGATATGGCATTTAAATATAAATGTGTCCAAGACCATCTATCTATCATCTTATCTATCTATATACTTAAAAAACTGTGTGTGTGTGTGTGTGTGTGTGTGTGTGTGTGTGTGTGTGTGTGTGTGTGTGTGTGTGTGTGTGTGTGTGTGTGTGTGTGTGTGAGATTTTGCATTTGAAACGTATCTCCTCGAAAACCAGAAGCAGAAACGTGGAGATTTTTACAATTTCGGTAGGGATTTAACATAAGATTTCATAAATCTCTAAATTCAGTCGATTATTTCCCCAGATTTTGAATAAAATTGTTCACAAAACATCAAAAAAAAAATTAAATCAAACTGCTGCATGAGTCACAGTGCCACCTCACAGATTTCCAATCACAATGGATCTCATTTACATATATGACATCGCAATGGGACAGGGGTGGGAGATTGGAACCTTCACAGGGTCCCACTAAAATCAAACTGCTGCATGAGTCACAGTGCCATCTCACACAGTTGGCAATACAGCGTTACAATAACAGTTACATTTTTACATCTTCTGGTAGAAATCTTCCTTATGATTTCATAAATCAAATCCTCTGTACATTTGGTCAATTATTTCCAGAGATAGTTACTAAAATTTATCACCAAACTGACATTTTGAGAGAGAGAGATGGGGGGGGGGGGGGGGGGGTGGTGGTGGTGTTGGGGGGGGGGGAGATGATGGGGGTGGGGTGCGGGGTAGGGGTGGGGTGAATTCCATAGAGCTGCCGACAGCCTTTGTGCATGAGACGCGGTTGCTTCATTTCCAGAACATTCTGAACGTGTGACGCACGGGTTGCATTTTGCTCTCCCCTTACTCCCCCCTTCTCTCTCTCTCTCTCTCCCCCCCCTCTCTCTCTCTCTCCCCTCACTCTGTCTCTCCCCCCATTCCTCTCCCCCACCCCCCCCTTCCCTCCCCCACCCTCCCTCCCCTAAAGTCCTTTTCCCCTCCACTCCACCCATCCCCTTCCCTCCACCCGGTCCCCCCTCCCCACCCCTCCCTCCCCCTCCCTCCCCCCCACCTCTCCACCTCCCTCCCCCATCTCCCCCTTCCATTCCCCCCTCTCTCCCTCTCTATCCCCCTCTCTCGTCCTCCCCTCTCTCTCCTCCCATCTCTCTCACCCCTCCTCCCCCACCCTCCCCCCCTCCCTCCTCCTCCCATCCACCCCCCTCTCCCACTGTCTCTTGCCCTTCTGTATTTGCCCCTTTCTCTCCGTCTCTCCCCATTCTCTCTCTGCCCTCAACTCTCTACCCCCCCCCCCCCCCTCTCTAGACACACCTGCGAGTTGGGGGCTTTGCATCAGTAGATACAGTGGTTATGGGGTAATAGGAGCAAATTAATAATATTAGTATATCAATGGGGTAGTTAGTGTATGTGACGCCGCATGCTGCCCCTCCCCCCAGCCTCCCCCCCCCCCCCGCAACCGCACGTTGGGGGAACACACCCAACAATTTAATAATGCTTATTAAATGTTGCATATGCACTTTTCATAAGATCACAAGGTCATGTGATAGGAGAAGAATTAGGCCATTTGGCCCATCGTCTATTCTGCCATTCAATCATAGCTGATCTATCTCTCCATCCTAACCCCATCCTCCTGCCTTCTCCCCATAATCCCTGACACTCGTACTAATCAATAATATATCTATCTCTGCCTTAATAACATCCATTGACTTGGTCTCCACAGCCTTCTGTGGCAAAATATTCCACAGATTCACCATCTTCTGACTAAAGAAATTCCTCCTCATCTCCTTCCTAAACGAATATCCTTTAATTCTGAGCCTATGACCTATGGTCCTTGACTCTCCCCCTAGTGGAAACATCCTCTCCACATCCACTCTATCCAAGTCTTTCACTAGTCGGTAAGTTTCAATGAGGTCCCCCCTCATTATTCTAAACTCCAGCGAGTACAGGCCCATTGCTGTCAAATGCTCATCATATGTTAACCCACTCTTGTTACATTCTTGTAAACCTCCACTGGACCCTCTTTTCTTTTAAAGAAATTTACAACCTCTTTGATTATCCAAAGTTCCCTTACCATCCTTATCCTTCCTCCTTGCTGCAACATGATGGCCATGAGCATTAATCAAAGGCTTTTAAACAACACATGTGATATCCAATACCAATTGCCTCCCTCCAATGTATCCTCCTGAGCACCGGCCTATTAGTAGAGAGACACAAAATGCTGGAGTAACTCAGCGGGACAGGCAGCATCTCTGGAGAAAAGGAATGGGTGACGTTTCGGGTTGAGACCCTTTTTCAGACTTATGTCTGAGGAAGGGTCTCAACCTAAAGTGTCACCCTTTCCTTCTCCACAGAGATGCTGCCTGTCCCGCTGAGTTACTCCAGTTTTTTGTGTCTAACTTCGATTTAAACCAGCACCTGCAGTTCCTTCCTGCACACTGGTGTAATAGTGTTGTAATTTGCCTTACTCCAATGTAGTACCCCCCCCCTAGGTCCAGACTTATCCCTATTCAAAATAATCTTACAATTTATGGAGTTATGATCAGTATCCCCAAAATGCTGTTTCACTCAAACACCAGTCACCTGGCCAAGCTCATTTCACAACACAGTGTCCAGAATGTTCCCTTCTCCGGTTGGATTATCCACATATTGTTTCAAGAAACCCTCTCGGAAACTTCTAACAAACTCTGCCTCGTCTAAGAACTTTGGCACTGAGCAAGTCTGAGTCAATAGTGAGGAAGTTAGCATCACCCACTTAGACAGCCCTGTTGCTTTGACATCTTTCAGTAATCTGCCCATATATCAGTTCCTTTCTCTCGTGCTTGCTATTGGCGGAACTTTAGTGCAATCCCATTGGAATGCTTACACTTTCCTTATTTTCATGCTCTAACCATATCATGTCTCCAGTCTTTCCAGTCCGTTCTCTCTGAGTGCAGCCCTCACGGTCGGTTTGTGTGATGGGCTGAGCCCACAATACTCTGCAATTTCTCACGGTCTTGGATGGAGCTGCTCCCAAACCATACTGTAATGGATCCTGATAAAATGCTTTCACCAATGAGATGTGAGAATGTCTGTAAATGGAGCATTGTCAGAAACAATGAAAGGAGAGGACCCAGGGAAGCAAAAAATGGGGGGAACTGATACAGAACTAAACAGTTAAAACTAATGTTGATATAATTGCCACGAGACACAATGGATGGCTTGTCAATCTGATCACCTGAAAATAACAGGGCAAATGAGGGGTTAAATGTTCCAGTAATTGACCTCCCTTTTTCCACTCTGGCTGTCAATGAACTCAGTGTTGAACACGAAGATGGAAATGAGAAACTGAGCGACTAAATGCTAATAGGACAAATTACATGCAAGCAGTAAATTATAAATTACAAAGATGATTAGCCAGCGGTATGTATTGGATTACTTAGGGATTAGTGCACAATCCCCCCTCATATTTCGGCATCTGTCACCCTGACTAGGCACAGTCAGCTTGATCTGCGTTCCATGCTTGCGGTTCTTTCCTGTTGAGAGAAGTCAGAGGAAAATGCAAAGTCGCAGCACAGCCTTAAGTCAGCGGGGTGTGTTAAAACAGGCTGGAGAATGAAGCAGTCCAAGAGGCAGGCAATCAATTACATCCACAGTCCATTCACTTGGAACTGACTAAACTGCTTGATAACTTCCCTCTCCAATGCCTTCATCATGCACCGAGGAACAGTCAATCCACTTAGACAACTGTGTATATTGAGTTGGAAGACTAGTTAGCTATTGTGATGAGAGGCCATGAAATGAACTCTTGAATGCGAAAATCACAGGTTGGGAAAATAACAGAATTGAAAAATGAAGGTCAAAGTACAATTTTGACCCTCATATTTTTAACCTAAAGGGCCTGTCCCACAGGCGACTTTTTAGGCGAGTGCAGGACACTCTGCGCTCACCACATGATCGCCACATGTTCGCTGGTGGTCTGTGGTGAGTCTCCTTCATGGTCGCAAGGAGTTCCCGCGTTCTGGGAAATAGTCACGGCCGTGGCAACAGTACATGTTTCTGCGACCAAAAATTGGTCGCCATGCAGAAAATCGATAATCCTGTAGTCGTAGGTGCAGTTGTAATGGGGTTGCCATGTATTTATAGGTAGTGTAGGTAGTCATAGGTAGTTTCAGTTAATCGCCTTTGCTGACCGGTCATTTTCATTGGCTCATGGGGGGAAAAAAACGTAAGCATGAGTTTTCAGAACCAAGGATAACCGACCAGTAATGTCAAATGTCCGCTGAACTGCACAACTTGACAGTCGCCGGCAGTATGCTGCAAAATCGCCTAAGTGGGACAGGCCCATAAGGATTCTTCCTGATCAGGAAGATTCCACATTCAGATGCTCAGTTACAAGATGTCCCGACAATGACTCCTGCAGTCAATAGAAGACCGGTGGTGCAGACGTAGGATCCTTGATGCAATTCTGACTGGCAACCCGAACAATAAGCTTCAAATGTAATTGTTGGTACAGCTTCTCTTCTACTGAGGTTTCTGATAAAGCTAGAATTCTGGTCTTATTTCTGGCCAGAAACATCCTGGCACTTCATGGGCCATTATGGACTCCACCCTCCCTTGGTCATCTGTTGCCAGCCCGATTTGTTCTAGCCTTTTCCTAACTCAAGTTCCTCCCACCTCTCTCAGTCTGAAGAAGGGTTCAAACCCAAAGCGTCACCTATCCCATTTCTCCAGAGATGCTGCCTGACCCCCTGAATTACTTCAGCATTTTGTGTCTATCTCAACTCCCCTCTGCATAGGTCAAGGCACTGGGCTCTTTGTTTCCGTATCGTCTTCTCGTGCCTTTCCATATATGTCATATAAACTCCCATTGATGGTACAAGGTAAACTTCACAACTTGTTGTCTTGATGGTACATGTTGGCTGTAGCAAGATTCTGAACAGTGCCTGGACCATTGTTGAGTAGTGAGCAGATTGTCCAAGGAACATCAAGGACAATACAGCTCACCCCTCCATGACACTGTCAACCTGAGGAGCACCTTCAGCAACAGACTGGTTCCACCAAGATGCAGCACAGAATGTCACAGGAGATCATTTTTCTGTGGCTGTTAAACTGTACAACTCCTCCCCCTTCTATGGTGATGTACTGCAGACTGACTCCCATCCCCAATCTTTGCACATCCCCAATCCTAGGCTTTCGTCACTTTTCTGTCATGTTTCATGTAGCTCGTTGTGTTTTATGACTGTTGGCAGACCAATTTCCCTCCTGAGATAAATAAAGTTACCATATCATATCAGACCAAAGAGCTGCCTACTCCTGCACTTGCAGATTTCCAGTCTCCTGGCTCTGCCCCATTTGCCTATGTGGGCTCCTGAGCTGCTAACCTGGTACAGAGAGAGTTGAGGCCAGTAGTGCACCTCTCCTCTGCTCCTGTAGAAAGCTACTCACAGGCCTCAATACCCACACAAAAATGCCGGTCCAGGTCTGCGAGTCAACATGCTACAACTCATTGCTGTGGTGTGGTGTTGCCTATCTATGATGCTCTTGTGCTACGTCAGCCAATTTTCTGCGGTGGTGTGACCACGCGATATTCTCTGCTTGCTGGTTCCTTTCCTCCTTCATTGTTCACAGCCCTTTGGGTATCTAATGGTGCTATTCCGGCGATGACAAATAGCTAGTCAATTAGTCTGATCACTGCTTAAGTGATTAGACTATCATTGATTTAACACAGCCGATCATATTTCTGCAACTTAAAGTCATTGAGTTATTGAGTTGGGTGCAGCGGTAGAGTTGCTGCCATACAGTGTCAGAGACCGGAATCAATCCTGACTATGGGTACTGTATGTATGGAGTTTGTTCATTCTCCCCGTGACCAGCACTGGTTTTCCCCGGAATTTCCAGCTTCCTCCCACACTCCAAAGTTGTACAGGTTTGGAGGCTAATTGGCTTCAGTACAATTGTAAATTGTCCGTAAAATGTGTAGGATAGCTTTGGTGTGCTTGGAATGCTGCAGACTCATATGGGGCGCTGCACTGACAGCAGCCTCTGCCAGCAGCCCGTTTGTTTTTACATCTTTTTTTAATTTTTAGTCCGTTAAAAGTCTGTTTTTGGGGGAAACTTTAACTTATATGTGGGAGAGGGGTGCAGGGTAAGGGGGAAAGTAACTCCCAGTCGCTTCCTGGCGGGGGAGGCGACTATTTCTCCGAGTCGCGTCCTCGCCCCCCCCACCTCGTGGCCTACCTCCGGGATCGGAGCGGCCTTTCCTGCCGGGGACCGGGAATCGGACTAGAGCTGCAACAGCGACAGCGGCGCTGGAGTCACTGTGGAACGGGCGATGCCTACCTGGGTCGCCATTTGGGGCTCCGCAGCGTTGGGCCGCTGCTCTAACACCGTGGAGCGCTGGTTGGGAGAGCTTCCAACGCGGGCGGCGCTGAACTCCATGGAGTCCTGGGGCCCTTTGCCGAGGGCCGCCAGCGTTGCATCTCCACCCCGCGCGGCCTGCGGACTTTGGGAGCCGCGGACTCTGGTAGGAGGGGGCCGACTGGAGGTGCAGGCTGCTGAGGACGTCCTCCAGTCCCGACGTCGGACTTGCGTCACCCCGGCGAGGGGACCTGAACATCGGGCCGCCTGTGGTGGCGACTGCGGAGGGCTCGAGGAGGCCCCGACCACGGGTAAACAGTGGGGAACATCAGGGGAAGAGACTGACTTTGCTGCCTTCCCTCACAGTGGGATACTTTGATACTTTGGGATGTTTTATGTTGAATTTCTATCTACTCTGTATGTTGTGTTCTTTATTTTTTACTGTATGGCTGTATGGTGATTTCATTTCACTGTGCCAATTGGCACACGTGACAAATAAAATGTGTCTGTAAAAATAAAAATGTGTCTGTCTGTCTGGACTCAGTGGGTCTAAGGGCCTGTTTCCATGCTGTATCTTTAAATTAATCAAAACTTAAATTAATAAGCCTGTTGAAATTTGGCCACCGTAACAATCCATAACAATCCTATTTCCGAGAACCTTAAATGTTATGAAATACCAGGGTCTCAGACAGTGCATTAAAGATTACCACCACTCTCTGCGTGAAAAAAACATCCTCAGAACTCAAATGACCACAGCCACTATCCACACAAAGAAAAATACACCCAGCCTATCCTGTATCTCCTCATAACTCATAGGGGATAGAGGAGATTCATCAGGATGTTGGCAAGAATCGAATTTTATAGTTCTACTAGACTAAGTGGGACCCGTTGGGCCCCATGTTCACATGGGAGGGCTGGTCCCCCAAAGCAATATTCTACCTCTCCACTAATTCCAATATTGGTGGCCAGTGGGTGGGGGGGGGGGGAGGCTTTCTGGAGTGCTAGTATGGTGTTGTGCGCTGAAGGGACTGGTTTCCAGAGGGCCAGTATGGGCATTGTGGGCCGAATGAATTCTTGGGCTGGCAGCTCAGTCACTCAGGCCTGGTGCACTGGCAGCTCAGTCATTCAGGCCTGGCGGGCTGGCAGTTCAGTCACTCAGGGCTGGTGGGCTGGCAGTTCAGTCACTCAGGGCTGGTGGGATGGCAGTTGACTCACTTAGGGCTGGTGGGCTGGCAGTTGACTCACTCACGGCTATTGGGCTGGCAGTTGAATCATGGCTGGTGGGCTGGCAGTTGATTAGCTCATGGCTGGTGGGCTGGCAGTTCACTCATTGCTAGTCCTTGAAATACCATTTCAAGTAGAGTGCAGGCCACCAAATTCAAATGCAATTTCATATCATTTCAAGCAGAGTGAAGGCCACCAAATTCAAATGCAATTTCATACCATTTCAAGCAGTGTGCAGGCCACCAAATTCAAATGCAATTTCATACCATTTCAAGCAGAGTGCAGGCCACCAAATTCAAATGCAATTTCATACCATTTGGGCTTTATACTCCTGCCCCCCCCCCCCCCCGGGAAGGGCGTTACCTTCATCGATTGACAGGCAAGAGGACCAATCAGCTGATCTGAAGATTTTTTAAACATCCATAACTTTTTTACTTTTCATCGATCGGAAAAATTCTCGGGGCTGCCTCAGTGGAGGAGGACTGAGTAAGATGGCCAAATATCATAGTGATATATTGTAGCGTTTTTTCTAAAATCAATATACAGCGCAGACAGGAAGTGGTCAAGATGAGACTTTTATTTATATAGATAAAATTTGATTCTTGCCAACAGCCTGATGAATCTCCTCTACCCCCTTTCCAATACAATCATATTCTTTATGAGAAGGAGAAAGAGAAGACTGAGAGATCATACAAAAATACATTTCTATTGGGTATATTATGTGTTAATGGGTCTATTTATTGGGGTTTGTTTCTAGATGTAGAATCATTGATTGTTCCTGCAGTTATTTACACAGTTTTACTATATTTTCATTATATTATTTTCACTTGCCCATTTAAATAGGTGAATCTGGGTATCAAATTCAGTTAGGATTCATTGCTTTTAATCACAAGGTTAAAAACATAGAACAGTACAGCACAGGAATGGGCCCTTCACCCATAATGTTTGTGCCAAATATGAATGCCAAGTTAAACTGATCTCACCTGCATGTACATGATCCATATCCCTCTATTCCCTGCACTTCCAAATGCCTATTTGAAAGTATCTTAAATGCCACCATCATATCTGCCTCCACCGCCACCACCACCACCACCACCACCACCCCTGGCAATGGGTTCCAGGCCCCAACCGAGTATGAAAGTGTCATTTAAGAGACTTTTGGATGGGCACATGGATATGCATGGAATGGTGAGTATGGATTATGTACCGGCAGATAAGAGTTGTTCTTGGCATTATGTTCAGCACAGACATGGTGGAATAATAGGCCTGTTCTGGTGGTGTACTGTTCTACGTTCTATCATCCCAGAATGGTATCGAACTTTAATTAGGCCACAGCTAGAAGACATAGAAAATAGCAAATAGGTGCAGGAGTAGGCCATTCAGCCCTTCGAGCCACAATGTACAATTTCCTCTAGAGCTAGAGGACAATTATCACCACACTCCCAGACGAACGTGAAAGGAAACATTTATCAGGATATTGTCAGGCCTGGAGAGTTATGGTCTTAGGAGAGTCTGTAGGCTTGAGTTGCTTATCTGGAAAAATAAAGACTGAACGGAGAGTCTATTGTAGAATGTAAAATTATTGGAAGCCGAGACTGTGTAAGTGGTAAGATTATTTCCCTGTGTGGATAAATCACATTCAGAAATGTGAGTTATTTCATTAAATTGGGGTTGAAAAATAAAATACTTCTGTAAATGGTGGGGTTTGGAAATCACTGTCTGTGAGCAGAAATCCATATTACATTTCAAAAGGAGAACTTGAAAACACTTAATCGGTAGACCGTCCTATGGAAAATGGAGCAAGTCAGCTAAAGAAAGTTAACTGAAAGTTCATCTTTGGCTAGCATGAAAATGACGGGTCGAGTATCCTCACACTGTCCCATAATTTTCTATGATTTTGTGATGTAATGGGTAGTTTTGCATTCCATGATGTTGACTTTACCCACTTATACTTTGTGAAAGTTTATAATTGGGGGTGTGTCCCTATTGCAGACCAAGATTGTTGCGCTAAGTGAAGATAGACTCAAAATGCTGGAATAACTCAGCGGGTCAGGCAGCTTCACTGGAGAAAGGAATAGGTGACGTTTTGGGTCGAGACACTTCCTCAGACTGAAAGGGTGCTCTCAGTCTTGCTCTCAGCCTGAGGAAGGGTCTCAACCCAAAACATCACCTATTCCTTTTCTCCCGTGATGCTGCCTGACCCGCTGAGTTACTGCAGCATTTTGTGTCTACCTTCGGTATAAACCAGCATCTGCAGTTCCTTCCTGCACATGTTTTGTTTAGTCATAAAAGGAGATGAAATAACTCGCTGTCTAAGAAATGATCCTGTGTTGGATTTTAACAATATGTTCCAATTGGTGGCACCTGA
Source organism: Okamejei kenojei (assembly GCA_035221665.1). Taxonomy (NCBI): domain Eukaryota; kingdom Metazoa; phylum Chordata; class Chondrichthyes; order Rajiformes; family Rajidae; genus Okamejei; species Okamejei kenojei. The sequence continues at coordinate 31,581,456 of CM069135.1, read as the reverse complement.
TTTGAGTGGCAATAGTTGTAGGTGTTGTGAACAAATTGTGTGGGAGAATGAATAATTCACTTCTGAATGGTAGATAGCTGGTTGAAAAGATTGGATCTGGAAACAAATCATTTATTTTTGGATAATAGGATCTGAGAGGGATGATGGAAAAGTGATGACTGAAAATAGTATTCTCGCTAAAATTTAACTTATATAGCTGAGTAAAGCATTTGAAAGATAGTCTGGTGTGGTGAGGCGACTATCGAATGTCACAAGAGAGAGTTTGAAGATTGTGAATCTGACACTGAAATACTCTGTCAGGAAGGGATGTGAAATAATTAGAGTGAGGCCTGATCTCTATTCTGACAGGGGAAGCTGAGCCTCTGCAGCTTTGCAACATGGACAAACATTTCACTATGAAATGCAAAGCCTAAAAGCTACTAGTTCTCCTATTTACAAGGTCAAAGCTGCCACCTTTAACCAATGGTTCAGAATAAGAATTTACCTACAAACCAGTGAAGCTTTTACTCACAGCCTTCTCTGCAAACTGCAATCAAGGGCTGAATTCTGTGGATTGAGGTGTTTTCCAAATCTTTCCGGTACCCCGGACGTTTTCGGCAGTGAGAGAGGCACAAAGGAAACTTAGGCATTGAGGACGGTAGTGGACACGTCTCATCCATTGGATTAAACGTACTCTTGGGACCTGAATATCAAATATGGGCTATCTGTCCAGCAGAGATCTGAAGGTGTCCTAGCATTGTTCCTTTGGATGAAACATTCACCCAAGGGATCTAATGTCCTCTTGTGCAGACATGAGAAATATCACAGCACCACTCTATGAACAACAGGGAGGATGACCATGGTCGCTGGCTAAAGGTTATCCATTGTATGGCAGTTATGCAAATTTCTAACCACAGTGATAGAAACATAGAAACATTGAAATTAGGTGCAGGAGCAGGCTATGCGGCCCTTCGAGCCTGCACCGCCATTCAATATGATCATGGCTGATCATCCAACTCAGTATCCTGTACCTAACTTCTCTCCATACCCCCTGATCCCTTCAGCCACAAGGGCCACATCCAACTCCCTCTTAAATATGGCCAACGAACTGGCCTCAACTAACTTCTGTGGCAGAGAATTCCACAGATTCACCACTCTCTGTGTGAAAAACGATTTTTTCATCTCGGTCCTAAAAGACTTCCCCCTTATCCTTAAACTGTGACCCCTTGTCCTGGACTTCCCCAACATCGGGAAACAATCTTCCTGCATCTAGCCTGTCCAACCCCTTAAGAATTTTGTAAGTCTCTAATGAGATCACCCCTCAATCTTCTAAATTCCAGCGAGTACAAGCCAAGTCTATCCAGTCTTTCTTCATATGGAAGTCGTGCCATCCCAGGAATCAGTCTGGTGAATCTTCTCTGTACTCCCTCTAATGGCAAGAAAATGTCTTTTCCTCAGATTTAGGAGACCAAAACTCTACGCAATACTCCAGGTGTGGCCTCACCAAGACCCTGGTACAACTGCAGTAGTAACCTCCCTGCTCTTGTATTCAAATCTTTTTGTTATGAATGCCAACATACCATTCACTTTCTTCAACAGCCTGCTGTACCTGCATGCCTACTTTCAATGACTGGTGTACCATAACACCCAGGTCTCGCTGCATCTCCCCTTTTCCTAATCGGTCACCATTCAAATAATAGTCAACCTTCCTGTTTTTTGCCACCAAAGTGGATAACCTCACACTTATCCACATTATACTGCATCTGCCATGCATTTTGCCCACTCTCCCAGTCTAACCAAGTCCATCCTGCAGCCTCCTAGCATCCTCCTCACAGCTAACACTGCCCCCCAGCTTCGTGTCATCCACAAACTTCGAAATGTATTGCATTTAATTCCCTCGTCCAATCATTAATGTATTATTATAAATAGCTGGGGTACCCAGCACTGAGCCTTGCGGCACCCCACTAGTCACTGTCTGTCATCCTGAAAAGGACCTGTTCACTCCTACACTTTGCTTCCTGTCCTGCCAGCCAGTTCTCTATCCACATCAATACTGAACCACCAATACTGTGTGCTTTAAGTTTTGTATACCAATCTCTTGTGTGGGACCTTGTCGAAAGCCTTCTGAAAGTCCAGATACAACACATCCACTGCTTCTCCCTTAATCCACTCTACTAGTTATCTCCTCAAAAAATTCAATAAGATTCGTCAGACAATGATTTACCCCTCTGTAAATCCATGCTGACTTTGTCCAATGATTTCACCACTTTCCAAATGCGCTGCTATCCCATCTTTAATAATTGACTCTAGCAGTTTCCCCACTACCGATGTTAGACTAACTGGTCTGTAATTCTCCCATTTTCTCTCTCCCTCCCTTTTTAAAAAGTGGGGTTACATTAGCTACCCTCCAATCCTCAGGAAACTACTCCAGAATCTAAAGAGTTTTTGAAAAATTATCACTAAGGCATCTGCTATTTCTGGGGCTACTTCCTTAAGTACCCTGGGATGCAGCCTATCTGGCCCTGGGGATTTATCGGCCTTTAATCCATTCAATTTACCTAACACCACTTTCCCGGCTAAACTGGATTTCACTCATTTCCCTCCATCTCATTTGACCCGCGATCCCCTGCTATTTCCGGCAAATTATTTATGTCTTCCTTAGTGAAGACAGAACCGACGTAGTTATTCAATTGGTCTTCCATGTCCTTGTTCCCCATGATCAATTCACCCGTTTCTGACTGCAAGGGACCTACATTTGTTTTAAAAACGAATCTTTTGCACTTCACATATCGATAAAAACTTTTGCCGTCAGTTTTTATTGTTTCCTGCCAGTTTTCTTTCATACTCCATTTTCCCTTTCCTAGTTAAGCCCTTTGTCCTCCTCTGTCGGTCTCTGAATTTTCTCCCAGTCCTCTGGTAGGCTGCTTTTTCTGCTAATTTGTACGCTTCATCTTTTTCTTTGATACTATCCCTGATTTCTCTCGTTATCCACGGATGCGCCACCTTCCCTGATTTATTCTTTTGCCATTCTGGGATGAACAATTGTTTGTAGTTCATCCATGCAGTCTTTAAATGTCTTCCATTGCATATCCACCGTCAACCCTTCAAGAATCAATTGCCAGTCCATCTTGGCCAATTCACGTCTCAATACCCTCAAAGTTTACCTTTCTTTAAGTTCAGGACCCGTGTTTCTGAATTAACAATGTCACTCTCCATCCTAATGAAGAACTCAACCATATTATGGTCACTCCTTGCCCAAGGGGCCACGTACAACAAGGCTGCTAACTAACCCTTCCTCATTACTCAATATCCAGTCTAGAATAGCCTGCTCTCTCGTTGGTTCCTCCACATGGTTGGTTTTAGAAAACTATCCCGCATACATTCCAAGAAATCCTCTTCCTCAGCACCCCTGCCAATTTGATTCACCCAATCTATATGTAGATTGAAGTCACCCATTATAACGGTTTTACCTTTGTTGCACGCATTTCTAATTTCCTGTTTGATGCCAACCCCAACTGCACTACTACTGTTAGGGTGGCCTGTACACAACACCCACTAGCGTTTTCTGCCCCTTAGTGTTTCGCAGCTCCACCCCATATCGATTCCACATCCTCCAAGCTAATGTCATTCCTTTCTATTGCGTTAATCTCCGCTCTAACCAGCAACGCTACCCACCTCCTTTTCCTCTCTGTCTATCCTTCCTGAATATTGAATATCCCTGGATGTTCAGCTCCCAGCCTTGGTCCACCCTGGAGGCATGTCTCCGGTGATCCCAACTATATCATAATTATTAATGGCTATCTGCACATTCAACTCATCCACCTTATTACGAATAGCTCCTCGCATTGAGACACAAAGCCTTCAGCCTTGTTTTTTACAACATTTTTTGGCCTTTTTACAATTATGTTGAAAAGTGGCCCTTTTAGATTTTTGCCCTGGATTTGTTTTCCTGCCACTTTTCACCTTGCTACCTAATGCTCCCTATCCTCATTTTACACCCCTCTGTCTCTCTGCTCACACATTTAAGAAACCCTCCACTTCTTATTCTCCGTTTGTTATTTTTTTCTTCTTTCTTCCCTACGTGTTGCGTCTGACTGCTTCTCTTCTCTGCCTCCTGCCTCACAAACGGACTACTTGCCTTCTCTATTTGAGTCCCTCCCCCTAACCGATCTAGTTTAACCGATACTTGTTGGTCCTTTCTGTACACAAAGTCTTATTTATAATATCATTAAAACTTTCATCTTGACCACTTCTGGTCAGCATTGTAATTAACTTTGCGCAAAAACGCTACCATATATTGCTAGGATTTTTCGCCACCTTACTCAGTGTTCTCCTCTGCTCCAACCCACCAAGTTTTGTTCCGATCAGTGAAATATTGGAAAGATATGAAGGTTTAAAGAATCGTGAGATCAGCAGATTGGTCTTCTCGCCTGTCAGTCACCATGATAGGTAATGCATCTATCCGGCACCCGCTGGAGAATAAATCCCCGGAGGCAGGGCTGTGTAAACAAGCCATGCTGATTGAGTCCGCAAGAGTCGGGAAAACTGCTGTCTGGAGCCTGGAAAGTCGCTGTGCGGAGTCAGGTAAGCCGCTGTGTGGAGTCGGGAGGTGCTGTGTGGTGCCGCAGCCGATGGCCGTTGAGTGGAGACCCCACCCCCCACATACATCCCTTCCCCCACCTACCCCCCACAACACACCCCTTCCCCCCCCTTCCCCCCTCCCCCTCCTCCACACACACCGCCCCTTCACCCAACCCCTTCCATTCCCCTTCCCTCTCCCCCTCCTCCCCACATACTCCCCTCCCCCACACACTCCACCCCCAGTTTACCCCCTCCCCATTCCTCCTCCCTCCTCCTCACGTCCTCCCAACACCAATCCTTCACCCACAATACCCCATCCCCCCACAACACTCCCTCCCCCCCACCCCACCACACCCACCCCTTCCCCCACACCATCCACCCCTCCCCCCTCTTAACCCCCCTCCCTCCACCACACCCTTCCTCCCCACAACACCCCCTCCCCCCACACCCCATACCACCTCCTCCCCCCGACACCACCTCTTCCCCCCACACCACCCCTTCCCCCCACACACCCCTTCCCCCCACACCAACCCCTTCCCACCCAACACCACCCCCTTCACCCCCACACCAAAAAACCCGCGCCTCCCCGCCCGCCTCCCTCCGCACCCCCTCCCCAACAAACCACACCCCACCCCCACATTTTACAGATGCACCATAGAAAAAGCCCTGTTGGGTCCCAAACAGTTTGGTTTGAGAAAAGTTCTGCCCAAAACTGCCAGAAATTGCTGAGAGTTATAGATATAGCCCAGCCAATCACACAGACCATACTTCCCACAATTGACTCCATTTACACTTCATGCTGCCTTGGAAAAGTAGCCAACATATTCAAAGATTTGTCCCACCCCAGTTATTCCTTCTTCTCCCTGCTCCTATCCAGTAAATGTTACAGAAATTTGAAAGTACCCACCATCAGACTCAGAATCAGCTTCTTCCCCACTGTTATCTGGTTTCTGAATAGTCCGTTCATAAGTTAGGGTACTATTCGATTCACTCCTACTCCATTAACATTGGACTTTGTCCAAAGAACTGATGCACCACAATGAGCTGCAAGGCTGAGAACTGTATTTGGCACTCCGTATCTCCCCCTTTGCTCTATGTATTGTACTTGAGTTTCAACTGATTGTATGTATGAATGGTATACAGTATATGATCTTTTTAGATCTTGTAGCATGCAGAGCAATAATAAGCCTAAACAGTGAGTTGATCCCCACCAAACAGATGTACAGACCCTTTTATGAATACGATGAGTAATCTACATGAGACCGTTCCAACCAATGTAGCCTTCCATTCAAAACGTGCTTCAACTATTCCACCGAGTTGGCATCTCACATTAAAACACCAGTAGACACCACCACCTCCAGTTTAAATTCCATTTGGAATATTTTGGAGGACCAAGAAACCAAGAACCAAGAGCTCAATAGGCTCTTCAATGCTTGAAGGAGCTGTGCCTACACATCGCTGTTAAAATGATTTGCCAATATTTGGTCATGATGCACTCATTATACACAATGTATTCTGTATGCCTTTGATTAACTTATGAGGTACTTTAAATTGCCATTACATATCTCAACACTGCAAAACAGCACCTACATTGAAACACCCGAGTCAATATTTGTGTTGCTTAGGTACATTTAATGTCTAGATTTTTATTTCCAATTAGATTAATTTAGTCCAAAATGACACAAAACTCAGAAATTAGCTGCCAAGGGATAATTAAAGCAATGTTTATTTACTGTCTGTTGAATTAGATTGAAAATTAATTCCTTAAGTGATGGAAAGAAAGCCACATATTTGCTCATAATACTTTTAACACGAGCACGGCTAGGCTATAAATAAAATATTCAGTTCCTTACTGTATGCCTCAAGAATAAATCTAATTTTGAAACTCAGTGCAACATTGAGCCGTAATACGTTATACAGGTCCCCGGGGTGGGAGATTACAACCTTCACGTGGCCCCGCCCTGTTTTTCGACGTATTGCCCGTTTTGTTTCCTTCTGGTTGTCCTATCAAAGTTTTTCCAATCCTCTGGCTTCTGTCTACTCTTTGCTGTGTTTATACAATCTTTTCTTTTAGTTTTATATTCTATCCCTAACTTCTATAGTCAGTCACTGTTGCCTTATACTCCTCTTAGAATCTTTCTTCCTTTTTGGAATGAAATTGATCCTGCTGCGTCTTCTGGATTATGCCCAGAAATTCCTGCCATTGCTATTGCCACCGTCATTCCTGCTAGGATCCTTTATCCAATCTAACTTGCCAGCTCCACCTCTCAAGGCCTTCATAGTCCCCTTTGGTTCAAGCCTGCATCACTGATACTGATTATTTAACCTTCTCCTTCTCACATTGCACATTAAAACTAATCATATTAGATCATATACCTCCAAGGCGTTTCTTTTACCTTGAGTTCTCTTGTCAAATCTGGATTCATTAGGACAACACAAATCCAGAATTGCCTTTTCTCTTGATCGGCTCCATTACAAGACTGCTCTAAGAATCCATCGTTTTGAAGCACTCTACAAACTGCTCTTTCTTGGGGTCCTGAAACCAACCCTGATTTCCATTCTAACCTGCATATATTGGAAATCTCCCCACTCAGCACAGTGACATTACCTTGTTACATGCCCAGTTTTAGCTCTTGTGCAACTTCATGGGCACTGTACCACTGTACGAGTAATTCAAGAGCTCTCCCTAAGTTTTAAAAAAAAATCAAATTTGGTGGTAATTACTAGTAGTGTCTACGTTAGCGCTACGTCGGAGCAGTGGAAGTGGTCTCATAGCGGCTTCGTAATTCTAACGGCAGTACGTCGGGAAACGCGGTAACCGTGGAAGTTTATTCAGCACTGTGAAAAATGTCCACCGAGAGCCCAAATACCTACGAATGCCTATTACCTATAATTCACTATATGAAACTAGGAGAACCATGATTATCTCGTATAGTGGGACATGCGCCTCAAAGACACTACATCCGGGCTACTATTTGTGGAGTCTGTAGATAACACCAATTAGTGTCTCTCCCCTTTACAATTGCCTCAACTTCAACAATCACAGTGACTCTGTCTCATCAGTCCCTAGCCTTCCTTCGCAAGGGATCAGAATTCCATCCCTCACCAGCAGCTACCCCCCCGTCCTCTGCCCACCACCCTGACCTTTCTTTAGGAGTATAACCTGATTATTAAAGTCCCGGCCAGGCCGCTAATCCTCACTCAAGACCACATCTCAGTTTCATCCCCACAATGATAATATCTACCAACCTCTAACTGAGCCTCAAGCTCATCTACTTTACTACTTATACTTCTTGCATTCATAAACCAATACTTTTTAATTCCCTTTACGCATCTCACCTTTCACATCGATCCTTATTACAACATTGGGCGCCATATTCTCCTATCCTTTGTGAGCTTTTCTTTCCCCGTAATTTCTGGTTCATTAACTATCCCTTTACTCTCCTTTCCCTTAAGAGTCCGTCCTTGACACTATCCCATTTACACCTTCCCCCTCTCCCCCCTTATTTATTTTAAACCACTCTGTAGCATGCGCCAAAACCATGCCTGCCAGAATTGCATTTGTCCCCCACCCCTTTCTCCCTCACGTCATCAAGCGCAAAAAATAAATGTATAGAAGTATAAAAATGTGCACCTCCAGATATTTTCAGTGACATTTTCTCATCCCATGACAACAGAACGTCCTAGCCAACAACTAGATGCAGCCTGAGTTTGCCTAGCTACCTCAGTTGAGACCGGACTATCTTTGATCGGACTTAATTTAACTCACACTAAACGTTATACACGTCATTCCCTTTATCCTGTATCTGTACACTGTGGTTGGCTTAATTGTAATTATGTATAGTCTTTCTGCTGACTGGTAAGTATACGTTGGTACACGTGACAATCAATTGTAACTCAAACTCAAGATTCAAATATTATTAGTAAAACTGTAATTAAAGTCTAAAATCTTTTGTTAAAAATGGATGCAGACACATTTAAATATATTTAAACTAACTGAATTAAATGAAATAAATAGGTAAGCAATTACACGAGAACTTTACCAGTTTGAAGTTTGATCATTTATTTTATGAGGAGTTTACGTTGAGTACTACGTTAAGAACCCCGATCTGACGCCCAGCAGTGCCGTCAATCTTCAAAGCAGCATTGATGAAATCACAGATAACAATATTTGAAGTAGCATAGTAAGAATAGAGAAATTAGAACTACCAGATGATCTTTTATGAGGGCTGGGAGTGGAGGGCACGTAGTCCCCTCACCGTAACTTCCCTCATAAAATTAAGATCAAACTTCAAACTGGTAGTTCTCATGTAATCTTACTATTTTACTTTGGAGTCTCACATGAAGTGACGACGTGATGACTTCAAAGGCGTGCTTTTTTTTTTTTATTTTTTTCTGTGATTTTATGCCATGAGATAAGTCTACACAGTCACAACTGCTTCATTGACAAATGAGGGAAAAAATATTCATAATACATACAGTCATGACATAGATTAGAGACAATGATGGTGGCTATTAAAATGAAGTAATAAGTAATAGTCCCACCTCTCACCCGGATGGAAACTATAATCAAAAAGAAAATAAGTTGACAAATACCTCCTGGTCTAGTAATGGTTATTATAAATGTTTGAAATTTGTTCGCGTTTGTACCATAGCTTGCAAGCGTTAGGGACGTGTCCAACGGAACATAAGACCCTTGCTGCTGCTTAGCTGTTTTATAGCGAGCCCTGATGGAGTGATATCTAAATCAGTATCACTACATAAATCATCCATTTATATCCTCTGGAAGTGAGCTGAACAGATACATTCTTATATAGTTTTTGTGCCCAAACAACATAGCTAGTTCAAGCTCAAAGGTATGCCTTTAACAATTTCAGATCTGACAATCCCTCTGCTCTGCTTAAGTGAATATAAGCAATACATATTGATATATTATGTTATATACGGACGTAACCATAACACTGATACCGGTTGCAACTATGTAGGCAGACAGAAACCAGTTGTGCTAAACCAGCGCCATGAGATAACCACCTTATGAGATCCGGCAAAACTAAGGATGTAGCCCCCTGGCGAAAATAATGTTCACACAATGTTAACATCCCATACTGCATTGTACTTGTCCCAGGAGACATTCCTGTTAAAGATTTGTTTACAACTTGATATCCCAGGGTGAACCCGACCAAAGCAGGTCTTGTTTGCTGCAGCCAATACAATGAGAAAGCACGTTATAACCATAACCATATAACAATTACAGCACGGAAACAGGCCCTCTCGGCCCTTCCAGTCCGTGCCGACCATTTGTTTTCCCCTAGTCCAGCGTACCTGCACTCATACATACCCACTCACATTCCTTCACGTCCCAAATACCTATCCCTTACTCCTTAAAGTTAAAATCGATCCTCCAGCCCTCCTCCACTTCTGCTGGAAGCTCATTCCACACAGCCCACCACCCACTCTGAGTAAAGAAGTTCCCCTCCCACGTTACCATTTCCGCAAACTTCCTGTCCTTAATTCTCATGTCATGTTCAGCTTGTTTGCGAATCTTCCTACCGCTCAATGGTAAAAACGTATCCACGTCAAATCTGTCTATCCCTTTCATCCTTTTAAAGACCTCAATCAAGTCCCCCCTTAACTTTTCCTCGCGCTCCAAAGAATAATAGACCTAACGTCAACAATCAACCTTTACTCTGTAACATACTTGCACGGGGAACCCTAGGCAACATTACTAGTAAAATCTCCTCTGTACTCTCCCTCAATTTTGTTGACATCCTTCCTATAACAGCGACAAAATTGTACACCATACTCCAAATTTGGTCTTCAATCCTTGTACAATTTTAACATACTTTCCCTACTCCTATATTTCAATGCTCTGATTATAAAGTGCCAGCACACCAAAGCTTTCTTTACCCACTCCTTTCTACATTACATTCCCACCTCAGGAACTATCACAGTTTATTCCTAATCCCTCTGTTCCACACATTCCTCAAATTCCCTACCATTTACCATGTACTTATCCTATTTTGATTGTCCTGCCAGATGTATGCACATCACACTTAACAGCATTAAAACACCATCTGCCCATCTTTCAGCCCGCTTTCTTCAATGGCCCAAATCTCTCTGTAGACATTGAAAATCTATTTCATTATCCACAACACTACCTATCGATGTAGAACCTCTGCATACATTTGCTTATCCTATTTTCCACCCCCATCTCCAGATCATTGATGTACATGACAACGACAGTGGACCTCAGACACAGATCCCTGAGGCACCCTACTTGTCAACACAGGGCTATCAAACCTGACACACAGTCCATCCACCATTACTCTCTTCTGACATCTCCCCCATTCCACCAACTGTTGAATCCATCTTGCTACTCGCCATTAACACCCAAAGATTGAACCTTCTTAACCAACCTCCATGGGAACCTTGTCAAAGGCCTTACTGAAATCATATAGACAACATCCACTGCTTTAATTACCCTCATCAATCGTTTCCCCTAGTTACCGCTTCAAAAAATTACAAGAATTGTCAACAATGACCTTCCAGGCACAAATCCATGTTGATGTTTCCTGATCAGACCCTGTTTATCCAGATGCTTATATAAATATTTATCTCTATTATACTTGGCATAGTTATATTGGCACAATATATTATCTTGGCGCACATTTAATGGGCCTACAACTCAATTATTGACGAAAGAATAATTTAAAGTGAACTCCAAAAGCATGCTAAATCTGTACCGTTTTCAATGTAACATGAGCATTCAACAAACGCTTTCCAACTCCTGAAATGAAAAGTCCCGCTTTCTTGTTCTATCCCAGCTCTCTGAACACATACAAGGTGACTGATGTAACACAACCCAAGCCACAGAGACAGCTTCCATTGAATCTGCAGAACATAATTTGATTAAACAATGCAACGAGCTGATTTCTTCACAACACATCTGAACCAGCAAGATTACGTTCAAAACCACATAGTGGTTGTATTATTAAACCCGACAACACGGGAATCAAAGGTTGCATAGGCCAATCAACACAATAGGAGCCCTAAACTGCTCTTCTCAATGACATAAATATCGAAGCCCGATTAATGCAAGCAAAATGGAGGCAGACACAAAGAAACCTTCATCGTCTCCTTGTACATCTGGAAAGCATCTTGTCCAAAATTATTACAATCTGGTTTGGGTGATTGTTCTTGCCCAGTACGAAGGCTCTGCAGAGAGTAATAGCAGTTTCGGCAGCACGCACTATGGGAACTTCTCTCGCCCCTGCTGCAGGAACTAACATCAGGAGGAGCAACACCAAGAGCCAATAAGATAATGGGAGACCCCTTCCACGCCCTGCAATGGACTGTTCCAGCTGCAACGTCAGGCAAACGCCTTCCGTATTCCATGTGCTGGAAGAACGTAGAGGATGAGAAGGAGTTTCATTCCCAGAGGCCCATTAGTTTCGGACTGTAAACAATCTCACCATGGACTAACTCTACTAACTTCTACACTGTACCATACAATACCTTAGCCCACAATATTTAATATGAAAATGAACATGATGATTCTGTTTGTAAGTTTGTTTTTTGTATTTTTGTTTGTTTTGCACAAATGAGTATCCTCAGTGCGCTGCCACTTTTCATTCCACTGCACACCTGGTATGTATACTGTACGATGAAACTTGACTTGACTACTGAAATGGTATCTATTCGCACTGTTAGCAACATCATTTGTAGCAACCTGTGAATAAGCATGAAACAAACATGTCATATTCGGGTGCTCAATGACCAGAATTTCGATAAATACAGGTGCGATTCAACACCCATTCTTGTTGTCATATGACCTAACTTGATGGTTAACTCCAGTGGCAAATGAGATATGTAACCATAACAAGAATTCTTTACTCGATTGCCCCCACATGACAAGACAGATGCCCACCATCAAAACGTGACAACATAAGTTGAAGTCATAAGCAAAATATGCATATTCGCTCAATTAACTCTTAACCCACAAAAATGCCCGTAGTGTCTATAGATATTTGAAACCAATAATGAAGAATAGTAACTCATACAATTCTCCTCCATCTCCTAACGAGAGATGATATTCGTAATTACCCCATTCTTATGGCATTAGCATCATTATTGCAATATAATAAAGATACTTACTGATTAAACTACTGGAACAATGCTATTAATAGTATATCCATACATTTGTGAACATTGCAAGCTTCACTGAATAATAGCAAAAATGTGTTAACACATGACCTAGATGGCACTTTAAGAGTTCTCCATTAGCATGATTTCAATTCGCCCACTTGCACAGCTGATCCACATCTATTTTATTGCCAATTAGTTCTAATGAATAGTCTGCTCCTTTATCCACAACAAGGCTGTTACCAGGCTTCAATTTAGCTCAATCTGTTGTCTATGGCAAATCCAATAAGCCAATTTGATAGCCAATGTAAATCCCAATGACCAACAAGTCTATTTGATAACATCTTAATTATTAAGTTGAATAAGGAGCCCAATTTTTTCAAACATGGTCTGAGGACTGAACAGTGGATTTTATCAAAATACAGCTTACAAATTATGATCCAGATATAACAAAATGTTTTGGAACTCTGACTAGTCCTCGTTTGAATAGTTTATTGTCATTATACAATTATATTGCCTCATCGCTGCAATTGCCGTCCTCCCAATATCTCGCAATGATCACTGTAAATGGTCCACACCCTATGAATCCAAGTTATTAATCACCATATTATCATAATGAACAGGGCCACGGCCCTGTCATCCTTAGTGTCCTGCCATTTAAACGGACAACTCTGCCCGATTCCCAAGCTTGTCTAGCAAGACAAACCTGACCATAATAATGAGCCTGTCTGCTAATTCTAATCTATCTAAAACAACTCTGACCATTAATTCTGACCCTATCTCTCCTGAAGACACTTCTGCCAATATTTTTGAACCGATCTCGAAGTCAACCCTGTCCAAAGTACTGCGCCTGCCTTAACCTAATTTGGGCCCAATTCCAGCCTGCTTAGGATGCTAGCATTATCCATTTTTACATGGTTAGATGCCTCTAAATCGATAAAAATGCCTTAATCATTTGTGATTGTTTCAACCAAGGTGTAAAACATTACCCACTTTTAAATGGTCTCCTTATTGTAGAACCTGATAGAGTGCGTGGAACCTTCTGGCCCAGCTTTCATGCTGCCGACAAGCTTCAGTGAACCCGCTTACCTTCATCCTCCAGGGATTTGCCTGTTTGAAAAGGTCCTTACCTATAAGAACAGATTCGGGCGGCTGGCTCAAAATTCCCCTTTGATAGCGATTTTCACGTGCAGTATATGTTGTAAGGCAAATCTTTCTGTCCAGTAATGATCTCTGACACGGTGCCCTTTCATCCCTTTTGGGTATGTTGAGAAACGCTATACCCATCAGACTCGGCATTGCTCTCCTCCTCCATGAGGAAGAACATTAAACAGCCCGTACTACAGAGGCGCTGCTGGCGCTGGCCGTCTCCAATTGGCCTACGCTGCCAATGGTACAAGCCCCGGCGTCAGACTAATACTGACCCGTGACCCCGGTTTTTCAGAGTCTTGGGGTGATGCTGCTCTGCAACACCATTCCAATCCTTCAGTGTAAGAACAAACTGCCCCGGGAAGCTCAACCTCTTCATGAGGGAAACATTATGCGCTCTTCTCCAGATGTTGCTCGTCCGTACATTAAGCCAGCCCTGCCACAAGGTGCTTTCTAGGCGTGCTCTCCCATATGCCCGTGCTAGCAAACAGCCTCGACTCCAACATAAAAACAGCCTATTAACAGTGCTGTCTGGCGTGGCTCTCCCCATATGCTCGGTGCTGCCCTGACGACTCAGCGGCATCCCATAAAGCAGCCTTGGTGGAAATAGGGTGCTGCTGGCCTCAGGCTCACGCCCATATGCACCAGCATTAGCCATAGACTCTACGGCATCCATAAAGCAGCCCTTGTGAAATAGGTGCTGCTGGGCTCGGGCTCACTCCACAAGATAGCCCAGGTCATTGCCATAGACTCCGGCCATCCCATAAAGCAGCCTGTTCATTAGGTAGCTGCTGGCTCAGGCTCAACCCATATTGCCCCAGCATTACCAAATACACGGCATCACCATAAAGACAGCCCTGTCAAAGGTGATGCTGGCTCAGGCCTCTATCATATGCCCCACACTGTCTACAACTCCTAACATTTTGGAGTTTAAATCTAGATGGAGCCTCCTCTCCATATAGGGCTCCTTCCTGGCCAACCGCTAAATTGTTTACAATATCCGAGGGTAACCCTCCCTGGCATCAAGGCTGGACCATAATTGGTCGGATTTAACCTCCTATTCTAGAACTAGCGGAAGGTCTGGACACTGCTTCTACGAGGGTTTTCCCTCCCCGGGGAAACCTAGCATCTGTGTGCCTTTTCCAAGGGGAACCCCCCACGCGCACATACTGAACGAACCCCGGGAGCTGACCGGTCTGGTCGGCTCAACACTCATATCCTGTGCACTGCGGTCTAGAACCGCACTACTGTTCAAATTCCCCTCCTGGGTACACCAGCGTTCAAAGTCACTGACCGTATTGTCCATGTGACTATACTCCGCGAGCTCGACATATCCGCGGTAGGCACGGAGGCGTTCCGCGACAGCCCAGCAGTGTTCCCTTCGTCGCAACCCGCGAAGCATCCGGCATGAACCTCTGTGGAAAAATGTTCCTGCAGGACATCAAAAAACAGGTAAGAAATACAACTTACCTGGAGTTTAAACTTACCGCTGGCAGGAGCGACGTGCCTGCCAGTCCAGTGCTTCGCCAAATGCGTGCGTCGTAATGACATGCACTGCGGGCGATCGGGGTTCTTCACATAGTCACTCACGTGACTCCGAATTAAAATGCTCCGCTTACCTTAGATTAGATTCCTTTATTGTCATTCAGACCTTTCAGTCTGAACAAAATTTTGTTACCTTGCAGTCATAACATATAATAAATTAAAACAAAACACACAATAAACACATATTTAACATCCACCATAGTGAGTTCACCAGGCACCTCCTCACTGTGGTGGAAGGCAAAAGTCTTAAAGTCTTTGTCTTCTTCCCTACTTGTTCTCCCTCTGCGCTGAGGCGATCCAGGCCTCCGATGTTATCGTCCACTAGGCCTGCGGCCGAGCCTCCGAAGCCGGGCTGCTGCCACCACCTGCGTCGCCATAACCAGAACCTGGACCCACATCGCCAAGCTGCTGAATCAGGGTCCATCGCTGGAACGCTGGAGGGCGCCGAGCTCTGAAGCCAGGGCTCCCGCCATTGGAGCAGACCTGCTGGAGTCGCTGGGAGCTCTGAAGCCGGGTGGAGCGCTGGGAGCTTCTGATGCCGGGCCACACGCTGGAGCACCACTGGAGCAACTGCTGGAGCACTGGAGCTCCTGAAGCCGGGTGCCGCCTGTTGGAACCGCCGCTGGACGAACGCCGATGCTGGAGCGCTGGAGCTTCTGAAGAGCTCCGGGGCCGGCCGCTTGGAACACCGCTGGAGCGACGGAGACTCTGAACTCTCGCCCAACAGCTCCGAGGGCCGCCATCTCTCCGCCATCAGGCCTCAGCACAGATGGAGACAGTGACGGGGGACACGACAAGAAAAAGTCGCATCCCCCCGAAGGGAGAGACTAAAACCTTGTTTCTCCCACCCTCCCCCCCCCCCCCTCCCCCAAACAAATCCAAAATGCTGTGACACAAACACGACAGCCCAAAAACCTAATAAACCAAAAATTTCTAACTAAAAAAGACACACAAAAAGACAAAAAAAAAAAAAAAAAGAAAGAAAAATTGCATGTCCCAACAACTGCAGGTGATCGACCGCAGCTGCTCACTTCCGGATGGTGGATTCCTTTCTCCCAACAGTCCATTTCTCCCACTGATTTACCTGGGCACAGTATATTGATCCATGTTTGGCCTGGGGTACACAACGGTAAGTATTCACAGCCTGTGTGCAGACATGGTTCTGTGCTAGTGCCTTCTATCGCCACAGTACACTTGTCCTAGAGTTGAAGATCTACCCTGCCAATGCGGTGGGAAGTGATACTGATGTTGAAGTGGCTCTGAATGAAATCAAACTGATGCAACCTCCGTTGTGCTGCCATTTATTCAGTTAACTGCTTCATGATGAAGGAGTAAATGCAATGTAGCACAGTGATAGGCATCGCTGTCAATGCCTCCACAGCACACCAGCATGCATTGTACGCTATCACAATGATTTTTTCATTCCTCCGGCAAGCAAGCTCATTTTTTATTGACCTTGTCACATTGCCGTCATGCATTGTCACCAAGCACAGAGCATTTGGAATACATAAACGTTTAATGGGACCGAGCAGGAAGATGATATTTGCCATTTTAACTGCAATTTGATGTTTGGTGTGACTATGTGATTGACCTGGAGATTTACATATCTTTTGTATTTAATGGCCTAAAACTATTGAACAAAATAACAATTTTTGCCTGCTGAGAGGTAAGTTAAATATATGTTAATGAGTTGATCTGACTTCCAGTAATTGTATGTCATTAACTCAGGGGTGCACTTCGGTAGGCGTGACCAAGTTGGGTCAAAGAGCCAGCTTCCGTGCTGTATTACTCCATAACTCTATAGATAGGAAATATTGTCCAGTTGGGACATGCAGTTAGGTGGGACATGTTGGTTGGTGTGGGCAGGTTAGGCCAAAAGGCCTGTTTCCACTCTGTGCTGCTCTATGACTATGAGTCTTTTTAGAGACGCTATGACTCTATGAGTCTATTGTCTATTGTCTATTGAGTTCAAATCAAATTAATTATTTTTGTACATACCAATTTTTTTGGTAAATGCATTAGTATTGGATCACAATACACAAGCATTAAAATAGATTTACCGTAACTGCTTAATGCTTACAGTAAAATAATGAACATAAAATTGCTTTTAATATTTGCTAATATTGCTTGGAATTACTCAGGAAAAATTGATTGGCTTAGCTCTCTAAATGTTAATGACTATTTCACTGACTATAAAGAATCAATGTAGTTATGATTCAACTGTTTATCATGAAAAATTCAGAATAAATCTTCTTTGCAATAAGACAATTTACTTGCATTAGTTGACATTCTATTAAAATTCTTTATCACTGCACAGATGAACAGGTCATTGCATCGTGAACTCAATTTATCCATGTCCCGAGAAACCATGTCAAACTTGACCAGTTCTGCTCTTTGAATGTAATACATAAGGAAATAAATACCTCACTACAAAACCCAAACTGCAAACTCAACTGAATTTTGAATGTCAAATTAAGATTATCACTTAAATCCTAGATTAGTTTTAGGAAAATCACCCTGCAAAACACACGTTCTGACTAAGTAGATTTGAAAAGGCCATAACCCTGGGAAAGAATAAAGGAAGAATTGTTTTCCCCGCAGCTGTCCCATGAGACAATACAATCAGGTTTGTGTGTGGCCAAATGACCACAGGTGTAGTAGTCTAATGCCCCTGTCCCACTTAGGAAACCTGAACGGAAACCTCTGGAGACTTTGTGCCCCATCCAAGGTTTCCATGCGGTTCCCGGAGGTTTTTGTCCTCCGGCAACCACCTTCAACTAGCATCGCAACCGGCTTCAACTAAAACATTACCGATTTTTAAAACGGAAACCACTTTAGACCATTAGGGAGACTGACAAAAACCTCCGGGAACCTCCGAGAACCGCAGGGAAACCTTGGGTGGGGCGCAAAGTCTCCATAGGTTTCCGTTCAGGTTTCCTAAGTGGGACAGGAGCATTATACTGGTAAATCCCTTGCACCATTGACATCCACTGTGCAATGAACAACAAACATCTCTCAAAGGCTTTAACATCACAGGCACACTCCTCAAATAATATTTCTCTTTGGTTCCTTTTGGTTAGAAAAACTCAATGTAATGTCCAAATATGAGATAGGTACAGGACTAAATAATCTCTTCAGCATCATTAATGACATAACTTATGACTGCTTTTTTTTTTATTTAAAAAAAAAAAAAAAAAAATTGTTAAATATTTTACATTTGGTATAAAAAGAATAGCTCACTTGTGCAGTGTTTGTTATTACATTCAAAACCTGCATGATAAATATAAAGATCAACTGCTGGGAATGAAAATAATACACACAAAGGCATGCATTTTTCTCACATCAGCAGGACAGTTTTTGCAAACATTTCTTGTAGAATGGTAAAAATGAAGAAAAAAAATGGAAATCCAGAGAGTGGAAGTTATCTTTTAGTATTAAAATATTTATACACTGATGATAACTCATGTCCATCCTATCGAGCAGGCATAGCAGTAAGCCTCTCAAGTGGGAACAAAATTTGGAAACCACCCAAAGACAATAGGAGCAACATAAAATGTGTTTGAAATACAAAAATCTATTTGAATTCAATAATATCAATGTCATTCAAAACATACTCAATTTGAGTTTCGGTGTCGGAAGCACTTGTCAGAATCTTAGGATACTCTGTGGATGAATGTGATTTAATAGGTAGATGCAGATAATTGAAATTAGATTGGCATGATCTTATTTATCAGTTCTCCTAGCTGCCATTGATATATTATTAAGAAATCAATCTTGTCCGCCTAACAAAAAAGCAGACAGTACACATTTTTGTATATTCTTTAAATGAAAAATTATTTTTAGTTTAGTATAGTTTAGAGATACAGCGTGGAAACAGGCCCCTTGGCCCACCGAGTCCGCACCGACCAGCGATCCCCTTACATTAGCACTATCCTACACATACTAGGGACAAATTACACTTATACCAAGCCAATTAACCTACAACCCTGTATGTCTTTGGAGTGTGGGAGGAAACAGAAGATTTTGGAGAAAACCCACGCAGTCATTGGGAGAAATTACAAACTCCGTATACGCAGCACCCTTGGTCAGAATCGAACTCGGGTCTCCGGCGCTGCAAGCGCTGTAAGGCAGTAAATCTACTGCGGCATCACCATACTTCCCTTGTGCACAATTTGAGCACAAATTGATATTGATTTGTTCAAGCAGACTCCTTCAAATGCAACACCACTGTTTGGATTGCATTGTTGCTTATACTACTTCAATTTCTTTTAGGTCCATTGACTAAATTGGAAAAGAAGGAGAGGCATATCAGGTGTTGAATGAGTCACTTGAGATTTATAGGGGATATAGAAGAAAAATTAAGAAAGAGATTAGGTGAGCAAAATGGGGCCACTCACCTTGGCAAGTAATTTTAAG
Organism: Okamejei kenojei; assembly: GCA_035221665.1. Taxonomy (NCBI): domain Eukaryota; kingdom Metazoa; phylum Chordata; class Chondrichthyes; order Rajiformes; family Rajidae; genus Okamejei; species Okamejei kenojei. The sequence goes on along the minus strand of CM069135.1, from coordinate 31,561,644 downwards.
GAGAATCTCCTATAAGTATAAAGCAGGAGTGTAAATAAAGAAAGAATAGGCTTTCTCAGGGATCAGTGGGATAATCCACATAAGGAGCCTGGTGAATTCAGTGAAATACTAATTGAATCATCTGTGTTCACCAGACAGAAGGACATGGTATTTAAGGGAGAGGTATGTTGATATTCTCGAGTACATGTGTAACAGGAAAGAAGAAGTGATAAAAATATTAGAGAAATCAAGATTGATAATTCCCTCGGACTGTACGGTGTCTGTCCCAGGAGGTTAACAAGGGAGGACGTGGCTGGTGCTCTGATGGAGATGTTTGCATCTTTGCTTGCCATAGGTGAGGTACCAGCAGACAGGAGGTCAGCTAAAGTTGTTCCCTCTTTCCAAAAGAGCAGTAGGTATAAACCTGTAGGTATAAACCAGTAGGAAACTACAGGCCAGTGAACATTACATCAGTAGTCGACAAGTTCTTGGAAAAGATTCTGAGAGGCAGGATTTATGTTCACTTGGAAAGGCAGGTACGGATTAGAAGTACATAGTATGGTTTTGTGCATTGAGTTTTTTGAGGAAGTAAGAAAATTGTTGAGAGCAGATTCGTGGATGTGGATTATATGATATTAATGAGGCATTTTGATAAGGTGCTGCATGGTAGGCTGGTCCAAACAGTTAAGATATAAGAGATCCAAGTAACAGAAGAAAAAAATGTGACAAACTGGATCCAAACTTACCTGAATGATAGAAGGCAGAGGGTAGTTGAGGATTGGTATCTTTCTGTAACAAATTATGTACCACACAGACCTTTGTTATTAACAATATATATAAATGACTTTGACGGGAATGTAGGAGGTATGATTAATAGGTTTGCGGAAGACACAAATATTGTTGGAGTCATAGGCAGCAATGAAAGGTTGTCTAGTCATTTTGTAGGACATGGACCAGCTGGAAGGTTGGGTAGAGTGGTAGCAGATGGAATTTAATCCAGACAAGTGTGAGCTCACACACTCTGGGAGGTCAAATTCTGCCCGGACATGAAGAGTAAATGGCAAGGACCTGAGGAGAGTTGATATATGGAGGGACCTTGGGGTGCAAGTACATAGTTCCGCTGTAAATGGTAACACTTTGGTGGGGGGGTGGGGGGGGGGGGGGTTGGGTGTGAAGAATGGTTGCCTTTATAAGCAAGGGCAGAGAACATAAAAGTTGGGATGTTATGTTGCCACTTTGTAAAAGACTGGGTGGGCGGCAATGGATAATTTTGGTCATCACACTACTGAAAGGATGTGGTAGCAATGGAGAGAGTTTGCTGTGCATTTCTATGATTTGAAAGTAAATACACTCCAAATACATGTTGGCAGTGTCTCATCAAGTATTGCTATCAATAGCTCCTCCCTTGAGCAAATGTAGATGTGACTTCTGTACACCAGAAGTGTTTCTGGGATTTCAAAATGCAGTATGTGATATCGGCGTTGTGTTTTGTACATATTGTCCAGTTCGTGAGGCCTTTGGCAGGTAAGTTGTAGTTTTAGTTTTTGAGATACAGCACGGAAATAGGCCCTTCAGACCACCAGGTCCACACCGACCAGCGATACCTGCACATTAATACTATCCTGCAAACACTAGGAACAATTTTACATTTTCACCTAAGCCAATTAACCAACAAACCTGTGCATCTTTGGAGTGTGGGAGGAAACCGAAGATCTCGGAGTCACGGGGAGAACATTAAAACTCCGTACAGACAGCATCCGTAGTCAGGATTGAAACCGGGTCTCCAGCGCTGCAAGCGCTATACGGCAGCAACTCTCCCGCTGCGCCACCGCGTCACTGTAAGGCGCAGATTTTAGCTGCAACATCATACTGATGTCTCTTACACTGCTTTCTCGCGTTTCCCCTGGAATATATTGATTGAACATGGACTGGGTCGGTGAAGAGCCCTTCTCCCCATCCTCCACCCTATTCCAACAATGTGTCGCTGCCTAAACTCACCATATTGTACCTTTCATACAAGATTCAAGATTCACGATTCGAGAATGTGTACGAAGGCCTTTTTTCTGACCAAATTACATTTACGTGAACCAGTCCTACCAAAATATGTTCCAGGAACAACCTAGATACCTAGAACCATTGAGGTACAACAGGCCATTCAGCCCAATTTGTCCAATCAGATCAAGTTGTCCAACCAAGCACTTGCCTAGTCTTGGCCCATATACTTCCAGATTCTTTCCATCAATAAGGTACAATTTATACAGCACAATTTGTAGAATGAGAAGACAAAACAAGGAGCTTTATAACTTAAATGCGCACCCATTTCTCCTATTATCTCGTCCCCCTTTCTCCTTCCCCTTCCACCTATATCTTTTCCTCTGGCTTCACATTTCACAACTCTCCATCCTTACCTCGCTGCCTTTTATCTTCTTCCCATGTCTAGTCTTTGTCCATCCATCTGCCAATCAACCCTCCTCCCCTCCCCTCCCCTCATGTGTATACACTGATCATTTGCCAGGTTTTGTCCCACCCCCACTTCTCTTCCAGTATTCTCTCCTAAACTATATTCAGTCTGAAGAAGGGTCCTAACCCAAAACAGCCACCTATCTATGTTCCCCAGAATTGCTGCCTAACCCGCCGAGTATTTTCTGGTGGAAGAAGGAGAAGTAAGAGAGGAGGCCTCATTGCCCCGGAGATTTAAGCCCCAATTGATCCCCACCAAGAGATAAAGTATGAGATGTTTGCTGTTTGACATGGTGCGTTAATTGTAATCTGAAAGCTGCACCTTTTGAGAGGCTGACTGACTGTACATGATGCAAGCTACCTTTTGTATGACACCAGCCCTCCCAATTAAGCATTTGAGGACTGTAAGCACACAAAGGCATGGTTAGCACAACAACAGTGTTCGTTAGGAGACAGCAAATAGTTGATATGCTGCCTACATCGGAAACAACATGTTCATGCTAATCTTGTGTCAGAAAATATTGATTTATACTCCCATTGTACCAAAATTAGTATTGGCATTGCGAACAAAGGAACTGACTCAGCTGAATCCATCTGTGGTCTATTTTTGGTTTACTTTTTGAAATAAGCTTCCAGTCTGTTTCTCTCATGCATTGTACATTCCTGGCAGCCAGATTTGGAATTGCATGAATTTATCTTGAAAGTCTAAAGTAAAGTCTAGATCTGGAAACATCCTTATTTTTTTCAGATTTCGATCAAATGGTCAAAACACACATTTCACCCATTCTTTGTTAAGTAATCCTGTCTCAAAATAGGTTATTGAGTTGAGTTTGAGTTTAGTTTATTGTCATGTGTATCGAAGTACAGTGAAAAGCTATTCTTGCGTGTTAACGAGTCAGTGGAATGACAAAACATGAATACAATCGACCCACATACAGTGTACAGATACATGATAAATGGACTAACGTGAATAATGTTTAGTGTAAGAGGTATGTTTTTTTTTTGTAATTAATTTGTTTAATTGGAAATTACAGGAGACCTAATTAGAACAGCATGAAGGAGTGAAGTGGATGGTAATTTCCCCTTTACAATTCACAAATACATTTTTTTTAATTTTTTTGTGACCAGATTATGGTCCCAAAAAAATAATCTCTAATTCCAAATTTACTTGTTGCAGAGAATTTATTATAATGCAGTGGAAAGTAAGCAAGTCAGATGACTCACTCGTTAATCTGCATCTGGGTTTGCCCAAAATTGCCATTAACATATTCAAGAAGGCCACGATTGAAGGACGTGTTCTCTCTAGCTATCTGGCCTGTTTGGGTACCGTAGAATAGGGAGTGCACAAATGATGTCGGTATACTTCAATTTGGAAGGGCATGGGTTGATCAAGGATAGACAACATGGCTTTATTTTGCAGGGAAAATCTTGCCTCACTAATTTGATTGATTTCTTTGAGGTAGTAACAAAGGAAATTGGTGAAGGTAGGGTGGTAAACAGGAGAGACAAGAAAGTGCAGATGCTGGAATCTTGAACAAAGACACAGAGTGCTGAAGGAACTTGTGCCAGAGACCCAGGTTCGATCCTGACTACGGGTGCTGTCTTTACGGAGTTTGTTCATTCTCCCTGTGACCGCGTGGGTTTTCTCTGGTACTCCGATTTCTTCCCAGACTCCAAAGATGGACAGGTTTGTAGATTCATTGACTTAAGTGAATTGTCCGTATTGTGTAGGATAGTGCTAGTGCAGATAGCTGCACATAGTGCGAAGCTGCATCTCTAAAGTCTAAACCCTAAAGTAAAGAATTCTGCAGGAATTGTGGTGCAATGTACAGTAATCTGGGCCAGAGAGACATGGATTAATCGAATGTCAATTTCTATGCCTGTTTTGCAAACTTTATGTCGGTACACAGTACATAGTTTCTTGAAACTGTAATCGCAGGTGGTACAAATCACAGAAGGTATTTGTTACATTGGCACATTGTCCTTCATCAGTCAGTGAATTGATTATACGTAGACATGAAGACATTACGGTGTCATTGTCAAGGCATTGCTAAGGCCACACTTGTAATATTGCGTTTAGTTTTGGTCACCCTGCTCCGGGAATGATGAAAGATGTCTTTAAACTGGAAAGGGTGCAGGGAATATTTATGAGGATGTTGCAGTACTTGAGGACCTGAGCTATAGGGAAAGGTTGGGCAGGCTAGGACTTTATTCCTTTGAGCGCAGGAGGCTGAGCATATAGATGTGTATAAGATCATAAGGGGAATGGATAGGGTGAATGCACATTCTTTTTCCCAGGGTAAGGGAATCACAAACTGGAAGGCATAGGTTTAAAGATTTAAAGATTTTAAAGGAGGGGAAAGATTTATTAGGGACCTGAGAGTCCGCCTATTTAGAGGGCGGTGGATATATGGAACAATTGCCAGATTAAGTAATTGAGGCAGGTGCAATAACAATTTAAAATACATTTTTACAGGTTCATGGACAGGAATGGTTTAGAGGGATATGGCCTTCATCTCAACTATCCATGCTGACCAAGATGCCCCTTGTAAGCTAGGGTGTTTTGGTTGGCATGGATATGTTGGGATGAAGAAAATGATTCTATGCTGTCTAATTCTATGACTAAACGGCTGGTGGATTTAAGGAGTAATCTCTGGACCGTTGATAAGTCCCTGATGATCGAATGGGAACATAATGTACTGAGGTTCTCAGAGAGACGGTTGCATGGGGTATATATGTATCTGAGCTAAAGAATTAGCTTCCGGTGGCGCTATGGAGGGTTGAAGACCAGCATCAGCTAGCTCCATGAAAATGTTTTTCTAAAACGGGGAAAAAACGGACTTACCTGCTGTTTCTGCACTGGCTGCCTGCAACGCATGAGTGACGTCATCAGGCGCACGACTCGGTATGTCTATGCATCACACCCCCCCCCAAGATGCAACCGAAACGGGTTGCTAAGCAGAAAACAGCACCGGAAGAACAAGGCCCGACTGAAGCACTCGGGCTCAAGTAAAACATCGTCCCAGGAAGATGTTTCCAAGAAACCAAAGGCTAAAAAAACTGAGATGGAAGAACTTCGGATTTTTCTATCTCAGGAAATCTCAAGGAAGAACTAAAGGAAGAACTAAAGTTAACGAATGTTAAAGTAGAATTTCAAAATTTCAAGAAGGAGTTTAAGAAGCCTAAAGTGGAAATGAAGGAAATGAAGGAAGAAATTAACTCCACTGTTCTTGAATTATCTGAAAGATGGAAGAAGGAAACAGAGGAAATGCTGAGCGAGCATACTACAGGGTTACATACGGAGATGGATATTAAATTTCAATGAATGGAGACCAGCTTTAACGAACAGCAGGAGCCTGTTGAAGAATCACTGAATCAACAGACTGTAGCCATAACCGCTCTGGAGGAGATTGCTGCAACAAGTGCTGAAACAACAAAAAAAGCTTATCAGAGAAAACCAACACTTATCAGAGCTGTTAAAGAAGGAACTGCAGATGCTGGAGAATCGAGGGTACACAAAAGGCTGGAGAAACTCAGCGGGTGCAGCAGCATCTAAGGAGCGAAGGAGATAGGTGACGTTTCGGGTCAAGACCCTTCTTCAGACTGGTCAGGGATCTGGGAAACGAGAGATATAGACAGTGATGTGGAGAGATAAAGAACAATGAATGAAAGATATGCAAAAAAGTATCGATGATAAAGGGAACAAGCCATTGTAAGCTGTTTGTGGTGTGAAAATGAGAAGCTAGTGCGACTAGGTTGGGGGAGGGAGATAGAGATAGAGGGAATGCCAGGGCCCGAGGGCTGAGAGTGAGCTGGGAAGGGGAGGAGACAGCAAGGGTTAACAGAATTGAGAAAATTCAATGTTCAAGCCCAGAGGATGCAGACTCCCCAAGCGGAATATGAGGTGCTGTTCCTCCAACTTACGGTGTTGCTCACTCTGGCCGTGGAGGAGGCCCAGGACCGAGAGGTCGGATACGGAATGGGAGGGGGGGTTGAAGTGCTGAGCCACCGGGAGGTCGGGTTGGTTATTGCAGACCGAGCGGAGGTGTTCGGCGAAACGATCGCCAAGCCTCCGCTTGCTACTCAGCAAACTAACTGAAAAATGCACTGAACTGGAAGGACGTCAGAGGCGTCAGAACTTAAGAATCGTTGGAATTCAGGAAGGGAGAGAGGGGAAATGAGACCCTCGTGAATTTGCTGCAGATTTATTGCAAAAAGCCCTAAACTTGGATCAAAAGCCGCTCGAGCACACAGTGATGAGACGCCACTCACGGCCGGATGCACCTCCAAGACAAATGATAATAAAGGTGCAATATGATCATGTACTGGAGGAGTTGGTGAAAATAATTGCCCGCAGCAGAAATCTCATATACGAGGGAGATAAGATCAGCATTTACTGAGACTATCCTGGGGAGGTCTCCAGGAAGAGAGCGTTGTTTAATGATGCAAAAAGAATACTGAAGGATGTGAAAAATCTGAAGTATGGTCTGGCGTACCCGGCTACTCTATGAGTTAACTATAATAAGAAAGAACACACCTTCACCAAACCTGCGGAGGCATTGGAGCACGCCCAGAAGATTAAGAATCAGCCTGCTGACTGAATACTACCTACAAAATGAACTACGCCAATGAACAATGTAACTTTGTAAGATCTGATGCAACTAAGGACCTTTTATACCAAAGGACAATTGAAACTGGAGAAAGATGATGAATGAGGCCTTTCTTATGGACGTTATATTCATATACTGAGTATTATACTCATAGTTACTACTATAACACTATTCATATAAATAACTAACAAATACTAATATTACTGTGTGGTACTATTAATAATTATTACTAATGGTTACTAATTAATTACAACTGAATTACTTAGAATCATACGTTTTTATATATATATATATATATATATATACATATATATATATATATTAAATATTTGATTAATGGAATTTGAACACTTTGGAACCTAAAACCTACCCCCGGTAAAATATTTTTATGGAATATCAATCTAAAGGAAACATGGAGCTAGTTAAGTTTTTTTTTACATCGACTACGGAAGTCGGTAGATGGTTAGCCATGCTAGTATGGCCATCACTAACTACACTACTAATAGATGCACTTTTTGCACTTTACTAACCTTCTAATCTATCCCTTTTTTAATATAATATTCTATTATAATTTTAAGTTTGAATGGAGTAATAAGCTATATCAAAGGAGACATAAATGTGACAAAGTTCAACGGGAATTAAAATTAATCTATTTGAAGTTTGGGTGTAATATCAGGTTTGTAGAACTGAATCATTTGCTCTATTATAGATCTCCCTAAACCAAAGATGCAAGACTCAAAAAGGATGATCGGGGGTGATGGAATAACATTTTGTAGCTGGAATGTTAAGGGTATTAACAAACCAATTAAGAGAGGTAAAGTATTAGCACACTTAAAAGCACTTAAAACAGATGTAATATTTCTCCAAGAAACACACCTAAAAAATGACGCAGAACATAGATTCAGAGCTAAATGGATTGATAAAGCGTATCACTCTTCATTTACACACAAATCCAGAGGTGTGGCAATATTAATCCATAAAGGATCCGCAACACCGCAAGTTGGAGGAACAGCACCTCATATTCCGCTTGGGGAGTCTGCATTCTTTGGGCTTGAACATTGAATTTTCTCAATTCTGTTAACCCTTGCTGTCTCCTTCCACCCTTCCCACCTCTCCCTCAATTCCCTCTCTCTCTATCTCCCTCCCCCACCCTAGTCGCACTATCATTTTCACACCACAAACAGCTACAATGGCTTGTTCCCTTTATCATTGATACTTTTTTGCATATCTTTCATTCATTGTTCTTTATCTCTTCACCGTCTATATCTCTTGTTTCCCTGATCCCTGACCAGTCTGAAGAAGGGTCTTGACCCGAAACGTCGCCTATCTCCTTTCGCTCCTTAGATGCTGCTGCACCCGCTGAGTTTCACCAGCCTTTTGTGTACCCTTAATCCGTAAAGGGATACCTTTTAAACATACATCAACTTTAACGGATAGTGATGGTAGCTACATTAATTAATAGGTGAATTATATGTTTATTAATGTTTATGGACCACAATAGAAAAATTTTAATACAATTCGGAATTAGCACAACATAATTTAATAATTGGAGGAGACCTAAATTGTACATTAAATCCCTATTTAGATAGATCATCAAGACAACGGAAAATAAAATCTCATTCCAGTGATTTATTAAATGCATATATAGATACTAGTAGTATCAAAGATGTTTGGAGAATAGAAAATCCAACTGGACGAGAATATTCATTATATTCACCGGTACATAAAACGTACTCAAGAATAGATTATTTTTTTGGTGGACTCAAAGCTTATTACATTTACTTATAATTCAAAATATCATAATATTATAATTTCGGACCATGCCCCTTTAACATTTATGATTAAAACAAATGGTAAGACGGAAAAACATGCACAATGGAGACTTAACCCACAAATTTTAAACGAAAAAGCATGCCAGGAATATCTTACTAAACAGTTTAATACGTTCTTTCGAAATAAATGATAATACTGAAACATCTGCCTCCTTACTATGGGAAACATTTAAAGCATTTACTCGTGGAGCTATGATTTCCTCCCAAGCATTTCATAATAAAGAGTATCGGATGATACAAAGGGAAATTAAACAATTAGACATAGAGAATGCGGCTACACCAACCATGATAAAACACAATAAAATTGCAGCATTGAAATATAAATCAAATAAAATCAGACCAAGTTGTAAAATTTTATCAATATACTAAACAATTACACTTTGAATTTGGAGATAAACCTCAAAAATTACTAGCTCGTCAATTACGGAAACTGGACAGGGAAAAAAGAATTCATAGGATTACATCAGACAAAGGAAAACCACTAGTACAGCCTAAGGACATTAATGAGAGATTTCTGCAATATTATCAAAACCTTTATTCTGCCAAAACGATAGATCACCGGACAGGGATAGAAGCTTTCTGACAAAAATGTAATCTTAAAAGGTTAGATTTGAAAGATAGAGAATTATTAAACGCTGAAATAACAGTAAAAGAAATTGAAGAATCTATCAGACCACTAAAAAATGGTAAATCTCCGGGACCAGATGGCATTGGCTCAGAATTTTATAAAATATTTTATGATCTGATTGTCCCGTGTTTAAAGACACTGTATGAATATATTTATACCGAACAGAAATTACCAGAAATGCTAAACGAATCTATTATAACACATATACCAAAAATAGATAAAGATCTGGATGACCCAGGATCATATAGAGCTATAGCTCTTCTAAATACTGACCAAAAAATATTAACTAAAATACTAGCACAAAGATTAAGTACAGTGATTAATAAACTAATACACCCGGATCAAACAGGATTTATACCATATTCCTCATATAACCTGAGAAGATTATTCAATATTACATACTCAAAAAGAAGTAATAATAAAGACTTAGCAATTATTTCGTTAGATGCTGAGAAAGCCTTTGACCAGGTGGAATGGCCCTTTTTATTTTCGGTTATGGAAACTTTTCAACTGGGCGTGAAATTTAACACATGGGTAAAATTATTATATACTAATCCAACGGCTAGAATATTAACAAATCACATGTTATCAACTAAATTTAGTTTATCTCGGGGCTGTAGACAAGGATGTCCGTTATCACCGCAGAAATATATTATTTGCACTTGTAATAGAACCATTAGCACAAAGCGTGAGGTTAAATCCAGGACAATATAGCGGGAGTGCAGAGGGTATAAAACTAAAAATACTCTCTGAAAATTAAAAATCTCAAAATTCTTAGGCTAGATGCAGGAAGATTGTTCCCGATGTTGAATCCAGGACAAGGGTCACATTAATTTAACATCACAGAGAAAAACTCCTCTGCCACTGAGGCCAGTTAGTAAGAGTGAGTTGGACTAAGGGGATCAGGGGGTATAGGTATATACTATCATAAATGGCGGTGCAGGCTAATGAATGGCCTACTGCACCAATATGTTTCTATGTTAATATGTTTTTTTTTTCAGGATACAGAATTAGTTGGAATAAAAGTGAAATTATGCCAATAATGGAAAGTAATCCACATATACTACAACAATTCCCTTTTAAATAGTAAATGAAAAACTTAAATATCTTGGAATCTATGTAACAAAGAGATATATTTCTTTGTTTAAATCTAATTTTCCGCCTTTATTGAACAAATTACATAAGAATATTTTATACTGGAAATCATTACCTATTTCGATGTTGGGTAGAATTAATGTTTTTTCTCCAGCAATTACTGTACCTTCTTCAATTAATCCCGATATACCTCTCAAAAAAACGTTTTAAGAAGGTTGACTCTGTAGTCACCAACTTTATCTGGGATTATAAGAACCACAGAATAAATAAAAAACACTTATGTAAATCAAAAATAAATGGAGGTTTAGCAATACCAAATTTTTGTTTTATTATTGGGCAGTTAATATTAAAAATATGAATTTTTGGTTGGAAGAACTGGACAAACAACCAGATTGGTTAAAAATGGAAAAGGAAGATTGTTTACCCTTTGAAATTGGATCGATACTATTTGCTAATACTAAATTAAGCAAAAAAATCTATAAAGAAAACCCAACGATAGACAGTGGAATACGTATTTGGAAACAATTAAAGAAGACGCTAAAATTAGAGTGTTTACCATTAGCACTTCCCATTGTAAACAATGCTACATTTAAACCCTCAATGATGGATAAAGGTTTTTTACAATGGAAAAATCATGGAATTATTAAGATGGCTGATCTCTATAGGAAGAATTCCTTTCTTTCATTTCAGGAATTACAACAAATTTATGGGCTTCACTCAAAAGACTACTTTAGATATCTACAAATCAGAGACTATGCTAAGTCAAATACACAGGATTACAGAAATAGAAAGAGAGAAACTCTTGATGAATATTTGACTAAGCACCCGAACAAAGAAAAATTGATATCATATATTTATAATATTTTATTGGATAATGATGCACCCATGACGGAAATATATAGGCAATCATGGGAAAATGAACTAGGCCAAATAATAGGGGCAGAAATATGGGATGAAAGCTTACAACATATACATCACTGTTGGTTAAATGTTAGACATTCTTTAATACAATTTAAAGTTTTACATAGATTGCACTATTCAAAAACCAAATTAAACAGAATTTTTCCTAGTGTATCCCCTATTTGTGATAAATGTCAACACTTAGAGACTAATCTTACGCACACATTTGTAAGCTGTATAAAAATTACTAATTTTTGGACGGATATTTTTAAGATTATTTTGGAAGTTGTCAATACCAATTTGGTCCCTGATTCAAAATTAATAATATTAGGAATACTAGAACCAAATCAATTATTCACAACGAACCAAAGAACTTTTATCGATTATAGTTTAATAATTGGGAAAAAATTAATATTAAAATTCTGGAAAGGCCCTATAACCCCCACAATTAAAATGTGGACAATAGAAATGTCGGAGACCCTACATTTGGAAAGATTAAGATTTGTCTTAATGGACAAACAAGAACTATTTATAAGAATATGGTCTCCATTTATTGAATATTTGAAGAGGAGCAAATTGGTTCGGCACGAGAACCTGACTGAAACCTGAATTAAGGAATAGATGAGGAATTATATTTTACAGTGGCTTGCAAAAGTATTCATACCCCTTGAACTTTTCCACATTTTGTCACGTTACAACCACAAATGTAAATGTATTTTATTGGATTTTATGTGATCGACCAACACAACGTGGTGCATAATTGTGAAGTGGAAGGAAAATGATGCATGGTTTCCAAATTTTATTACAAATAAAAAACTGAAAAGTGTGGACTGAAAAAATATTCAGCCCCCCTGAGTCAATACTTTGTAGAACTACCTTTTACTGCAATTACAGCTGCAAGTCTTTTGGGGTATGTCTCTACCAGCTTTGCACATCTAGAGACCAAAATTTTAGCCCATTCTTCTTTGCAAAATAGCTCAAGCTCAGTCAGATTAGATGGAGAGCGTCTGTGAACAGCAATTTTCAAGTCTTGCTAGAAATTCTCAATTGGATTTAGGTCTGGACTTTGACTGGGCCATTCTAGCACATGAATATGCTTTGATCCAAACCATTCCATTTTAGCTCTGGCTGTATGTTTAGGGTCGTTGTCCTGCTGGAAGGTGAACCTCCGCCCCAGTCTCAAGTCTTTTGCAGACTCTAACAGGTTTTCTTCCAAGATGCCCTGTATTTGGCTCCATCCATCTTCCCATCAACTCTGACCAGCTTCCCTGTCCCTGCTGAAGAAAAGCATCCCCACAGCATGATGCTGCCACCACCATGTTTCAAAGTGGGGATGGTGTGTTCAGGGTGATGTGCAGTGTTAGTTTTCCGCCACACATAGCGTTTTGCATTTAGGCAAAAACTTCAATTTTGGTCTCATCAGCCCAGAGCACCTTCCTCCACAAGTTTGCTGTGTCCCCCACATGGCTTGTGGCAAACTGCAAACGGGACTTCTTATGGCTTTGTTTCAACAATGGCTTTCTTCTTGCCACTCTTCCATAAAGGCCTGATTTGTGGAGTGCACGACTAATAGTTGTCCTGTGGACAGATTCTCCCACCTGAGCTGTGGATCTTTGCAGCTCCTCCAGAGTTACCATGGGCCTCTTGGCTGCTTCTCTGATCAATGCTCTCCTTGCCCGACCTGTCAGTTTAGGTGGACTGCCATGTCTTGGTAGGTTTGCAGTTGTGCCGTACTCTTTCCATTTTCGGATGATGGATTGAACAGTGCTCCATGAGATGTTCAAAGCTTGGGATATTTTTTTATAACCTAACCCTGCTTTAAACTTCTCCACAACTTTATCCCTGACCTGTCTGGTGTGTTCCTTGGGCTTCATGATGCCCAAGGAACATTGTTTATTCACTAATGTTCTCTAACAAACCTCTGAGGCGTTCACAGAACAGCTATACTGAGATTAGATTACACACAAGTGGACTCTATTTACTAAATAGACAATTAGTTGCACTGGATTTTATTTAGGGGTATCAGAGTAAAGGGGGCTGAATACTTTTGCACCCACACTTTTCAGTTTTTTATTTGTAAAAAAATTTGAAAACCATGTATCATTTTCCTTCCACTTCACAATTATGCGCCACTTTGGTCTATCGCATAAAATCCAAATAAAATACATGTACATTTGTGGTTGTAACGTGACAAAATGTGGAAAAGTTCAAGGGGTATGAATACTTTTGCAAGCCACTGTATAATCCACGGATATAGCTCCAAGGATGCATAATCAGTCGAATACTCCATTCACTTTTTTTTTGGATTTATTTCTCTCTTTTTTTTCTATCTATATAAAAATTAAAAAAATAAAAAGAAGTGCAATTACGATACAATTATTAATGTAAATAATATTAATAATGTATGACTATAACAAACAAAATGTTTTTTATTATGTATTTACTTCTAATAAACATTTTTTTTAAAAATTAGAGGGTAATTTTCTGGGTCGCAATCCGACAGTAGTTACCGAATGCAACTCATTTTCATATTGATTTTCATGAAGGAAGGCTGGCGAGGGGTGCTTCGGAGAAGTCATGCACCAAGGTGACAAATTAGGACAGGGCCACAAGTAGAGATGCCAACTGTCTTAAGCTGCATAATGGCATGTTTTATCAATTGCACGACGAAAGCTGTGGACAACATATTGCAGAACCACTCCATAGAGTGGGCAGCTTACTATCTAATTCAAAGCACTATTGAAGATACACTTTTGAAAATAAAAAGAATGAATGTTTCTTTCTTTTTTTTATTACTTTAGTTTTTATTGCTTTTATGTATACACAAATAAAACACAAATATAACAATGAAATATACAACATTACAATGAAACGTACAACAGTGTAGCGAGGGGTTCAGTTTACAATTAATGATGCAGTATACAGAACTATTTTCATTTTAAAACATTTTCCAATAACTTACATTATTGTCTATAAAATTATACAGTGTTGATGTCTTTATTTCTATACCTAATCCATTTTTCCCATTTTCTTTTAAATTCTTCTTCTTTCACTCTTAGAGAATATGTCATTTTCTCCATGACAAATATTTCCTGTACTATGTCTAACCATTGTCTAAGTCTGGGTGTGTCTGCTGCAAGCCAGTTTCTTGTAATGGCCTTTCTGCCAGCTGTGAGTAGGATTTTAACCAAGTAATGGTAATATAACTACACCACTGTATTTATATTACCCAGGTATAAAATGGAACACTTCTTGCAAACTATATATCCTAATACCTCCGTTAATTCTGAATTCACTCTATCCCCAAATGGTTCTATTTTTGGGCAACTCCAGAAGATATGTGCATGGTTTGCGTCTGTTTGGCCACATTGCCTCCAGCATGTTTGCTGCCTTAGAATTTGCTTGCTTTTTATGTTAGGCATAATAAAGAAACAAATCAGATTTTTCCAATTAAATTCTCTCCAATGTTGTGAATTGGTGGATGTCTGTAGTGTTACACACATATGATGCCATTCTTCTTCTGAGATCGTAATGTTCAATTCCTTTTCCCACTTAAATTTTACATAAAATGTAGTTTTAGCTTGACATTCCATTAAACTATGATAAAGTTTAGAAATAATCCTTAATGTTTTTTGATGATACGCACTAACTACCACTTCTATCACTGGATTCTTTTCTTCCTCCCTTTTTACCTTTTTATTGTAATAATCTCTCAGTTGGAGGTATCTAAACAAGTCTTGGTTCCGAAGTGCAAATCTATCCTTCAAATCTTGAAAACTTCTTAGGTCTCCATTTTCAATAACAGTACAAAATGCAGTCATTCCTTTCTTCATCCACTCTTTAAATGTTGAGTCATACATCCCTGGTTTAAATTCATTATCCAAAGCTATCCATCTTAAAAATTGTTGCCGTTTATTCAGTTTAAGTTTTCTGGTAAGCGTGAACCAGGTTTTTAAAGTAAATATCGTTATTGGATCGATTATGCTCCTGATATGTCCAGGAAGCGCTTTTTCTCCCAAAAGTGTTTGGATGTGGAAGTCAGGGATATCTGTCTCAATCTCTTTCCACCTAGCTATATAGCTGTCCTCACACCAATTCATTAGTGGTTGAAGTTGGGCTGCATAGAAATATATCCTAAAATTTGGAAGTGCCATTCCACCTTTGTCCTTTGGCAACTGTAGTGTAGTGTATCGAATTCTGGCCTTCTTTCCTCCCCAAATAAATCTAGATATTAATTTATCCCATTCCGTGAATTGTTTTAATGGTACCTCTATTGGCAGAGATTGAAACAAGTACAATCGTCTTGAAAAATATTAATTTTCACCACATTTATCTTACTACTAAAATCCATTGGGTAGGTGGACCATCTTTCTATATCCTTTCTTATGTTTTGGTTGATGTGATTATAATTGGCCCCATACAACATTGATATATTTTTTGTTATATGTACCCCTAGGTATTTGATTGATTTTGAATCCCATTTAATATTATAATTTTGTTTGATTTCTTCTGGAGGAGGACAATTAAATAGGAGGATTTGAGTTTTTGAAATATTCACTTTATATCCTGCATACAAATTAAATTTATCTATGATCCCCATCATCCTTGGAAAGGAGGTGTTTGCTTCCGTGAGATACATCATTACATCATCTGCGAAAAGGCCAATTTTATGTTCTCTGTCTCTTATAGTTACTCCCCTCAGTTCCCTATCTTGATGAATCGCTTGAGCCAATGGTTCAATAATATACAAATTAGGACAGGGCCACAAGTAGAGATGCCAACTGTCTTAAGCTGCATAATGGCATTTTTTATCAATTGCATGACGAAAGCTGTGGACAACATATTGCAGAACCACTCCATAGAGTGGGCAGCTTACTATCTAATTCAAAGCACTATTGAAGATACACTTTTGAAAATAAAAAGAATGAATGATTCTTTCACTTGTGCAATAGAAACTTACAGACTTTAGAAATACAGCACAGAAACAAGCCCTTCGGCCCACCGAGTTTGAGCCGATCATTGATCCCTGTTCTCTCGCACTATCCTGCACACTGGGAACAATTTACAATTTTTACCAAAGCCAATCAACCTACAAACCTGTATACCTTTGGACTGTGGGAGGAAATCGAAGCACCTGGAGAAACCCACATGGTCACGGGGAGAACGTATATACTCTGTGCAGACAGAACCATAGTCAGGATCAAACCCAGGTCTCTGGCGCTGTAAGGCAGCAACTCTACCATTGCGCCACTGTGTCACACAGAACACTGCAATGTATCAACAGAGATAAGTTCAGTCTATCAAGAAACACAGCATTTATCAAATGTACATTGAAAAATAATGATATTGCTCTTGCACCAATTCAACAGATTGATCATGTGATGGATGTGCAAATTAATTATAAAAAGTGCACATTCTTTTTATCACTTCTTTCATGAATGTGATATTTATTATTTCATTAAGAACACTTTTAGATCATTGTACTTGCTTTACATTCTTAATTATAACTTGTGAACCTATCAGGTAGTGCACTGGGTCTGAGGAAACAATTTTTCACCACCATTTGACTTTTTCATGATGGTTTGTCCTGGAGAAAATGAACCATGAAAACTTTAGTCATTAAAATACAATCAGGATATTTGATGATGCTTCATTACCAATCTGATAATTAAAGACCTGAAGTGATTTAGCTTCATGAGTCCACACACATTTGCATTTAAGACTCTTTGTTATACAAAGCTAAATATACCAACATGGATTTGAACGTGTTCTCTTATTTTTCTTTAGAAATGTGAACATTTGTAATTTATTTATAGAACTTCTGTTGTCAATTAGTATTTAATAATATTACAAGAAATTCCTAATGGGAAAAGGTCATTCAATGTATGTCGGTATAATTCAAACTTGTTCTATTTTATCACTTTTCTCCACTACTGTTGATCCTTAACATTAATATTTACAAAATCGCTTCCCAAACTTTCTTTAAAAAATCACAACAGATTTTTTTTCAAACTACACCCATCCAGTTCCCTTTCTATGGTTTCAGTTGACAGACTTGGTTTAATAAAAATAGAAAACGGTAGAACACTTAGTAAGTCAGGCAGCATCAGTGGAAAGAGGAACAGTCAGCATTTCAAGTCCAGGTCCTTGCATCAGCTCAGTTTTGGCCAAGGATCTTCAACCTTGAAACATTAAATATGCTTCTCTTTACAAACATTAATTCTGTTCTTCTTTCCACAGATGCTGCCTGACTTGCTGAATGTTCCAACATTTTCTATTTTTAATTTAGATTTACGGCATCTATATATATTTTTAATTTCCTTTACCTGTTTACCCTGAAACGAGCGGGCAAGATCATCTTTGACTCCTCTCACCCTGGCCACAAACTCTTTGAATCACTTCCCTCTGGAAGGCGACTGCGGATTGCCAAAGCTGCCACAGCCAGACATAAAAACCATTTTTATCCACGAGTGGTTGCTCTACTCAACAGCCAAAAATATGAAACCTCACTTTGATCTGGTATTTTGTTGGTTCACATGCTTGATCAATGGTGTTTATCATTAATGTTTTATTATTATTAATGTCTAGTGTTTTCTGAGTCATTCGTAACTGTCACTGTATGTCATGTTTTTATTTGTGGACGGAGCACCAAGGCAAATTCCTTGTATGTGAATACTTGGCCAATAAACGTACTTACTTACTTACTTACTTACTTACTGAAAGGAACAAATCAACCTGTTTCAGGGAACATAAAACTAGACCAGAAGTCTTCCGTAGGCACATAAATGATGAACAAATACTTAAAGAAAGAACTAAGTATGTGTAGAGACTGCAGATGCTGGTTGAAATCAAAGATAGATGCAAAATGCTGGAGCAGCTCTGGGGAGAAAGAATGGGGAACGTTTCGGGTCGAGACCCTTCTTCAGACTGATCTAAGATCTTCAATGATCTAAGAACTAAGTGATGGATCGATGTGGAGACCTTCTTATGGCAATAGAGTATAGAACAAAGTAGCAAATCAAATCCATGCACTTGTTGTTAGCAAGGAGCAGATCATAGATGTTCATAGCATTGAACATTTTCTTTTAGCCCACTGAAGGTGCAGGAAGATGTTCCTGCCATTGTTGCAGCAACAGAAGAGACATTGGAAATGCTGAATCAAGGCCATGTGTAAAAAAGTAATTTTACATGGCTTAGATCATGCTAGAAGTAATCTGCAGATTGATTAGCATCTTTTGGGAAAATTGCCCCAGGCACTTCTAACCCCAGTGTATCTGACCATTGTCAGATGCACATTAATGATATCATTCAGTGTGCAGCAGACGTTTCTATACCCGTTGATTGATGTTGTCGACTGGAGCCTTTATGAGCCTTTACCTAAATCTTTACCTGTGGCTTGCGGCGTCTCTAAGTTCAGGTGTAGATTGACCCCATGCAAAATAGTCCACAGATACACAGGAATATGCCTCCCTGGCTATTTTTCCCTCGCCTCTGTGATGTCCTTTTATACTATAGTAATATTCAGCTCATAGAGTTCTTTAAGAGCTGGCTCACTTACCACAGTCAGCACAGTAATGGCATAGCAGCAATCAGCTCCATATGCAGCTGTAATCAGGAACCGCACAGATCATATTCTAAGATATGATTCAGGGTTAAAATCACCTGAATGATTTTAAAAACATGACTTTTTCATGAATTTCCTGATTGCTGGTGGAA
Organism: Okamejei kenojei; assembly: GCA_035221665.1. NCBI lineage: Eukaryota > Metazoa > Chordata > Chondrichthyes > Rajiformes > Rajidae > Okamejei > Okamejei kenojei. The sequence continues at coordinate 31,542,424 of CM069135.1, read as the reverse complement.
TCATTTTGACTGGGCATTAGTAAAATGCATTTAGCACTTCAAGAAGAGTGAAGACTAATTTCTGGACATTCGCCAAACCAGGATGGGATGCATCTTCGATAGCTGAGGGAAGGGTAGAAATTACACAAGTAATTCTGGGCATTTGATTACATTGTATCATCCTTAGATATGAGGGATTCTGCCAGAAGTCTGGAAAACTACAAAAAACAAAGGAGGCGATTTAAGATCAGTGGTGGGAAAGCTTTTATAAACAATAATTTGGTAAGAATTTAAATGACATAAATAGGTATAGATTAATTAATAGAAGGAAAGACCAAAGTGTGAAAGGCACATAATGCTCAACATGATTGAGCCACATCAAGAGTTGTCAAGGGCAATACTGTAGAGATGTATCTGGACTGCCAAAAGGTATTTGATAACAGACCAATCAGTAAATTTGAAATCCATGATGTGAAAGAGACAGTGAAAGCATGGATAGAGTAAATCTTTGCATAATACCTGAAAGCCTAGTTATGGAAGGGGGGAACCCGCCGAGCCACTGCTGCTCATTCCCCGAAGACCGGAAGATGGACATGACCGGAGAGGAGAGAGGCTGGTAGGAGAGGATAGGGAATCGGGATCTGGCCTAAGATCGTTTGCCCCAAGGTCGGCTGCGGGGAACAAAGGTGAACGGGTGAGTATAGGATGTTGGTTGCCCAAGAAAAGCCGAGGGCTGGAGCCCCACAGCAGCCTGGAGCTTGACTGAATTGGGGACCATCCATAACAACTGGAGCGTGGACTGTACTCACAAGACTGTGTCTGTACAATTGCTAATCGGGGATGGCATGGTGATACTCCGCTGGACTGTTTGTAAGAAAATAATTTTTCTGTGCATTTGCACTTCGCACATGTGATAATAACAAACCATTGAACCATGATATCTGCTGTCATAGTTTGTTATGGCCTGCAGGAACAATGAAGTGATGTTCCAAAGAAGCTGGTGGTGGGACCTTGGTTTTTCCTGTTAAGAACAGGAATTAGATCCATTTCAAATTCTGCATATCACACAAAGCAGCACATAATGAGTGAGGAAATTAGTAAAATACTTGAAGTGGAGATAAGCTTGAAGAAAAAGTAGACATGTGGCAAACAAATTCAAAGCATAAACGTGAAAAATGAAACACTGAAGCAGGAAGAATGAGGAGAGGCATCAAAATAATAAGATAAATTCTAAATAAAAGCACGAATAGAGAGGGCTTAAGGCACATTTGCATAAATCTTTGAAGATTGAAATGAAGTTCTAGAAAGTGACAGAATAAGGTGACAGAATTCCAGTTATGTGAATAAATACATGGAGCACAAAGCAAGGAAATTATGAAGGGTCTTACTAAACCCTGGTCCATCCACAACTGGGATATTGAGTCTAATTCTAAATACCACATTTTATCAAAGGATTGAAGGCTTTAGAGGGGATTCAGAGAAGATGAAGTATGTCTTGGTTTATTATTGTCACGTGTACCAAGATACATTGAAAAATCTTGTTTTTCCATGCAATCCAGGCAAATCATCCCACAGGTATATATTACAATATGGGAGTACCAGAGGTGTTGTAAAGAAAAAATAATATGCAGAATATAGTGTTTCAATTAAAGAGAAAGTACAAATAAAAAAAGTGCAATGCTGCTTTGAGGTAGATTGGGAGATCAGGAGTACAGCCTTAGCATATGAGAAGTCCATTCAAGGGTCTAATAACAGCAGCAAATAATCAGTCTTGAATCTGGTAGTAGATGGTTTCAAGTTTTTGCATCTACTGCCCAATGGAAGAGATGAGAAGAGAGAATTACCAGGGTATGAGAGATACTTGATTACGTGAGCTGCTTTGCTGAGGCAGCATGACGTGTAGGAGGCGATGACGGGGGAGGCCGGTTTGCATGATGGACTGGGCTGCGTCCACAACTCTTTGCAATTTCTTGCGATCTTGTGCAGAGCAGTTGTCAGACCACCCATGATGCAGCCTGATTTTCCTTAATTGTCAGAGAAAATAGGGTCTTTGTTCTGCTTCCTTGATCATAACACCAAAATAGTTGGACCAGGACAAATTATTTTGTGTTCAGTTCACTCCAATTGTCATTTTTAATTAAGTTGATGATATGTGCCGGGAGTTTCCTCAATTTTCTTTAGACTTTGGAGAGACTTTAGAGATGCAGTGCGAAAACAGGCTCTTTGGCCCACTGAGTCCACACTGATCAGTGATCACCCCATACATTAGCGTTGTCCTTCACATTGGGGACAATTTACAATTTTACTGAAGTAAATTAACCTATAAACCTGTACGACTTTGGAGTGTGGCAGGAAACCGGAGATCCCGGAGAAAACCCACACGGTCACAGGGAGAACGTACAAAGTCTGCACAGACACCGCCCATAGTCAGGATCGAACAGGTCTTCGGCACTGTAAAGGGCCTGTGTGTTGGCAGAGGTGAATTGTGCAGCGATTCTTGCAGCCTACCCAGTGCTAGACCAAAGACAATTCCGGAGGAGTAAAAACACACCGAGGCATCAGTCTTGCTCAAACTGGAATGAAAAAACTTTATTAACACACATGTGCTTGACACGACAATAACAGCACCTCTCATCGGCTGTTCTCATTGTAACCTCTCATTGGCTGTTCTCATTGTCAGTTATTCACTACCTGCATCAAGTTTGTCTGAGTAACAATACCACATTAAGATTAACTTCTTTACAATTGAGAGCACATTTATATATATGTTAACACCCTCACTAGCTCTCGCATTGTTATCTTAACTCAAAATAAAACATCCTAAGGTTTTCTCATGTAGTTACATCATGTAGACTTTAACATACATGGTTACTCTCCAAACATAAACTTTGCAAACTCCATCAACTTAAATTTTGTTGTCATCACATCTGCTACCATCTGATCTGTTGGGCAATACTCCAAATTTATTTTGCCATGATTCACAGTGAACCTCACAAAGTGATATTTTATGTCCACGTGCTTACACCTCCGTCTACTTACAGGATTCCTTGCTAACGCAATTGTACCCTGGTTATCCTCATAAACCTTGGGTGTTGGGTACTGATGTCCATCAATACCTTCTAGTAGTTGTACTAGGTACATACACTCTTGTAGTGTTGCGGCTAACGCCATATACTCAGCCTCACAAGTTGACAGTGCAACAGTGGGCTGCTTTTTGGTTTTCCATGAAATCAAAGGACCATTTTCGTTTAGGCTTACACAATAACCGGATGTACGGCGTCTGTCGGTTACATCAGCCACCCAATCTGCATCACTGTATGCTTGTAACGCCAGTTTCTCGTCGTCACATTTCCTGTAACACAACTCTTTCTCAATTGTGCCTCTCAGATATCTCAGTACATGTTTTACAGTAGCCCATTGCTCTTCCGTCGGCTCAGTAAAGTACTGTGGCAGTTTACTTACCACAAAACTGAGATTGGGTCTTGTGCATGTAGTCAGATAGATTAGGCTACCTACTACCTCTCTGTATTTTCTGACATCAGTCATCATTTCTGCATCATCAGAGTAGTTCAATTTTTGTTCACAAGTTGTCGCCCTCGGTTTACAATCTTGCATATCAAACCTTTCAAGTATTTTCTCCACATATTTCTTCTGTGACATTCTCACACAGTTATCACTCTGGTCAAAATCAATGCCAAGAAAATGTTTCAGTTTGCCCATGTCTTTCATCTTGAATTTGTCTGTGAGCATCTCCTTCACAGCTTTCAGTGCTTTTTCATCACTGGCAGCAATAATTAAGTCATCGACCCATATTATCATGATCACTTTCTCATTTTCTGTTTCCCTTGAGTAAACACAATGATCAGCTGGGTTTTGCACAAAGTCGTTTTCAGTCAGATACTCGTGTAGCATTTTGTTCCAATTTCTACCCGACTGTTTTAACCCATAAAGTGACTTTTCTAGCCTATACACCAACTTTTCATTTGCGCTGGATTTTACATCATAACCTTCTGGCTGTTCCATGTAAATCTCGCAATCTATTGGTGCATGTAGGTAGGCAGTTTTGACATCCATCTGATGTAAAATCAGGTTTTCCTGTGCTGCTTTTTGCATCATCACTCTGATACTGGTCAGGTTAGCAGTAGGAGAAAATGTCTCCTCATAGTCTACACCCAATTTTTGACTATATCCTTTTGCTACATACCGTGCCTTGTATTTATCAGATCCATCCTCATTGTTCTTGATTGCATATACCCATCTACCCCCCACTGCTTTCTTACCCTCAGGCAAGTTGGTTAGGGCAAATGTGTCATTTTCTCTCATCGACTGCATTTCCTCATCCATTGCGTTAACCCATTCCTTTGAGTTAATTGAGGTTACAGCTTCCCTGAATGTTAGGGGGATGTTACACATCAATCTGTAGCAATAATCTATGTTAATCATTACATGATCATCACTCGCCTTGCCAGTTACATATTCACTTAAGTAACCTGGTTTCTTCCTCACTCTAGAAGGGTAACGTGCAGGCTCATGCTTGGTTTCACCTGTCTGTGCTTGGCTATTCACCTTAGGCTTAGTTACTGGATCTTGGCCCTGAGTATGTCCTGGACTTTCATCAGTATTTTTTCTCATCCTACTGGCCCTATTCTGCACCTCAAAGTCATCGTCACTGGGGGTCATGTCAGTCTGTGTCTGCCGCTCTACAATTGTTTTCTGTCATAAACAGTCTGTGCTTCTTTACTTTCCCATTGTCAGGATAGTAAACCATGTAAGCTGGGCTATTCTTGTCGTACCCGACAAAGATTCCCTTCTCACACTTTGAGTACAGATTTCTCTTGTCCTGTTTATAGGCATAACACTCTGACCCAAACTTTTGCATCCTAGACAGGTTGGGCCGTTTTCATGTCAGCATCAAGTAAGGTGTCTGCTTTGTGCGCTTGTTAAAGCATCTGTTCCTCACTACAGCTGCTGTCTGCACTGCATAGGTCCAAAACTGTTTAGGTAACTCACTCTCTATTAGCATACACCTGGCCATGTCAAACAGGGTGCGCAATCCGCTGCTGGAACACCCGCTGAGCCGCTCTCAGCTACCATTCTGTCGTGACTAAAACCTTGCTCCCCCCCCCACCCCCCCCCCCCCCCCCCCCCCCCCCCCCCCCCACACAAACACAGCCTAATAAACCAAAAATTCCAACTAAAAACAGACACAAAGGACAAAAAAAAAAAGAAAAAACAGACGGACTGCAGGTATGCCACGCAGCGCCGGTGCTGAGGTCTCATGTCTAATGCCATTTCTGCTGAGTGGTGCCTGGTAATTCTTTCCCATGAATTCAGAACCATTGTCAGACCTCATACATTTAATCTTTCCATATGGGGCTGTGTCAGCATGAAACTTCTCGGTGGCTTGCACTGTGTCACTCTTATTCTTTAGAAAGTACACAAACACTGCACTGGAATAATCATCAGTGAATGATAGCGCAAACCTGTACCCCTCTCTGGACTCTGGGTCTATCAGTCCCGCAAAATCTATGTGTACCAACTCCAAAGCTACTTTGGCTCTTACATCAGGGTCCCTGTTCCTAGTTTGGATAAACTTTCCCTGAGTACACACTTCACAGTGTAGAGCAGGTTTGTCTGTTTTGCCCTTAATTGCCATACCTTCAATAACACTGTAATTTTTGAATATCTTCATAATTACAGTGCCCTAGAATCTCATGCCATGTCTGCATATCATAACTGCTCTTACATTGGTCATCACATTCAACGTTTACCGTGTGCAAGTAGTACAGTCTGTTGTACTCATGAATGTGGAATTTGGTACCGTCCTTGTGTTGTAGGACTTCTTCCCCGTCCCTGAAGATTACGGTTGCTCCGCTGGAAGTAGCTGCTTTTACAGAGAAGATGTCCTGCGGGTATGAGGGGATGTACAACGCCTGCCTCAGTGTTGTGTTGTGGCGGCGCCCTTGGCTGTCGACCAAGCAAACCTCCGCGTCTCCTCTGCGCTCCGCGACTCCATCACACCTTGTGCCTTCAGCCAACTCCACGCAGTGTGTCTCGGACTGGAACATATCGTCGAACTTCTTGAACCTTGCTATATCAGTGATGATATGCGAAGTTGCCCCCGTATCGACCATCAACCCTTTCAACTCGACACCACGCTCTGACTGGATCTCCGCGTCCCCTTCACTCACCAGGAATGCATATTCCTTGTTGTTAGTCTCCACGGAAACTTGTCGTGCGTTGTCCCGCCGCTGCTTCCGTCTGCAGGTTGCATCCCAATGTATGGTGCTTTTAGTGACTACACCACTGCTTGCGTCGACATGCTCTGGCTTTATGTCCCTTTAGGCCACACCTGAAGCACACAATGTCCGCGCACTCCGCACCCTGGTCACTTGCACTTGTCGTGGCGAGTCTCACACTCGGTTGCACACGCGCCTTCATGTCGTCGGATGCTGTTGCACGCATCTTTTCCGTGTCTTCGTAGCTCTGTAGTTTAGTTTTAAATTCGTCAAAAAGCATTGCCTGCTCACTTTGCGTGACATGGATAGCAAATGGTTTAAAAGATTCAGGCAGTCCCTTCAGAATCATTGCAACTAACAGTCCGTCACTCAACACCTCACCAGCGTTTCTCAATGCTGTGATGGCTGTCTCTGCCCGTATAACATATTCAGTTACACTCTCGCTGCTCAACTTTTGAAGTGAAGTCAGTTCTGTATACAGGCTTATTATACGTGGCTTTCCCTTACCCGCATAATAATCTCTCAAAATAGTTAGCGCTTTCCGCCCATCGTCCGCTGCTTCTCGCATTACCAGCGACAAACTTTTGTCATCCAGAAACTGGATTAGCTCAGCATATGCCTCTGCATTTTTGGCCTCGTCTCCTTCTTCATCGTTGGTAGGCTCTTCCAAGATGGTATCCTTTAGCCCTTGCAACCGAAGATGGCCCAAAAACTTTGTCTCCCACAGCTCATTCAATTCAATTCAATTCAATTCAATTCAATTCAAATTTAATGTCATTGCACAGATACAAGTATGGGTACAACGAAATGCAGTTTAGTGTCAGTACGTAGTGATAGCAATGTTTAGATAAATACAGATAAATAAATACAGATGTGGGAATCTATCGGCGGGACTCCGAGTTCAGCAGTGCGATGGTGTTATTGTAGAAGCTACTCCTCATCCTGCTGGTGCGGGACCTGAGGCTCCTGTACCGCCTCCCCGATGGTAGGAGGGCAAACAGTCCATGGTTAGGGTGGGAGGGGTCCTTGATGATCTTCCCAGCCCGTCTCAGACACCGTTTTCGGTGGAGGGCATCCAAAGCAGGGAGCGGGGCACCGATGATGTGCTGGGCGGTTTTCACCACCCGTTGTAGTGCCTTCCTGTCTGCTACGGTGCAACTGCTGTACCATACCGTAAAGCAGGTGGTCAGGATGCTTTCGATGGTACAGCGGTAGAAGTTGGTCAGGATCTGGGGGGACAGGTGGGCTTTTTTGAGCCTCCTCAGGAAGTAAAGGCGCTGCTGCGCCTTTTTGACCAGCTTGGAGGTGTTGAGGGACCAGGACAGATCCTCCGAGATGTGTACCCCGAGGAATTTGTAGTTGGAGACCCGCTCCACCTCAGTCCCGTTTATATGGATGGGGGTGTGTCTGCCCCCTCTGTTCTTCCTGAAGTCGACAATGATCTCCTTCGTCTTTTGGGAGTTGAGGACGAGGTTGTTATTGGCACACCAGGTGGTCAGGTGCTGGACCTCCTCCCTGTAGGCTGACTCGTCGTTATCGCTGATCAGTCCTACCACCGTGGTGTCGTCGGCAAATTTTATGATGGTGTTGGAGCTAAACTTAGGGATGCAGTCATGGGTGAAGAGAGAGTAGAGGAGAGGACTGAGCACACAGCCCTGTGGCACGCCAGTGTTCAGTGTTATAGTGGAGGAGGTGAGGTTGTTGATCCTAACAGACTGGGGTCTGTTTTTCTTTTCATCTCCGTCAAAAACTAGCCGAGACCAGCGGCTACTCGACTCGACGCTCCGTCTACTCATGGTGCTAGCATAGCATGTTAACTCTCACTGGACACGCGGTACGTCGCAACTTTTCTCTCGGTGGTAAATCCCTCGATAACTGTCTCTGGGTACCTCTGGGTAACTCTAGGTAACTCTGGGCCCATAACCTGTTGGCAGAGGTGAATTGTGCAGCGATTCTTGCAGCCTACCCAGTGCTAGACCGAAGACAATTCCGGAGGAGTAAAAACACACCGAGGCATCAGTCTTGCTCAAACTGGAATGAAAAAACTTTATTAACACACATGTGCTTGACACGACAATAACAGCACCTCTCATTGGCTGTTCTCATTGTCAGTTATTCACTACCTGCATCAAGTTTGTCTGAGTAACAATACCACATTAAGATTAACTTCTTTACAATTGAGAGCACATTTTTCATATATGTTAACACTGTCCCACTGACGCGACCTTTCAGCGACTGTCTTCGACCTTCAAGCTCGAGGGCACTCGCCTGGAAAACCTCGAGCTGGATCGACCATCAGCGATGAAACCGCAAGCACGATCGACTGACTGCCCGCACACACACACACACACACACACACACACATACACACACACACACACACACACACACACACACACACACACACACACACACACACACACACACACACGCAAACACATTGCAAAGGCAGGGGCCAGGGAAAGCGGGGAAGCACTGTCTGAAATTCACACCCGCGATGAACAGGAAGGTAAAGGGTCTGTCCCACTGCGGGGACCTAATACGCGAGTTTAGAAGAGTTTTCCCTCGACTCATACTCGCAGCATGGTCGACACGAGGTCCTAGGAGGTCCAAGGGGGTCTTTGTAACTCTCCTTCATGCTCGAGAGTAGTACCCGCGTACTCGAGGCCTCTGTTAAAGTGCTGTCCCACTGCAGCGACCTAATCTGCGAGTTTAGAAGACTTTGTCCTCGACTCAAACTCATAGCATGGTCGACACGTGGTCCTAGGAGGTCCTATGAGGTCACTGGAACTCTCCTTCATGCTCGAGGGAAGTTCCCGCATACTCGCAGCCTCAGTTTGGTCGAGGAAAATATTTCAGCATGTTGCATTTTTCCGTGAGTAAAAATTGGTCAGCATGGTTCTTTTGAACTCGTAGTGCAGTGGAGTGGGGTCACTATGTAGTTACAGGCAGTCGAGGGCAGCCGTAGGCAATCTCCTTCACTGACAGACATTTTGATTGGCTCATTTGAGTTTTCAGGACCAAGGAAAACCGACTGGTAAATTAAAGTAATGTAAGTAAAGTAAATTTTATTTATATAACACATTTAAATCAACTCGCGTTGAACCCAAAGTGCTTTACATATAAGAAATAATAAAGTTTCTGTACATTAAAAATAAGAAAAATGACACAACACATTATAGAATTCCACATGAACGTCCCCAGAATCAAAATTTTCCACTGTGGGGAAAGGCATCAAAAAGTTTAGTCCTCTCCCTTTGTGAAACACCCGAGGTCGGGGCCTATTTGTGGCCTCCGCAGCCAGTCCGATGTTTTCAGGCCTCTTTGCCGGAAAGCTGGAACTCCGGTGTCGGGTGAACACTCCTCAGCGGCTTGGAATATCTGGAGCAGCCGCTCCCTCCCCGATCCTCGTAGGTTTAGTCGAGGTAGGTCGCAGTAGGTCGTAACACTATCACAGGTAATCAAAGGCAATTGAAGGTAATCGAAGGTAGTCAAAGGTAATAGCTCGTTGAGAAAAAAAAGGTAAGTTAACCGACCGGTAATGTTAAAAGCCCGCTAAACTTTATTAAAAGTTGTCTTGCTTCTTAAAGGTGTTTTCCTCCCTTCTTCCACCCCCCCTTCTTCCCACCCTTCTCTCCCCTTCTCTCCCCCCCCCACCCCCCCCCCCCCCCCACCCCCCATGTTCTCTAAAGGGCTTACTGTAACTGTGCCAGCCGCCTTTTACTTTCCTGTTCATCGTGGGTGTGAATTTTTGACAGCACTCCCCCCACTTTCCCATTAGTGCTCTCGAGCTTGAAGGTCGAAAACAGTCGCTGAAAAGTTGCGTTAGTGGGACAGGCCCTTAAAGCACAATTTTCTCTTCAAAACAAAGCCTGGTGACTTCAGCCTGTCCTAATAGTCTAGCCTCAATATCAGTGATCAGATCACTCCTCTGCAATGCATCCAATCCCTTTCGAATTCCCTTCCTTACTCCAGACATTTCTCACAGTTTTTCTCGGTAACATCAGTATAATTTGTTTTCACTCAGAATTCAACAACCTCTACCGAATAACCAAAGAATTAAAATGTTGATGAGAATACAGATTAAAACATTTCATTTATCAATGCACCTGCCGGGTGAAGCAACGAAGGATGTAAAACAAAATTTTAAAGGAAAATAAGATCCTATCAAGCTAATTATGAAATTACAAGCAGATGTAAATAAACAAGGTTATAATTTGTGTCAGCTGCATTTCTGTATCAGTTGAACACAAACTGTCCTCGGAATATATAACAGGTCTTTCATTATCCGAATATACCTGTTCCTAAGATCTATTCCATTATCTGAAAATAATTTATGCCCCTTTGTAAAATCTGAAAGTTGGAATTCTAAACTCTACAATATAAATGTACTTTCCTTTATAGATGTTGTTTGCCACTTTTATGGCTGCTTTGACAGGGACAATCAAGAGATGGCCATCAAGGCTGTGCTCCCTGCTGATCACCAGCCCCTCACACTCACCCCCATCAACGTGTATGCGGCACTGAGTCGGATTAATGAACAAAAGGCGGCCGGCCCTGACGGCATCCCCGGGCGCGTCCTCAGGGCCTGTGCTGCGCAGCTGACAGACATCTGGACTGACATCTTCAACCTGTCACTTGCCCAAGCAGCTGTCCCCACGTGCCTTAAAACCACCTCCATCGTGCGAGCGCCAAAACACTCCACCGCGGCGAGCCTCAACGACATCCGCCCAGTTGCACTTACTCCCATCATCACTAAGTGCTTCGAGAGGTTGGTCCTGGCACACCTCAAAGGCTGCCTACCTCCCACACTGGACCCCCATCAGTTCGCCCACCGCAAGAACAGGAGTACGGAGGATGCCATCTCCACAGCACTTCACTCCGCCCTCTCCCACCTCGAAAACAGAGACACCTACATGAGAATGCTGTTAATCGACTTTAGCTCAGCATTTAACACCATTATCCCCTCCTAACCAATCATCAACCTCATCGACATAGGCATCGACTCCTCACTCTGCAACTGGATACTGGACTTTCTAACCAACAGACCCCAGTCTGTTAGGTTAGACAACCACACCTCTTCAACCCTCACCCTGAACACCAGCGTTCCACAGGGCTGTGTGCTGAGCCCTCTCCTCAACTCCCTCTTCACCTACGACTACACACCTGTACATGGTACTAACACCATCATCAAGTATGCAGATGATACAATGGCGATTGGCCTCATCAACGACAACGATGAGTCGGACTATAGGGAGGAGGTCCAGCTCCTAGCAGAAGGATGCGCTGACAACAACGTTGGCCCTTAACACCAAGAAGACCAAGGAGCTCATTGTGGACTACAGAAGGTCCATGGGTGGCACGCACACCCCAATCCATATTAACGAGATGGAGGTTGAGCGTGTTTCCAGCTTCAGGTTTCTGGGGGTCAACATCTCTGATGACCTCTCTTGGACCCACAATACCTCAACACTGATCAAGAAGGCTCACCAGCGTCTCTTCTTCCTGAGGAGACTAAAGAAGGTCCATCTGTCTCCTCAGATTCTGGTGAACTTCTACCGCTGCGCCACCGAGAGCATCCTTACTAACTGTACCACAGTATGTCTGAAGAAGGGTCTCGACCCGAAACGTCGCCTATCTCCTTCGCTCCTTAGATGCTGCTGCACCCGCTGAGTTTCTCCAGCTTTTTGTGTACCCTGGTATGGCAACTGCTCTGTCTCCGACCGGAAAGCACTGCTGAGGGAGGTGAAAACTGCCCAACGCATCACCGGTTCCTCACTCCCCTCCATTGAGTCTGTCCAGAGCAAGCGATGTCTGTAGCATCGTCAAGGACTGCTCTCACCCCAACCACAGACTGTTTACCCTAAACAGTCTGTGGTTGGTACAGGTCTCTCCATTGCCGGACCAGCAGGTTCAGGAACAGTTTCTTCCCTGCTTAACTCTGCATCTTGGTGATTGCCAGTCATTCCACCCCCCCCCCCCCTCCCCCCCCCCCCCCCCCCCCCCCCCCCCCCCCCCCCCCCGCCCGGACACTCTTTCCCCCAGTGACTGATCCCCCCCCCCCTGGAAATTGCACTACTGCTACTGTATATATTTACTGTTCCATTATTCTGTGTTCGCACTTCTGGGTGAGATGCTAACTGCATTTTGTTGTCTCTGTACTTGTACACTGCACAATGACAATAAAGTTTGAATCTGAATCTGAATCTATGTACTTTCACATTCAAGATGAAGTTTCAAGCAGTTCAATTTATTTCTTATTTTTTTATCTCCTATTATATTCCATCTTCACAGCTCCAGCTTCAAAGAGCTCCTTTCCCAATCTCACCAAATAGAAATTCATCTTTTTAACTTTAAAAATATACCAGGAAGCCAGTGTGTGTCAATAGTTGTGATGTTCACTGCACGTTCAAACAATTCAAACCTCATCTTTAATTCAATTTGCAATGTCCAATTCTCAGAAAACAAACTCAGCATCTTTGAGATTCAGAACTTAATTGGTTCTGTATGGGGAATGGGGAGATAGTTCACTCAATTTCCAGCGTCAGCTTATGTCAAGGCAGTCTAGATTCATCATTTACTTCTTTACTTGTCTCATTATTACCCTTCGAATTACACTGTCAACTCCCTGCTACCTTCCATTTTAACACAATCTTCCCTTTGTTCTCTTCACCTATTCCTTGTCTGCCCACTGGCTCTGAACTCGCTAACTGTTACATATCTAATGCTTTCCAGGTGTGCTCATTGCGCCCAGCTTTGCAATGTTAATGATTTTGTGTGCCAGAGAACTGCTTCACCTCCTAAATGCTTTCAGGCTTTCCTGTACATACCTCAGATTCCCAGCTCTGGCAATATTTTGCGCGGAAGTAATAAAGATACTAAGGTACGCTAGGAAGGCATCTGGCCCTGATGGTGTACTTGGCTGTGTTCTTAAAACTTGCACTGACCAACTGGCTTGATGTGTAGGAAGGATCTACAAATGCTGGTTTATACCAAAGATAGACACAAAATGCTGGAGCAACTCTGTGGGTCAGGCAGCATCTCTGGAGAAAATTAATAGGTGTGGTTTTGGGTCAGAACCCTTCTTAAGACTCAGCAAGAAGGTCAGAAGATGGGTTGCTACTCAAAATGTAATATATTCCTTTTGTACACGCCAACAGTTGGAAAAGTACTCATTAGAGTTATGTAGCCCTTCTTCATTCTCAGCATCCGTCCTACTAAGCCTCACAGTTTGCAAATGTGGAGTCTAATTCCTTTTGTTTGTAACTTCCAGAATCTCTAAATGTGCAGGAATTGGGGACAGGCCCTCGGATCTCTGATGAACAACATGGCCGTCACAACAACTACAAAACCTTCCAATTTAAAGAGATATCCTTGGAGGCATTGGAAACCTGTGCCACATTGGTCTATTTTACCAATCCAGCTTTCCCTTCAGATCCCCAGTAGATCATAGAACAATATATCGCAGGAACAGGGCCTTTTGTCCTCAATGTCCGTGTCGAGCATTAATGAAACTCCCCAGATAGCTATCAATAGGTTTTCTCAAGGCTCAGGAACTTCATCTCATTCATCCCACATCATCCCGTCCCCCATCTTAACCACTAAGCCCCATCCCCAACTGCTGATTGCCACTTCAATTTATTAACTTCCGTGCCACAACCACCACCACCACCATGTCTCAGCAGTAAATCTTCTTTACAACGTGGTTGCGCAGTGGTAGAGTTGCTGCCTTACAGGGCCAGAGACCCAGGTTTGATCCTGACTATGGTGCTGTCTGTATGGAGTTTGTACATTCTCCCTGTGACCTGCATGGGATCTTCAGTTTCCTCCCACACTCCAAAGACGTACAGGTTTGGAGGTTAAGTGGCTTGATATAAATGTAAAATATCTCTAGTGTGTGTAGGATAGTGTTAATATGCAGGGATCGCTGGTCATTGCAGACTTGGTGGGCCAAAGGGCCCGTTTCCGCACTGTGTCTCTAATCTAAACTAAACCCCTATACTTATTGCAAGTTTTATAACACCCCTCTCCCCCACCTAATATGCAGCCTTTCAGGCTTCCACAATCTGCAGGGTGAACCCAAGATTTACTGGAACCAACCAAATTTGAGGCTATTTTTCCCTGCAGAATTATATATTCCCTGATCCCTGATTCTATATAAAAGGCAAATAGGATTTTGTACATTTTAGCAGGCAAAATAATCACCATTCATTACAGTAGCAAAATTCAGTTCAAATGTTTGCTGCAGCATTCCATGAAACTAAGATGTGTTCTATTCCTTTTCCAGAATTTGTGGTTTTCATTGACTGGTTTATGTCTCAGACAACCGTACAGCGAGCTGCTGCTAATTATTTAGTGATTCAGTTTGTACTGGCTGCCCACCAAGTTTACTCCTACCTGAGGTATAGATTTATTATGCTGACTGAAATAATGCAGCTATTGCTGCACAAAGCCTGCAGAACCAATTTCTTCAAAACACAATTGTCCTTTGGGTTAATTTCCCCGCATATTATTTATTTTCAATGCATGTGGACCTATTTTACTTCTAATGCAATCAAACCATCAATCTCCATGCTTTTAAAGAAGCTGGCTATGTATATCAATGTTAGGACATTTTAGTCAGTTTTAAGATTAAGATTGAGCTCAAGTTTTAATATTCAGCTTGAGCATCTACCTCTTTTCAGAAAGATGTTGACGAGCTTGAAGAATTGTACTCTGCTGAACCAACTTTTACATACAAGAAAATGGTTCATCACATCCTGCCACACACAGACTTGGCCATGTCTCTCCAAGATTAGGTTCAGGTCTATTGTTGTAATGTGTACCAAGGTGCAGTGGAAAGCTTTGTCTTGCATGCGATCCAAACAGATCAATGCAATCAAGTCAAACTCAAGAGTAAAGGGCAAAATAAAGAATGTAGAATATAGTTCTTATCATTGTAGTGCATCAGTTCCATTGTAACGTAGACAAAGTCCAATGTCTGCAAGGTGATAGACGTGAATCCGACAGTCGCCTAGTTTATGGAATAACTGTTCAAAAGCCTGACATCAGATGGGGAGAAGCTGTTCCTGTCTGGTGGTGCATACTTTCAAGCTTTGTATATCGTCTGTGGACAGGAGCAGGATATATCAATACTAACTGCTTCATATGTTGCATCAGTCAGCTGATTTTCAAAGTCACTTGTTTCCCCAAAAATAATATTGCCAGGTAATCCATAAAAAATCATCATCATCATCATACTTTATTCGGCAAGTATGTTTTGCAACATACGAGGAACTTAATTTGCCATACAGTCATACTAATAAAAAGCAACAGAACACACAAAATACATTTTAACATGAACATCCACCACAGTGACTCCTCCTCCACATTCCTCACTGTGATGGAAGGCGAAAAAAGGTTCAATCTTTTCCCTTCATTGTTTTCCCGTGGTTGGAGGCCTCGAGCCTTCTGTTGACGGGACAATCTCAACTCCCATAGCTAGCGGCCTCCTCGTCGGGGCAATCAAGCTCCTGCTTCGGGGGGATCTCAGCTCCCCCACGCCGGGCGATCGGACCCCGCATCGGGGCTAGTCCAACGTCATCCAGTTTTGGAGCTCCTGACTCGGTCTGTCCCGAGACAGGCTGCGGTTGGAGCGTTTACCCCAGGCAAGGAATCGGCACCGATGGCAAGTCCACGCCCCACGGTGGGGCTCAAAGTCAGTCCCGATCAAGGCCTCCAGCTCCATGATCTTAGTCCGCAGAGTGACCGGAGATACCACACGGAAAACAATCGCATCTTCGGTGAGGTATAAAAATAAATCCTTATTATTTCCTTTGTAAACTAAAGGAGAGACCGGAATCAAGAATCAGAGAACATAGGTTTAAGGTGAGGTGGGGGGGGGAGGGTGTGGTGGGAACCTGAGAAGTAACTTTTTCACACAACGGGGTGGGGGTGTCTGGAATGAGCTGCTGGAGGTAGTTGCAGAGGCAGGAACTATCGCACTGTTGAAGAAACAGTTAGACAGGTACATGGATAGGACAGGTTTAGAGGGATATGGGCCATATACTGGCAGGTGGGACTAGTGTAGTTCAAACATGTTGGGCCAAAAGGCTTGTTTCCCCACTGTAGGACTCTCTGAGAGCTACTGTATGTGTTTATAACTGAAGAAAGACACAATGTGCTGGAGTAACTCAGTGGGTCAAGCAACATCTCTGGACAAAATGGATTCAGACATTTCGAGTTGGACCCTTCTTCAGACTGAATTTATTACTGAGTTTGTCCTATTCATTTTAACCCTGAACAAGCACCAACAGAGGCTTTATTTCACATTGATTGCATTCTTTATGATCAATAGTTCTGTGTCTCTTCAAAAACATTCACGTCTGGTACAACTGGATGTTTTTATTTTTTTTTAAGCATTTTTCTCTAGAAATCCTTTGGATCTTCATAAATAATAAAGAATTGCATGTACAAATCAGTACAACTTGACCCTTCATTATACTTGCATGAACTTATGCATACCCCAGGTCAAATTCATCACCATGATGAATTTCAAAACTGCAACCTGTGTGTGGGGTTTCAAGGTGCCTTTTAAAGATAGGCTTTTATTTTAAATGGAAGAGCACAGTTTTAGCATCGCCAGCATTTTTTATTTATTTTTTGATTGTCACTAATTGCTCTTTTTTTGCTATTCATTTATGAGGAAAGGGTTCAAGTTTGCCATGTAATAGTCCAATGAAGAACGTGAGACATTTTACAGATTCAAAATCACTGTAGAAATGCAAGCTGTTATTGCTGTTGTTCGTAGTTACGTACCTCAGGTTTATATGTAGCAGCATATTTGCAGTATTTTCACATTATTTTAAAGCTGACATATATATGTTATGTGTGCTTTCCCTCTCCAAGCTATTCAACTCTTTTGATGGAAATGTGATGTTTAAAAATAAAACAAACTGCATATTTCCCATTGTATAATAACTGTCTAGTTAACAGGAAATTATATGTACTTTAGCTTTGTGTGAAAACTATATGCCTTTGATAAGGTCCCGCACGGGAGACTGATGACTAAAATTAGAGCACATGGTATTGGGGGTAGGGTGTTGATGTAGATAGAAAATTGGTTGGCAGTATAATATAGATAAATGTGAGGTTATCCACTTTGGCGGCAAAAACAAGGAAGCAGATCATTATCTCAATGGGATTAGGTTATGTAAGGGGGAGGTACAGCGAGACCAGTGTGTCCTTGTACACCAGTCACTGAAAGTTGGTGTGCAGGTACAGCAGGCAGTGAAGAAATCGAATGTTGGCCTTCATAACAAGAGGATTTCAGTATAGGAGTAAAGAGGTTCTTCTGCAGTTGTATAGGGCTCTGGTAAGACCGCATCTGGAGTATTGTGCACAGTTTTGGTCTCCTAATTTGAGGAAGGACATCCTTGTGATTGAGGCAGTGCAGCGTAGGTTCACGAGATTGATCCCTGGGATGGCGGGACTGTAATATGAGGAAAGGTTGAAAAGACTAGGCTTGTATTCACTGGAGTTTAGAAGGATGGGGGGGGGGGGGGGGGGGGGGGGGGGGGGGGGGGGGGAATCTTATAGAAACATATAAAATTATAAAAGGATTGGACTAGCTAGATGCATGAAAAATGTTCCCAATGTTGGGCGAGTCCAGATCCAGCGGCCACAGTCTTAGAATAAAGGGGAGGCCATTTAAGACTGAGGTGAGAAAAAAAAAAATTCCCCCAGAGAGTTGTGAATCTGGGAATTCCCTGCCATAGAGGGCAGTAGAGTCCAAATCACTGGATGGATTTAAGTGTGATAGAGCTCTGGGGGCTAGTGGAATCAAGGGATATGGGGAGAAGGCAGGCACGGATTATTGATTGAGGACGATCAGCCATGATCACAATGAATGGCGGTGCTGGCTCAAAGGGCTGAATGGCCTCCTCCTGCACCTATTTTCTACGTTTCTATGTAGCTTGGCAGAAATGTATAGACAAATATAATTACCTTTCAAATAATGTGACAATTATCACATCCGTCAATGTGTAGAGTAAGGAAGTTACATTCAATGAATCTGAGTAACCTTATCACGCAAAGTTTTCAGTGAGAGTTCATAGTCAGAAAATGGCATAGCATCTCATGGCATTAAAACCTTTGAAGCCACTGATTCTTGTCAGACTGGCAAAGTTAAAAGAAAGTGCAATATCAACAATTGCCATTTTGATCCCTGGTCCACTGACAGAATGGGAACAGTCTTAACCTAATGCACCAGGCAATAAAATGTGGGGTCCCTATTGAAAGGCAATGTGCTTTGTTTGACCATAGTTCTTCACACAATTAGTCTGTAATTCTTTTCACTGTTTCTGTAGAATCAAGACATGAACAACCGCGCTATACACCGAGAGGACATTGTTTGATTAATGAAGATATCGACAGTCATACTCCAGCGCCTTTAATTAGGGGAGGTTTCCATTTAATGTCTCTATTCCCTTGTTTTGTTTCAAGGACCATTGGCCTTAGCAGCTTTCACGTTTGTCCATCATTCTGCATTATTAAAATGTCACTGGGCTGCTTTCCACTATTTCAGATTTCAGCTTTACTTCTAAAACTATGTCAATGGTAACCTCAAGATTATGCGTGGGGAAACCAAAATGAGTTTCTCTATTAATCATCACCTCCTGTGATGAATCAGACCCCTTCAGCATACAGTGATTGTGCTGGACAATATATTTTTGATGCAAATAAAAACAGTGCATTCCTATATCTTTTAATACTTCTGAAGTTTAAAGGAGATGGTCTTTCCACTCGTCACTTTAATTTCATGTTTCATGTTATGTTTTATGACTGTTGGCAGACCAATTTCCCTCCTGGGATAAATAAAGATACATAGAAACATAGAAACATAGAAATTAGGTGCAGGAGTAGGCCATTCAGCCCTTCGAGCCTGCACCGCCATTCAATATGATCATGGCTGATCATCCAACTCAGTATCCCGTACCTGCCTTCTCTCCATACCCTCTGATCCCCTTAGCCACAAGGGCCACATCCAACTCACTCTTAAATATAGCCAATGAACTGGCCTCAACTACCCTCTGTGGCAGAGAGTTCCAGAGACTCACCACTCTCTGTGTGAAAAAAGTCTTTCTCATCTCGGTCTTAAAGGATTTCCCCCTTATCCTTAAGCTGTGACCCCTTGTCTGGACTTCCCCAACATCGGGAACAATCTTCCTGCATCTAGCCTGTCCAACCCCTTAAGAATTTTGTAAGTTTCTATAAGATCCCCTCTTAATCTCCTAAATTCCAGAGAGTATAAACCGAGTCTATCCAGTCTTTCTTCATAAGACAGTCCTGACCATCCAGGAATCAGTCTGGTGAACCTTCTCTGCACTCCCTCTATGAAAATAATGTCCTTCCTCAGAATTTGGAGACCAAAACTGCACGCAATACTCCAGGTGTGGTCTCACCAAGACCCTGTGCAACTGAAGTAGAACCTCCCTGCTCCTGTACTCAAATCCTTTTGCTATGAAAGCTAACATACCATTCGCTTTTTTTCACTGCCTGCTGCACCTGCATGCCTACTTTCAATGACTGGTGTACCATGACACCCAGGTCTCGCTGCATCTCCCCTTTTCCTAATCGGGCCACCATTTAAATAATAGTCTGCTTTCCTGTTTTTGCCACCAAAGTGGATAACCTCACATTTATCCACATTATACTGCATCTGCCAAAATTTTCCCACTCACCCAGCCTATCCAAGTCACCTTGCAGTCTCCTAGCATCCTCCTCACAGCGAAACACTGCCCCCCAGCTTAGTGTCATCCGCAAACTTGGAGATTGCCTTCATTTCCCTCATCCAGATCATTAATATATATTGTAAATAGCTGGGGTCCCAGCACTGAGCCCTGCGGTACCCCACTAGTTACTGCCTGCCATTGTGAAAAGGACCCGTTTACTCCTACTCTTTGCTTCCTGTTTGCCAGCTCCAGTTCTCTATCAACATCAATACTGAACCCCTAATACCGTATGCTTTAAGTTTGTATACTAATCTCTTATGTGGGACCTTGTCGAAAGCCTTCTGGAAGTCCAGATATACCACATCCACTGGTTTTCTCCTTATCCACGCTACTAGTTACATCCTCGAAAAATTCCACAAGATTCGTCAGACATGATTTACCTTTTGTAAATGCATGCTGACTTTGTCCAATGATTTCACCACTTTCAAATGTGCTGCTATCCCATCTTTAATACTGACTCTAGCAGTTTCCCCACTACCGATGTTAAAACTAACTGGTCTGTAATTCCCCGTTTTCTCTCTCCCTCCCTTCTTAAAAAGAGGGGTTACATTTGCTACCCCGCCAATCCTCAGGAACTACTCCAGAATCTAAAGAGTTTTGAAAGATTATCACTAATGCATCCACTATTTCCTGAGCTACTTCCTTAAGTACTCTGGGATGCAGCCTATCTGGCCCTGGGGATTTATCGGCCTTTAATCTAATTCAATTTACCCAACACCACTTCCCGACTGACCTGGATTTCACTCAATTCCTCCTTTGACCCACAGTCCTGCTATTTCAGGCAGATTATTTATGTCTTTCCTTAGTGAAGACGGAACCAAAGTAGTTATTCAATTGGTCCGCCATATCCTTGTTCCCCATGATCAACTCACCCGTTTCTGACTGCAAGGGACCTACATTTGTTTTAACTAACCTCTTTCTCTTCACATATCTATAAAAACTTTTGCAGTCAGTTTTTATGTTTCCTGCCAGTTTTCTTTCATAATCTATTTTTCCTTTCCTAATTAAGCCCTTTGTCCTCCTCTGCTGGTCTCTGAATTTCTCCCAGTCCTCTGGTATGCTGCTTTTTCTGGCTACTTTGTATGCATCATCCTTTGCTTTGATACTAATCCCTGATTTCCCTTGTTATCCACGGATGCACTACCCTTCCCCGATTTATTCTTTTGCCAAACTGGGATGAACAATTTTTGTAGTTCATTCCATGCAGTCTTTAAATGTCTTCCATTGTATATCCACCGTCAACCCTTTTAGAATTAATTGCCAGTCAATCTTTGGCCAATTCACGTCTCATACCCTCAAAGTTACCTTTCTTTAAGTTCAGAACCATTGTTTCTGAATTAACAATGTCACTCTCCATCCTAATGAAGAACTCAACCATATTATGGTCACTCTTGCCCAAGGGGGCACGTACAACAAGACGGCTAATTACCCCTTCCTCATTACTCAAAACCCAGTCTAAAATAGCCTGCTCTCTCGTTGGTTCCTCTACATGTTGATTTAGATAACTATCCCGCATACATTCCAAAAAATCCTCTTCCTCAGCACCCCTGCCAATTTGATTAACCCAATCTATATGTAGATTGAAGTCACCCATTATAACTGTTTTGCCTTTGTCGCACGCATTTCTAATTTCCTGTTTGATACCATCCCCAACTTCTCTGCTACTGTTAGGTGGCCTGTACACAACACCCACCAGCGTTTTCTGCCCTTAGTGTTTTAAAATAATGTTCTATCATATCATATTGTATTGTGCAGGTTGATGTACCATAGTTACTCAACCAGACACAACTAAATTTAAGGTAGCTCTTCTTCTACCTCTTCTTCACAGCTTAAGGATAAGGGGGAAATCCTTTAAGACCGAGATGAGAAAGACTTTCTTCACACAGAGAGTGGTGAGTCTCTGGAAACTCTCTGCCACAGAGGGTAGTTGAGGCCAGTTCATTGGCTATATTTAAGAGTGAGTTGGATGTGGCCCTTGTGGCTAAGGGGATCAGAGGGTATGGAGAGAAGGCAGGTACGGGATACTGAGTTGGATGATCAGCCATGATCATATTGAATGGCGGTGCAGGCTCGAAGGGCTGAATGGCCTACTCCTGCACCTAATTTCTAGGTTTCTATGTTTCTATTCTTCTCCAAGAATCCTTTTTTGCTTAAGTCCACCCTCCGCTACCTCCAGTTTAAATTCCATTTGGAATATTTTGGAGGACCAAGAACCAAGAATAAAGGAGCAAGTTTTATTACATAGAGGGTGATAGGTGCTTGAAATGTGCTACCAGGGGTGGCAGTGGAAACAGACACGATGGTGGCATTTGAATAGGCACATGGAAATGCAGGGAATGGAGTGATATGGATCAGGTGCAGACATATGAGATTAGTTTAACTTGGCATCATGTTCGGCACTGGCATTGTGGGCTGAAGGGCATGTTCTTGTGCCATGCTGTTCTATGATCAAAACATGATGCCCAGAAAACCCTCACACTCCACATGAATTTGTTGCTAGTTCATGTTATAATGAGCCAGGCATGAAGCCAGCAGGCTGGAGGCACCAAAGACTGCAGTGGCTGGAATCTGCAGCAAAAATAGGAGAGCTGCTGGAGGAAATCAACGGATCAGAGAGCACCTGGAGAACGAAACGGACAGTTAATGTTTTAAGTTGAAACCCTTCATCTAGACCAGAAGAGTAGAGGTGAAAGAGTCAATTTGAGAGATGGGGGGAGAGGGCTGAGGCAAGACCTCCCTAATGACAGACGGATACAGGCGAGGAAGGGTTGATTGTCAGATAGAGGAGGGAGAAGTGTAGATAGTGACACGGCTGGCAGGTGATACGTGGAGAACAAAAAGCTGCAGATTCCGGAATCTGATGGGAAAGGAATATGAAGAGCAGAACTGAATGAGGAGGTATGGTGGCCGATGGGAACATTAGAGGGAGGCAGGAGTGAGCCCTTCTAATTAATACACCATTCTTTATTCCACTGAGTTACACCAGCATTTTGTGTCTATCTTCAGTGTAAACCAACATCTGTATGATCCTTCCAACACACATATTTGAATACTGAATACAACCCTTAAATAAATCAGATTGATATTTTAACTGGACATATAGGCGGAGTCAAAATATAGCAGCATATAGGACATTACAAATGAATTTGTCTTTTCCTTTTTGTTGTGCCCATATGTCTGTTCATGAGTCATCAGCTGCCCAGCAACTGAGAGATAGCTACGAGCCAGTGCACTACTGATACAAGTATCAGTGAGCTCCACAGACCTCTGAATGCCACGTTGTGTTTTCTTACCCTTGACATTGTCTGACAATAACCGCTCCAGCCTTAAATGTAATTCATTTTTCAACTTAGGCTGCAAAGCAACAAGATTTTGAACGTTGGCTCAGAGATTTCATTCAAAATCAACTACACAGGACTAGATGTTAAGAAGTCCCTTGTGCCAGTAGGTGGGGGAGCATTTCACGACATTCATTGATTGCCGAGAGTGGTCGACGCTCAACATCAGGGGGGGGGGGTACGTATACGTATATCTTGGCCTGGGTAACCTTCAGGACAGCTGGGCACAGGACACATCATCAGTAGTGTACCCTTGCATCACTGGGTGTTTCGGCCTTTTATCACTATACACCCTCCACAAGGGCGGCCCGCTGCAGGATGATCAGCCCTCAGCGTGTGTCCCGTGTCAAACTGCCTCAAAGATTCACCATGACGCATTTGGGGCCCAGCATGGGTCTTTCCGCTTGAGCCAAATCCAACAGCTGCTTCTTTCAGCCGCGTCTGAGAGTGATCTTATGGTCTTCTGCAGAGCCTGACCGTGGATTCCAAGCTCCTTCAGCAGTCTGATGGTAGATGACGCAACAAATCCTCTGCATCCCACTTCAACTGGATAAACGTTGATGTTCCAGCCACGCTGCGTTGCCTCTGCTGCAAGCTCTGTGTAGCGCAGCTTCTTACGCTCATAGGCCTCCACAACAGAGTTCTCCCATGGAACTGTGAGCTCTATGATGTAAGCAGTCTTCTGTGAAAGGGACCAGAACACCAAATCTGGCCTGAGGTTGGTTGAAGCAATTTCAGGTGGAAAGATTAGTTGTCGGCCGATGTCCGCCAGCATCCTCCAGTCACGGGCCCTGCATAGGTTTCCTTCTTCTGATCTAGTGGAAGGATGTTTCGGTGTTTTCTGTCCTTCTCGGACAAAGGTTGTCGCCCTTAAGTGGGAGGGGTTGCTTGCTCTCGGAGGCAAGGAGTTGGTCGCACACAGCCTGTTCTCAAGGGCTGTTGCCAGGCTTTTTAATACCTGATTATGCCTCCACGTGTATCTCCCTTGCGTGAGGCTGGTCTTGCAGCCTACCATGATGTGTTTGAGGGTCGCTGGAGTTGGGCAGAGGGCACAGGTTGGATCCTCGCCGTACCACTGATTGAGGTTCTTTGGTGATGGAAGGACCGTCGTATGTCGCTCTGATGATGAAGCTGATCTTGCTTGATTCCATTTCCCAAAGTTCTTTCCAGCTGATCTTCCTCCGCTCCACACCTTCCCACTGCATCTATTGCCCCTGTTTGGCAAGAGAGACCGCCTTTGCACTTCTTGCGGCCTCCTCCTGTCGCCGCACCTCCTCAACTACCAATGTCCTCCGCTCTGATGTTGTGGCCTTTCGCCAAGTTGGTTTACTTGTCGTAAGGCCAAAGCCTCCTCTTCCCTGCTGCACTTGCCCCACGACGTCTTTGTGCCTCAGGGCTGATGAAGCTTGCTGTACTGCATCAGATGGTGTCCACTTCCGGCCGGTTTACTAGGGGCGGCGCACAGCACTGATGGTCTTGTCTCTAGAGTCCCTCAGTGTCATCTGGAGTCCTTACTTTGGAACACTTGTATTCCTCTGTTAGACTAGTGAGAGGTAGTTCCAGGACCCCTTTGCCATAGAGGCCGATGTTAGTTAGACATCGTGGGACACCGAGCCATTTCTTCGCGTATGAAGTTATGGTTCGCTCCATCTTCTCCACAGTTGTTATTGGAGCTTCATAAACGGTCAGTGGCCACATTGTCCGAGGAAGGAGTCCAAACTGTAGGCACCAGAGCTTCAGTTTCCCAGGCAGTAGGGTCTGATTGATGATCTCCAGTCCGTTGACAATTTCTTGCCTTAGCTGTTGCACCTGCTCTTTGTCCTTGAGGCTTGCGTTGTACCATCTGCCCAGGCTTTTTACTGGCTGCTCAGACACTGTTGGTATTTGGTCGTCACCGATGCAGAACCTTGTGTCTCTAAGCACCCCCTTAACTATGGAGATGCTTCGAGACTTACTTGGTTTGATTTTCATTCGGGCCCACTTGATGTTCTCCTGCAGCTTTCCAAGTAGCCGCTTGGTGCATGCTGCAGTAGTGGTTATTGTTGTCATATCGTCCATGTATGCCCTGATGGGTGGCAGACGGAGCCCAGCTCTGGTTTGTTCACCGCCCACCACCCATTTTGAGGCCCTGATGATGACTTCCATGGCCATTGTAAAGGCCAAGGGTGAGACTGTGCAGCCTGCCATGATGCCTACTTCCAAGCGCTGCCATGTTGTACTGAATTCAGCTGTTGTGAAGCACAGCTGCAGGTCTTGGAAATAGTTCTTGACCAGTGTGGTGATGAGCTCTGGTACATGGAAAAAGGCAAAAGATTCCCAAAGGAGTTCATGTGGAACTGAACCAAATGCATTGGCCAGATCGAGGAAGATCACATGTAGGTCTCTCTTGTCCTTCTTAGCTGCTTGGATCTGCTGCCAGATCATGCTTGTATGCTCCAAGCAGCCTGAAAAACCTGGAATTCCTGCTTTCTGTACAGATGTATCAATGTACTTGTTTGTTTACCAGATAGGTGGATAGCCTTTGTGATACAATGCTGAAAAAAATTTTTCCCTCGACGTTGAGGAGACGTATTGGCCGGAATTGGGCTGATGTCTGATGCATCCTTTTCTTTAGGTATTAGTATGCCGCCGGCCCTTCGCCACACTCTTAGGTATTGTTTGCTTCTTCCACACCACCCTCATGAGCTTCCATAGAAAGCGTAACACATCCGGTGCATTCTTGTAGAGCTTGTATGGTACTCCGTTTGGCCCCGGAGCTGATGCTGCTCTTGCTCGCCGGACAGTGTTCTCTACCTCTTTCCATTTCGGAGGGCTGGTGTCCAGGTTGAATTCAGGTGGTTGAATAGGTGGGATGTCATGTGGGATGACTAAACTTCTCATGCCTTTTCGTGTCTTGGTGGGCTTTTCCAGGTGTTC
Organism: Okamejei kenojei; assembly: GCA_035221665.1. NCBI lineage: Eukaryota > Metazoa > Chordata > Chondrichthyes > Rajiformes > Rajidae > Okamejei > Okamejei kenojei. The sequence continues at coordinate 31,516,180 of CM069135.1, read as the reverse complement.
CTCCAATTCTTGTTTTTGATGTTTTCAAAGTTCCACTTTTTTCCTTTGCGAAGAGGTCTTTGATGAACTTGAAAGGGTCTTTGTAGAACCGTGTTCTTGTGTGTTCTTTATTCTTGCGAAGTTTCCTCATGTTCTCTGCTTTTCGCAAGGTTGCCAATCGGCTCTTGATGTCCTCTTGGAGTAGCATGAGACCTTCTCTCTCTGCGTCAGTTGCTTTTTTCCATTGCTTTTTCAACTGTCTCTGATTAGCCTCTCGATCTCCTGCTGCCTCCTGGACTTGATTGGTGTTGGTAACTTCTTTCCACCTCTCCCTTTACTCACCCCAAACTGTTCTTCTCCATAGCTGTAGATTATGTTGCCCATCCTTTCAAGCTTTTCCACTGCTGTGCCCACTTGTTGCTCCAAGATATGTATAAGGTCACTGTTGACCGTCACCCACTCTTTCTTTTCAACAGCTTTGGGCCACTTCTCCAGGTTTATGCCCTTTGATCTTTCCCTCCAATGGAGGAGGTCTTTGTAGTTGTTGCGTGGGGCTCCTCCACCGGCATTTCTGTGCTTATATCACCCTCTTCAGTGACATGGGTGCTGATGCTCTGCGAACTTTGGTTTGTGTCCCGTCGCTGTGCTTCATTCGACTGATTTGACTGGTTGCTTCGTAAGAAGTACTGGTCAATGCGAGGCCCATGTCTCTGCTCTCTCAAGCACTTTTTCCTCCCTTGGTGGATCTTCAAGCCCATCATTGATGTTCTTTTCTCCCAACCACAGATGCACACCTGAAGTTTGTGTCCCGCAGCTGTTGTGGATGCCTCATGTGCCGTGCTCTCCTTGTCCGTGGTCGTTTCCGTTCCTGGGTCTGTAACCATGTTATCAATCGGTGAGCCATCTTGCGCCCCCGCTCTCGCAGGCTCTAGGGGTATTTCTTTTAATTTACTTTTTGTCGCATTTAGCGGGTGTCTCCAACTAGCTGAAACAGCGTTGGAGACTGCTGTCATGGGGAGCTAGCCCATGACGACCCATTGGGGTCTGTTCCCTCCTGTCAGCTGTCTCTCCAAGCTGGTCACATTGGACTTTCCCATGTTGTCAGCTGTCCTGTCACTGGATAAGTCCAGATTTTCAGAATCAAACTACACAGGACTAGATGTTAAGAAGTCCCTTGTGCCAGTAGGTAGGGAGCATTTCACGACATTCATTGATTGCCGAGAGTGGTCGACGCTCAACATCAGGGGGGGGGGGGGTACGTATACGTATATCTTGGCCTGGGTAACCTTCAGGACAGCTGGGCACAGGACACATCATCAGTAGTGTACCCTTGCATCTCTGGGTTGTTTCGGCCTTTTATCAAAGGAATAACTAATCATTTGAACATTTACAATGACACATTGTGGCCTTGGTATGCGTTTACCCTCTGCTCCCCAAAACACGTGTTATACAACACTGAAAAGTTGGACGTTACTAGCAAAGTAACAGTAACATAATACATATTATGATCATTTTGGTCATGGCCTTTTTGGGTTTTAAAATATTTTTTTTTCTTTTATTTCTTCCTCTTCCTGGACAATCTGGATAGAATGTTAAGCAACTGCAATAATACATAAACAAGATAGTCATTGGTCAACGATCATCAAAGCATCTAAGATGGGTAGTTTATGGCTGCTGCTTATTACAACAGATTATAAATATTATGCATGCAATAAATTTGCTTAGCAAGGCGTAATTCATCCACCATTTGATGTCGCATCATCTATCAAATGCCTCACCACGATTCTCCTGATATGTTGCCAAGCCTTAGTTCTTTCTGGAGTCAGCACCCAGTTTTATCCAGTTACATAGATGGTAACATGATGATCGAATAAAGTTTTAACAATAGACAATAGACAATAGACAATAGATGCAGGAGCAGGCCATATGGCCCTTAGAGCCAGCACCGCCATTCACTGTGATCATGGCTGATCATCTATATTTAGTACCCCGTTCCTGCCTTCTCACCATATCCCCCGACTCCGCTATCTTTAAGAGCTCTATCTAACTCTCTCATGAAAGCAACCAGAGAATTGGCCTCCATTGCCTCCTGAGGCAGCGAATTCCACAGATTCACAACTCTCTGGGTGAAAAAGGTTTTCATTGTCTCCGTTCTAAATGGTTTACCCCTTATTCTTAAACTGTGGCCCCTGGTTCTGGACTCCCCAAACATCGGGAATGGTTCCTGCCTCTAGCGTGTCCAATCCCTTAATCATAGTTTCAATAAGATTCCCTCTCATCCTTCTAAATTCCAGTGTATACAAGCCCAGCAGCTCCCTCTATTCACCTCTTGTTATGAAGGCCAACATGCAATTCGCTTTCTTTACTGCCTGGTGTACCTGCATGCTTACTTTCAGTGACTGATGAACAAGGACCCCCAGATCTGATTGTACTGCCCCTTTGTCCAACTTGACACCATTCAGATGATAATCTGCCTTCCTGTTTTTGTCACCAAAGAGGATAACCTCACTTTTATCCACATTAACCACATCTGCCATGCATCCACCCACTCACCCAACCTATCCAAGTCACCCTGCATCCTCAAAGCATCCTCCTCACAGTTCACACTGCCACCCAGCTTTGTGTCATCTGCAAATTTGTTAATATTGCTTTGATTCCCTTCATCTAAATTATTGGTGTATATTGTAAATAGCTGCGGTCCCAGCACCAAGCCTTACAATACCCCACCTGCCTACCATTCTGAAAGGGATCCATTAATCCCCATTCTTTGTTTCCTGTCTGCCAATCATTTTTCTATCCATGTCAGCACTCTACCCCCAATACCATGTGCTCTAATTTTGCCCACTAATCTCCTATGTGGGACCTTATCAAATGCTTTCTGAAAGTCCAGGTACACTACATCCACTGGCTCTCCCTTGTCCATTTTCCTACCACCACTTGACATGAATTCTGAATTTGTATTACAAGCCATTGTATTCTGAATTCAAAATGAAAAACATTGGCAGAAAATCATCCAGTAATTTTATTACAACACTAGACCAAGTGGGACCCGTTGGGTCCCTGTCACGCAGGAGGCCTGGTCCCGCAACGCAACCCATTTCCCCAACGCAATATTCCAACACTCACCCGTTCCCCCAATGCAACCCGTTCCCTCAACGCAATATTTCACCAATCACCCATAGCCCCCAACTGCGCAGGCGTGGCTCATTTCCCCTCATCCCCAGCACTCACTCCCCCTCTTCACACTCTCTCTTCTTTCTGCTCTCCTCCTCCCCTCCCTCTCCTCTCTCCTTTCCCCTACCCTCAATCACTACCTCCCTCCCTCCATAACCCCTCTCCCCTCCCTACCTCCCTCCCTCTATTAAACACCAATCCTCTCCTCGTCCCCTCCCCCACTCACTCCCTCTCCTTACAACTATGTTACAAATCTCTCATTGGACTGGGAGTCGCGTGGTGACGCCTGTATGGTCGTGAGTAGTGGCCCAAAGAGTTGTATCTTTTTCTGGTTGCCACTGGATGGAAGAAGGAAAACGCATGGGCTTGAGAAAAGGGAATCAATAGGGAGAGAGTGAAACTGCACCCAGATAAGGCAAGGACAGTCTGCACTCAGAGGAGCAGCTATAATTGGTAAAGAGTGCAAATATGAGCAGACTAAGCATTTTTACTAATGCAACGTGATTGTGTTGGGATTTCATGCGGACCCTCTACACATATTTCAGCAGTTTAGGCCTTGACCTCCTTTACACTATCAATTGAAATGGAGCATGAGGCACAAAGGATAAAACAAGATTGAAATTTAGAAAAATGTTTGAATTAGTGCAGTGATGCCAGACGCAATCACAAAACAACCTGCACTGCATATAAATGAGCAAGGAACTTTGAAACAACTCTGTTTCCAGCACTCTCCTCACCTTCAGCTTTGCCAATGGAATATTCCCTCTGTATCAATCTTGTCAAATCTGGGTAATTGCTTTGCTGAACATCTTAGCTCTTCCCGCAAGAGGTTTCTAAATCTTCTGGCTGCATCACTCTCATTTCCCTTTCCCTCTCTCTTTCTTAGGCTCTCTGACCATGGTTTCCTGCACCAAATAAACAGCACCTTCTTTGGATCTCTCTTTGTGTTTTAATGTGTCTCATTGTCAACTAATTTTGTGTTGCCTCACTTTCTTTTCAGTCTTTTAACTGGTGTTGCTCTCTATCCCTTTACAGACACCACCCCTTTGTTATTTCCCATAGCTAGTGTGGAATAAGCACTAATTATTGAGAATTTGAGTTAAATCCTGTGATTGGAAAATTGCAGCAATTTTTTTTGAGTAAAAAATTGGAATTCTCTGGAAAGTCAAAACATTAATGTTAATATTGCAACAGTGTTGAACACTGATATTGATAGAAATGCAATGTAAAATAGTAAGATTAAATGAGAACTTACCAGTTCAAAGTTTGATCCTTATTTTATGAGGAGTTACAATGAGGGATTACGTGAAGAAGCCCCGCATGCGCGTCTTACTTCAAAGCAGCGGCGTGAAAACACAGAAACCGATAGCCGAAGTAACATAGTAAAGCTTTAGAAGACTAGAACTACCAGATGATCCTTTCGATTATGAGGGCCGGGAACGGAGGGCACGTAATCCCTCATCGTAACTCCTCATAAAATAAGGATCAAACTTTGAACTGGTAAGTTCTCGTTTAATCTTACTATTTTACTTCAGTCACGTGAGTGACTACGTGAAGATTTCAAAGCTCTGTGATTTCATGTCGTAAATGCACTCCATACGACACACTGCTTCAGTTGACACAGTAGTGAATAATAATTTATTGAACATTGCTTCGAATTATCCAATAATCATTTTTTTAAATAACAATACAGTAATAACCCCTCTCTCCCAGGGGAAATTACAAATGAAACTTATAAAGATAAAGCAAATCAAATCAAATGGAACCCAAAACAGCATGCCCAAACCCTGGCACTGTCAGGACAGGTTTATTATAATTTTAGAAAGTTGATTCCTTGGACCATCCTGCGGCCTTGCTGCGGATATTGATGCTGCCTGGTGGAGTGAGATTTAAACACATGAGTGCCTACTCCAGCGGAATCCAAAACCTGTTTTACCATCTAGAAATAGTTAATACTGATACCTTTTATGAGGTTTTTTGTGACTGATGAGCATTGCTGTCTCAGAGCCTCTGAGACTCCAAGTTACCTCGATATATTGACTCAGGTGCTTAACTACACATAACCTTTGGTCAACAGGGTATGCTTTAACCTGTGTTGGGTTCCCTGTACGGAACCCAACACAGCATGCCTAAACCCTGGCACTGTAAGAACAAGTTTATCATAAAACTTAGAAAACATCGATTCCTTAGACCATCCTGCGGCCCTGAGGATTTGGTCTAGCGGCACATCCTGCGCCTTCGCTGCGGATGTTGATGCCGCCCTCGACAATCGGCCTGGAAGGTCTCCTTCTCCCAATATTGGGGTTGTTGTTGGGCTGCACTGGTGGGTAATATCTTCACCCCATCGGCCTCCCTCTGCTGGGCCCTGCCCCGGGATCCGACCCCCTGTGCATCGAACCTGACTGTTTAGATGACGTCCTGGGAGCAGGGGTGAATGGTTTCATAAGCCCAATTGTCTTTGTCCCTAATTTGCTTGATGAGGTCGTCACTGAACAAGTAATCTGGTGCTTGAATGTTGCTAGCCCTACACAGGCTTGCAAACTTCGGGTTTAAGGATGGTCGAATGGCGATCTTCCTCATGCAGTTCACCTTGGAGTAGGCATTGCAAAATAGTGCTAGCATATCTTGTTGGGTTTTTGACATCGGTGATCCCTTGACCATCTTCCCGAATGCAGCTATGCCTGTTGCCACCAACTTGAGGACACGCTGAACGCGCACTTCCTGTCCTCGCATCGTTGCACTCATGGGTGCCCATATTGCCCAGTTTACGGTGGGCACCCTGAGTGAAGCACAATGGACAGGTGTTTTATATCGTGCTGTGGTCCTGGAACTGGTGAGAAGCCAAGGAGTTCATATTGGCAGGCTAGATTGTCATCGATAGCCTCACCAGTCCGTTCTGGAATAGCGAAGTTTCACGCTACATCCGGTACACCCGGATCTTGTGCTCTGGTGTGTGCACATAAGCAGGGACACCAGCTTCAGGGTCAGACTCCTCCTGCCCTGGCACTCCCGAGCCCTGCTCAAGGGAGACCTCATCCAGACCTAAACAAGGTACTGGAGAGAAAGATTCCCATTATGGACAGGCACCATATTCTGCATATGGAACTCACTGAGAGGTTGCCTGGGGAATCACAGGGCCTTGGAACCCTGGCTGATTAGGGCGTGGAGTATGTGCTCCATTTGTTCGAGTCTCACCCACATTTTCTTGCGATCCGGAGGGGAGTCCTCTTCTTCCTCAGACTGTCAGATAAAACGGGTCTGACAGACTTTCGTTTTGCTTTTTTGCTTGTTGCTGTGGCCTCAGTGCCCTGTGACACTGGAGCAGCTGGAGGCTGTTCAATCACCAGGGGAACGGCCATTGGTATTAGAGCCGGCGTTACCGCACTTAGCTCCCGATTTGATCGCTGAGATGGAACCGCATCGCTGTGCGCCCCACGCTTCCTGCGAACAGACTTTCTCCCAGCACTTTCCATAACCACAAGCTTCTTCTTTGCTGTATGGACTTCTGCGAGAGGCTGTGTAGGAATCCCAGGGCATTCGACCCCAATTGAAATTTTTTCCCCCATGGCTCTTTAAATTTGGAATATTTTCCCCCATTTGGTTGAGCCATCCCCATACCTTTACATTAAAAGGAGGGAGTCTTCCATATCATCAGACTCATGAGACAAATGAGCCTGAGAGTACTTTAGTTTGGTATTTCTAAGTGCCTTGAAGCACTGGAAATTGATAGAGGCAGTTGGGAAATAAAGTTAGTATTTCATTTAATTTCATTTAATTTTATTTTATTTCATTTCAATTTTGCTGCCAGTGGGTCAGTAGCGGGTATTGGAGCCGGCATTAGCACAGCCGTTATCTCTAAACCCGATCTAAATAGCGATAATCGCGGAGCCGGCTTTAGAGCAGCCGTTATCTCCCGACCCGATCTATAAGCGGTTCCACTCCATTACAGAAGTTTATATTAACAATATATATTAGCAACTCTAGCTGGCTCTGCAAGCCGGACTTACAGAGTTTAAAAAACACTCGCAGGAAAGGTTTAACATTGACTTACCTGTGGATTACTACTTACCGCTGGTGGAGCTGAGCTCTCCAGCCCGTCGGTGCGTCGACGTAATGACGTGCATGCACCTGGTGGGGCTTCTTCACGTAGTCACTCACGTGACTCCAAAGTAAAATTGATCATACCACATCAGTAAGCACAGACAACACATTCACTGTTGATCAATCTGTAAGAACAGATTTTTACGAGGATGCTGCCTGGATTCAAGGACCTGAGCTAAAGGTAGAGGTTGAGCTAGCTAGAGTGCAGGAGGATGAGGGATGATCTTTTAAAGGTATACAAAATCATGAGAAGCATAGAGTGGGTAGATGCCCAGAATAGGTGAATCGTGAACCAGAGGGCATATGTTTAGGTTGGGGGGGGGGGGGGGGGGGGGGGGGGAAGGGAAAGACTTAATGGAAAAAAAAAGGTTACTTTTTTACACAAAGGGTGGTAGGTCTATGGAATAAGCTGCCAGGGGAGGTAGTTGAGGCAGGTACTATGGCAAAGTTTATGAAACATTTGAGCAGGTACATGGATACAACAGGTTTCAAGTGATATGGGTCAAACACAGGCAGGTGGGACTAGTGTAGATGGGCAAGTTGGGCCAAAGGGCTAGTTTCAGCACTGTAAGACTATGACTCTACATTGTCCACTCAGATTTACAGACTTTCTGAAGTGGGGCAAGAGCCATTCCCCAATCAACTCCCAACCCTTACCCATGCCCCCATCCTGGCTCTTCTTCTGCTTTGAAGCTATTCCTCTCTAAAATATCTTCCAATTCTGATAAAACATTATCCCATTTTGTCTTTGTAAAGATGCTTCCTGACCTACTAATTTTATATTTCCAGCATCTGCAATACTTTCCTTTTGAACTTAGTATCTCTTTTTTAAATTGCAATACCAATTACAATCTTTGGCTGAGCTGGTTTCAGATAATGGATTGTGATCTTGTGTGTTTTCCAAAACCGCATTTGAACCTTCGGACCAATAACAAAATTCAGCTAAAAAGCTAAAGTTCAAAGCATACTTGTTTATTACTGCAGTAAAGAATGAATTTAGTTAATGTCAGTCCAATTATATTTATTGGAGTGCAGTTCAAGAAAACAAGAACACAAGAAAATAGGAGCAAGGTTCAAAAGGCACTTCAAGATTGCCACCACATTTAATATATGTAGAAAGGAACTGCAGATACTGGTTTATACCGAAGATAGACACAAAGTGCTGGAATAACTCAGCAGGTCAGGCAGCATCTCTGGAGAAAAAGGATGGATGGTGTTTGGGATGGAACCCTTCTTCAGACCTTTTATCGTCAGTCTTTTCTGTATATTATAAGTCTGCTGGCTTTTTTCCGGCCTTTTTCTATCTCTAGTTCCCTCCCCTCTACTTTCCATCTGAAGAAGGGTTCGGACCCCGAAACATCACCCAACCTTTTTCTCCAGAGATGCTGCCTGACCCCCTGAGTTACTTCAACACACTTTGTGTCTATCTTCAGTACAAACCAGTACCTGCAGTTCCTTTCTGCACACCATATGATTGACTTGCTTTGGCATCAAGTTAGCACGGACATTGCGAGACCAAAAGGCCTGCTTCTGTGCTGTATCATGGCCAATATTTGCTGACCTCAACTCCTCTTCTGTGCCATTTCTTCATAACCCTCAATTCCTCGATTTATCAAACATGTATTCATCTCCACATGAATAACTTCTGGTGATCCAGCTTCACCACCCACCGGGTACAGGGAATTCCAAAGATTCACTACCACCTGCGAGAAGAAATGTCCATGTACCTCAGATATAGATGACCAACCGTTCATGTTGTAACTGTGGCCGCTTGTTCAAGTCTCTCCCACTGGTAGAGACATCTCATCATTTTCAAGGCCCTTTAGGATCTTATACATTTTGAATAAGGTCACCCCTTATTTTCCTAGACTTCAAATAATCTCTTGATAAGAAATCCCCCTCATCCTGGAATTTAGTTAAGGTTAGTTTAGAGATACAGTGTGAAAACAAGTCCTTCGGACCACCGGGTCTGTGCCAACCAACGCCCACCCTAGTTCTATTCGACACACTAGGGGCAATTTACAGAAGCCAATTAACCTACGTCTTTGGAGTGTGAGCGAAAACAGGAGCTCCTGGAGAAAACACACGTGATCACAGGGAGAACATACAAATTCCGTATGGACGTCCATAGTCAGGAGTGAACCTGGTTATTTGACGTTGTAAGGAAGCAACTCTACCATTGTGCCATCATGCCTTCTCAACGACTTGTTTTTTTATTATTCATTCATTCAAACAAGTAGGTCCCTCTCTAGCTACTCCTCGTCTGTGTCATTACTTACTTGTAGTCTATCTTCACTTAGATAATAATTTCCTTTTTATTTCCATGAAGTGCATGTCTTAATTCTTCCCCACATTAAATTCCATTTGCAAGTATTTTACCTAGTCTATCTGTATCCCTTTACAGAATCACAGTATCCTTACCACAAGAAGCCATTCCATCCTTTTTGTACCATCAGTAAATTTGGATACCTTATGCACTGTTCCTTCCTCCGGATCATTAATGTACATAATCAACAAGTGTAGACCAAGAACTGATTAGATCCAAAGGGTGCAATGCTGAGGCTTCATAATGTGCTGGTCAGACCGCATTCAGAATATTGTGAGAAGTTTTGGGCCCCATATCTGAGGAAGGATGTGCTGGTATTGGAGAGGATCCGGAGGTGTTTTATGAGAATGATCCCAGGAGTGATTGTGTTAAGATATGATGAATGTTTGACTGCAATGGGCCCGCACTCGCTGGAGTTTAAAAGATGAGAGGAGACATTGAAACTTACCGAATATAAAAGGCCAGGATAGAGTGGAAGTGGAAAGGATGTTTCTACTAGTGGGAGAGTCTAGGACCAGAGGCCATACTCAGAATAAAAGGACATACCTTTAGGATGGTGAGGACATTCTTTAGTCAGAGGGTGGAGAATCTGTGGAGTTCATTGCTACAGAAGGCAGAGGTGGCCAAGTCAAAGGATATTTTTAAGGCAGAGATTGACAGATTCTTGATTAGTATGGGTGTCAGGGGTTATAGGGAGAAAGCAGGAGATTTGGGTTGAGAAGGAAAAATAGATCAGGCATGATAGATTGGCAGAGTAGACTTAATGGGCCAAATGGCCTAATTCTGCTCCCATAACCTATGAACTTATGATCTCTCCAGATCTCCATTAGTTACATCCTTCCAGTCTGAAAACTATCCGTTGCACATATATTCTTCAAAAACGTGGACTTTTAATGTATGTACTTGGATCAAAAGAGGAACTTTGTCAAATGACTTTTGGAAACCTTAATACTTCATCTACAGCTTCTCCTCTATTATCTTCCCTGCTACATCCTCAAAGAAATCAAACAAAGTTGTTGAACAGGATATGGCTTTCACCAAACCAAGTTGACTCGGTATAATTCTATTTAGTTTTCCACAATGATTAGTTATTTCTGATTATTAAATCCAGCATCTTGCCAATAATAGCTGTCAAACTTGTGTGCAATTTTGAACTCCTAATTTGAGGAAGAACATTGTTGCTATTGATGGAGTGCTGTTTACAAATACACAGGACAAGATGTTAAAAGTCCAAAGTGGCAAATATCAATTTACTCCCGATGGTGATGGAAGCCTTCTGCACTCATCTATGCTCCTCCGATGTTGAGAAAGGCTAGGCAGACACATCATTGGGGTTATCAAGTGGGCACCTACTTTCATCAACATTTCGCTGATTGAACCCACGACGTCTCCAGTAAGCTCAGCAGTGCATTCTAGCGTCCCAGAACCACCCCCCTCTGCATCTGTCTAGTCGGTTATTTGGGAGACCAAATGGGGTCTTTCCTCTTCGGCCAGAGCCACTGGCTACTTCGCTCTGCTGTTTGTCGTGATGTTTGCTTGATGGCCTGGCGTAGGGCATGTCCGCTGACCCCCAGGTCCTTCATCAGTCTTAAGGTAGATGTTGCCACGAATCTTCGACATCCAACTTTTACCGGGCAGATCTTCGCTCTCCAGCCCCGCTGTTCTGCCTCCGCTGTAAGCTCTGTATAACGCAGTTTCTTTCTTTCGAAGGCATCCTGCACAGCATCCTCCCAAGGGACTGTGAGCTCCACAAAATACACCATGCACTGAGAGTTCGACCAGAGCACAAGATCAGGCCTCAAGTTGGTGATGGCTATCTCTGATGGAATTGTAAGTCGTTGGTCCACATCCAGCAGCATCTGCCAATCCCGGGCTGCCTCCAACTGTCCAAACCTGTTCCTTGGTGGAATTTTCCATTGCCTTTGTTCCTCCCCCCGAACAAAGGCAATTGTCTTAACTGGGTTGGTTGTTCTGGGTGGCAGGGCATTGTTGGTTATTCTCCTGCTTTCCAGAGTCGCTGCCAGGCATTTGAGCACTTGATTATGTCTCCAGGTGTACCGTCCTTGGGAGAGGCTTACTTTACACCCAGTGAGGATCTGTCTAAGTGTGGCTGGTGTTGAACACAGGGGGCATGATGGATCTTCGCTCAGCCATTGGTTGAGATTTTTTGGGCTAGGAAGGACATCATAGGTTGCCCGAATGAGGAAAGTTATCCTGCTTGCCTCCATCTCCCACATGTCCTTCCAGCTGATCTTCCTCTTTTCCGCACTCTCCCATCTCATCCACTGGCTCTGTTTAGCTTGCGACAAAGCCTTGGCACACCTACTCAACTCCTCCTGTCGGCGGACTTCGGCCACGACCAACTTCCGGCGCTCCAGTGACGATGCCATGTTCCAGCAAGGTCGCTTTCCGCCAAGCCCCAAGCCACTTCTTCCGTGTTGGATTTGCCCTACCATGTTGCCTTGGTGGAGAGCAGATTTTGCCTGCTGTGTCGCATTCTTAGCCATCCACTTCTTTCCTGTTGCCAGGGTTGGAGAAGCAGGGTTATCTCTAGTCTGACGTTAGTGCACTTGAACTCCTCTGTGAGACTAGAGAGAGGCAGCTGAAGTACCCCCAGACCATACAGGCCTACGCTGCTCAGGCACCGAGGAACCCTAACCACTTTCCCATGAAAGAGCTGATTGTTCTTTCCGTCTTCTTGACTCTTGTGAGGGTGATGTCATACATGGTTAATGGGCAAATAAGGCTAGGTAGTAACCCAATCTGCAGGCACCAGATTTTCAACTTTCCAGGCAGCATGGATCGGTCGATGTTCACCAGACCTTTGATGACCGTGCCTAAACTCGTTAGCCTGATCCGTGTCCTTCAGTTTAGAGTTATACCATCTTCCCGTACTTTTGATTGGCTTCTCTGACACAGTTGGGATAGGTTCTTGATCAATGAAGAACCTTTGACCTGTCAGTTTGCCTTTGATTATAGAAATGCTTCTTGATTTGGATGGCTTGAATTTCATTCTGACCCCAGTGATGCTCTTTTGAAGCTTCCCTAAAAGGCGCTTGGTGCAAGGTGCTGTTGTTGTTATGATTGTCATGTCATCCATGTAGGCCCTGATGGGTGGTAGACGGACTCCAGACTTCAACCGCTCGCCACCCTCTACCCACTTGGAGACCCTTATGACGACTTCCATAGCCATTGTAAAAATCAATGGGGAGATGGTACACCCCGCCATAATGCCAATCCCCGTGCAATGCCATTTGGTCGTGAAGTCAGGCGTGGTGAAACAGAGCTGCAGATCTTGGAAATAAGCCTTGACAAGGCTTGCGATAGTCTCTGGTATCCTGAAGAAGTCAAAGAATGCCCAGAGGAAACTGTAAGGTACTGTTCCGAACGCGTTGGCAAGGTCAAGGAAAATGACATGCAGATCTCTCTTTTCTTTTCTTGCAGTCTGGATTTGGTGCCAAATCATGCTGGTATGTTTGAGACATACCTGGGATGCCTGCTGAAGAAAATCTTACCCTCTACATTGAGGAGACTGATCGGGCGGAATTGGTTGATATCTGTGGATTCCTTCTCTTTCGGAATCAGGATTCCTCCTGCCCTGCGCCATGCTTTGAGTATGACTCTCTTCTCCCAAGCCACTCTCATTAGCCTCCACAGGAAGGAAAGAACATCAGGAACACCCTTGTAGAGTCGATACGAACCCCATTTGGCCCTGGGGCTGAAGATGCTCTTGCCCGCTTTACTGTCTGTTCCACCTCCCTCCACTTTGGAGGACTTATGTCCATTTGTGCTCTGGTTGTTCAATTGGTGGAATGTCCGATGGAATAGCTGTCTTCTGGTGTCTCTTGTCATCTGCATGCATTCTTTCCAGATGCTCCTCCAGCTCCTGCCTTGATATTTTCAGGTTTCCTCCCTTTTCTTTGATGTAAAGTGATTTTACAAACTTATAGGGGTCCTTGAAGAAGCGTGATCTCGTTCGTTCTTTCTTTTCACGTGATTTCCGCAGGTACTCTGCTCATCTCAGGGTTGCTAAATGGTTTTTGATATTTCCTTGGAGAATGTTGATACCCTCCTTCTCACTATCAGATGCCTTCCTCCACTGCTTCTTGAGCTGCCTTCTCTCCCGGATTAGACATTCCATCTCCTTTTGCCGTCTGAACTTGTTTTCCAAAATTGGTGCCTTTTCCTTTTTCTCCCTTATTCCATATCTTTCTGCTCCATAGCCATAGATGATGTCCCCCATCTTATCAAGCTTTCTTTGAACTGTACCCCTTACACCCTGTAAGATACTGGTCAGGTCTACATTTATGGTCTCACATTCTTTCTTCTCCGGGGCTCCAGGCCATTTCACGCCAGGTTTTCTTCCGCTGATCTTTTTCTCCATTGCTGGTTTTCTTGGCTGGATGGGCTCCATATCTTCCTCTGCCTGCGTAACTGTGCTTGAGTTTCCTTCATCAGGGGGGCTGATGCCCTGCGAACTTTGGTGAAAATCCAGTCGTTGGACTTCATTCGACTGACTTGATTGACTTCTCCGGAAGTACTTATCAATGCGAGGTCCCTGTTTTCCCTCTCTCAAGCACCCTTTCTTTCCTTGATGTATTTTCAAGCCCTTTGAAGATGTTATTTTCATCCAGCCGCAGGAGCAGACCTGAAGCCTCTTCTCGGATAATGATTGTGCGCATCGTTCTTGTTGAGTCCATCTATTGCTCATGGTCTTTTCCGCTCCTAGGTCTATAGTCGTATTATCCGTCATCTTCCGTCCCCCCCCTCGCAGACTCTGGGGGTATTCTTTCTTTAATTTTTTTCATAGCCATATGCGGGTGTCTCCAAAATACTGAATAGTATTGGATCCTGCTGACATGGATAGCTAACCCATGCCTGCCTCAGGTGGGGTCTATTTCCTCCTGTCAGCTGTCTTTCCAGCAGTCACAAGGTCTTTCCCTTGTTGTCAGCCATTCTATTCATGGCAGTCACTGGCTAATTCCAAGGTAAATGTTTACAAATACACAGGACAAGATGTTAAAAGTCCAAAGTGCCAAATATCAATATACTCCCGATGGTGATGGAAGCCTTCTGCACTCATCTATGCTCCTCCGATATTGAGAAAGGCTAGGCAGACAAGTCTTTGGGGTTATCAAGTGGGCAAGTTAACCAGGTTAATTCCCGGGATGGCGGGGCTGACATATGATGAAAGAATGGGTCGACTGGGCTTGATTCACTGGAATAGAAGGATGAGAGGGGATCTTATTGAAACACATAACATTCTCAAAGGATTGGACAGTCCACATGTAGGAAAAATGTTCCTGTTTTGGGGGAGTCCAGAACCAGGGTCACAGTTTAAGAATAAAGGGTAGACCATTTAGGACCGAATTTTGGAAAAACACTTTCATCCTGAGAGTTGTGAATGTGGAATTCTCTGCCACAGAAGACAGTGGAGGTCAATTCACTGGATGTTTTCAAGAGAGTTAGATTTAGCTCTTAGGGCTAACGGAATCAAGAGATATGGGGAAAACGCAGGAATGTGGAACTCATTTTAGATGATCATCAAAGATCATATTGAATGGCAGTGCTGGCTCGAAGCACCGAATAGCCTACTGCTGCACCTATTTTCTATGTGTCTATGTAAGAGGCATTTAATTAGGCATTAAATAGCTAAATAAAAGGATGCGGGCAAATGGGATTAGTGTAGAGAAGCAAAGAGGTCATCTTGAACGGCAAAGGGTCTGTTTCTGTGCTGTACAGCTCTGTGACTCAATCAAAGGCAGGCTTACAATTCACAGTGGAATAGTCTGTAGAGTGCCAATTAAGAGTTGGCTTCAGACCAAGGTGGTGATAGAGGTGAGTGTTAGTAGGGGAAGGATTGATTTGTACACTGACGCAGGCTAAACCCAACTAGCCCATAGGACAGACATGGCTAGCAGGCTGTATATTGTGCACACAGTCCCAAGTATCATTGCTGATATTGCAGGTAACTGCGGCTGAATCTCATTTTTAAAGGACCTCAGGGCTAAAAGAATCACGGGATATGGGGAAAAAGCAGGAATGGGGTAGATTTTAGATGATCATATTGAATGGCGGTGCTGGCTCGAAGGGTCGATTGTCCTACTCCTGCACCTATTTTTCGATGTTTCTATGTTTCTAACTAATTGGCCCATAGATATCTTCCTTCTACCTTTCTGGTTGTTTGAAGAATGGAGGTGGAAGAATGGATTTGGAAATGTAATTCCAAGAAAGGAAATGGCTTTAGTTTAGTTTTTAGTTTTGAGATACAACGTGGAAACAGGCACTTCGGCACACCGAGTACGCATCGACCTGCGATCTCCGCACACTGGGAACAATTTACAATTATACCAAGCCAATTAACCTACAAAGCTGTCCGTCTTTGGAATGTGGAAGGAAACCAAAGATCCCAGAAAGAAGCCACGCAGGTCAGGGGTAGAACGTACAAATTCTGTACAAAGAAGCACCCATAGTCAGGATTGAACCTAGATCTCTGCTGCTGTAAGACAGCAACTCTACCGTACCACCTGTACCTGGCTGTTGCAAGTCAAGTCATCAGATCTACCATGGAGGTCATCCTTTCACTCCATTGTCGTTTTCAAAACCTAATTTTGACTGCAAAGCCATTAGGTCACAGCAGAAAAACCTTGCTGAATTTGTACTAGACATGATGAGGATTCATTTATTTTACCTTTTTTTCATCTGTGGATCATTCACCGAGATAATAGCAATTGGTGTGGTACCTAAGACGTCATTCACTGACACTACTGCTTTCCATTTGTTCTCCCTGTTAACACTTTGCATCTGCTTATTGAGTCAACAGCTATCCATGAGTCACTTTTTATGCTTGATTCTTATTAAAAAAAAAGGAAGCTGCTGACTGAGAAAGCAGCCCTGGACAAAATGTTCTGACACAGAAACAAATTTGGAGCCTTCACTTCATTATTTCTATACATTGGTAATACGTTCCTAAATGGGAAGTTGAAGAATTTGATTTGACCTCTGTTACAAGGCTTCCACTTCATAAGGATTCTCACGTGTTAGAACAATGAAGAAAAGAAAGTAAGAAAAAAAACTCAAAATGTTAATTTACGTGCATGCAATATTTTCAATGTGAGTTTTCCAGAATCAAGAAATTGTACATTAATTAAGTACAAAGGCAATAAATGAAAGATGTAAATATGGACAATGGACAAGATTTAGGTCACAAGGTCATATGTGATAGGAGTATCATTAGGCCATTCGGCCCATCAAGTCTACTCCACCATTCAATCATGGCTAATCTATCTCCCCCCAACCCCATTCTCCTGCCTTCGCCCCATAACCCCCGACACCTGTACTAATCAAGAATCTATATATCTCTGCCTTAAAAATATTCACTGACTTGGCCTCCACAGCCTTCTGTGACAAATAATTCCACAGATTGACCACCCTCCGACTGAAGACATTTCTCCTGAAGACAATTCTCAAAAAAGCTCAACAGAGGATGTACTTCCTGCGGCAGCTGAGGAAGCACAATCTGCCACAGGAATTGATGGTCCAATTCTATATGGCCATCATAGAGTCTGTCCTCACCTTCTCTAACATGGTCTGGTTTGGCTCAGCCACCAAGCATGACATCCGGAGGCTGCAGCGAATCGTCCGATCAGCTGAGAAGGTTGTTGACTGCAACCTTCTCTCCATTGATGAACTGTACACTGCAAGGGCCAGGAAGCGAGCGGGTAAGATATCTCTGACCCCTCTCACCCTGGCCACACTCTTTCAAACACTTCCCTCTGGATGGTGACTCTGGACTGTCAAATCTGCCACTGACAGACATAAAAACAGCTTTATACCCCACGAGTAGTAGCTCTACTCAATAACCAAAAATCTGTAGCCTCCTTTTGCTCTGGTATTTTACTTAATTCACATGTTTAATCAATAATGTTTTATTATTAATGTTTAATGTTTTATGTGTCATTCCTAACTGTCACTGTATGTCATTGTCACTTGCGGGCGGAGCACCAAGGCAAATCCCTTGTATGTGAATACTTGGCCAATAAACATATTCATTAATTCATTCATCTCCTTCCTAAAAGAATGTCCAAGGCTTGTCATGATGTTGGATGAGGCTCAAAGAACATGAGAGATGATAGAAATATAGATAACAATTCTAATAGCTCGTGGCTTGAAGCATCTGATGCTGGAGAAATGAAAGTACTCGATGGTGCATTTGGAACCCATGCTTGGGCCCAATACACTTCCAAGTGTGTTCACGGAGTTTACAAAAAATCCTGGTAATCCAAAGTCTTCCATTCTTCTAAGATGCCACGTTCAGACCAATCTGTCTATTGAGCTATTTATTTAATACATATTCAATCTATTATCATGAAAATACAAATCATTTGACTTATTTGTTCGCTTTATTATTAGAATATTAAACAAGTTTGATTTGACAACTTTGATTCAACATCTTACTTGACATCCATTCCAATCCTCACAAGTTAGGTGAGCACATCAACACAGGAGGCAATTGCAATCATAAGTATGACAATCATAAGTTCATAGGCACATCACCACAGGAGGTAATTACAATATCCAGAAGGTCTCGCAATTATTATTTTTCGCTACAATATTTACATAATTTCAACCAGTTATTAGGTCACAATAGCTGATAAAAGCTGTTCATCCATCACAGATATTTACCTTGCTCTCTCCACCATGCCCTTCCCAAAAATGTATTGCAAGTTTGTTTTCTTTTTCTAGACCTAATGAAAGGTAAGCAACCTGGAATGTCAACTCTGTATCTCTTTCCATGGATGTTGTTTGTTCTGGTGAGCATTCCAGCACTTTTACTTTTATTTCAGATCTACAGTTGCAGTTTTCCATTTTCAATACTTCTTTCGAACCACTAATTCTTTCCTAACAAGGAGTCTTGTCAGAAGAAGGGTCACCTATTCCTATTCTCCAGAAATGTTGCTTGACCAGCTGAGTTTCTCCAGCACGTTTTGTGTCCATTTTTTTTTCTAAACACGGCCCTTCTTTTAGATAGTGCATTTATAAAGTATATGTGATCTGCTGGAAGGTTCAGAGATAAATTCCTTAGTCAGAGGGTAGTTAATCTGTGGAACTCATTGCCGTAGAGGGCTGTGGAGGCCAAGTCAGTGGATGTTATTAAGGCAGAGGTAGACAAATTCTTGATTAGAATGGGTGTCAAGGGTTATGGGGAGAAGGCAGGAAAATGGGATTCGGAGGCAGAGATCAGCCATGATTGAATGGCGGAGTAGACTCGATGGGCCGAATGGCCTAATTCTACTCCTATAACTTGTGGATTTTTCAGCATACACTTTAGTGTTGGTTCTGAGTCTATCCCCAGTATTGCTTTCCCTGTTCTAGGCTGCATGAGTGTGAGATTAGGGTGGGAACCAGTGGTGTACATTTAGAAGCTCTGTTGTAATACCTCTGCCTGCAGGATTGTATTGTAGGCTTAATTAGCACACTGAAAATTTGTTGCCTGTTATTTTTATAGATATATTTTTTTACGTTTCCTGCAAATCACTTACCATATCCTTTCCTTGCCCTTTTTTACAAGTCAGGTCTTATCTATCCACTTGTAACTAATAAACGGAGTAAAGCACAGAAACTAGAACAGAATAAAATGAACAAATCTGCATCAATTATTTTTACTAAAGATAGACATAAAGTGCTGGAATAACTCTGCGGGCCGGGCACCATCTCAGGTGAAAAAGGATAGGTGACCTTTCGGGTCTGGACCCATCTACAGGCTTGAGTCTGAACAAGGGTTCAGACCGGTTCTTTATATCCTCCCTGCACTCCGACTCATCATTCTTCATAGTTCGGCCCACCACAGGGTAGGATTGGTTACAGGGAAATCTGGTGGGGATTTGCATTTCTCTGCATTGAGCTGCCAAAGATTTGATGGGCCAAAATAACCACCTTCTTTGTTACAACGTTTAAGAAAGAACTGCAAGACAAAAATGCTGGAGAAACTCAGAGGGCGAGGCAGCATCTATGGAGCGAAGAAATAGGTGATGTTTCAGGTCAAGACCCTTCTTCAGCCGTCTGAAGAAGGGTCTTGACCCGAAACGTCACCTATTCCTTCGCTCCATAGATGCTGCCTCGCCCGCTGAGTTTCTCCAGCATTTTCGTCTACCTTCGATGTTATAACAATCTGTGGTAAATATAGTAAATCTAGAGATTAACACTTGCTGCAGAAAAAGACCTCCAATTCCCCTAAACAAGCTGCCTTTAATTGAAATGGATGAATTCCGTGCACAAGAGCATTAAGTCAATAATATCCATTCTGGATGTGAACAGTTTGATTGCAAATAATATGAGCAGCAGAGCTGGGTCTCTATTATCATTATCATCACAGGACTGAGTAGAAAAGCATTATGACCAAAATAGATATAATATCAAACAGATCAAAGCATTATCTGCAAAACGGTTTCTGTTTTATCCACTTTACCACTGATTGAAGCTATCTTGAACCAACATTAATATAAAAAAATCAAATTATGTTAATTTTACACATGCCAGACTTTGGAAGCATTTGTAAGTAATACGTGAATACAAAAAGCAATAGTAATTTAAGTATATGGATTTAAATTATCAGTTGTGTGTCAATTTAAGTAAAGTCAAATAATGATTATAAATCAACAATTATTTTTTAAATAAATTAGAAATATCAAAGACAATCTTAGACATAATTGTAAAATTATTTTCAAAAGCAGGGGAAAAGATCATCTTATTTCATTGATTCATAAAGGGCATTTATTTAAATTAAAATTTTTAAAGATGTGCCCGGGCTACACAGTTGCACAGTGGTAGAGTTGCTGCCTTACAGCTCCAGGGACCCAGGTTCAATCCTGACTATGGATACTGTCTGTACGGAGTTTGTACATTCTCCATGTGACAGTGTGGGATTTCTCTGCATGCTCTGGTTTTCGTCCACACCCAAACATGTACAAGTTTGCAGATTAATTGACTTCGGTAAAATTGTAAATTGTCCCTTGCGTGTAAGATAATGCTAGTATGCAGGATGAACGTTGGTCAGCGCGGACTGGGTGGCCTGGAGGGCCTGTTTCTACGCTGTAATCTCTAAAGTAAAAAATGCTAATTGTTGTACTGAACCGATTCCTGCCGTAAGGAGAGTTCTGCATGTATTTAAAGTCCGATTCCAGCATGGCAATCAGTGAATGATAGCCATCTGCCCATGTTTTTGTCTGGTCATGTTGGATTTGTAAAAATTGTATACGATATGCACGTTGCTGTGAGATATACTTACTTTCTTACTGCTATAATGAGAATATGGATCTGGTTTTCCAACTAAATATATGGGGCTCCAAAGCAGTGCCAGTCTCAGTGCTGAATAATATGCATGATCAAATACATAGTAAAGCAAAATCAAAATAACAACTAAGTAATAGATTGAATTTACATAAATAAAACAAATGAAACTGCTTCTAAGAAAATAGAAATGTATTGTTGCAAAGGCTGTAGAAGCCAAAAGGGGGACCAATATCGTCCTAAAAGTTTTCTAAAAGTTAAACAAGATTATATCCCACAAACAATATGAAAAACACATAGGCATACACCATTTGTATAATGTCCAGACACATAAAATGTGCATTGCCTGAACTGCTTCCAATTTTATGCAGTAGAGGCAGCTACCTGGCCATTGAAATTTAATCAAGGCAAGGATTAGACAAGTGTTGTCATGCTGAGATGTCAAATACTAACAGGACCTATACAATAAATAATAGCATAGTGGTGCAGCTAGTAGAGCTGCTGCCTCACAGCTCCACTGACCCATGTTCAATCCTAACAGGTGCTGTCTGTGCGGAGTTTGCACACTCTCCCTGTGACCATGTGGGTTTCCTCCGTGTGCTCGGTTTCCTCATGCAAACATGCAGGTTTGAAGGTTAATCTGCCCTTGATGGATTTGAAAAAATATTACTGTAAGGACTTCAAAAGTGTTGGTGTCAGGGCTGCCAACATTGGGCGGGAGTTGAGAGTGAGAAATTGCGAGGCAGCATAGCGACTGGGGGGGGGGGGGGGGGGGGGTGTGTCCCACGGTAGGGAGCTTTTGAATTTTTCACCTTGAAATTGTGCAATCTGGTGCATACTGTAGCGAGTCTTTTAACTTACACTTGAATGCAACATTTATGATTTTAAATTGGATAAGGTATGAATAAGGTTAGGCTAAATTACATTCCTAATTACATTCCACTGTAGAGCCAGGCTCTGATCAACAGGTGCAGCACATGAATGACCTTAGTATATTCATGTATGGAAATCAGATTATAATTCATGCTGTTATGCATATATACAGAGGAAAAAAAGAGAAATAAGGCAAGAGTCGGACTTCCATCACTGTTCTGCACAAAAAAATCAATCACCCTTTGACTATAGAAACAAGACAAAAATAATGCCACATATTCAATGAAATTCATATATATATGTGGAAACAGGCCCTTCAGCCCACCAAGTCCACACCGACCAGCAATCTACCATACACCAGTTGTATCCGACACACCAGAGACAATTTACAGAAGCCAATTAAACTACAAACCTGCACGACGTTACAAGGCCTTCTACGCCCGCACCTCCAGACTCAGGAACAGCTTCATTCCCAGAGCTATAGCGGCTCTGAACCGGCCCTGCTGAGTGCCCCCCCACCCCCTGGACTGTCTGCCCCGGCCTCGCACTTTAGTCTGTGTTGATTTTACTGGTCTAATGTTCGTTTTTACAAAAATTGTTCTTGGTGTATTTAAAAGTAAATTTTATTTGTCGATTAAGTTACTACATCGGATGGAAGTTGCAAACCAAATCTCGTTGCACTTATGTGTAATGACAATAAAATATATTATTATTATTATTATTATTATTATTATTATTATTATTATTATTCTGTGGGAGAAACCGGAATATCCAGAGAAAACCCATGTAGTCTTAGGGAGAATGTGCAAATTCTGTACAGACAGCACCCGTAGTCAGGATCAAATCTGAGTCTGTGGTGCTGTAAGGCAGCAACTCTACCGCTGCGCCAACGTGCCACCTCATTAAATTATTTTTTTCTGTAATATGTTTATTATTATCATGTCAATAAAGATGCCCAGGGAGCGTTTCCCCCTCCACCCCCCTGTCCATCCGTCTCTTCCACCCGCCCCCGGGAATACGGGCCGGCCCAGGTGTTCTGTGTCCAGCTGCAGTCCGGGGAAGTTCAGGGTCAGTGACCCGGGGGTCGGGCATCAGAGTGGAGCCTTAGCCCAAGACTCAGCCGGTCCGCTCCTGGCTCCGGGCAGGCGTTAAAACTCCATGGGGTGTGGACAGAGCGGCTGACGGACACAGAGCCGCCGGAGGTGAGGGTGGGAGGTGTGAGCGGTGCCTCAGGGGGGGGGTCAGTGTTGGGTGTCTCACCTATCACACCATCTGCACGGGAGAAACTAAACTACTTTTTCTTCCCCCAAAAGCGGGCCGGTAGTTTGACAGCCCTGCTTTAAACCAATGCCCTCTAGTTCTTTAATCACATATCCTGGGGAAGAGATTATGCATTCACCTTATATATTCCTCTCTTGGTTTTTGCTCACCCCTTGAATTTCCAGCACCTGCAGATTTTGGTTCCATGAATATCAAATGTGCTGCAGTTTGCCATTTTATATGTGTGTGCTTAAGAGTCTAAGACAATTAAATTGCTCATTCTTTACGGGAAACCCGCAAACAGAAAACTATTCTCATTGGTGAGTGTGTCTCATTGCTGAGTGTGGAGGAGATCTAGAAGCCTTGGGCGAATTGAATTGCTCGTGGCTTTACTTATTTATTTATTTAAAATTTGAGCGTGGGAAATTTGTGATCAGCGTGGGAGCGTGAGAATTTCGTGAAATGCGTGTACAGCGGGGCATTGGGGTTTAAGTTCAAAGCTCCCTGAAAATGATAACACAGGTAGATAGGGAAGAAGGCATTTGGCATGCATGCCCTCAAAATCTGAGGCATTGAATGCAAGAGTTGGGATGCCTGTTGTGGCAGTACAATACATTGGTGAGTCTGCATGGACTATGGTGTACAGTTCTGGTCACTGAACTACACATGTGGTATCATTAAAGGGAATGCAAAAGAGATTCACCAGGCTGTTGCCTGGAATGGAGGATTAAGGCAAAATTGATCAGACTTTACTGAAGGCAAAATTGATCAGACTTGGCTTATTCTCTCTGTTGCAAAGGAGGTTGAGGAGTGAATTTTTAGAGGATCACAAAATAACAAGGGGCATGGAGATGGAATATGGTCAGGGTATTTTTCCTGGGGTGGAAAGATCCAGAACTAGACAGTACAGGTTTCATGTGAGATGGGAGAAATTTAAAGGACAGCTGAGAGCAAGCTTTTCGCATCAAGGGTGGTGGTGGTTATCTGGATTGAGTTGGCAGAGGAATAGGTAGGAGGGGATACAATTACAATTTTTTAAAGGCATTTGGACAGGTGCTTGGATAGGAAAGGAGTGGCGGGATACAGGCCAAATGCACGAAAATGGGACCAGCATGGACAGGCATCACGAGGCATCAGAAGGTATCATGAGTTGGGCCCGAAGGTCCTGTTTCTGTCCTATTAAGTTCTATGACTATTATCACTCCTGGGTCATAGATGGTTATTTATTAACTTGCCTAAATGTGTGCTATTTCCCAAATGCTCAGATTCTAGTTTCCCTAGTGACCCTTGTTGCTACGTTAATCTTGTAATGTAAACCATTAAATACTGGCCATTCTGTATTAGTACATAATGTACTCCAGCACAGTACAGCTGCTTCCAAGGCTAATTCTTTGACAGAGAACTTTGACCAATCTGCCTCCAACGCAAAATAGAGGAATTAAGTTGAATTAAAAGGAATCAATACCCAATCTGGAATAGCATTAAAGCCTGTTTAGAAAGCAAACAAAAGCAAACAGATTTCAAGACAACTGTTCCAGTTTAGTGCATGGATTGAAGCTTTCTATTAACCCATGACTGTAAGTGGAAACTATCCAAACACCTTCTGGAGGATTCAGCCTTAATTTAAATAAACCCTCTAATTCACTCAATATAGTAAAGCAAATCTAAAAAAAGAACCACGTTTAAATGGCTATTTGGTATTCCCAAAATGTTGGTATGCTGATTATATCTATTATATTATGAATAACACTGGTGCATTTTGACTCAACAGTCCTAAATTGCAAGTACATTGAACAATCAACTCATTGATAGTTATTAACTTTCAAAGACCTTGATTTTAAATGGGCATTTATTTGCATGTTAAAATCACTCTCAAAAGCTCACATGCATTACAACCCTTGGAACACCTGGATAGGATGGACATCTACGTCAAAGTCCTATTCATCAACTATAGCTCTGCTTTGAATACCGTTATCCCAACCCTCAGCTCCAAATTTAAGGAGTCAGCATCCCCTCTGCAACAAGATCCTCAACTTCCAAACTATCGTACAAAATAGCCACCCTTCCATTTATTGCATCTGCACCATGCTGCCTCAGCAAGGCCCCCAAATGATCAAGGACCAGTATCGTCCCGGTAACTCCCACTTCACCCCTCTGGCAAGAGTTACAGAAGTTAAAATGTAGTGTACCTTCAGATTCGTGAAATGCAACTGTAGATCTTCCCAGCTGTTATCAGGCAACTGAACGGTCCTCTCATCAGCTAGAGTGGTGGTCCTGACCTCCCAGCTACCTCGTTGAACTATTTTTAATCCGACTTGATCAGACTTCAATGTTATATCTTGCACTATTTCTTGTACATTTTACCCTTTCCCTGTGCACTGTGAGAGGCTTGATTGTATTCCTGTTTAGTCTTTTCCTTGACAGGATAGCACACAAACAAAAGATTTTCACTGCACCTCAAGACACATGGCAATTATAAATTAAACTAAACAGTCTTGTAAAACAAAGTACAAACAATAAATATCAATGACATGATCGATAGAAATTAATAAATTTAATACAAAATGCTGAGTGAGGACAAATGGAGGCTTGAATCAAGCAGTAATAGCAAATGTGCAGGAAGGAACTGCAGATGCTAGTTTGCACCAAAGATAAAGACAAAAAGCTGGAGAAACTCAGCAGGTCAGGCAGCATCTCTGGAGTAAAGGAATGGGTGACGTTTTGGGTCGTGACCCTTCTTTACCAAATGGCCTATTCCTGTGCTATATATCATATATAAAAATTGTAGCCCTAAATAGCCTAACGTTTAATAATTAAAAGCTAACAGGCCCAGATTTTCTACGAGGAAAATTGATTCAACGCTCCCTGGATATGCCTCATTTTATTTTGGCAAAAGAGTGAAAACAGACACTAAATGGTTGTTGTACTAATACGACGCAATGGTTTAAAAGGATGGGTTTAACATGCAATTTGTGTATGAAATACTAATATCAATAATTTAAACTTGCATGGAGATCTTAAAATGAACACCTGCAGGTTTAGCACACAAACATTGATTACCTACATGCAGTTTCATACACTCAGTTCAAAATAATGAAATGGAGGATATACAGGTCCTCTCACATAGAACACAAGTTTCTAACTCTGGATGATATAGTTTAATGCAAGAGGTTGAGAGGAGATCTTATGAAAATATTTTCACTCAGAGAGTGTTGAAATCTGGAATGCCCTGCCTGGGGTGATGGGGGGGGGGGGGGGGGGGGGGAGATTTTCACAGTGCTGGTGATTGATATGAATAGAAATTGGTGGAACACAAAGTGCTGGAGTAACTCAGCAGGTCAAGACTGGAGAAGGATTCTGACACAAAAAATTGCCTATCCACGAATGTGAAACATCCGGAATCAAATCACAAATGTGGCCTATCCATGTTCTCCAGAGATGCTTCCTAACCTGCTAAATTACTCTAGTGCTTTGTGTCCTACGTAATATTCTAGCATCTGCTGTTTCTTGAATCGCAATCGTAGAAACAGGTGCTTGCTGGGTGAAATTATAGGGCAAAAGAGTTGTTCTTCTGGTGTGTCACCCTATGACTTCCTGGTGGAATAATAGGAGGAGCTATAGAAGCCTTGGAGAAATGAAGAAAAGAACACCACTACCTTCTTACACCTTGCTTCTCCAACAATAACCTGTGCTGCCTTTCCTAGCAACATGCTCCTCTCCCACTTACTTCTAAAGCATCAATGATCAAGGAATCATTTTTTGCACCTGTGACGTGTTCTCTCAGATAAGTAATACAACATGTGCACATCGTGGGTGAATTCCTCAGTGAACCTGATAATCAAACCACGAATAATAGTGAAGTCATGACATAGTGCCCTGAAGCAAATCAAAAACCATTAAAACCTTCTGCACCAAGTGATCAGCAAAACTTGAAATATATTTAAGCACTTCTCGAAATGCACACCCAAGTTTAGTTTAGTTCAGAGATACAGCACGGAAACAGGCCCTTCCGCCCACCGCATTGACCAATGATCCCCGCACATTAATACTATCCTACACACACATAAAGGACAATTTTACACATACACCAAGCCAATTAGACACACTAGAGGCAGGAAACATGTTCCCGATGTTGGGGGAGTCCAGAACCAGAGCAACAGTTTGAGAATAAGGAGTATGCCATTTAAAACAGAGACGAGGAAACACTTTTTCTCACAGAGAGTGGTGAGTCTGTGGAATTCTCTGCCTCAGAGGGCGGTGGTGGCAGGTTCTCTGGATGCTTTCAAGAGAGAGCTAGATAGAGCTCTTAAATATAATGGAGTCTGGGGATATGGGGAGAAGGCAGGAATGGGGTACTGATTGGGAATGATCAACTATGATCACATTGAATGGCGGTGCTGGTTCGAAGGGCCAAATGGCCTACTCCTGCACCTATTGTCTATTGTCCATTGTCAATTAACCTACATATCTGTACGTCATTGGAATGTCGGAGGAAACCGAAGATCTCGGAGAAAACCCACACGGTCATGGGGAGAATGTACAAACTCCGTACAAACAGCACCCGTAGTCGGGATCGAACCCAGGTCTCCGGCGCTGCAAGCGCTGTAAGGCAGCAACTCTACCGCTGTGCCACCGTGACCTTGAATGGGAATCAAAAGGACACTGCTATGAAAGAGCAATGTATTAGGTACAATCCACCAAAATAATATGTAAAAGGGAACAACATAATTAGCGCTCAGCCATCCGCAATCTTTCAAACAAAAAACGTGTTGTCTTGCATTAAAATAAATATAAAGCAGGACAGAGAGATTTCAGACAGACAGACATTTCAGATTGATATGTTTTTTGGAACATCAGCTTTGGTTCAGTGATAGCCTTTGCAGTTATGAGTCAGTAGGTTATGGATGCCACTTATTCACCTGGGTACTTAGTGTGAGATATCTCTCTTCAATCGTTGAGGTGCTGTGTTACCCAAGGCAAGGCCTGTCTTCTCAAAACATGCAGAACATCCCAGAAAAGCTTTCATACGTTCAAGAAATAACAGGGGGGCTCGCAGTATTTTTATCGAACTTTACCCCTCGTAACATGATAGGAATCAGTTTATCTTGCCCCACCTGAAATGTTACCCATCATGGTCTCCAGATATGTTGATTGACCTGCTGAGTTACTCCAAAACTTTGTCATAAGTTCATGTCATAAGGAATAGGAGCTGCATTAGGCCATTCGGCCTATCAAGTCTACTCCACCATTCAATCATGACTGATCTATCTCTCCCTCCTAACCCCATTCTCCTGCCTTCTCCCCATAAGCTCTGACACCTGCACTAATCAAGAATCTATCTATTTCTGCCTTAAAAATATCCACTGACTTGGCCTCCACAGCCATCGGTGGCAAAGAATTGCACAGATTCACCACCCTCTGCCTATTTTTGTAAACCAGCATCTGTTGTTCTTAAGTTTTTAATTTGGCTTATTAGTTCCTTTCTGTTTTCGAGTCTTTGCTCAGTGCAAAGTCCTATGCTTAACTTTAAGGTAGACAAAAATGCTGGAGAAACTCAGCGGGTGAGGCAGCATCTATGAATAGGTAATGTTTTGGGTCGAGACCGTTCTTCAGCCTCCAAAAACGTAACTTTAAAGTAACAGAGAACACAATTCAAGATATGATGTGAGAATTTTGTAATAATAACAAAACCTGCTGAGCACTTTCACCATTTTCACCACCTTAAAAATAATTTGTAAAGTATAAAACCATATAATTCAGTCTGAAGAAGGATTCAGACTGAATGTCATCTATCCTTTTTCTCCAGAGCTGCTGCCTAACCACCTGAGTTACTCCAGCACTTTGTGTATATCTTCAATACAAGCCTGTTCAATTAGTCTCTTTGAATTTAAGGCACCGTTTTAAGATTCCTTGCTTTGAATATCCGAGGAGCCAAGGCAGCAGCTGCAATGTTTTCAAGGTTAACAGTGTAAATAGCAGATTAATATATTGCCCCACAGCAAGCTGTTTAAATTTCAATATATTCATTCCCCTAAATCAAACTGGTATACTGACTTTCACCTGCCCCTTTGGACTGGGTCCTTGCACAAGAGCAGAGCGGCCTGAGCAACAAAAAATAATTATTTTCAGCCGTAAAAAAAAAGCCAGTCATCTCACCATTTGCACTACACTAGGAATCAAGAAGAAAGGGGTGCAGTGGAAAATTGGCCTTCATTTTACAATGTCTCCCCATGCTACTGAATAGCCTTTTTGATTGATCAGGTCAGCTGAAATGGAACTCCCCTTATAGTGGTTTAAAGTGTCCACGAGTAGATAATCGGTAGCAAAGTTCTTGAAAGATTTTGAAGGTGTTCAGAAGGTTAGTTGAACTTAAAAGTTATGTTAGGGTTTAAGTGAGGTTCAGAGCAGTCAAGACTATTTTAGATCCAAGAAGAATTGAAAAAAGCTGAAAAGATTACAATAATAAATTCACCTGTTGCGTTATAAATTCACCTACACCCTAAACCTTACAGTAACTTCCAGCCCTGGCTCCAAGCCCAATGTTCACTTCAGGTGAGCATTGCCGCTGGCTCTTCCAAGGCAAGTACATCCAGTTCATCTCCTACTGAGATCCAGCATGAATTCCTTTATGCACCCAAACAGAATGCCCGATAGAATAGTTCATTCATTCCTCTGCTCCCTCATTTTGAGCCCTGCCTGGGCCCAATCTGTCATAGAAACATAGAAACGTAGAAATTAGGTGCAGGAGCAGGCCATTCGGCCCTTCGAGCCTGCACTGCCATTCAATGTGATCATGGCTGATCATCCAACTCAGTATTCTGTACCTGCCTTCTCTCCATACCCCCTGATCCCTTCAGCCACAAGGGCCACATCCAACTCCCTCTTAAATATGGCCAACGAACTGGCCTCAACTACCTTCTGTGGCAGAGAATTCCACAGATTCACCACTCTCCGTATGAAAAACGATTTTCTCATCTCGTTCCTAAAAGACTTCCCCCTTATCCTTAAACTGTGACCCCTTGGCCTGGACTTCCCCAACATCAGGAACAATCTTCCTGCATCATGTCTAAGCATCGAGCATAGCTTGGCATTCAGTATTGGGAATGTTATGAATGCACCTTCCCTGATCATGCTAACGCCTACATCCCTGCAGTTTAGGAAGGGGCAGCAGTATTTCCTCTGGGTGGCTGCAGTTGCATTTGCTCCCAGTGGAACATAGTTTAATCCACTGTTGGTAGATTCCGGCCATTTAGGACAGATCGCAGGAATGTATCACCATGCCTCCAAGTCCATACACTGATGTATATTGTGTAACTAATCTCTCTAAAATCACACTGATAACTATCGCACAGGAGCACCTTAGGGCTGTGTGCTCAGTCACCTGAATCTAATCCGGTACACTGTGGATTGGCTTTAAATGCAAGTTTAGTTTTGCTGTAATCGCTAAAATATAACATAAAACATAGAACAGTGCAGTACAAGAATAGGCCCTTCGGCCACAATGTCTGTGCCAAATATGATGCCAAGACCATCGCTTATCTGACTGCACATAACCTATATCTCTCTATTCCCTGCATATTCACAAACCTTGTGAAAAGTTTCTCAAATGCCACTATCATATCTGTTTCGACCACCATCCCCGGCAATGCGTTCCAGACACTCACCACCCACTGCGTAAAAATAACTTGACCCTTCTCACTGTAAAACAAAAACTCGTCCATTTCTGTTGCTGATCTATATCCCACTGCATAGTTTCACAGCCTTCACCCCTTGGTATCATCTGCAAAATTACTAACCAACCCATCTAAGTTTACACTCAATTCATTTTTAAATCTCACACCCAGCAGAGGTCCAAGCATTGATACTTGCAGAACTTCACTGGTCACAGACCTGCAGCCTGAACATTCCACCACAATCCTCTGTATTTTATCAGTAAGCCAGGTCCGAATCAATACGACCAAGTCACTGTTAACCCTACGCATTTTAATCTTTTGAATCAGGTGACCTGGGTAACGTTATTAATTAATTTACTGCAGACAAAGTACTGCAGACAAAGTACTGTTTTATTTTCAAGTTGCTCTTCGATAGTTATAGAAGCAATAAGCTATGTTATATTTCAATTGCTATTGCTCTACATATCTGCAATCAATATCATTGTGTGTGGATCAATGAACCAGTATTTTCAAATGAAAGTATGTAGAATAATTGAAAACAACTTTATTTGCATATCACCCACAAACCCTCAAAATAGCATTTCTTCCCGCCCTGCCTCTTGTAAGGTCTCCATCCCCTACTCTCAATTCCTCCATCTACGCTGCATCTGCACCCAGGATGAGGTGTTCAACACCAGGGCATTGGAGATGTTCTCATTCTTCAGGGAACGGGGGTTCCCCTCTTCTACTATAGATGAGGCTCTCACCAGGGTCTCTTCTATACCCCGTAACTCTGCTCTCACTCCCCATCCCGCCACTCATAACAAGGGTAGTCACCCTTGTCCTCACCTTCCACCCTACCAGCCGTCACATACAACAAATAATCCCCTGACATTTTTGCCACCTCCAACGGGATCCCACCACTGGCCACATCTTCCAATCTCCTCCCTGGTCCCTTCCGACCCAAACCACCCCCTCCCCGGGCACTTTCCTTTGCAACCGCAGGAAATGCTACACTTGTCACTTTACATAGAAACATAAAAATAGGTGCAGGAGTAGGCCATTCGGCCATTCGAGCCTGCACCGCCATTCAATATGATCATGGCTGATCATCCAACTCAGTATCCTATACTTGACTTCTCTCCATACCCCCTGATCCCTTTAGCCACAAGGGCCACATCTAACTCCCTCTTAAATATAGCCAATGAACTGGCCTCAACTACCTTCTGTGGCAGAGAATTCCAGAGACTCACCACTCTCCGAGTGAAAAATGTTTTCCTCATCTCGGTCCTAAAGGAATCCCCCCCTATCCTTAGACTGCGATCCCTTGTTCTGGACCTCCCCAACATCGGGAACAATCTTCCTGCATCTAGCCTATCCAATCCCTTAACAATTTTGTAAGTTTCTATGATCCCCCCTCAGACTTCTAAATTCTAGTGAGTACAAGCCAAGTCTATCCAGTCTTTCCTCATATGAAAGTCCTGACATCCCAGGAATCAGTCTGGTGAACCTTCTCTGTACCCCTTCTATGGCAAGAATGTCTTTCCTCAGATTTGGAGACCAAAACTGTACGCAATACTCCAGGTGTGGTCGTACCAAAACCCTGTGCAACTGCAGTAGAACCTCCCTGCTCCTATACTCAAATCCTTTTGCTATAAATGCTAACATACCATTTGCTTTCTTCACAGCCTGCTGCACCTGCATGCCTACTTTAAATGATTGGTGTACTATGACACCCAGGTCTCGTTGCATCTCCACTTTTCCTAATTTGTCACCATTCAGATAATAGTCTACCCTCCTGTTTTTGCCACCGAAGTGGATAACCTGACATTTATCCAGATTATACTGCATCTGCCATGCATTTGCCCACACCCAGCCTATCCAAGTCACCTTGCAGCCTCCTAGCATCCTCCTCACACCTAACACTACCCCCCAGCCTAGTGTCATCCGCAAACTTGGAGATGTTGCATTCAATTCCCTCGTCCAAATCATTAATATATATTGTAAATAGCTGGGTCCCAGCACTGAGCCTTGCAGTTCCCCACTAGTCACTGCCTGCTATTCTGAAAAGGACCTGTTTACTCCTACCCTTTGCTTCCTGTCTGCCAGCCAGTTCTCTAACCACATCAATACTGAACCCCCAATACCGTGTGCTTTAAGTTTGTATACTAATCTCTTATGTGGGACCTTGTCGAACGCCTTCTGAAAGTCTAGATATAACACATCCACTGGTTCTCCCTTATCCACTCTACTAGTTACATCCTCGAAAAATTCTATAAGATTCGCAGACATGATTTACCCTTCGTAAAACAATGCTGACTTTGTCCAATGATTTCACCACTTTCCAAATGTACTGCTATCCCATCTTTAATAACTGACTCTAGCGGTTTCCCCACTACCGATGTTAGACTAACTGATCTGTGATTCCCCGTTTTCTCTCTCCCTCCTTTTTTAAAAAGTGGGGTTACATTAGCTACCCTCCAATCCTCAGGAACTACTCCAGAATCTAAGGAGTTTTGAAAAATTATCACTAATGCATCCACCATTTCTGTGGCTACTTCCTTGAGTACTCTGGGTGTACTCTGTATCTGGCCCTGGGGATTTATCGGCCTTTAATCCATTCAATTTACCCAACACCACTTCCCGGCTAACTTGGATTTCACTCAGTTCTTCCACCTTATTTGACCCCCAGTCCCCTGATATTTCCGGCAGATTATTTACGTCTTCCTTAGTGAAGACAGAACCAAAGTAGTTATTCAATTGATCTGCCATGTCCTTGTTCCTCGTGATCAATTCACCTGTTGCTGACTGCAAGGGACCTACATTTGTTTTAATTAATCTCTTCTTCTTCACATATCTCTAAAAACTTTTGCAGTCAGTTTTTATGTTCCGTGCCAGTTTTCTTTCATAATCTATTTTCCCTTTCCTAATTAAGCCCTTTGTCCTCCTCTGCTGGACTCTGAATTTCTTCCAGTCCTCTGGTAGGCTGCTTTTTCTGGCTAATTTGTATGCTGCATCTTTTGATTTTATAATGTCCCTGATTTCCCTTGTTATCCACGGATGCACTACCTTCCCTGATTTATTCTTTTGCCAAGCTGGGATGAACAATTGTTGTAGTTCATCCATGCAGTCTTTAAATATCTTCCATTGCACATCTATTGTAAACCCTTTAAGAATCACTTGCCAGTCGATCTTGGCCAATTCATGTCTCATACCTTCAAAGTTACCTTTGTTCAAGTTCAGAACCCTTGTTTCTGACTTAATTATGTCACTGTCCATCCTAATGAAGAACTCAACCATATTATGGTCACTCTTGCCCAAGAGGCCACGCACAACAAGACTGCTAACTAACCCTTCAACATTACTTAATACCCAGTCTAGAATAGCCTGCTCTCTCGTTGGTTTCTCTACATGTTGGTTTAGAAAACTATCCTGCATACATTCCAAGAAATCCTCTTCCTCAGCACCCCTGCCCATTTGATTCACCCAATCTATATGTAGATTGAAGTCACCCATTATAACTGTTTTACCCTTGTTGCACGCATTTCTAATTTCCTGTTTGATGCCATCTCCAACTCCACTACTACTGTTAGGTGGCCTGTACACAACTCCCACTAGCGTTTTCTGCCTCTTAGAGTTTCGCAGCTCTACCCATATCGATTCCACATCCTCCAAGCTAATGTCCTTCCTTTCTATTGCATTAATCTCCTCTCTCACCTGCAACACTACCCCACCTCATTTTCCTTTCTGTCTATCCCACCTGAATATTGAATATCCCCCTGGAGCCATGTCTCCGTGATCCCTACTATAGCATAGTCATTAATAGCTATCTGCACATTTAACTCATCCACTTTATTACGAATGCTCCTGGCATTGAGACACAAAGCCTTCAGGCTTGTTTTTACAACACTCTTACTCCTTATACAATTATGTTGACAAGTGGCCCCTTTTGATTTTTGCCCTGGAAACACACCACCTCTTATTCGCTGTTTATTTTTTTTTCTTCTTTCCCCCCAACATGTTGGATCTGAGTGCTTCACTTCTCTGCCTCCTGCCTCAGACCCTGTCTACTAGCTTTCTCTATTTGAGTCCCTCTATTTGAGTCCCTCCCTCCAACCTCCCCCCTTGACTCCATTCAATGACCCAAGCAGTCGTTCCAGGTGCGGCAGCGGTTCACCTACACCTCCTCCAACCTCATCTATTGCATCCGCTGCTCTAGGTGTCAGCTGCTCTACATCGGTGAGACCAAGCATCGGCTTGGCAATTGCTTCGCCCAACACCTCCACTCGGTTCGCAATAACCAACCTGATCTCCCGGTGGCTCAGCACTTCAATTCCCCCTCCCATTCCGAATCTGACCTTTCTGTCCTGGGCCTCCTCCATGGCCAGAGTGATGCCCACCGTAAATTGGAGAAGCAGCACCTCATATTTTTCCTGGGCAGTTTACACCCCAGCTGTATGAACATTGACTTCTCTAATTTCAGGTAGTCCCTGCTTTCTCCTCCCCTTCCCAGCTCTCCCTCAGTCCACTGTCTCCACCTCTTCCTTTCTTCTTCCCGCCCCCCACCCCCACCCTCATATCAGTCTGAAGAAGGGTCTCGACCCGAAACGTTGCCTATTTCATTCGCTCCATAGATGCTGCCTCACCTGCTGAGTTTCCCCAGCATTTTTGTCTACCCTCAAAATAGTACTCATCTTGTTCTAATTATCTGTTCGATAGATTTTTGATATTAATGAGGAAATTGTATATTACCATACAGTTAATTATGCACCTCAAGTGCAACAAATCTACTAATCTGTTTGCACTGCATAGAACAGTACAGCAAATGAACAGGCCCTTCATCCCACAATGCCTATGCTGAACATGATGCCAAGTTAAACTAACCTTGTCTGCCTGATCCATATCCATTAATTGCCTACATATCCATGTATGTCCATAAGCCCCTTAAATGGCACTTGCATGTCTGCTTCCACAGCCACCCCTGGCAGCACATTCCAGGCACCCACTGCTCTCTGTGTAAAAATAATCCTGCATCAAAGTTACAGGCAACCACAATCCATATACGGACAATATGCATGAATTTTCCAGATGACAGAACAAATGGAAAATAGCATGCGGAATTAAGTCATTTTGTGCAGACCTGACAAGCAAATAGAATCAGATGTGCAAGGGTGAATCACAAGTGTCAATATCCAATTGAATTTCCAGAGCAGCACAATGCTACCCAGTAGGATCGAGATGCAATCGCCATGACTGTAGAAAAGGATACTATCTTCAGATGTGTAAATCTGTAAATAACAGAGATATATCTCTGAAATACACAGCCACTCTCCTAATTTGAACACTCTCCAAATGATCAATTCAATCTTCATCATGCAGCCAAGACCCCACACTTGGCTCACATGCAGCTTCTACTGAATTAACTCCTGCTCTCACCTCCAGCAGGACTTTTCATGCCACCCTTCATCCCAGTCTACCACCATTTCATACTCATTCTGAAATGTTCTCAATTCATAGCTTGGCATAACATGTTTTAAACCTTGCTCAGCATTAATAATATTGTAAAATGTTAGACCTCTGTTGTAAGGTTTATCTGTTTCCAGTTCCCAGGCTTTTTCCTGCAGCCTTTCTTGAATAGAGTCACAACCTTTGCCATCTTCCAGTACCTCACCCGTGACTAATGGTAACACAAATATCTCAGCCAGTGACCACACAATTTCTTCCCTAGTTTCCCAGTTAAAGGGTTAAAGCATGCAAATAGGTTGCATAAACTTGGATGGCATTCCCAAAAGTTTTGAAGGGTCTGGCTGATGCAATCAGCATGTCTGGGCTGATAAAATAGTTGCGTTTGACTTTATTGTAAAGACAATAGACAATAGGTGGAGTAAACCATTCAGCCCTTAGAGCCAGCACCGCCATTTAATGTGATCGTGGCTGATCATCCCCTATCAGTACCCTGTTCCTGCCTTCTCCCCATATCCCCTGACTCCGCTATCTTTAAAAGCCCCATCTAGCTCTCTCTTGAAAGTGTGCAGAGAACCGGCCTCCACTGCCCTCTGAGGTAGAGAATTCCACAGACTCACAACTCTCTGTGTGAAAGAGTGTTTCTTCATCTTCGTTCTAAAAGGCTTACCCCTTATTCTTAAGCTGTTGCTACTGGTTCTGGACTTCCCCAACATCGGGAACATGTTTCCTGCCTCTAGTGTGTCCAAACCCTTAATAATCTTATATATTTCCAATAAGATCCCCTCTCCTCCTTCTAAATTCCAGAGTATACAAGCCCAGCTGCTCCATTCTCTCAGCATATGACAGTCCCGCCATCCCGGGAATTAACCTTGTAAACCTATGCTGCACTCCCTCA
Source organism: Okamejei kenojei (assembly GCA_035221665.1). Classification (NCBI taxonomy): domain Eukaryota; kingdom Metazoa; phylum Chordata; class Chondrichthyes; order Rajiformes; family Rajidae; genus Okamejei; species Okamejei kenojei. Next base: position 31,479,165 of record CM069135.1, on the reverse strand, counting down.
ATAGCAAGAATGTCCTTCCTCAAATTAGGGGACCAAAACTGCACACAATACTCCAGGTGGAGGTATAATCAGCCATCCACAGTGCACAGATATATGATAAAGGGAATAACATGAATAACGTTTAATGCAAGATAAACCCAGCAAAGTTTGATCAAAGGTAGTCCGAAAATCAACAATTAGATAGATAGTAGTTTAGGACTGCTCTCTAGATGTGGTTGAAGTACATATAAGTGCAAGGATGAGGAAGGCTGCAAGTACACAAGGACCCAGAATAATCACCAAGCTCTTCAAGTATATGTCAAGTGTCCTCAGCTTGGGGTCATATTTAAATTCAATATCTCATCGACACCCTGATGGAGATTACTTTCATGAGTAACGAGTTGGGGAAACCAGGATGAGAGCATAAATTTTAAAATTAGAGCAGATTTTTTTTAATGTCAAAGGGTCCAAAGGCATTGGACAACTGGAAATAGCTCTGCCTTAAACTTTTCAGCCTGTGAACGGTGCATTTCTTTGTCAAGAGTAGTGAAGGATATGGAAGAGAGGGAGTGGAGTAATATTACAGACCAGACAAAATCTAATCAAACAATGGACAGGTTTGTGGGGGTGAATGGGCTAGTTTTGTTTGTATCAGTCAGCCACACCAGCCACTGTGACTTGTGACCATCAATTGAGTAGGTCATGTTAGATCCAATGGAACGTAGACTCATAGGATTGCACTGAACAGGAACAGGCGACCATTTCCTTGGTGACAATGATGCTTACCTACTTGAATCATATTTGTCTGCATTGGGTCTGTATCCTTTTACACCTTTCTTATGCAAATATCTTTTAAACGTTGTAAAGGTATCTACTTCCACCACCGCCTCCGGCATTTCCATCCTCTATTTGGAAAAGCTTACTCCTCAGAACTCCTTTGCCCAACCAAATAGTTGGTATTGAAAAGTTGGGCCAAAGGGCCTGTTTCAATGCTGTATGGCTTTATTACTCGAATTTGGCATTATTTATATTGATTCAGAACTGTATATTTTCCAATACAAATATCACTAACATTAACCCACATGTTATTCAACAGTTAAAAAGTTCATATTCATTTTTTTTTTACCTTTGCAGGGAGAGATGCCAAACATATTTAAATGGCATTCAATTTATGGCAAAAGATGTTTGAACAAGACAAAGCCATGTTCTTCTGAGCGACTTGGAATATTTTTGGGGAAAGATTAATTAAATCTTACAGAAATAATTATGCACTAATTCCTAACAAATTATAAAAACTGCAGAAAATTTCATGCTAGGTAAAATCATCCGCCAACTGATTTGATTTGGAAATATGGTCCGTGAAGAATTGGTTATTTGCTGGACTTTCAAAGTCCACACTTTGTAAAGTAATAGAGAGATAACTGCTGTGACTGATGTGATATGTAATTTAAATGAAATTCACGCTCTCTTACTTATGTCGATACTTCTCTGGTACATCACGGTGCTAATTAATTACCTGCCAACACACTCATAAACTACCAAATTGGACCATGTTGTTTATGTCAGCGCTCAGTGAGTAGATTCCCAGGACTGATCGATGAACTGTGTGCCAGAGAGCTTCATTGCTCAGAGTCAACAAAACTGATCATGTCTGTGCCCTCTTGCAATTGCAGTATTCATAACCATAGGAAACAGCAGCAAAAAAAATCATTGCAAACTTTTGCCTCCCTTTACTGGTGACTCCCACAAACTACATATGTTTTCAATAACCTGATGGCAAGATAAAAACCTCACTAAACATTAGGCTCGTTGCTTGAAACATAAATGGATTCTCTATATTCTGAAAGTGGCAACATCGAGGAAACTGGCGAGCTGTGATAGTGCAGGTAGTCCCAGTCACAAACTGACGCATCAGACCCACACAGACCGTAGCCGCATTTCTCACCAGCGTGAAACTTCAGTGCACAAGTGTTTGTGAAAGTTATTGATTCAAATGTAATACTGTATATATTTATGTGCCACCTACAGCAAAATTGGCAAGTCTGGTTTTCTGGGTAAAAAGCAATGACAATTATTGAATTAAATATAGCAGAGAATTTCAGCAGCACTTGGCCCAAAATATAAACCTTGTAGAATAGAATATAGAATGCCTTTTATTTTCATTCAAACAGCTTGGATTGAATGAAATTGCATTTTCTACAGTCTTAACAATTACAAAAAAAAACAAGACCCACACTTAACACACTTTACACAGACATCCATCACAGTGAATCTTCAACACCTCCTCACTGTGATGGAAGGCAAAAAGTCTTATCTCTTCCCTTTGTTCTTCAACCGCGGTCCAGCAGTCCAACTGCAGCATCAAGGTGACTGGGGCTCATGATGTTAAAGCCCCCGGCGGGCGATGGTAAGTCCCGCGGCCGTTTAAGCTGCGCCGGACGATGGTAGGCCCCGCTCCGAGTCATTTAAACCCCGCGATTCCGGCGGGAGAAGATGCCGTTGCGGGGGCTCCAAAAAGCGGTCTCCCACCAGGGACCTGCGAGCTCCCGATGTTCCTGTCCACCGGGCCTGCGGCCGGAACCTCCAAAGCTCCAAAGTCGGGTGGCAGCCGCACGCCCCCACAGCTCTCCCCGCTTCGAAGTCGGCCAGCTCTGCGATGGCGAGTCCGCAGGCTCCGCGACTGGAGCTCTCAGCTTGGTTGTGGCCGGAGGCCGCAGCCGGCTCCATGATGTTGGGCCCAACGACATCGGGGACCCGACAGGGAAAAAGTCGGGTCCCTGCACAGGGAAGAGATTTAAAACGGTTTTCTCCACCCCCCACATATACACAGCTAAAAAAAAATAATAAAACTAGAATACAAACATACATTTAACGAGACAAAAATAAAAGACAGACGGACTGCAGTCGAGCCGCTGCCATTAGGCACCGCCACACCACACCATATTAATTGTCACTCACAAGGCAAGAAACTAGAGGGCTAGTGGAATCTAGGGATATGGGGAGAAGGCAGGCACGGGTTATTGATTGGGGACGATCAGCCATGATCACAATGAATGGCTCGAAGGGCCGAATGGCCTCTTCCTGCACCTATTTTCTATATTGCTATATTCCTAAACCACCTGTATTCCATAGCATACACATTATTACTTTTATTCTAACTGAGCTCTAATAACCTACTGTGTAGGAAGAAACTGCAGATGCTGGTTTAAACCGAAGATAGGCACAAAAAGCTGGAGTAAATCAGCGGGACATGCAGCATCTCTCGGGGGAAGGAATGGATGATGTTTCGGGTCAAGACCCTTCTTCTAATAACCTGTTATTATTTCAAGTGTTCCTGCAACTTGCATGTGGCGGATTTATTACCTGTTGTTGACAAAAAAAAAGGGTAAAGTTCCAAAGACAGAAGGTGCTGGAGTAACTCAATGGGTCAGGCAGCATCTCTGGAGAAAATTGCTGAAAGACGTCTCGGGTCAGGACCCTTCTCCACAGTGTAAAGTTTGTTTTATCCTTACTTTTCACCTGACTAACCTCCACCTCCAGCACATCATTTCTCAACATTTCTGCCAGCTACAACATGATCCCACCAGTAGTCACATCTCTCCCTGCCCTCTCCTTTCCACAGGGACTTCTCTTTCTGTGACTCCCTAGTTTGCTCATCCCTCCCCCTCGGCCACATTTTTCTGCAACTGTAGGAGATGTAACATGGGTTCCTGCACCTCTTCCCTCGCCTCTATCCAGTGTCCCAAACAGCCCTTCCTCAGAGATTCTCCAGCACCTCCTCCAGTCTTGCCTAATGCAATCGGTGCTCTCGATGTGGCCTCCTCAACATCTGTGAGACCAAACATAGAGCAGGTGACCACTTTACGGGGCACCTGTGCTCTGCCTGCCATTGCCATCTGGATCTGCTGATTGCCACCTATTTTAATTCCCTTCACGTTCACACACCGACCTGCCTGCCCTTCCACCTCCTCCACATGCAGGGTGAGACCACACGCAACTTAAAACACCTCATGTTCAGCTGGCATAGTATATAACCCGACAGAATAAACATTATATTCTACAATTTGCGGTAACCTGCACCCCACCTACCTCCTCTTATCTACTATGGTCACACACAGTCTTCTTCCCACTTTACACCTCACTCAGCCCTGTACTGCTTTGTTTGACACACATACAACCCCCCCCCCTTTTATTAGATCCCCCGTCTCCGATTCTTTACATCTTCTCTCCCTCTGTTGTCCCCATCTGCCACCACCCCTTATTCAGTTCCATTCTACACATTTATCCGGATTCAAGAATCTGCAGCCTTTTGTTCTCCACTTATAACCTCCCAGCAAATCTTCACACTTCCTTCCCCCAACTGACCATTATCTGACAGTCAATTCCTCACCTGTATTGCTTGATAGCTTTTACCTTTTTGTACTGACTATTTTCCCTCTATTGTTTCATAGTGATACTGATAAGTCTTAACCAGAAACATCATCTGTCCCACATATACCACATTGTGTCTTTCTGCTGACTGGTTAGCACACAACAAAAGCTTTTCACTGGACCCTAGTACACATGACATTAACTAATTAACTAAAGATCAAAGACTTTCCCATCCCAATCATTCTTCCTTCTCACTGCTCCCTTCGGACAGAAGGTACAGCATACGCCACCAGGCTCAGGAATAGCTTTTTGTCCTCTGCCCTTCTGGATTGTCCTTCCTTCAGCTGGCGTGTTGTCCGATTTACCTCTATCCCATTTCAGACATTGGACTTTGTTTATGGAACGGATTTGCTACAATGTTGAGAACAATATGCTACACTCTGTTTCTTCCTCTTTGCTTTACATATTGTGCTTGAGTTTGACTTGATTGTATTTCTGTATAGTATTATCTGATTTGATTGGATAGCCTGCAAAAGAAAGGCCTTCTTTGGTACAGGTGGCAATAATAAACTCAAACTTGAACCCAATTCATTTTCCAACGTAGCTGCTGCCTGACCCATTAAGTTCCTCGAGTTGCCCTCCTTTTTTATGTTCTAGTCTCCAATTTCTGCAATCTATTGTGCCTGCAATAGAAAACTCAATCTATATTTAAAAAATAATTTCATAATGTTGCTTTTATGATGCCTGATACTAGAATTTGTCACCTTTATACTGTGTATTCCAAAAAAGAATAGGATCTGTCATTTGAGCCATCATTCCTAGTTGTACACATCCTTGATTTCTAGTTATATACTTCTTGAAATGTTATGGCAGCCTCTACCAAGACCCATAGAGCATTGCAGGATTAACTTCAGGATAAAATACCACTTGCAATCAAGCAATATTTTAATGGGAAATCTAGATGGAATTTTGAGTTTCACATGGGACTGTGCCTTGAGCCCTAAAGTTCTTATATATGTTAGTCACATACACATATTTGGTGCTTATATAAGACACCTAGCAAAACAGTGAAGTGCAGCCCTGTTGAAACCCAAAGTGTAAATGATTCATCTTTAACAGGTCTAACATTCAAATTGAAATAGATATGTATTACTCAGTGTCCTGGAAATTTGCCTCATCATTTAACCTTAAATCAAATTGCAAAACAAACTGTTTCTAAGTTTTGAACCCTCCTTTATGCAACTCGGAACCTTGTCTGGTTTACCTTTGTAATGAAATTTCTACAGACACTATGTAATTGCAGGATGTAATTTTCCTACTGAGGAGGTCAGATAAGGTTCCAAACAGATGCCAAATTTTAGGCTGCCTTTCCAGGGGAGAACTGGCTCCAGGAATCAGAACAATTCTAGTGAACAAATAACATCAATAGTGCCATTTAGACTGCAGAGATACAGCATGGAAACAAGTGCTTCATCCCACCTAGTCCGCACCAACCAGTGATAATTGTGCACACTAACACTATTGTACACACAGCTTTTCACGTTACCTCAGTACATGTGACAATAAACTAAACTAAACGAGCGACAACTTACAATTTATACCGAAGCCAATTAACCTCCAAACCCGTTCATCTTTGGAGTATGGGAGGAAACCAGTGCACCCAGAGAAAGCTCATGCAGTCACAGGAAGAATGTACAAACTCGGTACAGACAGCATCAAGGATTAAACCTGGGAGATTAACCAGAGGAACTGCTGCTAAGGTTTTACTATTAACTATCCAGATATCTTGAGGGTCTTCTACCACTTTTTGCAACTGAAGAAATGTGTGAAATTCGCCAAAAAAACACAAAACTTTAGGAAAATAAAAAAATAAACATTTTCAATGAAGGTTTTTGATGCACTAACAGCAATAACAATCCTGTTTCATTTTTAACCCTGTGTTTTAAACCTGACACCATTACAGTTGCTCTGTACAACCTGCAGCCGCTGGATGTACAACACCAGCATTCATTATCATTGTATGAAGGTCGTACCTTGTCCTCAATCAATATGGCGGAAATGTGGCCAACAGCAGCAATGTGCCGTGCTTCATCCTACTTCTACTTTTGCCTGCTTGTCTCAAGGTGTTGATAGGGAATCAAAAAGATTGGTATAAAATGCAGTCAAGGTCATATGGGCCAGAGATGTTCCTTATATAGTGTAGATATGCAACATAACCTCAGTTCACATTACAGATTCTTGTTATGAAGCAAAAGTGCCTTTCAATTTCAAGCAAAGATTCAGCCTTGACCAAGTGATCCTTCAGCCCACCTCGATTTTCTTTGCAATGAGATGAATCTCTTGTTGAAAGCATGAAACTTGTTTCCAAATGTATGGAGGTGCAATGCTTCATCTTACATAAAAACGTTTTGGATAAAAATACCACTTTAAAAATGAGATTCAGCCGCAGCTACTGCAATATCAGCAATGATACTTGGGGCTGCGTGCACAATATACAGCCTGCTAATCATGTCTGTCCTATGGGCTAGTTGGGTCTAGCCTATGTCAGTGAACAAATCAATCCTTCCCCTACTCACACTCGCCTCTATCACCACCTTGGTCTGAAGCCAACTCTTAATTGGCACTCTACAGACTATTCCACTGCGAATTGTAAGCCTGCCTTTCATTGAGTTTCAGAGCTGTACAGCACAGAAACAGACCCTTTGGCATCCAAGCCGACATCTATGCCTCTCTACACTAATCCCATTTACCTGCATCCTTTTATTTAACTATTTAACTGCCTAATTAAATGCCTCTTACACGTAGTAATTGTATCTGACTCTCCATCTACATCTTGGGTGGCACAGTGGTAGAATTGCTGCTTTACAGTGCCAGAGACCCGGGTTCAATCCTGACTATGGTTGCCGCCTGTACAGAGTTTGTAGGTTCTCCTGGAAATGCGTGGGTTTTCTCCGGGTGCTCTGGTTCCCTCCCACATTCTGAAGACATGCAGGTTTGTAGCTTAAATGCCTTTGGTAAATTGTCCCATTGTTCACAGGATAAAACTAGTGGATGGGTGATTGCTGGTTGGTGCTGATTCAGTGGGCCGAAGGGCCTGTTTCCGCGCTGCTTCTCTAAACTAAACTAAAGTAAATTTCTCTGACAGCACGTTCCAAATAATAAACACTTACCCCTCAGATCGTCTTTAAAAATCATTCCTCTCATCTTAAACCTATGCCCTCTTGTTTCTCACACCCCTAACATGGGAGCAAAGAATGTGAACTACCTACATTATCTCTGCCTCTTATGTTTTTATATACCTGCATCAGATCATCCCCTCTAGTCTACTTCATTCCAGGGTAAACAAACCCAGCCTATCCAATCTCTCTCCACTAATAAAGCCCCCCCCCCCCCCCCCCCCATTGATGGAGATAAGCATGGCACATTCCTTTTGTTTTACCTCCCAGTTGACCTATATTGTTACTTTCAGGGAACTATGAACTTTGACCCCCTCGGTCTCTGTTCATCATTAAAATGAAAAATACTGGAATTTTTAAAATTAAATATTTAAATATACATGACCAACATGTTTACAAACTTCTAAAATTACATTTAGCCATGCATTTCAATTCAATCTCATTTGAAGCCATGATTCTCTAGTGAAATGAACAGTGCAGGTTCAATAACCAGATTTCCTATAGTCATAGAATCGTACAAGGATATAACACAGAAACAGGCCCTTCAACCCACAAAGTATGTGTCGACCAGCAACTACCCATTTATACCAATCCAACATTAATCCCATTTATCATTCTCCCCACATTATCATCCACTCGCAGTCTCGGGTAGAGACTGATGTCGGGAAGCTCCAAGACGCAGGAGGTTCGACCAGCCCCGACCTGGGAGTCCGATCGCCCGGCGCAGGGATCTGTGATTCCCCCCGATGAGGAGGGCTCGACCGCCGGTTGTGGGAGCCAAGATCGCCCTGACAATCGAGTGAGGAGAGCAATGAAGGGAAGAAGATTGAACTTATTTTTCCGTCCATCACAGTGAGGAATGTGGGGAGTTGCTGTGGTGGATGTTCATGTTAAAAATGTATTTGGGTGTCTTGTTGCTCTTTATTAGTATGACTGTATGGCAATCTGAATTTCACTGTACCTTAATTGGTACATGCAGCAATAAACTGACCTTGAAACCTTGAAACCCAGAACTCCCTCAGATTCCACTACTCACTTGCGCATGAGGAGAAATTTACAGTGACTCATTAATCTACCAACCCAGATGTCCTCAGGATGTGGCAGGAAACCAGAGCACTCATAGGAGCCCAGGCGATCACAGGCTAAGCATGTAAACTCCACACAGACAGCAACCAAGGCCAGGATTGAGCCCAGGTCTCTGCTGGTGTGAGGCTGCGCCACTACGCAGTCGAGAAACTGCAAGAATTACCACTCTGCCACCGGATTCTGTGTGGGATCCATTGTCAGGGCAGAGTCAGAAGGACAGCAGCACAGCACTCTCAGCAAGTCTGGGACTTCTGCACTCACACGACTGGCCCTCAGAAGTGATTCACATCATCAATTTGTCCCTCCCACAAATAGGTCATGCACCACTGACTTAATTAAAGTTTTGCTTGAACAACCAAATATAAAAGCAATACTTTTATTGAGAACCTTAAAAAAAAAGCTATTAATCCTTCTGGAATTTGCCACTTTCTGAGTTTATTTCCTTCTCTTTACTTCTGAATCTTCTGTCACAGAGAAGCACCCAAAATACGATAGCTTATGTTGCATTGTAAGTTTATTGGGAATTACACAGTCATTATTTGGACCATTTGAAAGTGTGATATTTCACTCCCGCTGAGACGCAAAATAAAATGAGAATTTCAATACAACTAATCACTCACTCCCCTGATCTTGAAGGACAAGTTAATTTTGAGAAGAAAAATTCACAGATTTTGAAGTGGACTGAGACAATTTTAAATTTATGTGCATCTATGACAGTAACCCCTCACAGATGGGAGTCAATTGGATCACCTCCTCCTCACCATTTGTTTATTGGTAATCGACTTGGCTGCTTGGTTATTCATGCATTCCCTACTCAATTGGTAGTTCTGCAGGCAATGAACATCACTCACTTGGGAAAGCTATATTCCTTTCTGATTATACCCAAGCTACTAATGTGACCTTTTTGTATGGACTGCTGGTATTCGGACAGATGGCCCATGATTTCTCATTCTAGTTCTGCTTTTAAAGTGGAAATAACAGTTTACTGCAGTAAAATTATATAATATATTCCAGCAAACCTCCTGCATAAATGGGAATGTAATTCTGAAGAAGCCATGGAAGTCAGAACATCACCAGGCAAGTAATTTAACACGCACAAATGTATTAGTCGTCTTGCTTCAGCAGTCTTCATAATAAACCCTAGGGGGTAAAAATTAATCTCGGGTCATCCTGACCTGAACTCAACGTGATCTCACCAGGGGTTGTAAAAATAAATTGAGTATTATAGAACATTCCCTTACAGAAAATAATCAATCAGACAATTTACATTACTGTTGCAACGCACAAGCAGATAGTACATCAAAGCATTGGGAAGGTTTGACATTTAAAAATCCCAAGGTAGAAAATGCAAAAGGTGCCAACTTCTGAGACGATTCAAACTTTGATATTTACTTTCCAGTGAAGAAATGGTTGCTGGATTTTACATGATGTTGGAATATGTCAAGTAGAGTGATATTCAGTTATGAGTTATGGCAGTGAACTATTTTACATCAAATAAAGCTTCATATTTTGTTAAAGAAAAAGGCAAGAAGCGTGCTTTCTCAGCTACGAATGGCAAATAGCAGTAAAATGAGCTACAAACATATAATAATAGGAAGGTACATGTATAGGAAAGGTTTAGATGGATGTCGGCCAACCGCAGGCAGGTGGGACTAGTGTAGGATGGGCATCCTGGTCGGACATGGACAAGTTGGGCCAAAGGGCCTGGTGCTATTTACATTACTGTCCGACAATAATTTCTACACTTTAGTTTCAGTGATGGCACTCTGACTTTGAGAAATGGGGTTGTTTGTTCAGGTTCCTCTCTGGCATCTTGATATTTAGTTTAGTTTAGTTTATTGCCACATGACAGGTACAATAAAAAGTTTTTTGTTGCGTGCTATCCCATTAACAAAAAAGCTTTTCATTGTACTTCAGTACACGAGACAATAAACTATACTAAATATTGAGATTCCAGAGTGGAACATGAACATGAAACTCCAGTGCTGATTCTTCAGACTGTTATTGTATGTTTGCTGGGGACGCAGGTATCATTCTGATGATACATTAAAGTGGGGCCACGTTCGTCCTCTCAGGTTCATGTAAAAGACCATTTGACACTCTTAGATGATGAAGCAGAGTAGCAATTCCACTATTCTTTGGCCAACTTTTATCCCACAACCACCATCACTAAGTGATCAAGTAATCAGGTCATGAGTTAAATTTTGTTGCTTGTGGAACCTTGCTGGGCTGCGATATCGATTCATTATTGGTATTTGAACTTTCATTTTCCTATAGCACCAGTTTTCTTGTTATAAATATGCTATAAGCTGCTTTGTGGATATCCAGAGCCCATGAGGGCACAACTTAAATGTCTTTATTTCACTTTCTTTCTTAACATCCTCAATTCAAAGAGTCCTCACCTGAATTATCACCAATCCATGTCCTGCAGGGATACTGCCTGATAGACTGAGTTACTGCAGCACTTTGAGTCATTAATTCAAAGAGTTCATTGGTAATGCAAATATCAGACAAGAATGAGCCTGTCCCATCAGGCAATTTTTCAGCGGACTGCCGGCGACTGTCAAGTTGCTGGCAGTCGCCTGAAAAACCGGCAACTGGAACGTCGACTGTCAGAGTGGAACACACACACACAAACAAACACATCGCTTCCTTCACCAGCCGGTTATGCAGGTGGGGACAGTGCAAGCGGGGGGAGCACTGTCTGAAATTCACACGGTGCAAAGCCAATGTGATACAGACACACGCCGCGATGAACAGGAAGGTTGGCGCTGTAATTAAGATGGCTAGCACTGTGTACGGTAAGTCCTTTAAAAAAGGGGTGGAGGGGGGGACAGGGGGGGCAGGGGGGGGGGCGGGGGGGGGGGGAGGCAGGGGGGGGGGGGGGGGGGAGAGGATGGGAGAAGGATTGAAGACAACTTTTAAGAAGCCAGAGATACACGGCTGTGAACTCAGCGGACATTTAACATTACCGGTCTGTTATCCTTGGATCTGAAAAATACTCCTTACGTTTGTTTCCCAATGAACCAATGAAATTCACCGATCAGCACCGGCTACAACCTACGAGAACCTACGAGACCCTTCGACCTCCTGGCAACCCACTAGAACCTCCTAGCGACCCACCTACGGCACGAGAATTCTCACTACTCTCCATGGCGGCTTCATTCTAGTCGCCGCTAATTTTTCAACATGTTGAAAAATTCGTGGCGACCATAATGAGGCCGCGACTAATTCCCAGAATGTGGGAACTCCTCACAACCATGAAGGCAACTCCCCAGGAACTACCCGCGAACATGTGGCGACCATGTGGCGACTGCATAGTCTCCTGCAGTCGCCTAAAAAGTCGCCTAAGTGCGACAGGCCCATTAATTGGAGAAAATTATAATCAAAAAATATAAACAGACAAATGCAGGAAGTGATTGAAAATGAATAAAATTAAAATAAAACAAAGCAGTACAATAAACCTAAATTTCTATCATTTATAACTTTCAATAAATAAGTTTCCAAGCACATTCCTACTCTGCACTCCCATTTACGTCTCAACTGGCAACTACAAGAACAAAGGAACAGGTGACATTTCGGCTTGAGAACCTTCTTCAAACAGATGTGGGGGTGAGGGGGGTGGCAGGAATAAGAAAGAAGAAGCTCTTCCTTTCTTCTTCCCGCCTCTTTCTTTCTTCGTTCTTCTTCACCTATTCCTTCGTTCCTTAGATGCTGCCTCACCTGCTGAGTTTCTCCAGCAAAATATCTACCTTCGATTTTTCCAGCATCTGCAGTTCTTTCTTAAACTACCAGAACAAAGTATTTCTACTTTAGACAATAGACAATAGACAATAGGTGCAGGAGTAGGCCATTCGGCCCTTCGAGCCAGCACCACCATTCAATGTGATCATGGCTGATCATCCCCAATCAGTACCCTGTTCCTGCCTTCTCCCCTTATCGCCTGACTCCGCTATTTTTAAGAGCTGTATCTACTTTATTTTTTGCAATTTGTTAATCCATTTAAATAAAACATTTATATTTCTTTTGCCCTCAACATATATACAGTTTAGTTTATACAAATGGTCTCCCAATATCACTTATTTATTTTAGAAAAATAGATAATTCAACATGATTATACATCTGATATTTAGAAAACTGGATTTATGATCTATGGACATGGTTTGACTAACTCACAAAGAATTACATGTTGTGAGGGAAGTATTATGAATGATATGTTTTGATAGTAATACCTCTTATTCAGATGTGGATAATTATTCACAAATAAAATATTGATACAACTATGAATGGGACAAAGAGAAAAAAAAAACCTTTGGAAACAAAAGCTGAGCATTTTGCATGTATGGTTTTGTTGCCTTCTCAGGAACTTAATGTGTAGAGAAAAAGCATCATAGGTGGCTGTTATTAACATTACAAATGCTGCATTTGGGTAGTATCCCCAGAGAATGTGGATAGGTGATGTTTCGGGATAGGACCCTTTGCATTCATGATTTTGCCTTCTGCAGCCCTTTGCTGCTTGTCATTTACATCAATGATTTGGAAGAAATTGTACAAGGTATGATTGCAACCAAACACAGAGTAGCCTATCATCTTCACCCATCAATGGGTACCTGCAGCCAGATAGAACAAACTGTTTGGGGACCAGCAGTATATCTTTTGCGAAGAGCTTTTATGTTACAGGGTTCTGGTTCACATTCAACAACTTGGGGGCATCGCCCTGCCCATCTTGGCAACAATGGATTCCAGTTAGATTTTGACACATTTTTTTCCTTGTGTTCCTCTGGGGGGTGCTGACCTTGTGTCATTATTGCCGTGTACCTCAACAATGCTTGGTGTTTGGTTGAATTTTTTCTCTATTAGTTCCAGGGAACGTTGCAAAGTGTCAGGGATTAGTGAGTCTGTACTAGCTCTAGCTTTCTGTCACTAACTGAATGAAATGGAAATAAAGTGGAACAGAGAAAGTTCAGTCTTTTACAAATTAATTGCCAATTTATCCTGTGGTTCACAATGCCAGTGGACTTTTCCTGTCGTTGTCTTCTGTGCCTACAATGTTCTAGGGATGAAGTTGAATTTATATCAAATTTAATCACTCTTAAAATTCAATCAAGCATGTCAGACATAACAAATTGATTGTAAAATCTGTTGCCTACTTCATTAGGAAAGCTGGAGACCTTGGCATATACCAAGCTGACTGAGAGTAGAAAGTGGAGGACAGAACAAATTAATGCTTGGCTAAAGTGCTGCTGTAGACAGGAGGGCTTTAGGTATTTGGATTATTGAGATCAATTCTGGGATAGGTGGCACCTAGATGAGAAGGATGGATTACACCTCAAACAATGTCCTTTTCAGAAAGCTTGCTCACACTGCTGGTTGGTTACATATAGCTCTTAGGGCTAACAGAATCAACAGATATGGGGAGAAAACAGGAATAAGGTACTGATTTTGGATGATCAGCCACGATCATATTGAATGGCGGTGTTGGCTCGAAGGGCCGAATGGCCTACTCCTGCACCTATTTTCTATGATTCTATGTTTCCACGATGGGCTTCAAACATGTCTAAAGATATGGCATGTTGGAATATAGAGCCAAAAGTAGAGGAAGAGGATATATCAAACAAGTCCACTGGGCAGAGCAGATAGACGGTTTGGGGAGTTGGAGAAACTGGCAAGCACAACAGCATATAATTTGTCAGTCTGAATAATCAGTCTGAAGAGGGGTCTCAACCCAAAACATCACCCGTTCCTTCTCTCCAGGGATGCTGCCTGTCCTGCTCAGTTACTCCAGCATTTTGTGTCTATCTGCGATTTAAACCAGCATCTACGGTTCTTTCCTAAACAGTACATTCCTAATGCAACAAGCCTCATAGTTAAATCAGATCAGTTTTGGGAATGTATCAGCACTTGGGTGATATTAATGCAATCATGAAAATGCGCTTGAGAAAGAGTAGGACTGGCAGTTTAATGGGAGGCACAGTGGCACACTTGGGGTTGGCATGGACAGTGGACTGCAGGGCTTGTTCCAATGCTGTATCTCTAAACCAGGTACAGAAGTTTCAAGCATGAGAGAGGGGATACAAATGGGTGGGGATTCACACCACTGACATTCGACAACTCTCTAGGATATCGTCTCTTCACAATTATATTGTAGCAAGACGTGGCGGAGGTGCCCGAGAGCAGAATAGCCTCCGGCCACCTCGTGAAGCGATCCACGACGGTGAGTAAATGGGTGGCGCCGCAGGATGTCGGCAACGGCAATGAATATGCACAAAACGGCCTGCGGAGATGTCGAAATCCTGCACTGGGGGCCGCATGTGCCGCTGGACCTTGGAGGTCTGACAAGGAAGGCAGGCACGGGCCCAGGCCGCTACCTGCTTGAGGAGGCCGTGCCAAACAAATTTTCTGCCACCAGCGCGGAGGTCGCCCATATGGACGGGTGGGCCAGACCGTGAATGGAGTAAAAAATCCGGTGACACCAACGTATGGGGACGATGGGGCGAGGCCGACCCGTGGAGACATTGCAGAGGACCATCGGGCCCGAGGCACCACACGGGACATCAGCCAACTGAAGGCCAGAAACAGCAGTGCAGTAGTCCGCCAGCCGATCCAGCCGCACCGGTTGTGCCTGTTTCCCCCGACCCGGTTGCACCCGTTCTTTCTGCCCCGTTATGGTCTCCTGGTCCTGTTCGGCCAGTCCCTCTTGTTAAGCCCGCTCCCTTACGGTCTCCTGTCCCTGTTCGACCTGCCCCTCTTGTTAAGCCCGCCCCGCCTCCGCTAACCACACGTTCTGATCACTGTGTCCGGGTCCCTACTCGGTTCCGTACCTCGGGTTCTGGGGGGGTCCTGTAGCGGCACCTAGTGGTGCCTTGTGGTAATCGAACCCTCGGGGTTGGCTTGCGGAGTCTCATGAGTGCGGATGTTCTATTGGCAGTTTGTTTTTGAGTATCTGTCAGTAACTCTCAGTCTAGCGCCCACACTTGTGGAAGCAACATTATTTTTGGCTGTCTTATTCAACTCACATTGTTTGTGTTCTAAAATAATGAACCTTTCATTCACCCTAAAGTTCGACTCGCCAAAATATCCGCAATTTCATAACTGACTTTTAGAACAAAGAAATTGCATAAAAGATATTTTTAATCCATGATAGATCTGGTTGAATGAAAAAAGGCAGGATTACAAATCAGCACATTATTGTTCGATCTCATGACTAGGGTGGAAAGGGAAAGATAAATAAGTGACAGAGGAACACAAACGTTCACTGAAATTAATTCACCTCCTCTTTATGATGATGTTGCTTGACTTTTCCCTTGACTGCAAGTGCACTTTGTCCACTGCCTCATTAAGTTTTATAGCTTGTTCCCAGGTAGTGTATTACACAGGTCGACGGTGCTATATTGCAGAATGACAGACCATTCGAAAAGATTACAGATGGCTGGTTAAATAAAACCGAAGCAATTTAAGACATTTTCAGACTAAGCATAGATGAAGTCTATTCATAACTAACCAATTACATGTACCCACAAGATGAAATCAAAAGATGTTAAGTGAAAGAATCTATGTCTATATCTATCTATATTACAAAAACTCTGATCTTGACCGCTTTTGGCTCGCTCTGCTGTGATTTCCGAGAGAACGCCGCCACCTACGGCCGTCATTTTTGGCCAGCTCGCACAGAGCCAGCCCCCCTCCGCCTTCTGGGACCAGACAATTTTTCCCATCGATAAAAACTCAGAGAGATATTAGAGGGTCACGTCTCTCTGAGCTCTGCATAGCACTGAACAGATGTCTACTCTACTGTGCGTGCCTTTAATGTGGTTTGAAAATGAAAATATGGTTTGAAGTAAAAAAGCACTTCCTGCAAATGTTTGTTTGGGTGCTTTGGCTTGAAGTGAAAAGGCACTGCTGCAAATGGTGGCTTGGGTGTTTTGGCTTGAAGTGAAAAGGCACTACTGCAAATGGTGGCTTGGGTGCTTTGGGTAACTTCCTGTTTGCACTGTATATTGATTTTAGATAAAACGCTACCACTTACGGCTATGATTTTTGGCCATCTTACTCAGTCCCCCTCCGCTCAGCAGGTGCAGAGGATTCTTCCCATCAATGAAAAATAAAAGTGTTATTAGTGTTTAAAAAATGTTGAGAATCTCTCTCCTGTCATGAAGGCCACACCTTTTACGGTGGGAGGGGGAGGGGTTATAAAACCCGGAAGTGTGGGTGTGGCTCTGTCTCTGCATGATGGGGGAGGGAGAGGTCACGACTCTGTCTGAGCTGTGAATAAACTGAACACACTGAATGTCTACTGAACTGTAAGTTTGGTGTTTTGTGTGGTTTTATGGTGGGTTCACCCTGCTAGAAATGGTATGAAACTGCATTTGAATGTGGTGGCCTTGCACCCTGCATGAAATTGTATGAAACTGCATTTGAATGTTGTGGCGTTGCACCTTGCATGAAATGATATGAATGATATGAAGCTGCATTTGTATTCGGTGGCTTTGTACCCTGCTTGAAGTGGTATGAAACTACACTTTAATTATTTGGCCGTGCACCCTGCCTAAAGTGGTATGAAACTGCACTTGAATTTGGAGGCCTTGCACCCTGCTTGAAGTGGTATGAAACTGCACTTGAATTCTTTGGCCTTGCACCCTGCTTGAAGTGGTATGAAACTGCACTTGAATTCTTTGTCCTTGCACCCTGCTTGAAGTGATTGGAAACTGCACTTGAATTTGGTGGCCTTGCACACTGCTGGAAGTGGTTGGAAACTGCATTTGAATTTGGTGGCCTTGCACCCTGCTGGAAGTGGTAGGAAACTGCACTTGAATTTGGTGGCCTTGCTCCCTGCTCGAAGTGGTAAGAAACTGCACTTGAATTTGGTGGCCTTGCACCCTGCTTGAAATGGTAGGAACATGGATTTTAATTTGGTGGCCATGCACCCTGCTTGAAATGGAATTTCAAGGAATAGCCATGAGTCAACTGCCAGCCCACCAGCCGTGAGTGAGCTGAGGGGTTGGAATAGAGAAGAGGTTTCATTTACAAAAAAATAGTTTTCCTTGTGAGGGTGTGGGATGGGGTGAAGTAACCCACGTGGGGACGATTGATTAGCTTCGGGAAGCGCTGACTGAAGGTAGGGGAAAGGAGAGGGAGGGAGATGTGAGGCAGGGATGGGGAAGGGGAGGAGGAGAAATGTTAATTGAATATTGTGTTCAGTGGGGGAGTGAGATAGGGGATAGGTGAGGAGTGAGTGAGCAGGTAGATGTAGAGGAGGAGGGGAGAGGGGTTATGGATGGAGGGAGAGAGAGTGACTGAGGGTAGCGGGAGGGAGGGAGAGGTGAGGGAGGGTGGGTGGTAGAGGGTAGGAGAGGGGAAAGAAGAGGGAGGGTGAAGAGGAGAGGGATGGAGTCCTGGGGATGAGGGGAAATGAGCCGCACCTGCGCAGTTGGGGGCTGTGGGTGAATGGTGGAATATTGTGTTGGGGGAACGGGTGAATGGTGGAATATTGTGTTGGGGGAATTGGGCCCAATGGGTCCCACTAGTGGGAAATTAAAATTCGGCTTGGTGCAAATCCCAACCTATAGTATCATACTAACTTAATCTGCTTGTTAGAGAATGTGAAATTAATCATCAAGAGATAGAAACAAAATTGCTGATCACAACAATATAAAAATCTTCCTGGCTACGAATCTGACTGCAAATAAAACAGCATCTTCAAAATTTCAAGCACGATCTCTCGTTCGTACATGTATTCTCTGTCTTGTCTAAAATCAAGTGACTGAGTATCCAAATCTCTCTTGAATAGAGGATTGTAAATATTTTCCACCCTCTGAGTGATGACATTTCTCCTTGCTTCACCTTTGAGACTGTGACCCCTGGTGAAATCACACCAAAGCATCTTGAACAGTAAAAACCATTAAGTTCATAACATGGTCTTCTCTACGTTGGAGACACCACACACAGATTGACTGATCACTTTGTGGAGCTCATCCATTCAGACTGTAGGGCGAATCAGAGCTTCATGGGGGACTTTATCAGATATATTACCAAAATGTACCGATATTTTTAACGCAGAGATAGATTCTTGATTAGTATGGGTGTCAGGGTTATGGGGAGAATGCAGGAGAATGGGGTTAGCAGGGAGAGATAGATGCCATAGATGTCATGATTGAATGGCTGAGCAGAATAGGTGGGCCGAATGGCCTAATTCTGCTTCTAATACTTATGACCTTATATCACCTCGGTGGACGAATGCTTAAGTAACCTCCAGATGTCATCTCTGGAGAGGGCAGCAAAGTGGAATCTTAACTTCAAAGATACCACCAGCCATGATCTAATTAAATAGCTGAACAGATCAGAGGCATGAAATGGTGTACTCCTGCTCCCATTTCCTATTTCCATTGTTCTACCTCCTTAATTTCATACATTATGCACATGAACTGGAATGCATTGTAAAAGTAAGGTCAACTACAACTTGCAACAATTATTCTTGGCTTCATATTCACAATAGATCACAAGTTAGAATTAAATTTGCTTGACTCTGTTACTTGTTTAAGCATGTATGGTGCATAACATCCAGCATTGACCAAACGGGTTAAATGATTTGTACCTATGCTGTACATTCTATCTAAAGATGAACAAAAGGACAAATTGGGCTGAAGGGCCTGTGTCCGTGTTGTATGGTTCTGTGAGGCAGGACTGAGAAGAAAAGAAGACACGAGGGAACTGCAGATGCTGGTATCTTGATGAAAACACAAGGGGGTTGGAGTCACTCAACAGGTCAGGCAGCATCTGTGGAGGGAATGGATAGGCAATGTTTCAGTTTAGGTGCGAAGGAGGGTCCCCACCAGAAAAATCATCTGTTCATTCCCTCAACAAATGCTACCTAACCCATTAGTTATTCCAGCACCTTGTGTTTTGCACTGAAAATAGATGGTCTGTTTGCTTTCTCAATAGAAGATAGCATTTTAGAAAGAAAACCAAAGTAAATGAATTGTTCAAAAAATATTTGTGTTTGTGAACATACTGTAGGTTGGAAATGTTTGAAGGTTGGTAATGATGGATTAATATTATGCAAACATGAACCTTTGAGGCAATAAATTGAAGCAAGGCTGACCGTGTGAACAAAGCCACTGTACATTTTTTGCATGACCTAAGATTATCAGCAAATGTGTCATTTCACCATCAGTCTTGTCTGACCACAGACATGGGGAAAAACATTGCTTTTGCCAGAGTTTCTCTAGCTTGAGTGTAATTACTCAGTTTCTAAAATGATGTTGTCAATTTGTCCATTATTCATCGTCAAGCTGTAGAAATTGTTGGACTTTATTTGACAAATGCATTTTGTCTGTTTCTTTTAACACACTGGCCATCATATCAAACACTACATGAAGCAATGTGACCTTTTGCTAGATAATAGTTCTGACAATGTAATCTTAGAACATCAAGAAGCACATTCCAGTTGCCACATCACAGAAGCTGTTAAAATGATGACCTCTTAAAAAAGCTTTTCATAAAGAAAATCCTTCTTTGAATAAGTTCAGATAATTATTTAACCCTCCTCCTGTCTGTATGTTCACCTCCTGGGCGCATGGATATGCAGGGAATGGAGGGGTATGGGTCACGTGCATGCAATGGAGATTAGAATAAATTGGTTGCATGTTTGGCGCTGACATTATGGGCTGAAGGGCTTGTTCCTGTTCACTACTATTTTTCCCGGCCAGCAACTATCCTCACCATTGGCCAACATTGAATAATTCCACATCCCCCAACTCAAGACGACGAGTAAAATCATTATTGTGACACACGTTTATTAATTATTGAGCAACCATCACAGGGATCATTCATCACTGATTATAAGATGACTTTTAATATGCTAAAGAGCAGTTAGTATAGCTTTCTTCGGAGTCCGAATCTATTAATAATGTAATGGTTGGGGAATACTAAACTTAAAGTGACCTTAAAAAAAATAAGCTCAGGTTTAGGGACATAGAGGATCTCATAAGGTTCAAAGTTAGCTAATTATTGGAGGAAGAGGCAGGAACTGACCACAAAGGACCAAGCTGATCTATTAATGGAATGAAGATGAATAGAGGAAGGTGTTCAAAAAATGGGAATACAGGACCTTCACACAGCCCTGAAGGGGAAAACGTTGTCTGAGTAAAGAAACAATGTTAGACCATATAGGAACTAAAAATGAGGCTGAAATAAAAGGCAAAGAGATTCTGCAGAAAAAGCAAAGTAGAACCTCCAGAAGATATTCAATAATTTTCAGAAGAGGATCAATAAAATGTCCACATGATGGACGAGCAGCCAGAGGATATAGTGGAGTCAGTTACAATTACAAGGTTTGAAAGGCATTTGGACAGGTAGTGGGATAGGAATGGCATTGAGGGGTGCAGGCTTTACAGTTGGCATGGATGAGGTGAGATAAAATAATCAGTTTCTGTGCCACGGGTTTCTCTGACTCGAACAGAGTAGCAACATTTTTCAAAAATGTTAGAAAAATTCTACAAGGGATATCAAGAAGAACTTCAAAATGTTTTCTAAATATATTAACAGATCATTTTAGGATCTGTAATGATGCACACCAATGATATCTTAATTATAAAATAGGAAATAGCATATTTCTCCCTGATTTCATCAGAGGAGATGAAGCTACAAAATACAAGAAAAATGAAAAATGGGGCATGAGGCACAAAGTGGCACATATCTAATGTAGAGAAATGTAGAGGTGTGGGAATGGTGCTTTCACAAGTCGACGTGTCCATGGAGTGGACCACTGGAGGATTGCGTGGATCGGGCACCTTTGGAGGCCCTACAGAAGCTGAGCGCTTGCATCGGACGTGGCTTGCGGTGGCACAGAGTGGTATTGAGGCGGGGAGAGACATTAGCGTTAGCATGTTGACAGCATTGGCAGGTCAGGTTGACCCCTGCAACGCCCAATGTCACCATCAGGCCAACGGGACTTTAAGGCACAAGATGCTGGCGTAATTCAACAGGTCAGGCAGCATCTCTGGAAACATTCTCTATGTGATGTTTGCTGGACTGTGTGGGGTGGGTTGCTCCTCTGTGCAGCAGGTGGTGCTGCACAGGACAAAGGGAGATGTGTATATAGTTCTCTCATGTCTGGAGACAGTGTGTGTGTGCAGCCATTTTGAGTTGTCTTGCTGCCAGCATTGAGTAGAGCATTAAAGCCTTCTGTTGTAAATTGAAGACTCTCAAGTTTTGTGCAGACCTAGAAAACGAACACAAAACTCTATCTTTAGGGCTTCTCTATAACTCAGTATAAAAAATCTGGATCTTCTCAATCTTTTAGTCTGAAGAAGGGTTCCGATACGAATTGTTATCTATTCCTTTTCTCCAGAGATGCAGCCCGACCCAATGAGTTACTCCAGCATTTTGTGTCTATCAAGAGTCAAGAATGTTTATTTGTCATGTGAGCGTGGAACGGAACAATAAACTTAATTTGCACTTTCAATAATGGGAAAATAATATTCCAAATGATAGAAATTCTCCCTGTTAACAAGTTGAATCATTGCTCTGTTGTGACAACTGGTGTCCTCTGGTATAACTGGTGGATCAGACACATAATGCACACAACAAAGCATGCATATGGGCATATTTATTTGTTACAGATGTGTTGAGTTTTTAAAAAATGATGATACAATATAGAGAAAACTTCAACTTAATTAGTTTATATATGGTGCTCCAACAAGTATTTTGGTCAAAGGCCCACTGCTTGTGTCATTAGTAAAACTCAAGCATCGATTCCTATTAATCAGATTTACTCTGGGAAAGCCTTTACTTTGTGCCAGTGCAAAGCTAAATATGTGAGCCCAAGGCCTGATCTATGTGAAAGACAATGTGCTGGAGGAACTGAATATTAAAACTGCGAATGCCAAAAATACTTAACAGGTCAGGGTGTATCTGTGGGAAGAGAAATAGACTTAACAGGTTAAAGACTCATCCTCTGAACTGTGGTTTTCATTTGATTTTCATTGTTCCGTTGGAATATATTAATTTAAACTCAAAATCAATCTCACAAAGCAATTTTCTTATGCTGATGTTATTATATCACATTAATGATTGGAAGCATTTTTCCGTTGAAAACTAAACAGTGAAGTTCATCACAAAGGAAACAAAAAATCAATGCAGTCTGCTTCCTGCTCTGATTTTCTTTCCTTCTCACTGTTAGCTCTGAGATGGAGTTGATTATTTTGCATTGT